>LR990225.1:14812500-16012500 GCA_905147385.1 Limenitis camilla | reverse complement strand
TATTATTTAGTTTTTTTACGAAAACTTGATGCTGTTTATTGCGCTTTCACGCTTAAACCATTTTTTTTTATTATTAAAAAAGGGGTCAAACGAGTAGACGGTCCACCTAATGGAAAGTGGTCACCGCTGCCCATGGACACGTTGTCGGCCTCGTAGGAACCTGTACACCCTCCATTTAAAGACTCTCAGGACCAAAACTGCTGGAGACAGATCATTCCACAGCTTGCACGTACGTGGAAAGAAGGATCTTGACGCGCGTACATTTGTAGGATACTAAGCATCCAAACGGTGTGGATGGAAACTGTCCTAGTGGCGAAGTGTGCGATGACGGAAGGTTTGGAGACACTAGACCGAAAAGCTCCTTGGAACATTCCTCATTGTACAGACGGTAGAGGACACACGTAGAGCCAACGTTTCTCCGGAGACTTATGTCATCTACACCGTCTGTAAGCATTGGATCGTCGACGATACGAATTGCCCGGCGCCAGCCCAAGCGCGCCAAGGGCGCCAGCCCAATGATAAGAGCAGTACTCCATATACGGACGAACCTGGGCTCTGTAAAGTAAAAGCCGGTGTCTAGGTGTGAAGTACAGTCTCGCCTTGTTAGGCACCACTAAACTGATTTTGATGAAGTTTGGTACAGATATAGAATAGACCTTAAGAAAGGATGTAGGTTCTAGGTACTACTAGGTTATATTGTGAAAAAAAGGTTTTAAGGGCTTGCAATAGGGGATGAAGTGAATGTCGAGCCGTGTGATCAAGTACGACAAGAAAATGAATCTTTACTGACTGAGATAAATATAATATTTATTATATATATGTCGCTGTATATAGTTTATACTGTCGTTTGTTTGTACAATCCAAGAATAAGCTCCAAGTTTAAGAGCCCAGTGTAGAGCAGCGTAGGTAAAGTTGTAACTGATAAGCGAGGCACAGCTCCTCTTATCACAGTGATAACAATTAAATTATTCTACACAACGGTTTTGTGTTTGTATTTGCATACTTTTACACTAATATTAACATTAAACATTGTGATTATGTTTAGATGTCTGTAAATTTAAGCAGTTATAAAAATTTTGTCATTTCTAAATAGGTTAATACAAAAAGTTTGAATGAAAAAGATCACAGCTATACTAAATATGGAAGACTATACTATTTCCGAACTCTCAATCTTTCAAAAATAACAATTGGTGAAGATATATTTGATTCTGTTTAATGTCTAAAACTTTTGAAAGTATCGCTACATCACAAAAAATCAAAATCGACGACGACAGCCGAAATTAATAATCAATCTTTATGCAAAATCTTTTTGAATTTTACATTTACAAATTTGAATTAGGAATCTATTTTTTGTATTAAAACAAAGATTTTGGAATGAGATGGATTAATAATTTCGGCCGTTAATGACGAGTGGACTCGATGGCTTCGACGTATTAATTGTTAGAAATTATTTAAAATTAATTGCATATGAAAATTTAGTGTTCTATTAGCTAATTTTTAAATAATCATAATTACTTGTTTACAATTTTAAATTAAGAGAACAACTGCTATAGTAGCAGGCAGCTAATTTTAGATCTAAGAAAAAATAGTGGTGCATTATGAGCGTGCTGTGTGCCTGTATTGGTCTGCTGTGTCCCAGTTCCACCCGTCCACGAACGAACCAATTGCGTGTGACGCGTTGCTCTCGCCCCGCGCTCCCCGCTAAAAAGGCCCTGATAGTGACTTTTGCGTATTCAAGGTCAAACTTATTCTTACGTGCCGGTAGCTATACTACAAGTATTTATTATTTTTCATTCTCATTACAGGTAGATTCTGGACTTATAGATTTTGCTTTAAATGTAGAACTACATATTTTATTTAAATAAAATATTATACATTTCTTCATATTTTATAAGACAAATTTAAATTGAAAAAAAAATATATAAACGATTATGTTAGTTTAAAATAAATATATATCCCCTCCACTAGTGGGGTGAAGTAAATCAACAAATAAGATATATGGCGCTATTAACCGATAATCCGATTATTTGATAATCGATTGTCGCTTAAAGCTATCAAAAATGGCTAACAAAGTGCCGTAGATGTCGCTCGAATTTTTATCATTCGATAATCGCTTACTCAATATCTAAAATCGTCGAATATTAAAATGACGCGACGGAAATGACAACAAGTCCTCTTTATTATTATATACCCTAACTATAGCCCGACACGACCTGCATTAATATCCTACTCCGACATATATTTTTTTTTTATTTGTCATTGTATTTCATAAGCAGACATACCCAAAAAACATTGCGTGTAGCTCAGAGACTTCTATTTGTAGGCAGAGTAAGCTAATATATTAAGCCCTCAACAGTCAACACAACACACAAGAGTACACTCTTACATGGACTTGTGGAGAATTTGCATAACAAATTGTAAAAGTCCGCGGGTCCGCTTGTCCGCAGCGCACAGTGGCGCTCCCCAGCGACTTCTGTAAATACAAGTTAGGGATGTTAGGTTTACTTTTATCCTGTTTATTTGCTATTATATGAACGCTTGAAAAATTGGCTATCTTTGAGGTAGGAAATCTAGATTAAATGGCAATATATTGTAATGGGAATGGCGAGATGGAATATCATTATTACTAATGAAAAAATAATTTTACTTGAAAGTCAATTGTGTAATAATAATCTTTCTATTTATAAGAAGAAAGAGGCCTATCAATTTCTGCAAGAGATCCATCAATTACTGGAGAAGACTGTTACTGGAAGGTGTTAATATCTTAATACATAAATAAGTCAAATATTGTAATATATCTATCAATTACTGAAAGAGATCTGCGTCCTGCTATTGATGTTAATCAGTTCAAAAGTGCTATAAGCTATACAAACAGAACGACAACAATATAAATGCAATCTCAAGTAACGTGTCGGACAGTAAATTCAAAACAAACTAACAAGTGAAAACAATTTACATGGAGCTGTGCTCGGTGCTGGTTGCTGGGCTCCGGTGCCACTGGCGCAGTCGGGTGATTTCCATAACTAATTAAATTGCGGCCGAACTTGCCCCCAGGTGTCTCAACTTGGACACGGGTTGGTACACAGGTGTCGGTTTGTTGCTGGTGTCGCGGAGTGTATGGAGCTATTTAGTTGTTACCTTAAGTTTGATAATCCATCAGTGAAAATGAATGGGAATTATTTTAATATAGAGAAACGAGAATGATATTAAATCACCGTTGGTACCCCTGACTCGAATATTTGTCTTAGATAGTCTTGGAATGAGAAGTGAGAGAGTGTGATATGGCAGTGCAGGATTGTTACTGGGTATCTGTAATAGAGAATCATAGGCAGTGAAGTAGAGCAGTTGATGTAAATGTTTTGATCGTTCGCAACTCCCAGGCTTTTCTGTAATTTGAAAAAGATACCAGAAACTAACAACATATGGTTAGGTTTGGTTAGGTAGAAGCTTTTGACTAACTGTAACGTAGTCAGTCAGTGTAGTCACTTTTCCGACATCCATAAATATATTCTTTGCATTTTCTACAAGAAATATATTTTAATAATATATATAAATATATAGGGTATTTTTTATTTTTTTAAAAATTATTGATCATAAGTAAAACTTCCCAAACAAAATTTGTGTATAAAGATTTCAAAAAGCGATTGTTATATATAGAAAACTTTAAGTTAATAACCATGAAGTATACCATTAAGTTTTAAAGCAGTCTAGCAGTCCAACAGTCCAATAATAACAATTCTTAGAGGATTTCATTTATAGGATGCAATCCAATGAGTGAATCGATGCGGTGCTCATTACGAAGGCGATTCAATTTCACCGGATAACCTTATAGTTAACCTTAATGCTGATCACCGACAGCTATCGGCTATATATAATGCTTAACTACTATTGTACTAATGTAAAGAATCCGTTTTAAATGTTATAGTCAAACTATCCATAGATTCATCCCTAAATATTCACTAAGAATGAACTAGCAAAATGAAGTTATCATCGTTTACTTTATGTAGAGTATAAAAGAAGAGATTCTTCTCTTCTTCTGATCATAGAAAAATTATATATTGAATTATGGATTATTAGGAAAGAAACCTATCAATTAGTGGAAGAAATCTAGCAATTACTAAATATAAATTCATTGATTAGAAATCTATTAATTAACAGAAAAGATTTACTAACCACTGTTTTGCTGTGATTGATGTAAAATATTTTGGAAAAACTAAATTTGATCAAACAAATTGTGTCTGTTACAAATAAAATTGATATTTAATATATTACTATTTATATATACATATAATAAAATTGTATAACTGCCGTGTTTGAGCATGCATCACGTTAAAAAGTTTAAACCGATTTGAATGAAATCTTGTACATGGATACTTCAGAAGGAATAGAATGGTAAGTTAGTACAAGTTTCAAAGAAAGATCGTAACATCTATATGAAATATGTTAATTCCGTTATACTCAAGTAGATGAATATAGACAAAGTCGCTCTATACGCATTGTATATATAATAAAAATCCAACTGCAGCAAAATTCTCATTACAATAACATTTACAGAAGCGTTGCACCAGTAAATTGTAAAGGCGAGCCGTGGCTGCAATCAGTCGCTAAGCGGTCCACATTTCCGCCGATAGATGGCGCTGTGCCGATGGTTCGTTACTGGGCAATATTCCTTTGTAGCAGCTCGCCCTTCCGCCCTTTATTTCGATTTGGACCGCTTTGTGTTGCAATTTCGTAAATTTCTTTAGGCGATCTAGAAACCAATAACTATCTGAACTAGATCTTACTGCATGCTAGTATTTTATTACAAATAATAAAACATAAAACTTCATGTAAGAGGATGGTGTTTATGGTTTCATTAATCGTTGGATTGGTAGATCGAAAATGGAAATAAAAGTAACGAAACAATTTTATATATTTTTTTTGTATGTCTTTTTGTTCGATGTCTTAAATTACTATATAAATTTTTAGTGTGATTTTCACAGGTATATTAAATTTTTGGCTAAATACATGATTTAATGGAAATAAATATAATGTTGAAGAAAAAATGCAGAAAAAACCCCTTTTTACCTCACTTTTATAATTACTAAAGAGTTGTTATAACTTTAAAAAATATTTCTTCGATATTAAATATTATCAATTAATAATTCTATACTCTTAGTATTAAAGGAATTACATTTACCTGTGTGTTTTAACAAAACGTGAATGATTTGTATGATATAATAAGTATTTTAATATTCTTAAAAATATTTAATCATTAGGATGAAATACAATTTCAATATCGTTTCAAATTAAGGTGCTACGGAATCGCTACGAGTCGTAGACCCGTAGACTAGATCGCTCGTAGCTCTGTAAAGTTCTTCAACTAAGATTTTTATTTCTTATCATATATTTATGTTCTTATCTTCTGGCCACATGACATATAGTGTGGTTTAACTTCTACAAATATTATGACGTCGGTAGTTTCTCATATGAACATATTGTGAATTAAATTCTCACCCAACAGGCTATAAAATTTGTGTGTGGCACATAGATTAACACATACCATTTATTTTTTAATTTATTTAAAATTTCATTGCACACAAACACAGTAATTGATAAAACTATGATTAAAATAATACAAAAAGTGAACATTGGCGACATTTTTGCTAGGTCAGCAATCTTTCACAGGCATCCTGGGAGTGTAGAATTCATTTTGAGTGTGTAGGGTAGTGTGGCATAAAGTTAAAAAACGATATGACAAAACATCATGAAAATAAAATCGACTTTATGAATGGTTTTTATGTTAAACATTTTATTATTAATTCTCACCATGTTTTTTATATAAAAAAATACACATATTCTTCCATTTTAAAACTACAACAACTACTAAAACCAAAAAAAAAAAACAAAATTCATATCTTAAGCGGCTCTAAATTGTAAAAAAAAGTATATGAACAACTGAATATAGAGTTTAAATGTAGTTCGAACACCGCGGCATTCCAGCCCACACATGGCTAGCTAGTAGCTAGTAGGCTAGTACTAGACCGATACCGCCACAGTGTCTGATAGCGAGCTCAGGCTCAGTGCCATACCGTCGCCGATCCTCGAACCACGCGCCGAATATTTTTCTAAAAATATCGTAAAAAGTTTTTAATAGTAGATATCTAAATTTTCGAGTAATTTTCAAGCCGCCACTGCGCGAGCTTTTCTAGAACCCTATATCTTTATAATCGTAGATTAGTTCGAACGCTAACTCAGTTGGTTGTGAAAAATTGTGTAGATGCATGTACATATCTTCCAGTGTTAGATTAGAATAGGTTTTGTATACGACTTTACGTGTAGTTTAGGTGTTAATGGACTAGATTTAGGAGTATTATCGTCGCGTTACTGAGGTAAGTTTACTAAGAAAGTTTGCTCAAGTTTAACAACAAATTTTATTCTAAGAACGATATCACAAATAAATATATAATATTAATTCAAATTTATTTAATAAATAAAATAAAGACAATTTTTTCTACACCAACCCTTTATTGCCGTATAAAAGCAGACAAAATGTTACAATAATATTTTTTACAAACTTAGATCCTGTGTTAACTATAATAATCACAGTTAGATTTTAGATATTTTTCATGATGAATTCGTTCCTTTAAAAATAAATTTGCTTAATTAGTTTCAAATGGATATTATTACTATTATAAATTTATTATATTATGCTCTTTGTTTCATAAATTTTGTTTGTCCTGTTTTGGTTCTATTTAGTGGAAACTAAATTGATTTTTGTGTTTTTGTCTTGTGTATTTAGTTTTATGGTCTTAAATATTGTTTGTTTCCAAAATGTATAAAATAAAAAAAATATTTCTAAATCCAATAACATAACTTTAGAAAAGAATAAAAAAAATCATAGAAATCGGATCAGTAATTCCAGAGTTATTAAAAATATAGATCTATATTAAAAACGGATTCATATAAATTATCTCCTTAGGAATTTCGTTAAAATTGCACAATTTAGGAAATTTGAATTTTAAATATTAAATTTTGCTAAACAATACAAGTAAGGCCTAACAAAGTGCTATTAAACGAAATTTAGTGTTAATATAAGAGATTTCGTGGGAAGGTTGCAAAATAAAATGGCTCAGTAAGGGATTAAAATTGACTATATTAAAAATTTAGGAAAAACATACAAATATACTCGAACTTTTCTTTATCGACTAGTCGACTCGCCCCGGCTTTGCACGAGTGCATCTCACCACGTATAATACTTTGATATCAATCAATATATTGATGTTCAATAAAAATAGTGAGGCGCTTATGATAATAAATATATTTTATCATTATCCCGCAGGAACTCTCAATTCTTCCGGAATAAAAAGTAGCCTATATGTTAATACAGGTTATAAAGTGTCTGTGTGTCAAATTTCATTGAAATCCGTTCAGTCATTTTCACGTGATATAGTAACAAACATCCAAAAATATAAATATTCAAACATACAAACTTTCACATTTATTATATATGAGCAAGATTACTAATATTAAAGGAGAAGTAGAAGGGCAAGTAATTTTTTAAAAGTTTTACAGATGATTATCTTATAAATAATTTACATTCCATATGTATGAAGAATTCATTTTTTTAGTTAAAAATAATAAGAAGTATAAAGAAGATGAGAAAAATTATTATAACTACGAGGCATTCTTCTCTTCGTCACACTTATAATTGGTAAACGATAATATTGTCAGCAATGGCGGTCCACACGACATGACGTCACATTTTGTATCACGTCACATGACTTTTTTCCGAAATTATTATTATAACATTAGTAAGATGAAATGTACCATAAAAAATCTAAAGGATGACAATTTTTTACAACTGATCATAACTGAGATTACAAAGAATTTTTTATTAATAAAAAGATAAAATTATCTTTAGATAATATATATTACTAGCTGACCCAGCATACGTTGTTTTGCCACCGTGGGTAGTTATCACTTAGGGGTATAAAAATTAGATGTTGACCGATTCTCAGACCTACCCGCCATGTACACAAAATTTCATAAAAATCGGTGGAGCCGTTTCAGAGGAGTATGGTAACTAACATTGTGACACGAGAATTTTATATATAAGATATTATTTTTGATATTGTACCTCTTTCTATCCCGGAAAAAATCAGATTTCCTTCAGGATAATAATAAAATATTTATTTTTAATAATAATAAATATTTTTAATGATTACTAAAATATTGTCTTAAGGACTTCTGTGACGTTTCCAGTGCATTGGGAAGGGTAGCTTCTTCTCCCTTGCGTAACACAGTGCGAAAACATACGCTCGTCTTCGCAGCTACGGCCGTAAATTCATCCTGATTCGCTATTCGACGGTGTCACTTCGGTATAGTCTACCAAAAATTAGTGTATTATACAATTTTACGATGACATTAAAATTAATAATCTTAAAAAACTCTCATCCATTCGATTTATTCTTAGTGAACATTCGATTACGTTGTTATTTTGTTACAAGTAAAGTTATCATAAAAGCAAATGCTTATATAGTAATATAAGTAATTACAGTAATGAGTATCGAGGTGATTGCAATGGCTGCAGCGATGCATGCTCTACTTCAGACAGTTTTTAATCGCTAAATGGATTCAGAGATTTTTGCATTTACATACATTTGCCTTTCATCCCCTTATGGTGAATTTTTGAATATTCTCACTTTTTATGGCGTTTTGAACTAGAATATGTTAAAGTTTAATTTGCTAATGTAACTTCAAAAGACAAGTGTACAAGTTAAATTATGAAGTATTAACATTAAGTATGTTTTACTTAATTTAAATGTTTTTTTCTGTTTGGGTTCTTTTCCAAGGGTAACGTAATTTTTTAAATGAAATTATTTCACATTCAAATGTACGTACGTTATGCAGAAATTTTAAAAGAAAATAAACTAAGTATTATTTTTTGACATGAAGCTAGGCTAGGGACGCGATGACTCGACTAAACGTCATCTGGAAGAACAGGAGTATTACCAACACTACTAAAACCCGGCTAATACGCGCTCTAATATTCCCCATTTTCCTGTATGGTGTAGAAACATGGACAATACGAGCCAGAGAAAGGCAGAGGATTGATGCATTCGAGATGTGGTGCTGGAGGCGCATGCTTAGGATACCCTGGACAGCCAAGCGCACCAATGCATCGATTCTCTCGTAGCTTCACGTCCAAACCCGCCTCTCCACGATCTGTCTGCAGCGTATATTATCATACTTTGGCCACATAATGAGAAGGGGTGATGAGAGCCTTGAAAAACTGATCGTTGTTGGAAACACGGAGGGAAGACGAGCCTGAGGACGGTCCCCAACCGGATGGAGCGATCAAGTGAGAGGCCCATCTTCAATTAAGTTTCGCGCGCTCGTCAGAGACGCTCTGAACAGCACCGGTGGAAGTAGATAATCCAAACTAGGTGTATACCATCCACATCCGTCGATGATCACGATCCTCGGCCATGGGGAAGCGACCACAGAGATGTACATGTAAATTAAATGACTTATAGAAAATGTAACCATACGTCTCGCCTTGAAAGGGACAGTCCGTTATACCGAAAGAAAGATTCGGGATGTAAAACTGTCCTGTTTTCGAGCTAAAATCTGTAATAAGACGGGATGATCTATATTGCAACAAATGGAAGATTATGGATTTATGATTATTATTTTTTTCTTTTTTGGGTGAGACTATCGTTGTCAGTATGGTTTGGCCTATTACAAATACCCGAGGAAAAATTGTTTTGTTTAATTTGCCTTTCACCCGTCGTTGTCTGAAAGACTCCCGTCTTGTTGTCCGTGTCATAGACCACTTGCCACATTTTTAAAATAAAAAATCTTCTTAATTTTAAAATCATTCCGGCTAATGCTGAAAACAGTATGTGTCCCGTATCTTTTTAGTTTTTAATTTATAAAGGCGGGGATTAATGCTTTATTTTATATTATATAGCACCCTACTTCTGATTCTTAAAAACTAAAAAAATCTTTAAAACTCAACCTTATAACGAGACATATTGAAGTTGTGCCAATAAATTACAAATACTTAAATTGAATTTGTAATCGAGGGAAAAATCGTCTGTAGTTTGGAGATCATCGTGACACAAAATCTGTTATCATCATCATCAATTACAACCCCTTTCAGAATGAGGTGGGAATTAGGCCATAGTCCACGCTGGTCCAGTGCGGGTTATGTGTGAGAACCCGCTCTGGGAGGACTGAGGACTTTAAAAAACTCTCAGGAGTGCAGGTGTCCTCACCATTATAGCAAGTGATATTTAATTGCTTAAAACACATATAACTCGGAAAAGTTGTCGTTGCGTGCCTGTGTCGGGGATCAAACTCTGACTTTTTGAGTAAGACACTCGTGTTTGAACCACTAGGCTATCATTACAATTAATCTGATATATTTATTTAAAATAGTTATAAAAAATGATCTGAAAACTCCAGTCTGACACAAGAAATTAACCTCCAACCATTTAGACAGTGAGCAGTAACGTGCAGAGTGAGAGCACGCAATAAATTCTCCTTGTGACGAGCAATTACGTCCGAATAGCGCCCTCTACCCATCTATTGTAACTGCAGTTTGCTTCACGATCTGATGCAAATATTACTTACTAGTATAAATGTAATAGAGCCTAAATTCTAAAGGCCATACTCTAACAGTGAAACGGTTTACATACTTTGTATGTCCTTTCTGTGTAATTTTCTGAGAATTCCACTAAATCAGTGTCTCTACGAAAAAAGCTTAATAAATCTTTGTTGTAATCTTTGTCTTTGTTTTGGTCAGTCAGTCACTTTGTCTAAAGCTACCACCACCAAATGTTGTCTAATAGCATATCCCAATAAGGGGTCAAAGGTAAAACAGTACCGGGTTATCCGAATCGACTCGATCTATGTTACACGATTATTGATACTATTGGAGTTAAGAATTTTTATCGTATTTGTAGTCAATCAATTAGTGAGTTTATGTATGTTTGTATGTTCCACTCTAGCGCCTAAACTACTGAACCAATTTTCATGAATGAGGTGTCAATAGATTCGTAATAATAGCGCGGGTGACATAGGCTATAAAAATTTTGTTATTTTATTTATAACGGAAATTATATCTCAGATTCTAACCTCGAAAAAAAATTAAACTGAGCTAATTATCACGGGTTTGGTATCAAAAGAAAGGTCTTGGCGAGCACATCACAAATATGTGACCACGGTTCTACCTTGACCATTTCTATACCTATGCATTTCTCAGTTTCTGTCTGAATTATTTTCTTGTTTCATCCTTTATAGACCACTTTTTTATTTACGTAATCGGGGTATAGTTTTTTAAACTTTATTTATTTATCGTATATTTAGTTTAAAAAATAAAATTACTATACATAAAAATCATCCTATAAAATTTATTAAATTATCTTAAGTAAGTTTAAAAATTGAGAATTATAAACAAGTAATCATACTTTTATATTATTAGAGTTTCTAAAACGTTTGTCTATGATATTTATTGAGCTGTAAATTTAGGCAGTCCTGTGACAAGCAATTAACAGTGCCCGGTCAAGGGCGAGCGCAGTCATCTAGAAGTACACCCAATTAGTCATACCTAGTCCAGGACTGTTGGGAACCTTTATTTTGATACTAGTAATATATCCTGGATTCTCATGTGCAACAATTGTCCTAGATTAAAAATGTCATGTTCCGTTGGACAACTCAACAAATACAACTACACCCGCGACTTTGTCCGCAGAAGCTTTTGAAGAGTTAATTCAAAGAAACTCGCTCATGCAGCAACTCACTCGATCATTCTTACGCTAACACATTCACTCACTCGCCCACATTCTCTATAAATCAGAATTTTGTATGCCTTAGGATCTATGCTACTTAAGGTAATAAAAATTAATTTCGTAGACTAGTTAGGGGGCGTTCATTAATTACGTAAGATTTTCCTCAACTCCCTTCCCCCTCCCTTAATCGAACGCGAGATTCTTCAATATTTATATTTTGACTGTAAACTTGTTAGATTATTGAGAAAAAAAACCAATCCATTACTTTTTCTATTACTTTTATTGAAGACTAGTATTTGTTAATATTACCGTAATTTAAAATCACAATCATAAAATTAAATAAAAAAAATTTAGAAAAGATTTATTCTAATTCAGTCAGTAGAAATAATTTTTCATGCAATTTTACACCGTTTTCTGCTAGAAAAAAATTTACGTGATATTTGCCAAGACCCCCCCTTTACCCTAAGTGAGATTTAGAAAGATTTAGCTTGATCCCCTCCCCTGTTGATGGATGTGTGAATAACTTCTTTCTATTCCACAAGATCTTTTGTCGGGATAAAAAGTATCCTATATTATTCAGGTTACTGTGTGTGGATTACATTGCAAATCTATTCAACTATTTTTTCACAATATTGTAAATAAATAGTATATATTACAATAAGTTATAGCAACAAAAAAGGGCATAATTTTGTAAAGAATAAACGAAGCGTTTATTAAAAAAAATTGTATCGCAGTGAGTGGTACTCCCGTAACGACGTACTGTTGACGTAATTAGGACGTTTGAGTGTTGCCAGGATGAATCTGAGAATTTTTGAGAGAAAGAATGAGCTTACTTAAAAACAAAAATTCCTAAAAATATTACGTGAAATATTTTTGAAACTCAATTAAATAATGAAACTCATAACACTCACTCAACTACTAATAAACTTACTTACTTACACATACTCACCAAACCAGCACATTTTTTTAATGGGATAAAAAAATATTTTCATTTAAATATGTAGTGCCATTTTTGAGTAAGTACTTCTTTCTTCCCACATAACTTTTTCGTTATGGGATAAAAAGTATCCCACGAATTATTCATTATTCAGTTATTTTTGATTGATATTTATATTGATATATTAATAAAATAGCAACTACAATAATAATATAAGAATCTTATAATAAACAGTTAACCGCTAAACCATTACGTATGTAATGGCTAAACCAAAACTGTCTTACTGTGTATTTTAATTAAAACAATAAATTTATGCAAGTATGAATATGTGACGTGTATACTCGTCTTTAAATAGCAAAACTATTCCGAAGGGTTCACTTTACATATATAAATTTTGCCATAAATTTGTGGGACGGTCCAAAATTACTTCTGAGTTCTATATTATAAATGTTTTGTACGTTTGAGTGTAATTTCTCAGAAACTGAAAAATTCTAACGAGTTTATTTATATGGAAAAGCTGTTGTTGTGTTACGACCCATAGGAGCGGAGTTTGATGCATTTGTAAGCTGCAATTTTTATAGCTATTTTAAGAATAGCTACACTGCCTTAATTTATAACTTCTGTCCTAATGGATAAGAGGCAGATTGACAAGTACTTTTATAGTTTAAATATTGTCTACTAGCTGACGCGAGAGACGTTGTTCTGTCTTATTTAATGAATATTGAATTCTAATTGGCTGTCAAAAGCTTACATTAGAAAATTAATATGGTCGTTATGTTTTCTTAAATTTTCTAATATACCGCGCAACTATTTTAATTTTTTAACCTCCTCCTGACAATAACAAACACAACAAAAAAAGAATTAGCGAAATCGGTCCAGCCGTTTCCGCGTGATGCCGTGACCAAGGGAAATAGGGATTCATTTTTATATATAAGAAAGATTGTATAGTGTTGTGTTGCGAAGTACGTATTTTTTTTTTTAGTATTACATAAATCAATAGTTTGTAACTTAACTTGTAAGAGAGCCGTGGAAACGAAAATTATGGTGGCCTTTTAAATCTGCATTTCGGTCACAAACCCCAGAAATAGTTGAACTTGCTATTTAGAGTCTATAGCCTTCTTGTTTAGTGTAGGGTCATGACAGATTTATATTGGGCAGTTATTTTAAAACGTAGCATTTAATATTTTTTATTTATTTATTTAGTATATTATTCAGAATAATCTTCTTAATAGTTTCATATATAATATATTCTCTAGAAGCAATCTTATATTTAAATACGTATAAATAAAACAGTTGTGGTTTCCATAACTCTACACGAGCTCATTGCGAGTGAGGTGCCGCAAAAACTAATACTCGCGTTGCTATAAATTACTCCTTAAGGGTTTGTGTGACATCGTTAACTACGTTTAGACTTTGTTAACTATTTGCTATTTCATTAGTAGTAGTATTACATTGGAGATTCATGATACTTTATTATAATTTCTTGTAAGAAGAACAGCCAGACAAGTTTAACTCTTTATTTATTTATAAGTCTATAATAATTTATGATAAACACCACGCATATACACAAATGAGAAAAAGATAAGCTACGCATATTTTGTTAGTAACAATAATGTAAAATATATTAGTACATGAAAATCAGTAAGAAAAAGATTGTAATTCTTTAAAAAAAAACATAAGAAATTAAAAATCTAGTATTTAAATCCCGTTGAACTGGGTGAGATTAATCTTTATGACTGTAGTATTTGATTCGTTTCACTGTAGGACTCTCAACTCAGTGTGCCTTTTGGCAAAGGCCTCCTCCAGTAGTTTCCATTGCTTCCTGTCTTGAGCAACTCTCCTCTATCTAGGGCCCCCAGTAAGTCAGCTCATCTTCCCAGCGCATTTTTTGTCGTCCTCGACATCTCTTGCCATCTCTTGGATACCAATTCGTTGTAATTTGGCTCCACTTTTCTTGTATTAACTTTTTTAGCCTATTTTTAATTATATTTGGTGATTCCCAAAAAATATCAATTTCAGCAGACCAATCATTAGCAACACGACAAAGATGATTGGTGAATTTCGACTGGATTAGAGGTTTGGGGTATTGTAAGATGAATTTATTATGTTAGAGATTAAATCTGAGTCTAACATTTCTCTTCGATCATTTAAAATGACGATGTCTTCCTTTATAAGATGGAATACTTTCATCTACTCCCGTTGATCGTGCCAAGTGCCAAAGAAATCGTTTTTGTATTCTTTCAATTCGAAGGGACTGCGTAGATTTACGAAGGCTCTTCATGAATATGTCGTTGGTTTACGTTTATGATATTGCTGGTCGACCCGTTCCAGCTTCGCTCTGGAGAAATTTACGAGTATTTAGCTTTTAATATCACTATGCTCGATGTGCACTTCATCCCCACGCCGATAGATGGCGTACTAGCTGACCCATTTGCTTAGTTTGAATTCTTAAGTATTTTTTTTCGATAAAACATAGCTTTTGTTCTACCCTAAACTTTAGTCTATCTCTGTAAGTTTGAATAACTTTGTGGCTTGTAGATCAAATTATTTGTCCAAAATCATTACATGTTATATAAATAAACCTTCCATGACTATCGCAATTTTCATTGATAAAACTGTATCAAAAACTATTATGTTGCTTAGAATTTTTTTTATTGGAAACTGATATTTTATGTCATATCTATATCTATACTAATATTATAAAGAGGAAAGATTTGTATTTTTGTATTTTTGTATTTTTGTATGTAACGAATAAACATAAAAACTACTGGACCGATTTCAAAAATTCTCTCACCATTAGAAAGATACATTATCCCTGAGTAACATAGGCTATATTTATTACAAGAAAAAATTAGAAATCCTCAGAAATTCTCACTAAAACCAACACAAGGTGCAAAAAAATTAGCCATAAAATATCTTTCATCGCATGCGCTGCGAAAAGTATTCATGATAGAACAAAAAAATGTTTTTCAATATTATAGAACGTATCAATATCTACAAAAAACTCCGCGAGACCATATGTCCAACTATTGTAGTTAAGTCACTATAACTAATTTTTTACATTTTAAAAGTTGATAAAAATGCCTATCAAAATCAGACCATGTTTTCCATAACTTTGCATTAATTCTTATCCAAATAAATTATTTCGTAATAAAGACTGTTTCAATACCTGTTAATAACTTTTTGAGTTATTGAAATCGGACATTCCAGTCAAAAGATATTACGAAATAAAAATATCAAGATAAATAAAAAATAATCCCAGACGGGCCGCCGGTGCGATGTGGAGTGCCTCGCAGCGCAGCGAGTAACGCGGCGATAGAGGGAGCGACAGAATGCGGGAGCCAAAATGTTAAAAAAAAATTATCCACCCGTGCGAAGCCGGGACGGGCCCCTAGTCATATAGAAATTTAAAGGTTAATTAAGAAAAATTTTCTGCAAAAATAAAACTCCTTACAAATTTAGTTACATATAAAAAGAAAAAAAATTGGAATAAGATTAATAGTTGCTGAAATGTATTCGAACAAACTTTTAAGGAGGAGAAAATTAAGTGTTACAAACAAAAAGGTAAAAAGTACTTTAAATCACGAATGGAAATAAAAAAAGGAATTAAATTGTAACTCACAGGTGCCCATATTTCGGAAGAACCGCTATAAATTTCAGTAAGAAAACAGTTCAATTGGCCCGTCCTGATATATGTGGGCAAAAACTGTATGTCGGTCGTATTCGAGGAGTTGTTATACGCATTACAATTTATTTATGTAAAATAGGTTAGTTGTATCTTTAGTTTTCTGCCTATTCGTTCGTTTTGAGAATATAAAACTACATTGCTTGATATTTTGGACCCATCCCACTTCTGATATTAAGAGTATGAGAGCTATACTGCGCAGTAACACTCAAGATATGATAATAACATGTAATTTAGACAGAGCAGTACTTGGAGCTTGAGACCGGGGAGCAAGTTTAAAGAGCTCTTTCATATTATATAAACTCTCACCTCCACCACTCCACCTCGCTAACTACAATAAATAATAAAGAAAACTCTGTAATACAAATTTCCATTTCCACTGCGCGACAACGCCAGAGAGACTGACTCTAATCGCACGAAAGGTTATATACTGTCTACACGTGGGTATACTTGAAAAAATATAATAGGAACTACCTAAGAACTGTTTGTAAATGACATTTAATTCAAACTAGTACAATATAATAATGTCTAAATAACCCTAAAGTAACGTAGGAAATACTTACTAAAAATACGAAAGAGCAATTTAATATACTGCTTGCGCCATCTATTGATGAATAGATGGTATCTGTCTGTCTGTTACACAATCAGGCTTAAATCACTAAACCGATTTTGATGAAATTTGGTACACAGATAAATTAAAGCTTGAGGAAGAATATGGGCTAAATTTTTTGGCAAAAAAAATACTTAATAATAATACTGAAGAACAGAACACATGAATGTGAGATTACGCCATCTATCGAGGGTGTGCATGTCTAATAACATTTATTTCTTTGTTGATTTGTTTGTTGTTATGAAAGAATGACTGAAATGGTTACGAAAGAATAATTCAGTACTTTTTAAATCAGTAATTCAGGTATCGTTGGCTTGTTTGATGAATAGACAGACGTTTTATAGCGAGCTGTACTGTGTAATGTGTGTGCTTGTAATTAATCAGAGTATCGAAGCTCAGCGGCGACCGGCTACCGGCTACAGAGTGATGGCTCTGCGAAATCAGGGACGCATCGATTTAACATTTATACGTGACTTGCTCCTGCATCAGACTTCGCATGCATTTAATCTTTATAAGAGAATGCTCTCTGTTATACCTATTACTGTACAGCGAAACGCATTCGCCAACCCCAGGTATGAAAGTGCTGGTATAGATACCGCAAGGGAAATTTTCAAAAGATACCCAACACTGTATGGAAAACTTAGTTATGTGGAATTTCTGACCAGTAAGACCCCTGCGATGGTTTTCCTTAAGACGTCAGGAGAACTTGAATTTGTCTTGCTCCTACGTTAAGTAGGCTTCCAATAGATGGCGTTGTGTTTAGCTTTTGAATGTACGTAATATTCTTTGAATGTTTTCTGTTACCTTTAAGTTACAATATGTTCAAAGAAAGCATCTTTGCAAAGACGAAGCAGGTTTCTATTTGTCTTTATAAATATCCTCCTCTTAAGTGGCTGAACTGTTTTCCATAAATTTTCTTAAGTCTTATTTCCAACCCAAATTACATATTGATTCTGGTTGAAGATATCCTTTGGGCCTTTTGACCCAGTTGCAGGTTTATGGAGCTCCGCTATACGACTTCTACGACATTAAAAACCTAATCTATATATATAAAAGGAGAAGGTGACTGACTAACTGACATATCAACGCAGGGCCTAATCTATAAGGGTTAGAGACTTGAAATTTTGCACAGGGGTTCCTTTTATACCGTAGGGGAGCACTAAGAAAGGATTTTTAAAAATTCACCCCCTAAGGGGGTAAAACGGGGGTGCAAAGTTGGTTTGAAACTTTGCCGTTTCTGAAATTATTCGAATTAAATTCAGTATAAAAGTTCTTCATTGGATGTCATGAAACAGGGGTAAAATATTTTTTCGAAAATAATCCCTTAAGGGGCTAAAAGGGGACTGCAATGTTAGTATGATTACATCATGAAATTATTAAACATGTCTTCAGACGATCTCCTATAGGCTAATAACTACCCTAAATCGCAAACGAAGTTGCGGTTAAACGCTAGTAAAGTATAAGACCAAACCACTTACAGGACAAACGATGACAGCTGTATGACATTACTTTGAAGGCTGTATCAGATCGGTTGTGTTTAGAAAGGGTATTTTAATTATATGGATCTCTAACTAAAGGAGCAATTTCTTTGGCTAACCATTATTATACTATGCTAAGAAGTAGCACAGTAATTATGTAGGAATTGTGTCGGCATATGCAAAGCGTGTTATCGCGGAGTATTAATCACCTGCGTCACATTGTCGCAGGACTGAGATATTCTATGCGCTAATTATTCCTACCCCCCAACGATAACAATACGGTTAATTTAATAAAATTTTACTTATACTATAAATGTGAAAGTTTGTATATTTCGATGTTAAGATGTTTTACTGTTTGTTACTCAATTAGGCAAAAACAGCTGAGAATATTTCAATGAAATTTGGGACACATACTTTATAACCTGGATTAACACGTAGGATAGGTACTTATCCCGGAAAAATTCAGAATTCCTGCGGAATAATAAGGTTTTTGATAAATCTAAGTATTGTATGTGATAAATTGGACCCGAGCGAAGTCGAAAACGCGTCAACTAGTTACTTTTTAAACTAAACCTACTGAAAATGACTTGAGTAATTCGTTATTCAATAAAATGTTTTAAATAGTATAGTTGTGGTATTTCTTAGATTTTTTAATGTTATAAAATATTCTCTTTTACCCCAGCAGAGTGATTCTAAGAATCTTCATTAATCTATACCAATTTTATAAAGAGGCAGGTTGTAGGGGGTAATCTCTGGAACTACTGAACAGATTTTGAAAATTCTTTTACCAATAGAAAGCCACGCTTTTTGTGAGTGTCATAGGATATATATTAACCCGAAAAATTAATAAACTTTTTCGTGGTAGTCGGATTTGCAAAGTAAGTCAGAAAAAAACGGTCAAACGAAAACATTTGTTGCGAACGCTGCCTTATGGAATAAACAGAAAAATAAAAAAAATGCATGTAAAAATGTATTTTTTTCTCTCACCTGAGCAAGGACAGGTCAATTATTTATAAAGT
Source organism: Limenitis camilla (assembly GCA_905147385.1). Classification (NCBI taxonomy): domain Eukaryota; kingdom Metazoa; phylum Arthropoda; class Insecta; order Lepidoptera; family Nymphalidae; genus Limenitis; species Limenitis camilla. The sequence goes on along the minus strand of LR990225.1, from coordinate 15,992,994 downwards.
GTGAAAATATGTAAAGTTAGATAATAAAACAATATAGGTTGATTCAGTAAGGGTAATAATGTGCGTACAGAACATAAATCTGTTTCTATCGTTGCGTTGCTGCTGGTGTTGGTGTTGCCTACTACATAAATAACCGTATAATTGCTATTCCGCGTTAAAATATTTTATTAACTTTTTCAATCATATTTTATTTTGATTTATTATTGCTGGAAATTGTTCTATATGTTTAAATTTTGCCCTGACTTTGCTCGGGTGCGATCTGGTTTATTTTGGATGAATTGCTGTATTAAAACAATCACGGGAGTATTACTAATATCAAAATAAATATCAAAAAATCTACGATTACTCCAATCTATGTGACCAGTTGATCTTACTCTTGGCTGTTTTACGTTTTTTTATATAAAACTATATTGTTTTGCCCGAAAATATTAAAAATTTATATTAAATTTTCTTCTTTTAATGTAATTATTTTAGAGAAAATAAAGATATTTCAAACCTCAATCTGAATTAATATGATCTATTCTTGTATTTATAATATATCTTGTCTCGGAAACTTCTTTTAAAATTTCGATTTTTTACTAGCTGACCCGGCAAACGTTATTTTGCTATATAAATTTGGGGTGGGTCACCCCAAAAATAGATAGTAGAATAGAATCAATCAATTTTTGAATGATTATAATACTAACATTAGTTGTAAATTAAACTGAAATAATTAAAATACATACGTTAACTATTTGTAATCTTATACTAATATAATATAAAGCTGAAGAGTTTCTTTGTTTGTTTGAACGCGCTAATCTCAGGATTTATAGATCCGATTTAAAAAATTCTTTCAGTGTTAGATAGCCCATTTATCGAGGAAGGCTATATATCATCACTCTACGACCAATAGAAGCGGAGCTACATGCAGAAAAATTCGCGCGGGTCGACTAGTACTTAATAGTAAAATAATTGTTATTTATGTTCTGGAAATAGATCAAATAACATATAAGCTTAGTTAGCAGTCCAGTTCATTTTTTTAATGTTTTATTAACATATAGGACAAATTGAAATAATTAGTCATAATCTACATCCTCCACAAAGGTGTAAAGTTATTCTAAAACGGTAATAATGTTGGTTCAGTACATAAATCTCCTTCTATCGTTGGCTCAGTACATAAATAACCGTATAATTGCTATTTTCGCTATGCACCGTGATATATGCGCTAGGTTTTATGAATTTTAGGTGAAACTCATCAATTACTTAGAACTAATAACTGCGTATTTTAAATACACTGTCTGTTATTACGTTTTGATTTAGTTTACTGCAGAATTGGGAACAACAATCTGTTGTTATATAGCTAACAACACTTAATATCTTATATTCTACCAATAGTTCATATTGTTTACATTAAGTTAAGTAAGTTAATATTGGACGTATAAAAAATATAGAAGGGGTATGGTTCGGTCCAAATTCTAAAAAATTAAAATAAAATTTTTTTAGTCTCTGAGAGATAATAATAGTTTTCTGCTTCTACTTAGTACATAAGTAACAAATAAAATTACTAAAATAAAAATCTAATTTATCATGGTCATTAATCATCGATACACACATGATATTAATTTAGAAGAATCGATATTATCAGAAACAAAATATAAAAACAGCAGTCAATACAGACTTAAAAGTATTCATAAAATCCAATAAATAAAAAAAGCTATAATTGTCAATATATTAATATTGTGAGGTAGCTCTCAAGTTAGCAATGAGCTGATAGTCTCCAAACGGGTAAACAGATCTTCACAATACATAGCTAAGAACCATTTCTATTAAATTACCTTTCAAACAAATAAAATTCCATCAGAATCGGTCTATTACATTTTCTGCTACGATGCCACATACACACGTTAAACTTATAACACCTCGTCGTTGTAGCGTCGTTTTATTCTTCCAATAATATAGCGTTTTACATAATTATCATAATACATAGAGTATAAAGAGTAATATAAAGATATAGTAGAGTTATAAATAAGCAAGTACGAGCAGTGAGCAGTGAGCACACTCGCACTAATTGTGTATGTATAAATGTTAATCGGCCTAAAGGATCGCGTGAGTGCTGGGAAATTGAATTATTTGCATACTTATATGATAAACTTTACTCTGGATTGTGATTAAAAGAGTATATTTCGTTGTTATACTAGCGATGCTTCCTGGCTTCATATTTTATTTAGAGATAGAGGAAATATAAATATGTTATGAATGTTTGAAATCTTAACAATCTATTGGATTCTTACCCATTCTACAAAGTTTGAAAGTATGGCGTCAATACTCTAACTTATAATTGTTTGAACGCGCTAATCTCAGGAACTACTACTCCGATTTTAAAAATTCTTCCAGTGTTAGATAGTCCATTTATCGAGGAACGATATAGGTTATATATCATCACGCTAAGACCAATAGGAGCGGAGCATCACGCGGACGGAGTCGCGTGGGTTGACTAGTGTGTAATATGTACCAGTTATATATGAGTGATTTTCTCCAAGATCTATATTTTATCATACTGTATTTACAAACCAACTATTTTCTTATAATATTTTTGTTATCCAATAAGGTTTTTACGACGCCAAGCAAGCTGATAACCACGCCATAGGATATTCTCACGGAACACATCCAATACGCTATGCCTATCAATGTATCGAAAAAATATATAACAAATTCAATATCCTCTCCCGACATATTGTCTTACTAGTAGAATATAAAATATATACAAAGAGTTGCTACAATATTACCAACTTGCTATTTTTTTAAATTGTCATGACATGAATAATGATGTTCTATTATGAATGAAAAGTTCCGTTAGATACTCAAAGAAGAAGTTGTTTACAGGTCGAGGCGAAAAGTTTACTTAGGTTATTTTTAATGTCAATTTATATTGTCTATAAATTGTTCAAAAATTAAATCATGTTTTTATTACTACATATTAGAAAAGTAAAATAAAGTAGACTTTTGATCCGAGAAAAAAAAACCTTGTAAGGTTAAGAAAACCAGCGGAACTTTTCATTCAAGATAGTAGAAAATATTATGAATAGTTTACTATGGTAATGAGAATATATATTTTTTTATTATAGAAACTAACGTGGTATTCAGCCTTTTTTAAGGTTTAAATATGGTAAAACCTCATGTATTTGTCACATGATTATAGTTTCAACCGCCACGGTGTCCGCCGAGCCTCAACCGCGCGTGTGTCTACTGTCTGAAGAAGACCGCCGAATGCGGTTGATACTATAGTCAATATATGACAAAAACAATACCGTTTGTTAACCTTGAAAAAGAGAATATATATAGTCCTGTTTTAATAAAAATAATAGCACATACTCTCTTTTCCAGATTGCGGTACACATCCCAAACTCAGGTAATATTCATTTGTAACTTTTTCAAACTTTAAAATTGCAGTGGCGTCGGCGCATTAAATTGCGCCTCCCCAGTTGCCATAACTTTGCTTTGTTGCTACCAGAACTTTGGATTTCATTGTGAAGGCCTCGTTTTGTATAAGAAATAAACTAAAACTCACCGAATTTACTTTTTTAAGTCGCAGTAAATGATGAAAGAGTAAACATTAATGTCCTATTGAAAGAGGGACTAATTTATTAATTTGTCTACATTTATCGTTATCTCTGTATTAGGATATTTATTAATCAACTAGTCGATCCGACCCGGCTTCGCACGGGTGCAATTTACTACTTGTAATATTAAAATTTATCAAAAAACATTTAATTCTCAATATATTTTTCCTAAATAAAATATTTAGGCGCTTACGACTGTAAACATATTTTATCATTATCCCACAGGAACTCTGAATTTTTCCGAGATAAAAAGTAGCCTATATATGTCGGGGATTTTAATGATGAAAAGGAAAGGGGGAGAGGGAAATATTAGAAAACACTAACAGGGGTGATGATATTAAATTGAATATTGGGTAAACGCAACGTAGACCCTGCTACTGAACCGATAAGCAGTGCCTTGGACTTGTGACCAAGGTGTAGGCTTAAAGATATCTTTTAATATCCTTGTCTCTTAATATTTTCTATCCAAACTACCCTATAGATAACTGCTTCACACACACACACGCATGTACCCATAAGTGAAGTAAAGGAAATATTATTATGTATTGTTAAGTATTTAAAAGCAAATAATAAAACGTAGTTCAAGTGAATCTACTTTGTCGTCGAGTTTGGTAGGTTTGTCTTGTATAGTGAAGATGAACAAATTCATTTCTTTATTTGGACAAATAACATATTATCACAAAAATACAATATGATCATCTGCTGCCGAAGTAGTGCGCGTGCTCATACGTGTGTGTGTGAGTGTTTGTGTATGTGTGTGTGTTTTTTTTTTATGTAACTAGGTCGGCAAACTAGCGTACGGCTCACCTGATGGTAAGCGATTACCGTAGCCTATAGACGTCTGCAACACCAGAAGCATCGCAAGCGCGTTGCCGACCCTATCTCCAATTCCCCCCAGGAGCTCTGGTCACCTTACTCACCAACAGGAACACAACACTGCTTTAGAGTAGTGTTATTTAGTTGTGATCTTCTGTAAGGTCGAGGTACTACCCCAGTCGGGCTGCTCCATATTTGAGCAGGAAATTTTCTGCTGTGCCCTACCTCAGATTAAAAATGTGTTTATGCGTGTTTACACTAAGCGTTTATTGAATTACCTATCCACTTGCAGAAGTTCCTCACATTCATTGTATGTAAGTTTAATTAAATATTCATAAACATTTTTTTTACAAAGTATTTTATTTCTTGAATATATGCTTAACGTTTTATATAATTTATTAATTAGCAAGGAATTTATAAATTATATATAACGTTTGTTGAGGTATATGAGATCAGTCTTTCTGGTGTTTTCGCGCAGTTTACATGGAAGTAGTTAGTACTTCTTGAAGTCTTTATTGTAGTTAGTGGGTATTATTCCTCTCTCATTCACTGACAATAGTTTATAAGTCTAATAGATTTGCCCCCGAGTTGTGCCCATAAATAACCTATGACATGTCAACAGAAGCAGTAAAAGCAAGCGGTAATGTTCACAGTAGACACAAGTGCAAATTGTTGCTCATAAACTTTTTATATCCTCGTAAAGAGCTAATTCGACACTTGCGGGCTCCTACAACGCGTTAAATATTATGATTGCTCTTCCTTACCCACAATTAACATTGAATTATTTAAATTTTACTTAAAATAAGTGGTGGGGTGTACTGAGTATTTTCTGGTCAGTCGTGGAAAAAATCTGTATTAAGTATATAAAGATGTACTACATAGTAACACGTAAAAGATAATAATAATGTGAAATATAGATAGAAACCAAGGAGTGCTTCGGGATTGAGACATTAAGATAGGTTTTAAGAGCATCTTTATAACGTCATAGTTTACATACTCGTATACACCATCAAATACTCATATAAATATCAGTAATCGCAACACAGCAAAGCAGTGATGGCCCTGTGTTTTAGACTTCAATGTCTTACTTGGGAGGTCCGAGTTCGATCCCCCACACAGACACACACCTCTGACTTTTCCGAGTTATTTGTGTTTTAAGCAATTAAATATCACTTGCTTTAACGTCGAATGAAAACATCGTGAGGAAACCACTCTTGAGAGTTACATAAAGTTCTCAAAGGTGTGTGAAGTCTGCCAACCCGCGCTGGGCAAGCGTGGTGGACTATGGCCTAATACCCTCCTCATTCTGAGGAAGAGACCCGGCTAAGCAGTGGGCCATTGACAGGTCGCGATGAGATGTTGAATCGAAACATTGCAAAATTTAACATTATTATGTTAAGTAAGATATTATTTTCAGTTGAGTTTTGCCAATAAAGTTCTCTGTTTCTTTTCTATAAGTCAATACTTACATCACGAAATCACTTATCAAAAAAAAGTAACGCTATCAACAGTATTGCCATGATACTTTTGAGACAAAAAATCTTTAACTTTCACATCTGTAAGCTACCTCTACTATGTCAATCCAACGCATTTTTACAATAAAAACAAGGACGATATACACTACTATATATTTTAAGAACAAAAACATCCGAAGTAACTTTCACCTTTCAAAACAGCGTCAAAACAAATAAAACCCAAGATTTGTCATATGTGCAGCCATCTTGATTCATTTCATTTCCACTAAACTATAAAATGCATGCACTTTAAGTTGTCCCACTAAGGACGCCACTTTCATCACCAAACCAAACCAAGCTCTATCTATATAAGATAGAGTTCAAAATACGTTAATAAAGTAAACAAATTCTTTTCAAAATATAATTTATATCCCGTAGTCGCTTAAAGCCCGAGTGAGAGCAAAGAGATAGCTACCACAGAACCAGAGGTTTAGAATATTTTGCATTTGCACTGTCAACGAAAAATGGCGGACCTATTTATTATACACGCAATACCTTACTTACTTCAGATATTATTCTGCTCTGTAACTGTTGAGAGCTTTATTTATAAGCTCTTACATCTAGGATAGAGTAGAGAGCATAAAAAGAATTCGTTTGTATTTTGAGGGAAACTAAACAATCTCCGACACAAAATATTAAAAAAAGTATGAAAGTAATTCGCCATTTTGAGGTGGCGGCCATCTTGAATTTGAAATTGTTCACGTTATTCTAGTCCACCTGAAAGAATTATTCTTATACGACATTAATAACACCGTTACATATTTTCGAAAAAAATTTTCGATTTTTTTATTTATACACTTAGCAAAAAAAATTTTTTATATTTATTTTACGTATTAATTTTTTATTTTTATGGTTCTATATTTTGTATTCTATTGTCATAAAAAAAATATATGGCAACACTACATCAAATTTGTCTCTCACGAAAAGTGTCGTTTTTACTCAGTGAAAGAATTTTTAAAATCGGTTTAGTAACAACAAAATGGCCATATTCTATTAATTAAAAAATGTATATGGCAACACTAAATCACATTTGTCACTCACGAAAAGTGTAGTTTTCTATCTGTGAAAAAAAAAATTAAAATCGGATTAGTAGTTCCTGAGAAACCCTTCAATTTACAAAATGACTAGGTTATATACTTAAATGACCATATCTTTTTAATTAGAATATTCATGGCAACACCACATAGCCTGCGTTACCCGGAAAAGATGTAGCTTTCTATTGGTAAAAGAATTTTCAAAATTGGTTCTGTACCTTTCGAGCCTATTCCCAACAAACAAACATACAAACAATCAAATCTTTGCTCTTTATATAATAGTATAGATGAGAAGTCGTCGTCAGCAGTGGAAAAAAATCCGGAACATTTTTAGAAATATATTGTCTTAATTCTTTTACATATTTACTTAATATTATAACTTAATTATAACTGAGCTCTGCGCAGGCGATGGTCCCAGTGTCATGGGTGTCATGGGATGATCTAAAGCAGTTAACATATTCTTGAGATTAGCGTTATAGCGTTAAGTTTCCGTATTCCCTAAGATGCTGATTAAAAAAAAATACATAATAGCAACCAGTTTTTCGGATACCAAAATCGTGTCACGCAGTGTTAACTTATAGAGAATACTTGTTCAAACAAACAGTCAGAGATTCTTTAACCTTATTATACTAGGACAGAAAACAATCTGAATAATTAACAAAGACACTAATTCCTTAATGGATTATAAAAAGTTCCGTTTAAGACCTCATTACGAGCCGATGACGTAAAAGATAGATGACGTAATGACGGTAATGACTCTATCATTTGCCTGAATATAATTGCGAGTATTTTGTATTTTAAGACACGGAGAGACACTACCAAGAGTTTTCGTTATATTTTCGTAGCGAAAAGAAGTACCTGTGACTTGTGTCCTTAGTGCAAATTTACAAGGTTCATTAACACAATTGTACTTTGTCTGCCACTTACTATTTTATTTGTTTTTTAATCAATTTAATTTAGTTTTTAACTTCTAAGAGAGCTTCTAACAGTGGCCAGGAATTAATTATGTGCAGTTTTTATCTTGAAAACATTTAGAGATATTGAGAAACCCTTTACTTAACAACTTAACAAAATTGGTTCATCTGTTTCCAAGCTAAGATGCCATAGACTGACACAAAGATAATTTTTAACTATTCATAGCGCCATAAATAGCGCCATACCGGTTAATTGTTAATTGTATACTAGATAGATGGCGCTGACGTTAGTTACATTAAAATTGAATAAAACTGTCTATGAGGATTTGTCGTTTTCTTTTGGAGTTCTTTTGACCATTTATTTTTTCCATTAACACCGTGAAAAATCTAAGAGACTACACAAGTAATCTGTATACAAATTACAAGCGCTTAAGTATAAACGTAAGCGCTATCGAGTATCGAGTAAGTAAACGTTACGAATAGTAGCGCGTGGCGGCCTAAGGTAGAGAATTAACGAGTGCCATTACAAATTGGTCGGATTACGCTATATCGCGCCTGGAGCCCGAGCCGGAGCCCGAGCCCCAGCCCCCGCTCTGCTCGGTACTCGCAAGCGCTAATAAATATCGCTTAAGTGCGCTTGCTTGGTATTATGCCTACTCGGTTCCCGCTTGGCAACTACGGTTTAGTTAATGTATGACTCTTAGCGTGTTTACTAATTATTTACAATTGTTATGCTATAAATAAAGTAAGAAAAGAATTAACTATAGTAAGGAAATTACCAAACGAAAAAGTCTATAACTAACCTTAAGTTATTAAGTTATCAGTTCACGTTATCGTCGCTTAGGGAGAATTAGCAACAAAATTGCAATATCTTATCACTCCTCCTCTAGCACTACTTTAGATAAAGTTCAATCTAAGTAATAACTTATCACACAATCACTAATTTGATCTAAAAAATTGTTGAACAAGTGGTTTGGTCGGATTACGTAGAATTCTATTAATTAAATGAAATTGTTAGCAACACCATTTAATTAGTATTCGCGGGTAGTTCATTTTATTTTATTTTGACAAAACATAACTTTTTCTTTACTTTGGTTCTATCGCCTAGTCTGTAAAGTAGTGAGGCTAATAATGTAGTGTCGTTGGCTGGTGGTGCTAGTTTTTCTTTATCGAGAGCACGTGAGTAACGTACTATATTACTTTAATTTTTGGTAGCGAGTTCGACGATAAAAGACGTCTTAAGATCTGCTCTTTGGTCTCAAGCCTCAGGCACTGGTCGGCTTCCATCTATATTACATGTTAATATTGTCGTTTGAATATTACTGTGGAGTATAGCTCCCATACTCTAAAATGACGATTACCCGTGAAGGGACGGGTTAGAATAGTTTTCCCTTCTGCCGCTGGGAGAGCATTTCGTAAGAGCCGAGTAACCCAGCACCCACTTGGTGGTAGAGGATCTGTTCCCCGACTGGCTTGCGACTACCAGCATGCGAATCCGACCGCCACGTGTCATAGTCGTGTTCCGGTCGAGGCACATGTGGGCTAGACTTACCCCCTCCCATCTCATTAATGCTACGGATCTAGTGAACTCTGGGCTCTTGCTCAGGGTCCGCTGAAACCGCAGCATTGTTTTCTTTATTCTCCCTCCCCACACTATCTTCGAGGATGCAGCGCATCCATGGTCGATGGTGGCCACTTACCATTAGGTGGACCATCTGCTCGTTTGCACCTTATCTACCATTAAAAAAACGAACTCTACTCTAAAATTGAGTCCTCCTATCCTCCTAATATAAAATAACAATAATAATAACTCATTGCCCTACATAGATAAAAGAAAATGAACCTAAAACTATATTTTATAAGTTTTTGTTGCATTTCTGTCCTTTATTTAGTATTTGAGTTCATTAGAGCTTGATGTCCGACCCAGATACAGTTTACGCAAAATTGTTTCATAATGACGCATTATTCTGCTGAGGAAAAACGCCGGGCTATGTAATTAGTTGTCACCCTCTACTCTACTAGGTCGCTGTAGTCTAATTAGTTATTCTTTTTTTATTATAACATAGTCATTATTTTAGAAATTTTACAAAAACATCTTCTTAATCTAACCAAACCAACTTTCGAAATGAAGTCTTTTGACTGTAAAAAATCCTACTAAATGGATAACATAATACCTATTGGCTATTTTTAATTCGCATGAAATTAAATAAAAATGTTTTTATACCGACATTTCTATGGTTACAAGGTTATTATAATTGTCAAGCTCTCCAGTTAGCAATGACCTGATAGTCTTTAAACGGGTGACCAGATCTTCACAATACATACCTAAGAACCATCTTGATTGATTTACCTTTCAAACATATAAAACTTCATCAGAATCGGTCCATTATCTTAGGTGCTACGATACTACAAACAAACATACCGATACACAGATACACACGTTAAACTTATAACACTTTGTCGTTAAATAACCAACTCTTTCACACCTTTCTATATAAAAAATAAAATAATAAAGTATCTTTGTTATTTTTTGTAAAATTTCAATTCCCAACTTGTACATAATGTCGCACACACTTTCCTACACCTTCTATGATAACAATTTTCTCTCCGTTTTTATCCCTTTTTTTATTACAACGCGACAAGTAGCGGCTCGATTGTTGCGAGCGTCCCGACTTACAAATTATTTTATATTTTGCTACTATTACCAGGAACATGAAACTTTTTCTTCCACATTTATTTGTTTTCTTAGCAACACCTTTATAATTTTATATTCGCGACTAGTTCCAAATCAAATCAAATCAAAACTATTTATTTCAATTAGACTTTTTTTTAAAAGTGCTTTTGAAACGTTAAAAATTTTTCGGTCAGTTCCTTTTATTTTATTTAAATTATAACAGAATAATTTATAACGAGACATTATATAATATTTCCATATACTTGTGTCAGTTGTCAAGCGGATCTCGCCTGGTGACCATGATACGACTTGCTGTAAGAATGGTGTGGTGTCTAATGATGGGACTTCATCGAGAGGATTTCGTGATCCTAACCGATCGAATTATCATGTTTTTTAATGTTTATATAATTGTATAAAGGGGAGAAAAAAAACAAAGGAAAAGAAAAAAAAGAGGAAAGGAAGAAAAAAAACAGTATTACCGAAATATTTTTTTTTATTCTTCTATTGTTATGTACCTGTAAATAGCATATCTTATAATTATTACCTTGCTTCTAATTATTACCTATGACAGTCAATTGTTACCTGCTCTCCATCATTACTTTAGTCACCCAACATAACATACGAATGTTCGTTTCATCGTCATTATCATTTTCATCGTATTTCATTCATCCTCATTTGCCGGCAGGTTGGACCTAATAGTACATTGTATCAAATCGCATAAGCCACTACGTCCACCTACCATACTCTCACACTCTTTAAGAAAACCGTCTCCTACATAAAATTAAACTCATTATGTAAAGAAAAACTTTCAGCAAAGGCTGCGTGTACCCAGAATCTAACACAAAAATCCATGTAATCAATGTTTAGGTTGAATTAACACATATGTCTATCCTGAATACTGCAAAGTGTTTGAAACGTCAGGAATATAAAAGAACATAAAACACGATAAAACCGTTTTATAAAGTATTTTAGCACATATGCTTCTTATTATATAAATTAAAATTTATATGTTTAATATAATATCATCTCCAACATTTATCATTTCTCTCGACTTCATTCTGAAGTTTAATTATACAAAATAACAGGAACATGTTAGTGTTGTTAATATTTGTTTATGTTATAACCACAAAATACATTCAATATTCATAACCAAGATTTTGTAACGGTCTGAAGATTTCTGTACAACAGAATTGCATATAAGGTTTCGGAACTTTCAAGAGCCTTCCATAAGCTCAATTTCCTTACACACTGATAGACGTGATAAAATTAATAAAGGAGAAGAAAAGTTGTAGTCTATACGCAAACAACCAGTATGACGGCTTGACTAGAATATCCTCCTGGGGTATCCTTTAGACTCAGAGCTTCAGAGTTACTGTTAGGAATACTCGGGATGTCATCCCTCATTATTCTGTCGTGACGGTGTATTTATTTTGCAATCTCCACTACCTTGATTTGTGTTTATCAGTTGGCCAACATTCAAGAAAGTAAATGTGCTACCAATATCAAGTAAGAATACTACCAACATCATAAAATGCTAATCATATCAGCCTCACCAATCTCAAATAACAGAATGCTAATCAAATTATAAGTGTTGCCAACATCATAATTAAACATATATATAGCTACCGGCACGTAAGTATAGTTTTGACCTTGAATGCACAGAAGTCACTATTAGAGGAGCGGGGGGCGAGTGCTGCGCGTTATACGCGATTGGTTCACACACCGCGCACCCTTCCTCCACTATTTCTACTCAGACCTTAAGTTAGCTGCCGGCTTCTATATCAGTATATAATAAATACAGCAATAACTTTACTAATGAATAAGTAAACCCTCTAATAATTTGCTATACGATATTAAAGTAATGCTAATATTATAAAATTCGACACTAGTCCATATTTAAAAAAAAATTTTTTTGTTCTATATGGAAATTGTAGCTTAAAACGTCCATTATTTAGAAATTCCAATTTTCTCGTATTACGTTAGCTCCGACGCAAATTAATACCCACTAGCAGATTCGCTCATAATGAGTACGATAAAACAATCCAGCCATTAAGGCGTTGTACGACTACCCTCCAGTACCAGCACCAGTAGCAGTATGCTTCCCTAAAATGTTGCAAGGCCTTTCAAATATACGAGTATGGGATGTAATTAAATGCGCTTAACGTCTTACTGTGCTTTGTGCTTACATTTTTGAGGATTTTAATTTATTCTAAGAAAAGCTTTTGCATGCAAAGCTTATTGTTTAGTCGATAAGTTGAAACAGTCTAAAATAGAGATACTAGAATGTGTGATAGCTCATTGGATCCGGAATTGTGCCTAAAAAGTGTGTATTAACACATAAAAAATTGCCAAAGTTATAAACAATTAAAGACGAAAAAAAGGCATTTCATTTTTCGCCAATATTTCATAGACTATTAATATTTAAGAAATTTCAAAAAAAGATTCTTAAATAGGAGGAAATTTCCAATTCAAAATTCCCTACTCCCGGAACTCTATCTCCATTATTTATAATTTTAATTTAAAGCTGAAAATGGGTCTCTGCGCGAAATTTTTAAGGTGTGAGGCGTGCGGCGTCAGAAGCAAGTATAACACATTGATTAATAAATAAAGTATCACCATAAACTATTTCGTATAACTGAAACCCTCTCAAAGTACACACGTTTGCTTATGCTATGTATGCTAATAAGCTTTATATTTGAACACTTAATACCTTAAATCAATTCAAATTCTTCCACCTAAATTTAACGAAAAAGAACTCAAGTTTGAGTAATTATTTAACAGTAAAACTTGATATTTCATTATTAATTTACAACACGATATCATATTGGTCTAAATTTATCTGATTCATCAAAAATATCTACCCTTTAATAAAATACGAAACTAAATAAGATCACCAATAACATAATTTACCGAAAAACCTCCCTAATTCGCAATCATCCCATCAAAACGCAAGAAAAAGGTAAGTACATAATAAATCGACTGGTAAAAGCGTTTGAAAGACTCGTCCAAATAGCAATTGTCTGAGAAATAGTAAAGAACGATAAATTGGATAAAGAAGCAATATGGCGTACTCGAGGCCTTGTAATAGGCAATTTTCGACATCCAATCCTGGCACAATGGCAGCGCAGATTTAAATATTTCAAACGGCTTTTTGGTTTCTACTGTGGAGTGCTCTCGATTGCGATTTGCGATCGGAGATGCTTTGACGTTTCGAACGATGTTAGATACTCTATTGTTAAATGTCTAACATTTCTTCAAATTACTTCTACATATTGTGCACAAGCAACGTTTTTACATACCAATTCCCTGCTTTTGAAATTGTGGCTTGAAGATTTTAGAGCTCTCTTAGTATCATGTTTGCTGTTCATCCTAGCAAACTTAAGTGTCTGATATTTTTGAATTTGGATCTATCTAAACGTAACTCGTTTTAGATAGTATGTTCTACTTAGTTGGATCATTTGTCCTACGTAGTTAGACCATGTACGCTACCTAGTAAGAATATATGCCTTACCTAGGTGGTACGAGTATATTAACTAGTTGGATCGTGTGTTTTACCTAATTACACCATATGCCTTATCTAGACGGAACTTGTGTACTTCCTAGTTGGATAATTTTTCCTACCTAGTTAGACCATATGACTTACTTAGATGGATCGTGTGTCTTACCTCATTACACCATAATCCATATCTAGATGGAACGTGATTATTTCCTATTTAGATAATTTGTCCTACCTAGTTAGACTACATTACTTAGATGGAGCGTGTGTCCTATTTAGTTTCAGGTGAGTTTTACCCTTCCAACGCTTCAGCACAAGCTAATAAACGGTCGGCGTCCCACAAGATGGACAGACGACCTGGTCAGGGCGGCAGGGAATCGCTGGGTGCAAGTTGCAGGTCATACTGGAAATCTCTGGGGGAGGCCTATGTCCAGCAATGGACGTCCTATGGCTGAGATGATGAGTTTTACCCAGTTCGATCCGTTCGAAAGCACATGGCTTTACGAAGTTGGACCACGAGTTTTATCTTTTTGATTCTTCCTTAAACTTGCAAACAATTTCTGCTTCTAATATCAATTTGTTTATCTACCACCCGTCTGCTTCTCCCCATGTTTGAATAATGAAAAATATGAAATTTCTGCAAAATTGTTAGCAACTTAAAAATAAAATTAAGCATTAAAATTTCTAAATCAGTATGAATCTGAGCAATTTCCTCGACTGTAAATAGGTTAAAACGTCCCTGTTTCGTGGCGCATTGTCTGAAATTAATTTTCCTTTTCCGCCCGATGCATCTTTTATAAGATAGTGGAACAAAAGTGAGGAAAAAATAAAAGTACTCAGGTGGAAATTCAACCTCGGTCACACTATTTTAATAAAGAAAAAGACATTTAGCTCACACGCAGAAAAACTTTATAGTACAATAAAATTTATAAATATAGATTTTACCTCATTAACGCAAGAAATAACAAGAGAATTTTATATCTAACTTACATCATTCATCAAACTCATCTAAACTAGTTCCTGCAGTTCATCAGAAGCTACCAATAGTTGAAATAATGATAGCAACACTGCTAACGTTTGATTGGTTGGTTATTTCCATCGTTATATTTTTACAATACTGCCTAATTAATAATTTCGTGGATTAAATATTATTATTGAGAGTTAACACTGTAGATCCTCGGTTACCATAGACTTGAGCCAGTTGTCAAACGGAGCTCATCTGGTGACTATTACAGCTGTGCTGTGGTGTGGTGTCGTGATGCTAGGTCTCCATTACTAAGGTTGGAGGAAGTGTTTAACATTGGCTACTCGGTGTTCCGTTTTAAGTGCATATTATTATTGTCATGTACGTGTTATTGTTCGGTGTCTGTACCATGTAGATAACGTGAGTCCATGACTGAATACGAAAGTTTAAGGTTCGAAAACTTCTCCTGGTTCATAAGTCCCAGGCGCCGCTCGGCTTCCTGTCTAAAGTGCATGTTATTTTTATGGTTCATGTAGTGTGAAGTATGAGTTTTACATCGTGTGAACACTCTAGGAGTATTGTCAACCGATTCGGGTAATTGGTGCCTTTTTCGTTTTTCGTTGTTACAACTTCATTATAGGCCTTGTTCAATTGTGAAGGTTTTTTAAATTGAAATTAAAAAATGAGGTATTAAATATAATCGTTTTTTAAGGAATCAAAATCCTATAGAAAATAATCGAATATTATATATTCGAAAATTGTTAGCAAAACTTCTCCAAGTGATTTCATACAGTTAAAATCATCGAAAATAATTCAATTAGGTTGTGTGGTTTAGTGTTGATAATAAGTTTAATGTATTATCAACTAGTCGGCCACTCCCGGCTTCACCCGGGTGATTTTTACCACGTGTACATTTTAATTTATTTATCATCGACATGCACTTCATCCCTACGACGATAGATGGCGTAATCACACACTCATTTATTTACTTTGTAGTCTTAAATATTTTTTCGCGATAAAACATAGTCTAGGTCCTTCTTCAAACTCTGTATCATATTTCTGCAAAATTGGTTCAATGATTTAAGCTTGATTGTGTAACAGACAGATAGACGCCATCTATTCGTCAATAGATGGCGTAAGTAGTATATTAAATCGCAGTTTCGTTTGTTCAGTTTGTACTGTTTCTTAAGTGTTACTTTCGAAATTATAAGTTTTATTCTTAGTCAGGGTCGCATCGGAGGAAAGTGTTGCATAACTTATAACCCCGCTCTTGGGTCGCAATACCCAAACGTTTTCAGAAAATCTATTTCTGTCTAAGATGCATGTGTATACAGTAATAGATATCATCCCTTATATGATTTCTTGAGATCTTTTACAGAATAAGATGAAATATTATCTGTTATTGGTTGAGGTATTTCTTTAAACGATCATTTTCAAAAACCAATTACATTAAGCAGAAATATAACTGAATCGCTCAGAAATTAAAACATTTTCAATATAACTAATGGTCTTTAAGATTTTACAAAGAATCCTATCGAGAAACTCTTGCAAATTGAGAAAGTTAACTTATAATTGATGTTTATGAGAGATAAAAGTTTTATTATCTCGATTGGAAGGGATGCAAGTAATTATTGCGATGGCTACGGGCTATTTTTGTTTTAGGATCGCTTCTGGTTGATTTTTGATCAATTTAACATTTTGTGTAGGGAAATATTAACTTTATTGTGTATCTTTTTAACCGACTTCAGAAAAGGAAGTTCAATGTTAGTATATTTTTTTATAAATTGTAAACTAATTTTTGAAATTATTTTTTGTACACTAGTGATTCAATTTTCATCAAATCATGATGAAACGAACGAGCCCTATATTTGTTAGATGATATAGGAAAATGGCGTTAAATCATTTTATTTTATAAAATGAATAATATGGTATCATTACACAATGTTTTGACTTGAAGTCACGAAAATTTGAAAGAAAAAAATTTATAATTTCAAAAGTTTCTATTGACTGTTTGTGCTGACCCAGTTTCAATCTTGCGGTGACCATCATAAGTCGTTGGAGATTCATCTAAAATCAATTGAACAAAAATATTGTTTTATAAATAGATAATCTTGTGCCCTTTTAAATTTCGATTTTTTATAAAAAATAATTGTTGATTTTTTCCTGAAAGGAATCAGAATCACGAAAATTTAGAAAAAAAATTCCTGAGGCCGCCATTTTGTTAATCTTTGAAAAAAGAAACTATTTATTTTGTCCGATTAATTTTAGATGAATCTCCAAGGACTTATGATGGTCACCGCAAGGACCCTTCTGTTGGAACTGGGTCAACACAAAAAGCTATAATTTTTGAAATTATAATTTTTTTGTCGATTAAATCGAAATCGAGCGTTATACTCAAATATAATGATACGATCGACAACAATGCTTGATATTACTTTCTGTGGATATTTTTATGAAGATTAAATAAAAAACTACAAGTAATCCTAGAAATCCATCCCAACCATAGACTATTTTTAAAATAGCACAACACGATAAAACACTTAAGTCCAAGATGGGAGCACGCTGAGGTTAGGCGTTGAATTTAATTGTATTCCCTAGTTCTAAACTGTTGTAAATGATGTATTATTCATACTAACTAAGATCTCGGGTTTTCATACTAACTGAATAATGGATGGGTTACCGTAGATATGGTGTAGGCGGACACATCTGTTATATTGGGATTTTGAGTATTAATGTTGTTTTCAAGGCAGCTTTATGTCCATTAGGACCCTTTAGTTTTATATCAAAAATCCTACCTTTGGATGTTTGTTACTAAATCACGTAAAAACGGCTGGACTTATCTCAATGAAATTTTGCACACATATACTTTACTAGCAACCCGCCCAATGCAATGCTGATACCAAATATACTACAGAATGTCTTTATATACAACGTTCACAGGTTTTTCGTCATTAGACAATACGAACATGTTTTAATAGGAACTCGTCGCGCAGCCGCTATATCCCTGCATTTAAATCTGTAATATCTTCGAAAATATTCATTTAAATTTCATGCTGTAAAGGGCCATATTGATCTATATAAAATGCACAATGTACTTAAGGTACCTAATTGGATAAGGATTAATGGTGTATTATTTAAAATCGCTTCGTAAATAAGCCATTATTTCTCGTAAAAAGTAAAGGATAAAAATATTATTGTGGGTTATCCCTAAGAGATAGATATATACCATTGTAGACTTTTTTGTAGACCTTTTTAAGGTGTACAATACTGTAGTACATTATTTTGATCTATCTCGTAGGGTTCAGCCAGCGTTTGCAATGTAAGCACAAAAAAATGTGTTAATTTACGACATCACATTAGAAACCTCTAAAATTGTCAGTGTTTCTCTACTATATTATGCATGTATTATACATATAAACCTTCCTATTGAATTACTCTATCTATTAAAAAAAACTGCATCAAAATCCATTGTGTAGTTTTAAAAATCTAAGCATACATAGGGACATACAGACAGACAGATAGCGGGAAGCGACTTTGTTTTATGCTATGTAGTGATGACCTAAATTAAATTATAGGCTACTTTCTATCCTGGAAAAAATATAGTTCCTGTGGGATAAAAATAAAATGTTTTTGAATGGTTAAATATTATATAGTTTTGTAGTAAATCTAAGTACCTACGTGTGGTAAATTGCACCCGTGCCAAGCCGGGGAAGGTAGACTAGTGTCTCCTTTTTAAAATGAAGATCATCTTTAATGTATTTTAAATGAAAGACGATTTATTTCAAACATTTAGCATAGTTTTAATCAGTATCACTCATTTCTAGATGAAAAACGTATGTATTTATTTTTAATATTAAGAATAAAGTTTAAAATCGAATTTTGTAAAACTGAATATCAGCTAGGTGATATTAGTGAGAATTATTATTTATAGTCTAGGATATAACTATACCAAGCTTTTAGTTCAGAGACTAATATTTTACTCTGTCTCTATTACTATAAGAAGAAAAGGAAAATAACAGAGACATTTTTTAATCCAAATTTCTCTAAACGTTTCCATTATTTGGGACAGTTCTTCTAGTCTGTATTTGCCATTTATTTCTATCTCGTGTCCTTCCAAAGCCGTTTTTATGATTAAAAATTTGTAGCAGAGTCACTAATGAAAATCACATCTAATTTACATTTCTATTTAAGTAACTATTTCGGTTTCTTATTTAATAAAGCATAAATTATCTCAATCTAGTTGTGGTTACTTGGAGTGCGATAAATCTTATCACGTTAATATTTAAATACCTAACGTTTTACGTCTAAAAGGGGACTTGAATGTTTGAGATTGAATTTGTATTAAATTAGATTTAAATTATCATTTATTTTGATATACTAGAAACTATCAAAGTTTAACATCTTTAAAATGTCAAAAATTATGAATGCAATTGAGGAGTTCTCTCAATTCCTTCAGGATCCCATCATCAGAACTAGATTTAAAAAAAATGGTACAGTTATCCTATCAAATACAAAAAGACATTTCCAATTTTGTTCATAAATGATGGAGTTCTGAGGTAACAAACATAAAAAATAATTAAAAAAACATACAATCGAATTGATGACCTCCTTTTTTTAGATTTTTTGAAGTCAGTTAAAATTGGATTATTTTTTATAAATACCCATTATATTATGTCGCTAAATTGAAAAATTGGACCTGTTTAACCTGTACCTGGTTCACAAGCCCTAGGCACATGAATTAATCAACAGACTTTTGTTTTGCTATATTTATGGGAGAACCAGAAAATTTTATTAGCATTTATATTTTGTTGATTTAAGTACCATGCCGCGTCTGTTTGTCTGTTTTTAATAAACTCAAAAATTAATGAAAAATTTTCACCACTTAAAAAATAATTCATGAGGAAGTTATGAGCGTTACCAGATAGACCATATCACCTGTATTTTCTTTTATTAATGAAAAACCTTGGAGTATATTTAAGAAAGCTGTCGGTACCATAAAATAAGACGGTATAAAAATGTCGATTTGCATAAAACGTAGCGCCATCGCTGCCGTATCAGCCGAATGGCGCTCGAATTAACATTCTTTTGGAAATAAATTAGAACAGAGCGTTAAACTGAAATAGAGGGTTGGGGTGACCATATTCACAAAAATTACTTTTTAAAAAATTGAAGAAAAAAATTTACATTTTACACCCGTCACAAAATAATATTGTGAAATTTTCTTCATTAATTTTAAATTAATTTGAAAGTTTGTATGTTTAGATATTTATTACTCAATCGCACAAAAACGGCTGAACGGATTTCGATGAAATTTGGCACACGGATCCTTTATAACCTGAATTAAAACATAGGCTAATTTTTATCCTAGAAAAATTACTCATAGTTCCTGCGGGATAGTAACAATATGATTATTAAATATTTTTATATAGCTAAGAGTCCTAAATTGCACCGTTCGAAGCCTGGGTGGGCCGACAAGTACAGACATATTATTATTTTAACAATATAAATTAACAATATAATTTTGTTGTGATTGGCTACGGAATCATGCTAGTTTTTTTTGTTGATGTCTACTTGGGAAGTCCGAGTTCGATCCTGGGCACACACCTCTGATTTTTCTGAGTTATCTGTGTTTTAAGCAATTAAATATCACTTGCTTTAACGGTGAAGAAAAACAGCGTGAGGAAACCTGCGATCCTGAAGTCTGCCAACCCGCACTTGGTCAGCGTGGTGGACTATGGCCTTATCCTTCCTCATTCTTAGGAGGAGACCGGGCTCAGCAGTGGGCCATTAAAGGGTGAAGTTTATTAAATTATCTTGTGATTATGTGGAAAAGGTCGAACAATTTCATATTTATGTTACTAAATTAAACAAATATTGATTTTTTTATTTTTTTTATACAACTAGCTAAGCCCCTCAATGCTTATTTTTATTTATTATAAAAATAAGCATTGAGGGGGTAAAAAATAAACACTGTCCCACATAAATACTGGTCACCAGAATCAAAGTTATGTGTTCAAGATCTAAGGTGGGGCGGAATAAAAAATAGCTTTTTTAAATAGGTTTTGTGGCGTGGAGTGATTTAAACATTTCCTTCTTACTTCTCATGCAATACACGACGTGACGAGCGATTTTTTATTTGTAATTGATTAAAGGAGGTGTAAATTCCTGGTGGGTGTGTTAGGAATATAAAATAGGACTGCTTTTATTGCTTTTCATTTAAATCATTGAGGACAGGTATTGTTAGCTGGTTTTAATAGGTAAAAATGAGTACAAAGCAAATTGGACTTTGAGTGTTGCTATTTACGAGGTAGTTGAAATTTTGACAAGAATAAATAAATTTTAACTACAACCTAGGCTCTATTGATAGTTTATCCCGTGAGGAAACGGGTTAGAATATTATTCCCTTCTGCCGTTGTGGGCCATACTTACCCCCTTCCTCTCCCATCCCATTAATGCTGCGGACCTAGTGGACTTTGGGCTTTTGCTCAGGGTACGCTGAAACCGCAGCATTTTTTTTTCTTCACTCCCCTTCCCCATGTCCATAGGCGATGGTGACCACATAACATACATGGACATAAAAAAATTGTCAAATTATAATTTCTATCCCGGTAGATCTGATAGAGTTTAACTAGTTTAATTATTTATATTTTATAAAATGTTAGTTACCCTTTACTGAGAAGGTGACCCACGTGAGTACTAAAATAACTATAAGAAACGTATGTAATACTTAGAATACAAACTAAACAAACGCTACTGCGATTTAATACACTACTAACGCCATCTATCGACGGATAGATAGTCTGTATGTCTGTTATGCTTTCACCCTTACACAATTGAAACTGAATTTGTTGAAATTTGGCACAGATATAGACTATAGTTTGGGGGAGGATATAGATTATATTTTGCTGAACATAGATCATGTTATATCGAATAAAATACTTAAGAAGGGGATGAAGTGCATGTGATGAGTATCCACGTAAATTAACAAGGCCTCTTTACCTCCATCCGGATCCCAAAATCCGTTCTCGGCTTAGAAAGTACATGATGTTATAGTTTTTAATCAAGGTACTTGGATTAAAGAGCTTATCTCTATGATACTGATTTCTTATGATATCAACTCACTCGCCGCTGATATTCTCAGCAATTAAAATTATAATCTGTGTTGCAAAGACTAAAATTGAAATCGTAAATCCAATATCCGATTTTAGTAAAACAATAACAGTTTTCAATACGCATCATCTCGACAATAAGTTCACATAATCCTGGATTTATTCCTCTCGCTTCACTGGTAGGGGTTACTTTTGCTTTTACCATTTCACTTTTCCTCATTTCCAGTATGAGATCTCAATATATTAGAATACATACATACATACATTTTCAATACTATATTAAAGTCTTCACGTATGAGGTAAACTAAATCTGTTGATCAGATTTTAATAATTCTTCCACAGTTTAAATGCTATACTAACGTATAATATGTTATGTTGAATATAAATATTAGTATTAAGAAAATCTAAAGTATATATTTGCCTTTCTTCTTTTTTCCCTTATTCTTCCATATTTTCCCCCCTTAAGGGCTATGTATATAAAACATATTTTTAAGCTTGTTTTATTGAGATAAATTAAAAAATTTAATAGCATATAATATATATATATAGCGGGCCTTTGTATGTACAGTAGACATTCAGGTGCATAGAGAGAGAGAGAGAGAGAGAGAGAGAGAGAGAGAGAGATGTTCCATATGAATATCACATTTTAGAAGCGCACGCGGTAGTTTTTTTTATTTATTTCCATGACTGTATATAATCTCCGTTCCGGTAGAGTTGTACAGTGGTAAAACGGAGCTCGCCTTGTGGTGTCATGATGCTGGGACTCCATCGTGCGGTATAGGTCCAATAGAGATAGCAGGAAAATGTACGACATTGTATCAAAATATCTAAAATTGGATCCAATGATGTATAAATAGACAATATTATTCATAGAACGCACCGACCACTGAAGGGAACAACAAAGACACATCAATATATTTCCTCACGACTAAATTTATACAAAGGGAGGCGATGGTCAATCTAATGTGGAATCTATAGAGGTTCTGTACCATAAGACGGTTAAATGAAGTGGAAAATTAGGGGGTTTACGGCTTGGCCGGTGCGGGGCTGGATCCTGTATAAATAACGAAAATATGAGGCGAAAAGTGAATTCAGATGTCAATTTATTGCAAACGCTCCTTTAAATTATTGATGCTGTCTTATACGATCTTGTGAGATTTATTGTTTTTCAAAGTCTTACTTTGGATGATGGGTTTTATGAAACATTTTGAGATAGTGTCTCAAAACTCTCTCGTGGGACTCGTATTTAGGGGTTAACAAAAAAATATATCCTTTTTAAGCTAGTCGGGTTAGTTACACCATTTATAACTAAACAACGGATGGACAGATTATGATAAAATTTGGTACGGAGATACCCTAGAGCTTGGTACAGAGCATAGGCTACTTTTTATTGCGAAAAAAAACTTGATGGGCTAGAAATAGAACATGAAAGTTTGATTAAGAAATTGTCATATACTATATAGCAAAGTAAGTTGTAAATAAAATATAAATAAATAGTTTGAAATTTTCTTCGGCATACGAAGAAACCTATGTTATTTTAAAGCTTAATAACTTATCTATACATATAAGCATAACCATACCTAACTCTAGAGCTTGAGATAGAGACAAACTCAAACAAAAAAATTAGGCCAAGTGCGAGTGTAGAACTCGCGCTCTGAGGGTTCCGTACAATTTCAATTCGTGTGTGGGTTTAAATATTATCAAAAATAGTAATGGGGGGCATTTATTAGTAATGCGTATTTTAATTGACATATTTATAATTACTTACAAAAGGAATATAAGAAAATATGATAAAACATTTTTAACAACAAAAATACAATAAAAATTATTTTACAAAAATAATTTTAAAGTCGGTGAACATATTATCTATACTAATATTATAAAGAGCAAAGATTTGTATTTTTGTATTTTTGGATTTTTGTATTTTTGTATGTAACGAATAAACATAAAAACTACTGGACCGATTTCAAAAATTCTTTCACCATTAGAAAGCTACATTATCCCTGAGTAACATAGGCTATATTTATTACAAGAAAAAATTAGAGATCCCCAGAAATTCTCACTAAAACCAACACAAGGTGCAAAAAAATTAGCTATAAAATATCTTTCACCGCATGCGCTGCGAAAAGTATTGATGATAGAACAAAAAAATGTTTATACAATATTATAGAACGTATCAATATCTACAAAAAACTCCGCGAGACCATATGTCCAACTATTGTAGTTAAGTCACTATAACTACTTTTTTACATTTTAAAAGTTGATAAAAATGCCTATCAAAATCAGACCATGTTTTCCATAACTTTGTATTAATTCCTATCCAAATAAATGAAGACTGTTTCAATACCTGTTAATCACTTTTTGAATTATTGAAATCGGACATTCCAGTCAAAAGATATTACGAAATAAAAATATCAAGATAAATAAAAAATAATCCCAGGGCCGCCGGCGCGGTGTGGAGTGCCTCGCAGCGCAGCGAGTAACGCGGCGATAGAGGAGCGACAGAATGCGGGAGCCAAAATGTTAAAAAAAAATTATCCACCCGTGCGAAGCCGGGACGGGCCCCTAGTATATTAATAAAATATGAATTGTCAAATATAGAACCTTCTTTTTTTCGAGTCTATTAAAATATTTTACAAGTTGTCATTTAGCAAAATGTCATATCGTCAACAGCCGTTACTAAGATTCGCGGCCCATTAGCTTTAGGTTCATTTCACACGATACGACGATAAAAACGTTTGCGATTTTACTAACATTCGAATATGTTATACATACATTAATTAAGAATATCTTCGAGGCCTGGGAGGAATCACAGAATGCACTTGGAATATTCTGTGACTTATCTAAGGCCTTCGATTGTGTACAACATGCGACTCTGGTCAGAAAGCTGCGCCACTATGGCATCAAAGGAACTGCGCTCGACCTTATGAACTCCTATCTAAACAATAGGGTTCAAAGGGTTGACGTGAATGGCAAGAGATCTCCTGGGGCTCGTCTGGATATGGGGGTCCCCCAGGGTTCTATTCTTGGACCATTTCTCTTCCTCATTTATATAAACGACCTGCCAAACCTTGTAGAAAAAAAGAACAAGATAGTATTGTTTGCTGATGACACTTCACTAATATTTAAAGTGAAACGCTATCAAACTGAATATGACGATGTAAACAATGCTCTCTCTGATATTGTACATTGGTTCAGTGCTAATAATCTAATGTTAAATAGTAAGAAAACTAAATATATAAAATTTACGACACCCAATGTTAAGAAAATAGAGAGTGGTGTATTTATAAATGGAGAGGAGTTGGAACCGGTGGAA
The DNA here is from genome assembly GCA_905147385.1 of Limenitis camilla. Classification (NCBI taxonomy): domain Eukaryota; kingdom Metazoa; phylum Arthropoda; class Insecta; order Lepidoptera; family Nymphalidae; genus Limenitis; species Limenitis camilla. The sequence continues at coordinate 15,967,558 of LR990225.1, read as the reverse complement.
TCTACCGTATTTTTGGGCATCACTGTCGACTCTAAATTGCAATGGGGCCCCCATATTGAGAGGTTGGCCAATAGACTCAGCTCTGCAGCATACGCGGTTAAAAAAATACGCCAATTAACTGATATAGACACGGCTCGTTTAGTTTACTTTAGCTACTTCCATAGTATAATGTCTTACGGCATTCTACTTTGGGGTAACGCAGCCGACATAAACACGATTTTCATACTGCAGAAGAGGGCTATTCGCGCAATCTATGGTCTCGGCCCTAAAATATCTTTAAGAGATAAATTCAAAGAAATTAATATATTGACTGTTGCTTCACAATATATTTTTGAAAATGTTATGTATGTGCGTAAAAATATTAATGATTTTATTAGAAATAGTGACTTGCATGACATCAATACTAGGAACAAACACAAACTTGTTACTCCTACTACTCGATTGAGTAGAATTAGTAATTCTTTTGTTGGGCGATGTGTATGCTTTTACAACAGGATCCCAGAAAACGTTCAAAATTGTTCTATAGGAAAATTTAAAAAGTTAGTTAAAAAACGTTTGTGTGACAAAGGCTATTATAACATTAAAGATTTTTTGGAAGATGTCACGCCTTGGGAATGATGCGTTCGCTCCAGGCTTTCTCAATGTATAAATATACTTGTTATAAAAATTGGCGTTTAAAAAATCAAAGATAAAAAATATCCAAAAGAAACAGTCCCGCTGAGTTTCTTGCGCCCATTCTTCTCAGGTCTGGGTTAGGTCGTTTCCGAAAGGGTGGTAGATTCCGACGTTCAATAAGAGAATGTAAATTCCAACATTGAATAAAAAATTTTGACTTTGACTTTGACTTTGACACACGTCTTCGGCACAGATTTAAGCCCTGATGAAAGTTAAGCTAGAGGGCTTTGGAAATTTGAGTAAATGGAAGAGGTGCCATGTTTTAAACCTTATTCCCCAGTGTAAAAATTAAAAATTAAATAAATTATTTAATGAAATTTATATTTTACCAAATAATCTTTTTAAATATATTTTTGCATTACAAATTATTTCTTTCTTTCTTGGAATAAACTTATTTAAAAAATTTTAAATTTCAATATCATAAAATTCAAACTCGTTAACCGGAGTTTAAACGGTAAAAATATTCTGTATCTGTATCGTGGCCAGGTATATTATGAAACATATTTGAAAATTACTTAAATGTCAAACATCGACTTTTTCATGTCCGCATCTGTAGAATGCCCTATAGAAAACTACTTGTTGTCACTTAAGAATAAATGGCCATATTTATTGATTGCTTACACTTAGACGTTTAATTTTTTTACAGCTTTAAGATACTATAGACTTACATGTTTACTATTAATTTCAACTTGATAACTTCACGTGTTCTTCAAATAATGCGTCAAAACCTAAATCTATGAAATATCATTTTTTTCGTGATGTAACAACAAATTGGCATTTTTAGGTTTTTCCCCATACTAGTGCTATAAGACCTTGCTTCTTGCCAAAAATCATGTTCCTAGGTCAAAAGACGAAGCCTGGGAATTTTGATTAATCTTGAAAATCAAAATTACAATACATGAGATAAAATCGGCTGCGGGTTTTCATTAAATCGACTTATAAGTTTGATATTTTTACATATTTGAGACACTAGAGATTAGAATATTTTGTATAAATTTCAACTTTATATCTTCATGTTTTTCTGAGAAAAAGGGTCTTTCGTGACAGTCAAAAAAAGTCAATTTACTAGTGATGTGAATGGATAACGTACTCTACTTAGGAAATCTATGTTTCCCAAAGATATAATGGATACACAGCTCGACATGCACTTCACCCCCACGTCGATAGATGGCGCACGAGCATACTCATCTGTTTACTATGTATTATTAAGTTTTTTTTTCGCGACAAAAACATTTGCCTATGTTCTTTCTCAAACTCTACATTTTCTCTGTATCATATTTCATCAAAATCGGTTCCGTAATTTAAGCCTGATTGTGTAACAGATAGACACACGCCATCTATCCGTCAATAGATGGCGTAAGTATCGCAGATTCTTCTATTTAGTTTGTATTCTTAAAAGTATTACCTATGTTCCTAAAGAGTCACTTTCGAAATTATAATGTTAGTTAGGATGAACAAAAATAAAGTAAAACTTTTTGAATATTGTGGACTTAATTACTAGAATCTAAAACTGTCCAGTACATAGTTACGATTTGTAACAAGTTGTACATATATCTTTTTATTCTGTGTTACCACAAAAGACTTTCTGCGTACATCACAAATAGAAAGCCACTGTAATTTGGTCTTATCACGTTAACTTTGCGGCATCATCACGTATAACGTCATACACTGCACTCCTTATACGACGCGTAGCTTCTAACGCTCATATAAAACACGCAATAGATATAATAAAATGGATTAATAGTAATTATAGTAAGTGTTACTAACTTATTGGTAAGGGGCCCTCGTAGATGCACTAGACTATAATAATTAACGCTCCGTGATCGCTTTCGCGCGAAATTTGCCATAATACCACCCTAAAGTCTGGGAATTGTGAGCTTTATTTGATGTATAACTTATGGCTATGAAAGCATTTTAAACATACGGAAACAAATTCATTTTAATATTTAGTGGTACAAAATTATTTGCGTTTTTTTTAATGTTTTCGTGGTTTCATTTATCTTAAATACATAAATATTAACTGACAGTTAACAAATATTATAGGACTTCTATTATTTTTTAAGAAAACTCTTTTTTTTAATAAAAATTGCTGAGTTTTGTCTACTTCCTGACCTTCCATTATCAAACCAAGTTGGTACTATTAAAATGTATTATCATGGCATAGTTTCACTAATTTGCTAAGTTTTATCAAAATTTGATAACTGAGTTATTATAGAAACTTAGCTTGGCTAGACGCGTAGTGGCGAAGTATTATGTTAATTGTGGGACTTTGTTGATAAAGATTTAACCAATCCGAAATGAAATTTCATACAATATTTCGTACTGGCCTCAGAATCATTTTACGCCGGTACTGAGTTCTTTTTAGAAACTAGTACTGAGTATGTGATTATCAAATCTATCTCAGACACGATTGTTAGTAGCTTTGTTCCAACCGGGTGTCCCTCGACAGCCCCTTTACTCTGTTTCTGTTTATTTATTATTTACCATGTAAGCTATCTGAGCAGCAATATGGTAGCAATAAAGCAGGCGATAACGAGTATAAATCTTGCGAGTAGAAGTACGTCGTATATCTAAATTAATTACTGTACGAGTGTACGCCTGTTTATAATGAGAGATGCTAATGTGCGATACCTGCTTGGAATTTTAGATTATATCAATTGTTATAAATTTTATTTCACTACATTATATTTTTGGTTTTCCTAATTAATCTCATATTTTCTAAACTAAAGTAGATAAGGATCTTAAGGTTTCTGTCTTCGAGCTTTATTGTAGGGCTATCTATCGAGTTCCATTGTTAAACTTAAAGCAATTTTTTTTTAATTCAAATCTGAAAATAAGTTTTATATTATTATGCAAGTCAACCCTTAACTTCAATCACTATATCGTTATTAGATTGAGGCGCCTTGCCGTAAATGTATTTACCATTAACGTAACACCATCTCACTTATGAAATCACAACTTTATGATGTAGAAACTTTATATACATATCGGAGAATTGTAATATATATAGATAGCTTCAAAAGTGATACGGTCAGGAAATCATTAAACATTACGATACAAGTACCCGCAGTTAAAACTCACCTTACCTAGTACCTAACTGAGGAGGGATGCCACGGAGGAGTCAGAAGCGGCCCATATATCCCGAGATTGGGTTGCTCGCAAGTCATCTCTGCAAACAGAGGAGTACCCGGAGCGACCTATACCTCCGGCCACCATACCCCCTTGGACTTAACCGCCAATTGCAGTGCTCAGGGTACGAAGGTTGAAGCTTAAGGCCCTTCACGCTGGCGCTCCGCGAACTCCGCGCTCAACCTTATTGCAAACCTCCGTGTCGGTCACTCGACTGCTCCCCCATCCCCCGGATCATGCTATACCGAGACAGGAGTCGAAGCAATCCAGCAATGACGCCTACGCGCCCCTCGGCATCAGATATGTCCGATTGCCCCTACGAACGAGGGCGCAGCCGGCTACACTGATGCAACTCTCCGCTGCAACACAGCCTCCGTCCATTGCGCTTTCCTCAACACCAGGAAAAACCTGGCGCATCACCTCGCGCGCTTACACACTCCACTACAATGGATCCACTACATCGGATAGTAATAGTGGGAAATTACTATCCGTAGCCGGCCACAAAATGGTGGGATCTCGAGGTTTCCGCAGCTACCCCAACATAAGACTAACCTTCAATTATAAGTTTATCTACTATCCTAACTTTTACTTACGATTCCGATATATTATTTTTGCTGATATTTTAAAGATCGAAATACTGTGTAATGAGTTGTTTATATAAATATAGAAGCATAAAGTTAAACCTTAAATGAGGGAAATCGAGTTTGTGGTATTAATTTCCTAGCAAAGGCTTCAGCTGGTGCAACTATGGATAAACTTTACTTGTAATATTGTTTAGTAAATGCTAATATTATATTATGTTAATTATATAACTATCACAGCTTATTTAAGCAAAGTAAAACCGGACATTAATAATAATATAAAGTTTGGATATATTTGAAAAAAAAAATCCGGCCAAGTGCGAATTGAACGTGCGCTCCGAGGGTTCTGTATTACCTAGACTGAAAGAAAACTAAAATTAGTTGATAGAAAAATATTCTTCCCATACATCGTCGTAGCTTGTTTTTAAATATTTGATAAAATTTTTAACTTAACACGTTTTTAAGAAAAAAGTTTTCAAATCGACAAGCAGAGGGACAAGTGCTCTTATGAGGGATCTTTATTTGGTTTTTTGTTATGTATCGAACATAAGCAGTGATGGCCCAGTGGTAGAGACTTCAAGTCTTACTCGGGAGGTTCCAGTTCGATCTTGGGCACACACCTCTGACTTCACTTGCTTTAACGGTGAATGAAAACATCGTGAGGAAACCTGCACTCCTGAGAGTTCCCTAAAGTTCTCAAAGGTGTGTGAAGTCTGCCAACCCGCACTTGGCCAGCGTGGTGGACTATGGCCTAATACCCTCCTAAGTTTGAGAAGGAGACCAGGCTCATCAGTGGGCCATTGACGGGTCGTGATTATGATCGAACCCTAAAATTTAATGAAAAATCTAGTTTTAACGTTTTTTTTATTAAATATATATTTGAAAATTGTAATTTCATACTTTTTCATTATTCATTAATCAGCAATGAAGGTAGGTGGTGAAACAATAAAGCAACAAGAGGCTCTCTCCCTCGACACCGGCACTGTACTCGTACAGCGTACAGCAGTCAAGAGCTAAATTAATATTGGTGCTGCTTCCTTCTGATGTTATCTTTAGCTTCAATAATAAAGGGCTTATAATAAGATTTCTTAATGATTTTAGTAGTTCGATGTATTGGTAAAATTACAATGCTCTAATAGTTGAGCAATTTCACTTCAAATTAATACTTAAGCCTAAATATACGATACCACAATATTTAGGAATAAGAATCTTTAATAAGCATTTCCTAATTTTTTAAAAATTGCATTAGAAAAAATTCAAACTTAGGACCTTTTGGTAAAGACCCAATTAATATCACTAGCTCAAAAGATGAAGGAAAACATCGTGATGAAACCTACGCTCCTGAGAGTTACCTAAAGTTCTCAAAGGTGTGTGAAGTCTGCACACTCATGCCTGGGCCAGCGTGGACTATGGCCTAACACCCTCCTCATTCTGATGAGGAGATCCAGGTCAGCAGTGGGCCTTTAACAGTTTGTTATAATGATGATGGTAAAGATCTAACAAAACATGCAAGCCAATTAGATTCAAGGGTGTCTTATTCTGTTCATCAATTTATACGTCAATCAGTTTTTATTCAACACACATCTAATTATTCTTCATTTACTTGTGTTTTCATGGTTGTATTTTGTGGTACTCTTACTGACGGATAGATAACAGTCTGCGAACTCTAAAATATATAATGTTTTTTTAACTAGGATAGAATAGGGAAATCCTAAACCGTTGGCGAGTATTGGCGAACCATTAGGTGATTTTTTCTTAAATACATTTTGGCATAGTTATTGTTTTGGTCAAGCTTGAGTAGTCCATAGAAATGAGTAAAATTAGTCATTTTTTATAATGCGGATCGACCCACTTTTATGTTAGAATAATTTCATTGTATCGGAGGAAAAACATCGGAGCAGCAGAAGTTGGTCAAATTTAATAAAATATTTTATCATACAACAGGACAAAGATCACAAACAAAGGCCACTCATTTCTATGATACCTAAGAAATTTTTCCTGTATCTTCAACGGTTTAGGATTTCCCCATACTCTCCCAGTTTAAAAACAGACTGTAGATATATCAATGACAGAAAAGGAACGAAGAAAGAAGAAATGTTTAATAAAAGTTTAAAATTTAAAAATGTATACATCAAAGTTGAAGTAGTTTTCGATAGACGAATTAAAGTTTGAGTGAACACGATTCAACGTTAGCATTGTCAAAGCTTTGTAACATACCTGCATAGCGTACAGTGCATACCGTATCCTATCTATATCTATATCCGCATCCGTATCCGTAGCCGTAGTAGTCGTTCCGCCATTTGTTTTTCAAGTCTCACTTACTTCCAAACTAAATTCAAATTCAAGAAACTGTAGCTTAGCGATACACTGGATAGTTTAAAGTTTTTTAGTCAATGCTTCTATATTTTGTTCTTCTCTTACGTCCTCACTCACCATTATTGTAACTATACCTTTCTTGATATCTCATATATTGTTACAAGATACAAAAGTATTATCTAGATCTCCAAACTTAATTGGTGCGTATGACCTTGTGTTTTATTGTTTAATTTTATCTCATCAACAGTACCTACAACAATCAAGAAAACCAAACACATCTGTCTGTACATCGGATCTGATCCGATGTTACATTTTATTTTCGCTAATGTGGTTCACTGCAGCTCGACGTTGGCTCTTAAGAGAATATCACATTGAAAATTCTTCATCAATTTTGAGGTTAAATATAGTCAATGATTTATATAAAAGTAATTTAATAGAAAAATTCTAAAATATTGTGTGATTATATTATCGTCGTCACTAGTCGAAAATAAACACATTTTTGGCTTAAAATAAAACCATATATTTTGTTGAAACGTATGTAACAAAAGTTTAATTTAGAAAAAGCATCTAAAACTGAACATACAAAAAGTTATCCAGAGTTGTATCACCTTTACTTCGATCGAACTCGAATGCCAACTTAGACAAAAGCAAAGCGGAAAAGTAGTTTCACAGAGTTGAGTTCACGAGTACAATATACACGATAGCTTCAAAAAGTGCCAACAACTCGTGTCCACACCCTAGGCCCTGCTTCGATTGTTAGAACTTTACCACTTTCCTTTTAGTTGAGAGTATTCGACTGTTAAATTATTATTTTTACTTTTTCGCTCTGTTCAATGTTTCGGGGGTGACGGAATTCTTTAGAAGAACTGTTAATCTTGTTTTCATCGGATTTTCTGGTGATAAATTACAAGTGGACCGTGAATTTCACTGGATTATAAAGCTCATTTCAAGTCTTCCTGCCAAAAGTTGTCAGGACATCGGACTTGATAAAAATGAGGAACAGAATTCGGAATTTGATTTATTTTCATTATTTTTTTAACAATGCTGACTCCTTTATATCTTTATTTAGTTTTATAATCATTTGTTTTATTACTTACTAGCGACATGCCCCGACTTCGAACATAAAGCAGAGCAAGTTATGCCTGTGTGTAGGTATTCCAAAATACATTCAAAGTCAAAGTCAAGTTATATGTCGCTTTATATATATATCGATTTAAATAATTCAAAAGTAATCTTTATTGTGTTGGTATTGTCTTTAATATTGTAAAACATTTTTAAATTCTATCATTAATAGTTTCCGTAACACCATCGGTCCAGCAGTTTTTGATCCTTTCCTTATAATTTTATACAGCAATATATTCTAGATTTATATCATCATCACATATCCACATACATGAAAATAAAAAATTAAACGATGTAAGATGTAAAAATGGGTACAAATTCCAGGTCTTTGAGGTTGTATATAACTTTTGTAATTATGATATTTTTTTTATAATAACTTCAACTAACTCCTTCAAACTCAAAATAGTTTATTTCAATTGACTTTTAACTTCCCTATGGATAGAGATTATTGACAATAATAATTTGTTTGTTTCAGATGCATAGTTACTACTTATTATAGCTGCTTGTGATAGAGGTAAGTTTAAAGATTTAATAAGTTTAGTAGCCGGCAGCTAACTTTAGGTCTGGGAAAAAATAATGGGGGATAGTTGCGAGTTGTGTGACGTAGCAGAGGCATCACGCGGATGAAGTCACGTGGGTCGACTAGTAAACTATATACATTTAGTAACACCGTTAAGCCAGATGTCAAACGGAACTGACCTGGTGACCATAATGGCTCTGAAGTAGTGTGGTATTGTAATGCTGCGTCTTCATTACTAAGGTTTGTATTAAGCGTTTAATATTGGTTACTCGGTTACCGTATAAGTGCATATATTATTGTCTTGTGCGTGTTACTGTGTGAGTTAAATTTTCAAAAAATTCATAATTTACAAGTACATTCCCTCTTGAAATTCATATCAATCTCGAAATTGAATTTCAATTGTAGATTTATCCAAAACTCGAAAGTATAAAATGGACTAATATTAACGTAGCTCTTACAGCGGCTAATAAATGTTAATTCTATAGTCGAGTGTCTGTGGCTACAATCACACCGATATTTTCAAATTTCATATCTCAATCAACGTTTTATTGAAAACTTTTTCATTAATAATACTTATACAACTCGGAGATTTTATGATAATTAGGAAGGAGGAGAGGGGGTATATTGAAAACACTATCGGGTCAACGCAATGTAGATACTGCTACTGCACCGATTAATAATAAAATATGATCTATTACAATTACGAGAGAAATCTAAGCAGTGTCTTGGACTTGTGACTAAGGTGAAGGCTTGAGGACGTCCATAACAGAATTCTAACACTCGCCTTCACTGCTCAGGCTCACTCGGACATCACTCCCCCACACTGTATTGTACTTAACACTATCCAGAGACTACTTCACTCCTCGAGAGACCGTGGAAGACCAAGACTACATTCAGACTGTCGAGGGTATATAAAGCATCGAGACTGACAAAATAGAGTCGAGACTGTCAAAATGACATAAGTGACTACTACCCTACTCCAGCGCCATAGATGGCGATGACGATTCGATTATTCGATAATCGTTAAACTCTCGCAAAGAAGTTTTAAATACCATAAAAAGTTGTGAGATGTAATATAAAACCAAGTCAGTTATTTTAATTAGTATCTTGGGGAGCACATATTCCACAACTTTGACTGCATCAATAGATACTTTATTGTTGCACTGCACAATTATTTGTAAAAATAATAAAATCGCTTCATTTGACGGACTTGATTCTACTGGTTCTTAACAAAAACATGACTCGCTACATATATCCTTGCACATCTCTAGTGGAGATGCAGTTTTACTCTCGTGAATAGTTAATTCATAATGTTCTGACTAATTTTGATATTAGGATTCTATTTAAACTGATTTATTAATAGACTAGCTACGCCCCGCGGTTTCACCCGCTATATTTTGGACAATTCACACTATATCATTATAAATTATAGCCTATGTGTTATTCTGATGTGTAAGCTATACTTATTATGTAAAGTTTCATCTAAATCCATTCAGTAGTTTTTGCGTGAAAGAGTAACAAACATATCCATACATCATAATATAATTAAAACTTAATTCTCACTGGTTTGTCTGAAATTTAGGCAATGATTTTTATTGTATTTGTATTCATATAGCGATCAATACTGTTTAAAAACTTAATTTAACTTTGCTTGTGTAGTTGTGTTTGTTTTATTGGTTTTTTCATTCTTTAACGCTAACGAAAATCACCTGTAGAATGATAATAAAATAAAAAGAAACAAAAACACACCAACAACAACGGTTGGAGGCGCCGGGTATCGATCCCGGTACCTCTCGCATGCTAAGCGAGCGCTCTACCATCTGAGCTACGCCCCCGGTGACTACAGTGCCGAACTAGCCGACCGCTACGCTCGAGTCACGTGGTAGCCGCGCCGCGTGACGTCACGACACGTGTCATCTCAACGTCATCGGACGTGTTTTGCGTGTAAATTTTTTTTTTCTTAAAGCAAAAATATTTGTAATTTAGGTAAACATTATAATAATCATTGATTGATATGCGAAAATAAACATTAATTTACTGGCTCGCCTGGTAACCATTACTAAGGTTTGGAGTAAGGGTTTTTATAGTTACGCGGTTTCCGCTTTAATAATAATAATAATAAAGCCTGTTTATTTCCAATACAATATTGCTGTTACTTGCGTTTGAGTATATATTACAATTTTTGTGACTTAATATAATATTTTTAAACATAAGTGTGTTGTGTTTATATGAACCTATTTCTTATTCTCTTACTCGCTATCATTACTTTCTTTAGTATCATTGATTGGAACTCCTTCTCGGGTAAAGGCCTCCTCCAGCTTTTTCCAGACCTCTTTATCCATAGCTTTCTTTCCCCATTCGTTTCCTGCTACCGCTTTTATATCTTCTATCCACCTTCCTCTAGGACGTCCTCTGTTGCTTTTCGCCCAAGGTCCTTTCCATACTGTAGTCTTTACTGTCCATCTCTTATCCGTGCATCTTGCTATGTGTCCTGCCCACTGCCACTTCTGTTTTAGTGCATATTGTAAGGTAACAATAAGCTTCATTTTTCTTCTAATTTTTTCACTTTTTACTTTATGTATTCTTTTTTTTCTTTAAGGTTTCCGCTTTAAGTGAATATTATTATTGTCTAATATATATTGGGTTTTGTAAACTACAAACAGATATCTCAATTAAATTATATTATATAGATCTAGAAACATACATTGATTACAAAATATTCCAATTAATTTAAACCATACATTACATTACATACACGACTAACAGACAGACAGCCACGATTTATTAGATTATACTGTTCAATCAAATAATTAAGTAACCGATAAACATAACAAAACAAGTTATTGTAATGACTTGTCATGTTTTTAGATTTTATTATACACTAGCGGCCCATCCCGGCTTCGCGCGGGTGGAATATTATTTTTAAAAATATATTGGCCCTCCCGCATTTCGGAGCCCCCTCTCTTGCCGCTTTACTCGCTGCGCTGCGTCGCTATAATGGCCCGTCGCGTCCTCGTGTATTTTTTGTTTATATTGATATTTTTAATTTCGTAATATCTTTTGAATGAAAAATCCGATTTTAATAATTCAAAAAGTAATTTACAGGTATTGAAATAGTCTTGAATACGAAATAATTTATTTGGATAAGGATTAATACAAAGTTATAGAAAACATGGTCTGATTTTGATAGGCATTTTTATCAACTTTTAAAATGTAAAAAAGTAGTTATAGTGACGTAACTATAATAGTTAGACATATGGTCTCGCGGACTTTTTTGTAGATATTGATACGTTCTATAATATTGTATAACATTTTTTTGTTCTATCATCAATACTTTTTGCAGCGCATGCGATGAAAGATATTTTATGGCAAATTTTTTGGCACCTTGGGTTGGTTTTCGTGAGATTTCCTAAGGATCTCTAATTTTTTCTTGTAATAAATATAGCCTATGTTACTCAGGGATAATGTAGCTTCCTAATGGTGAAAGAATTTTTGAAATCGGTCCAGTAGTTTTTATGTTTATTCGTTACATACAAAAATACAAAAATACAAAAATACAAAAATACAAAAATACAAATCTTACTTCTTTATAATATTAGTATAGATTATAAATTTTCGGTGTAAATATCCTAAACACCCCCTGCGATTGGGAACGGATAAATATTTACAGAGAGCGGGCGGCGGCGGAGATCTGCCAGTTGCCACACTCCAGTTTAAAATTCTAATTTTATTGAAATCTCCACTAATGACGATCCAGCGTCTCATTCCTTTTGTTTGTACTAGAAATATGATTGCGAAGTATTTGAAAAGTAGGCTATGGAAATGAAACGGGTTAGCTCGTTAGTTATTCTTTATTAACATTAGGTTTTATTTATTAACTGATACAACATTTGCATTTTTTGTACACACATTTTAATCCTAATAAAAACATAAACTATAAAAGAAGTCAACTCTTGCAATTAAGTCTATTGACGGTAATTTTACGGCCGAAATTTAAAAAAAAAGACAGAAAATTTGAAAACTATCTTTGATCTGCAATCCAAAGATTTATTATAAATTGCAGGCGTTAGTAAGTATCTATGGAAACAACTATTCAACAACTTTAACCGCATTTACGTAAAAGGCAAATTCAAATAAAAAAAAAATACTATGAGTTGTGTCAAGAAAATGGTATTACGGCTTCGACTTGGAGAAGGCACTGCCGTGTCTCCGTTACAAAGGTATGGTAATAAAAGTTAACGATAATCCATTGATATTTCGCAAATACCTCAGAGAAGCGTGGAAACCTATTAAAGCGTTACCAATAAACCAATGTACAATCAATTTATCGAGACAAAATGAAGCAATTTGCTAAATACGTTACAAAAAGACAAATAAAGGGAAGCCCGCATCGAAGACAGCAAACAAAAGAAATTGTCAACAACGTCAATTTTTCCCTACGAATGAAAAGCTAAAATACTGGTAATGATGTATTGGGTCTGTCTGTACGTGCGGCAATATCAAATTAGGGAGCTTTATTTTTGGTTTGACGTTTTGCGATCCTTTTTTTGGGTTAAGTTGGGATGGGAATATCTAATTTTTTCTATTTACTATTCTTCTCTTCGATCAAAAGATAAGCATTAGATACACTATCCCATACAAAATTATACAGCTCTTATACTTGTAGACATGAGGCTGCACTGATTTATCTAATATTCCTTTCCTATACCCAAAGGTTAGTGGATGAGATCTCTTCTAAAAGATAAACAAATCTTTGTAAACTAGATTTCATACCTAACAACTTTATATATAGTTTATGGTACGAGAATAAATAAATAAAAAAATATCTCTAAACCTTAGTAATGGGGACCCAGCATCAGACACCACACCATAGCACATGGATGTGCTGGGGTGTAAAGTATGGGTCACCAGGCTAGCTCCGTTTGACAACTGGCTTAAGTCTATCAGAAAGAGGTTATATAGCGTCTTGGAACAAAATAAAAGCTACTACCCGCGTCGCTAACTCTTCTACATTTTTTTTTAATTTATCGCCTGTGTAGACATTGTCGGTGGCAACACTGTGTCTGTATGAACTGTTGGCGATGGTGTCGAACTATTGTAACCTACCATACTTTACTAACTTACCCTATATATGAATAAATTCTTTAGTTTTTTGAGGAAGGGTTATGATTTTGGCAGTCTATGTATGTATGTTTGTATGTTCCACTCTAGCGCCTAAATTACTGAACCAATTTTCATAAATGAGGTGTCAATTGTTTCGTAATAATGGCGCGGGTGACATAGGCTATAAAAATTTTATGATTTTTTTTATGACGAAATTTATACCTCAGATTCTAACCTCGAAAAAAAATTAAACTGAGCTAATTATAACGTGTTTGCTATCAAAAAAAAGGTCTTGGCGAGCACATTACAAATATGTATATGTCGGGGATTTTAAAACGATGTGAAAAGGAGATGGAAGGTGGAAGATAGGGAATATTGGGGAACACTAAAAGGGGGTGATGGTAATGAGTGGAATATTGGGTAAACGCAACGTAGATACTCCTATTGAACCGATAAATGATCAAATATGATCTCTAACAATTACGAGAGAAACCTAAGCAGTGCCTTGGACTTGTGACCAAGGTGTAGGCTTAAGGACGTCCTTTAAGTGATCACGACACTCGCCTCCACCGCTAGTCTCTCTGTTTAAGCCCAAGGTTAAACGCACATAAACCTAACCTAACACAAGACTTTTTTTTTTTTTTTTTAATGTGGGAAATGCATTTACGCATACCCCTTGAAGGGGTTATGTGGGACTCCCAGCGATAAGCGCTGGACTACCGCACTAAAACCCACCACCGTCCATGCCGTATGCTAGGCGCCGCAGGAACGCGTTAGCATACTGCTGCGGACGCCTCGGCACAACTACCCCACTCCAACGCCATAGACAACGATAACGATTCGATTAATCGATAATCTTTTACTATGCTCCGACATATATGTATCTTATTGTTTTTTTATGTCAACATATATGTTTAAAATGTGGTCGTATAGTCCGCGCGGTCTTGTCGTTGCAGTTATTTACTCGCTTAAGCAAATAAAAACCAACATTACGATACAATATAAGATTATAAAGGTTATCTCGATCGGGAAACGGAAAACTATTAAATAAAAAAATAAAGTTTAAAAAACTATAACCCGACTACGTAAAAAGTGGTTTGAAAAGGACGAAACAAGAAAATAATTCAAATAGAAACCGAGAAATGCATAGGTATAAAAATAGATTATAGTTTTTTTATTTGTTATTGAAAATACTTTGATGGCGCTAGTGTATTTATCCTTCTTGGAATGGATTTTATGAGATAGAAAGGCAAAGGTGTGAATGTGAAATTTAATTTTGAAAAAGAATATATATTTTTTAATTAAACAGTACAGCAAGATGTTCTTTAATAGATTCCTCATATCTTTTGACTTGCATACTTTGATCTAGAATACGTTCGCCTGAACAATAAGTGAGTACAGAGGTGAATTTTAACTAGAGGATAAAAATTGATTAAATTTTTGAATGTCATGAAAGAACTGAATGGTTCTTTATAAAACTACCGATGAATAGATTTTTAAGGAATTTAATAGAGGGTGGCAAAGGTGATCTATATGAAAACCTTTAAATTTATCTGTACTAAACAGTCAGATTTAAGATTTTTTTATTTTAAAGCTAGACAAAAGTCACAAATGTCTACCGATAAAATTGCAGGGAAGGCTGGTAATAATAAAAGCAATAATAGTAAATGGTAAGCAACGTCAAAACAGCAACCGCAAAACCCGTAAGCCTGTTTGAGCCACTCGAATTGCCTAAATCCCTTTCACTGAACAAATATACACATACACATCGATCTTGTTTTTTCTGGATAAAAATAACGACGTTAACCAACAAAGGAGTAGATTGATCAATAAGTATTTGTTTGCGTTAAATCTTTCAATAATATGATTAACTGACTCAACAACTAAAAAGATCACTCTCTTTCTCTTTCTTTCTGTGGTCGTTTCTTCATTTCTGAAGATCGCGGTCTTAGTTTCATCAGTTTCTGTCTATGGAGTCCCTTAGCTGGTCTGCCCATCTAGTTGATGAGCAACCTCTTACTCTTTTCCCCTCAGTGATGCCCGTTACCATTAGCTTCTCTGGGCTCGCGTTCCCTCGTTACATATTCAAATAGATGCTATCATATTTCTTTACATTCGTAACATACGGAGGAAAGTGGGGTTCTGAACCCCAACTGTGCAAGAAAGAATTATCAGCAATCCCTTAAATATTCACAATAATCATCTAAAATTGTCAGAGACAAAAAAGACCAAAAAGCATCTAAGCATGGATAGCCAGGTTTGATTATGAATCCAATTCCAGTGATATTTCTAGACGTAGAATCCCAATAGATTTTGCTGTGAGACCTGAGGGAAGCGAAGATATAAAGCAATGAGAAAATATGCCATTATTATCTGTAATAATCCATCAATGCATTTCTTCGTGCATTAGTGGGTGTTATTGACGTGTTTAATGCCTAGGTGGGCTATTTGCGGCCTAGATATATGGTTGTCATGTCCGACCCATTATACCGATTGTAATGTATTGTGTTGTGAATTATGACCTGTTTAACTCTTCTAAATGTTAACGATATATTGATGGTTGTTCTGTTATTTATAGTGATATATGGTTTATCTATCTGCAATACAATATTGAACTGTTTTGAATGTGGTTTTCATTATAAAAATAAGGTAAGAGTAAAATATATATTAATTTGAGTTAAATGTGTTAAGTCTCGTGTATTCAAGTATAGTATAGCAAGTTGTTACCCTCACTCTGTCTGGATTTGTAAGTCTAATCTACTCTTTTTTTACTCTTGTCTAGTTTACTCAAGAGTTTTACTTTGACCTCGTCTATTATACTCTTCCTCTCTTGTCTAGTCTCATTCTTGTCTAGTTTAATCACGTTTTATCAGGGTTTATTTATTCGTATGAAATCTCTGGTTACTGACCTTCTTTCTATTTTATTCTATATGTCCAGTATATTTTATTCTAGTCCGGTCCATTCTACACTAGTCTTGTAAATTTAGGTTATGATTGAATGAAATAAAAACTGAATTGTCCTCACTTCTTTTTCTTTGTATTTCTAGTCTATTTTAGTCTGTTTTGTTTTTTTAGTCTTATTAACATGACAATGTATGTCTAGACTAATTTTAATCTTAGTCATTCCAAATGTAGTTTGGTGTTTTCACTTTCCACGATAAAAATGATAAACTAAACTACAAAGTTTCACGAATATTAGTATAGATAACACAGCTCAGATTTCTAAGTATATAGATTACGGATATATTAATGAAAGTTCTGGATTGGCTCTAGTTTTTATGATTTTGATTGTTAGGAAGAAATATGAACGTAAGGTATGCTTTCTCTATGCACATCTGAATAGATTTCCAGCTAATCTGGGGAATTATAAAAAAAATATAATGTCAATAATACGTGAATGTAAAGAAAATAATTGTTTTAAGGAAAATATTATTTTATAAAATTTTAATTTTATTTGTTTCTCGTCAGCTAATCTTTTTGTAGAGTGATATGGAAATAAATATTTAAAAAAAAACTTGAGCCAATATTCCTAAATTATGAATTGTTTCATAAAGTGCAGACATAAAATTATTCGAAACTACTTTCATATCAAGAGCAACAAAACCACTGCTGACCAGTGTAATGTAGCGCTTAAAAACTCTGTGTCCACAAGGAAAAAATTGTAACAAAAATAACTTTAGTATTTTTTCAGTGTATTGTCAGACGTATCCGGATACAATCAAGTTAATTTATTTGATGTCCCTGATTGTCGGTTCGTCCGTCGTTTTTGTTGTTGCGCAAACAGCGTTGCAATTACAGCTGTTGACAAAATCAATCCCAGCCCCATACTACGTGTATAAGATACGGCTTACATGTATTATGTGTCGTGTTGGTCCAAAACTTGCGTATCAAGAACTTAATGGTAATAAAACATTTATGAGATCTATGAAATTGTTTTTTCGTAGAGTAAATATTAACACATCACAATGTCCAGGCATTGCTCCATTATATTATATATTTAATAGAAATCCCAAGCAATAATAAGGAAATGACATAAACCGAAAAGCATAAGAAGCCATCATACATTAGTATGAACTATTCCATGAATAATTGAATCCGACGGGCGCGCCGACTGCCGAACGAATCCGGAACAAATAACGTTTGCGCGGCATTGTTCGTCTTCTAGGGATGGACGCGCTTACGTTGATTATATTTAAAAAATACTTTGAGTGTTCGTCGAGCCGTCACCGCGAGCGCGTCCACTGGTTGAAGAAGATCGTCGAATGCGATCGAGACTGTAGTACCAAGTTACCACAAGTATACGTGAGTGTTACCGTTTGGCATAGTTTTTCAAAATACTTCATATTATATTTGTCGGAGGTACGAGGGAGTAGGTATCTTTGAAAGCTATGGGCGCAATACGGTCAGCAAATAAACGTTACGATCTCGTACTATTCAGACAGGTACCTAATCAATGCCATGGACTTGAAACCAAGGTGTGTAGGTTTAAGGAGCTCCTACAAACAGTTGCAACACTCACCGTCACTGTGTAGATTCTATGTCTGAGATTAAGGTTAGGCTTCCAGAAGACTAGCCAAACATGAGGCCAAACTAAGCCTTACTTACACTTTTGACATTTTAAAATAAATCCTAACATTATGCAATAATGATAGATAAATCACAATGACCACAGTCACATCGCTATACAGAATTAGTGTTTAACCTAATTGTAAATAATGGGATAACTAACTGTAAGGTTTAATAACTAATACAAGGTTTAGGCTGCGTTTTCACCAGAGATCATCTCTGCTATTCGCACTTGACAATCCATATAATATATCATAGTGCCTTATTCCTGAATGCATTTTGCCAATAAAATTGAACAAAATTAAAAAAAAAATAAGGGGATATTTTACAGAAAAAAAAATATTGAAAAAAAAAACACTTAGTTTTCAGAAAGTCTTTTCATTGCCATATTTGACAGTTCACTATTTTGGATGTAGAATTCTGTTATTTACATTGTCAGCTGAACTCAATATATTTGTACAAACAAAACCTTATTTTTAAAGTAAAGTAAAATAAAATAGTTTCTCGATAATGTAGTGTGGCACATCACTAGCCGGGCTCAGTAGATTTCTCCCGCTAAGTTTGTTCGCTGATGGTGTTTCTTTGTAATCTACACTATTTAGTCCTGAGACGTTTCATATCTGATTTGAATAAACTACTGAGAATAATACTATTCTGTTGTGATTTATAATACGACTCTCTTGTGCTGACGTTTAGAATAAAACATTATCTGGATAGAAAATACTTGATTTTTACTGAGTTATCTGCACTTTAGAAATCTTGGAAATACGCAATAAATAGTTTTTTTAAACGATTTTAAATAAAATCCTAATATTATAAACGCGAAAGTGTGTTAAAAAATATCTAGATGTGTGTGGCTAGTTAAATCTAAATTTAAAGACGGAGGATTCTACAAATATTTATGGTGTAGGAAGGATGAAAGGGAGAATGTCCACACCATCAGAGGAGAAAAGGAATTATTTGAATTGATTCATGCGTTACTTTGCGGAGATTCATGTTTAACAAGAAATCACAACGATCCGCGGAAAACACGTAAATTTGTATATTGTGACTTGGGCCCGAGGTGCCAACTGTAAAAGCTGGTAGCCTGGACCAAAGAACACCACACAGATTTTGTGTTGGCACCTCGGGGCCAAGTAAAAGCGAATAAATAGTAAAATTTTTTTTTTTTTTACCACCTGATGGTAAGTGGCAACCATCTCCCATGGACATCGGAAAAACAAGAAATACTCTCCCGTTTTGTCGATGCGTTGCATCTCCGAAGATAGAGTGGGAAGGGAGAATGAAGAAGAAAAATGATGCGGATTCAGCGGACTCTAGGCAAGAGCCCGGAGTCCACTAGACCCACAGCATTAATGGGATGGGAGAGGGGGTAAGTCTGGCCCACATGCGGCTCAACCGGGACGCGTCAATGACACTTGGCGATCGGATTCGCATGCTGGTGGTCGCAAGCCAGTCGGGGAACTAAACTGATCCCCTACCACCAAGGGGGTGCCGGGTTACTCGGCCCTTACGAGATGCTCTCCCAGCGGCAGATTGGAATAGTATTCTAACCCGTCCCCTCACGGGTAAAACTTTAGTTCCCTCTTATGAATATAAACTACTCATATAAAGTCATTGAGGTGCGTTATTTTGATGAATGTAGCAAGTATGTAACGTTTTTACATAGATCGTAGATCGAAGCGATCCTATTGGTTCTTAACAAACATATCCCTTGCTACGTATCGTCGCTCACCTCTGGTGGAAACGCAATCTTACCCTATCATTTTGATGCGTAAATTAAGTAAACTATAATAACAATAATAATTACAATTCATGTCATCAATGTAATAAATATATAAAAAAATCATATTTTTGTTTGAAAGCAAGGATATATAACTTGTATATGCTTGTAATATGACAAGGGCATAGTAATGATATGCCAAGGTAAGCTCAGTAACACGACCCAGATTTGAATAAACCCGAACACCTCATATTAACAGGCTCTGAATTACATTAACTGGTATTGTTGTGATAATTCCTCCTACCCTCACTAAGATACGCAGACAGTTGTATTGTGTGTTCATTTAATAACTCAGTTAACATTAACTAGTATTGCTTCTTGAGGAATTTTGACTAAATTGATAATGACAATTGAAATTGAAACTTGCCATCACTGCTTGATCTCTGAACTTGTTTTACTTTTAATTCTCATGAAATCCTCAAGGGAGGTTTTGATCTTAATTGTCGCTTTGTTGCCTGATTGAATTGTCGCCATTTTGTAATTTTTTGGTGAAAAGAAAAGCTGCTTTGGTCAGGCACAAGATTATCTATTTATAAAACTATTTTTTTGTCCGATAGATTTTAGATGAATCTCCATGGACTTATGATGGTCACCACAAGGACCT
Source organism: Limenitis camilla (assembly GCA_905147385.1). Classification (NCBI taxonomy): domain Eukaryota; kingdom Metazoa; phylum Arthropoda; class Insecta; order Lepidoptera; family Nymphalidae; genus Limenitis; species Limenitis camilla. Next base: position 15,947,159 of record LR990225.1, on the reverse strand, counting down.
ACTGTTTTTTTTTTAATTTTCGTGACTTCAAGTCAAAAGATTGTGTAATGATGCCAAATTATTAATTTTATAAAATAAAATGATTTAATGGCAAAAAAAAATTGTAAAATGAAAATTCCCATTTTTTCATGTTTCTGACTTCCCTAACCCCTTAAAGTAATCACAATGCCCTCTTTTGGTAATCATAACAATCAAAACTAACACATGGATATTAAGACATTCATAGAGTACGCGTTGCAGTGACACGCGAGAAAAATGAGATGTCAGTCAGAAGATAAATCTTAGGTGATAGTTAGATGCACTCTCAAATTGTTGCAATTTATCAACCCTTGCCGGTAGAGCGTGACGCCGCTCACGCCTACTAGTCCTACTGTTGCGCACGAAACGTTATCGAACTATATTTTTTTTATATATTTCTAATTATAAGAGTATGGAAGCTATACTACACTAACACTCAAACGACAATATTAATATGTAGGAGCCGAGCAGTGCTTTAGGCTTATGACACAGGATTAGGTTTAAAGACGTCTTTTACTATGCACAAACTCTCACCTCCACCGCTCGACCTCGCTACCGAATATTAAAATAATAAAGTATATTACTCATGTACTCCTTGATAAAATAGGCACCACGCCATTAACACTACACTATTAGTCTCAATACTTTAATACACCGTACAATACCACACTTGATGACAACAATAATACGTGAGTTTCTACCGTTTATTAGTCCTTAAAAATGACTGTTTACCATGTTAGTGATTGTATTATTTATGACTGTATTGGTTTCCATGATGGGAAATGGTCACCGTCTTCCAAGGACGTCAGGAGTTTAAGAAAATTACTTGTTTGAGTTTGAAAATGCTGAGATTACTGCATATGCATAGTCCACTATAGAAGCATGATTAAACTGGACTGAAGTCTGGACCACTTACGGTACAATCCGATTATATATATGACCTACATAGAAGGAACAAGCACATTTTTAGTCAAAATAAATTCCTACCCGGAAAAAAATTTAGTATTGGCCAATGTATTGTTGTGTCCGTGAAATCTTGATAAAATTACTTTTGAACGTTATGGATATTGTGTTCAAAAAATATAAATTCTTCCAAATCACTCTCATAAAATGTATATAAATAATATTTTATTATAAACGCTTTCGAGCATAACTGTAGTACTCAATAGCCGTGGACAGTAGCGGGTGACAAAAAATATTATAAACGATATCGGATCTGAAAATAGCGATCCCATCATATTCCTTGATTTTTAGGGGAGAACTTTCTTTTTCACGTGAATAAGTTTATAGTGTACGGATCATTTATCTCTTATAAATTGCTTTACGTAAAATATGATGCACGTGATTGTTTATTTTTAACAATCTGTCCATGTAAACACGGCCTTATATGCAAAAAGTATATAAATTTAAACGTTCCTTATCCCTTAACTTGGAATTTTTAAGATTCAAGTTTATTTGAATTATTAGCCGACTCGATTCCCTGAGGTGTATTTAAACTATTTACTCACTCATTTATTCATTGAATGAATCATATCTTTCATCGTTAAAGCAGCGTTCGTAACAAACGTTTTCATTCGACCGTTTTTCTTACACTTACTTTGCAAATCGGACTACTACGAAAAAGGTTTTTAATTTTTCAGTTTAACATATATCCTATCCTATCCTATCCTGTTATACTCACAAATAATGTGGCTGTCTATTGATATAGAAAATTTTCAAAATCGGTTCAGTAAATCCAGAGATCCCTATAAACAAACAGGAACTTCACCTCTTTATAATACAGTATATAGTACCTATAGATTATTAATTACTTTTCGGAATATTAAATTCTAAATTTTATCATACGATTTAAAGTTTTATATAATTTTTGAGTTAAATATTTGAGTATTTTAATTTTATTTCAAGGTATGCTTCATATTTTAAATTAATTTTCAAAAAAGATTCTAAGTAACCTTTTCGTAATGCGCTCCTAATCTTTTGAGGATAAATTTAAAAATCTACTTAAAGCAGTTTAGGTTATCTTAATTTACAGTACGAGTAGCTTCAATAATTGAAGCAATTTCTAAAAACGTTTAAATAAGACGTCACTCCTCTAAAACCATATTTAATGGTTCACTTACTATCGTCTTATCCCCAAAGATTTATGACAAAAATCCAATATAAGTAATCTAAAATTATCAAGTGAGTATTGTTGTTGGGAGCGATGCATTAGGTATTGGGAGCCGATCGTGCGGGACGAATCGGTGAAAGCTCATGGACTTATCTATGGACCATCTATATTATGTTTGAGAGTTTTATGCAGCTGAATGTACGTTGATGGAATATAAAATGAAAAGTTGTTATTTACATGAGACCGATACCGCACAGTAACAAGCACAAGACAATAATAATATGCACTTACAACGGAACACCGAGTAACCAATATTAAACCCTAACTCCAAACCTTCATCATCACGACCAGTCAATGGCCCACTGCTGAGCCGGGTCTCCTCCTCAAAACAAGGAGGGTATTAGGCCATAGTCCATCACGCTGACCCAGTGCAGGTTGGCAGACGTGACACACCTTTAAGAACTTTAAGGAACTCTCAGGAGTGCGGGTTTCCTCACGATGTAAAAGCTAATGATATTTAATTGCTTAAAACACATATAACTCAGAGTACACTAGTTCACTAGAATACTGGCACACTAGCACTAAAGCATCGTTTGAGCACTGGAACACTAATCCATACCTACAGCAACATTAGAACTTAATCACCGAGTCACTGCTACACTAATTCACTACTACTGCACTAGATCCTTAAACCGCGAGATAAATAATACTTAAATATTAGATTTCAATTATGAGACCACTAGAGCATTTATTTCCTAAAAAAAGTTGTAGTATAAAATAATATTCAGGTCTGCGGTGATTTATAACTGCAAAAATTCAAGATTTCATATTTATGAAATTTTGTAAGAAGTAATTCGTTTCAGCAAAGGTTTTGTTTATGGTAGATAAGGTGCAAACGTGCGCCATCGCCCATGGACAAGAGGATATCTCTTGTTTTGTCGACGTGCTGCTTCCTCGATGATAGATAAAAGTGCTGCAGTTTCAGCGGACCTTGAGCAATAGTCCAGAGTCCACTAGATTCGCAGCATTAATGGGATGGAAGAGGAAAGGGTAAGTTTGGCGCACATGGGGCTCGACCGGAACGCATTAATGACATTTGGCGGGCGGATTCGCATGCTGGTGGTCGCAAACCAGTCGGGGAACAGATCCCCTGCCACCAAGGGGGTGCTGGGTTACCCGGCTCTTACGAGATGCTCTCCCAGCGGTAGAGGGGAATAGTATTCTAAACCCCCCTCACGGGGCAAAAGGTAAAGGAAATAATCCGAAAACCCTAAAATGTTCTTTTTTGTATGTAGTCATGATGATGTATAGGGACAACTTTGTTCGACGGCAAAGTTAAGATTGTCTATTGATTAAAATTGTACCGAACCCTCAGTGCGTGAGTTTCTAGTCTAAATTTTATATTTATATTTTAGCATTCAGGTTTATGGAAGTTTTATTCAAATAGACACAGTGTATAGTCACTACGTAATTACTCTAAGCTTAACTAACCAAAGCATTACAATTAATACGCTAATGCACAGAATCTAATGTCAAAGATAACAAAAGCGTTCATTAGGCATCGAGTGGTCAAATACCGAGGGTTTGACCGGAGTTGCCGTCGGAGTGGTCACCAAACATTCATTAACAGATTAATTGTATCTGTTAATGGTATACTTTGGTTCAAGTGATCGGTAAATAGTATTAGGGGTTAGCCAAATATGGTTCACTGATTGAAGCTGTTGCTATATCCAAATATATTATTATAATAGATAAAGGGGAAATCATATACTCAAGTCTTTAACCTAGTTAAAGTTTTAGTCGCATTTCAATTCTTGTCACTATAATAACTATTATTTGATAACCTATCTACACTATCTCTTGCTCATGATACGCTAGTGCGTCAGGCTGCTCATAGAGTGTGTAACGTTTACACTACAGCGTCAATACACTACATACAATGTGTCAATTTTGGCAACGAAAAACTTCACAGATTTTTGAAACACCATTTTTGTGAATCTTTATTTCCTCTTAACGCTGTTGAAGATGCATGACTAATCAACTTTATAGTAGTTACCATAGACTATTTTATTCAACAGTTTCTTGTTTGCAGGAAGGGGCTCTACCCTGCATGTAGCCTAAATAATATGACTATTGAGTAATTTTGCTTTGACCTAAACTTATATAGTCACACTGTAATTGTTATTATTCTTTATGATGTATATTCACTTTTTATAGTCATTATACTAACTCGACAGGTTTTCTCCTTCACAGTCTTCGCACTTGTTGTGTGATATCGAGGAGCTTGATGGCCTCGACGTTTACATGTTGGTGAAGCTTTCGATCATATGCTTCAGCGTATTTCTTAAAAAAATTAGCTATGACGTCAATATTAAGGTCCAAACTAATACTGTCAAACACGTTACTAACACTGTATATTGTTATGCAAATCAAAAGCGTTTACAAAGTCCGATGACAGGTTTTCAATTGCTGCAACTTTGACCTATATAAAATAACTATGGCAATTAAATAAAATTAAAGCAATGGTGTGAGCATTTATCAAATGAGCAATCAATCAATATAGTTGTGACAGTTCCAATCACCGCTTATCACCACCAGAGCAGCATTAGATTACAGCAGTAACTGTCATGCATTGAGCGGCAATCACTCAGCTATCGGCCGCTGTCAGGTCACTGGCTGTTTGAACTGCTCTTATCACCGGGCGCTGACCAAACACGCGCGGATATAACCGGATGTTGGAAATGTTGGAGCTGGGATATACTTCCTGTATATGAAAATAAACTAAACCCATTCTTTCGTTTATCCTTTATATGGGATTGTTGTAGTAATATTGACAAGTTATTCTGCATATAATATCAAGTCTTAATGATGGGCAAATAAAATGAGGACTGTATGTTTGTCTCTTAGCAAAGCAAGGCCAGATAACATAAGGACTTCGTTCACTTCCCGTGAGAGGACGGGTTAGAATACAATTCCCCTCTGCCGTTGAGAGAGCATCTCATAAGAGATGAGTAACCTAGCACCCTTTCAACCACTAGTATGTGAATCCGACCACCAAGTATTTTTGACTCGTTCCAGTTGCGTTACATGTGGGCCAAGTTACCTCCTTCCTCTTCTATCCCATTAATGCTGCAGTTCTAGCGGACTCTGGGTTCTTACTTAAGATCCACTGTAACTACAGCATTCCTCACATCGCTTCCCCTCCTAACTTAACTTTCAAGGTGACAACGCACTTTCCAGCTCTCATAAATCGTCTACTGGTTTGTCCTTTAATATCTGTCATTAAAAAAAAAACTTCCACAAAATCATAATGGTTTAGTTTAGTTGCATGTATGGATTGCTAGTTGTAAATTTAAGTTCATTATATTAGTTTTAAATCATTGGCCAAAGACCAGTGCCAGTCTAGTCCAAGTTTATATATGTATCAGTTATGGATTTTTAATTTTACGTTGATAATTTCCACTTTATTTGCAATAAGCTTGATATTATTAAGCTTATTTTTGTATGAAAGTTGTTCGTTAAGGTCACCAATGGAGTTAACATTATGGTATACTTGAGTTAATCTAATAATGAAGCCGGGGGACAGAACTGGGGACAAATAGCAGGATACTTGAGTTAATTATTAGTGTACAGATATTCAGAACTCTAATCCTCATTTTATTATATAAACTATAATTATGTTAAATCTGTAGCGCAATATGCTCTACTTTAGAGCTCGTAATTACATCACCTCCATTGTTTCGCTCAGCCGTGGCAGGTCCAGTCAAACAAACAGGCAACTAGAACCTGATTAATAGCTCCGTTCCAATGAATACAGTTTAGATCTGGATATTTGCACCAGATGGAACAGATAAATGAATCGACTGGCAGTTGCATTTTGTACTTACATTAATCTTTGTAGGCAGTTAGAAAGGTATTGTTTAGAATTGTTCTCTTACTAATATAAAACGCTTTATATTTTAGTTTATTCGTATATTAGAATTTCTAAGGTTTTTGAAGAGATAATGTGAAAATATGTATCTAACTGTGACTGTGCAAGTGTGTAGGTGTGAGGGTGCACTTGTGTGTAAGTAAAAGCATATTTTGTGTATAAATATAAGTTAGTAATAAGCTTACAATGTATAAATATGACTGTGTAAGCAAAAGCGTACAAGTGTGATAATATTTTGTTCAGTAATAGAAAGCTACAATAAAATTCACAATATTCTTATACTTATAGAGTTCTTCTATGCATTTTATTATTACAAAGACAATAATTTAGCGAATGTGGACCTCCAAGCGCGTTATGAAGGGCCTTTTCTTAGGGTCATTAATGAGATAATTCCCATTGTTCCGGCCACCGTGACCCTGCACGCTCGATGATTTGCATTGTTCATTGATTTATTGTTTATTATGTGCTTTTATGACGTGTATTATTTATATATTTAAGTATGTTGAACCTTCTACGGCAGAGAGCCAGATCCCGACTTTCTTCCCTATGTTATTAGCGTTTACTGTCATCGTTCAGCAAACATATATGTAGTAACGTGCAATACCGAGCAAAAGATCGAGAGGCCATTCAACAATAACTAGATGGGTAGACCAGATGAGGGACTCCAATTGCAGTAAACTTTACATTACAGTGATATTGACTGTCCACTGAAGACGGTGGACGAAATTGATCCACATACACCACACATAGGCTGCAAAACCAAGATCTTCAGAAATGAAGAAACTACCACCGAAAAGTTGAACCTTCATTGCTGTGCAATTTAAATGATATTGAGGTTGTGAAAAAAAAAAAGTTTCCAATTATTTTTTTCACTCACCCCTATTCTCATCAACTTTGTTAGCCATGTGTTCTCTAACTCTAATAGAAGAAGTAGAACCAAGTTATCTATAATAGGTTTTTTTTTCTATTCAAAAATAATCTTACTCTAAACCATTAAAAATAAAAAAAAATAAAAAAAAGTTGAAGTTAAGTGTGTAATAAGTAATAAGTTAGAGTGCACAATATCTCCCGATCACGTGAAATGAAGACACACGGTCAGTAATGACTCCATCTAAGGTGTTATTTCATATTAGACGTTATCCTGGACGGACATTATGTAGACAAACGGGTTTCATTACAACCCTGACTACCCTATTACCAGCTACCAGTTACCCCACCAACCCCCACCTTAGCTCAGATATATCTTTGTTTAGTGTCTGTTTTTAAATTGCTGTGTAGTTGAAAAACATTTGTTAAAAATATTTTTCACAAATTGCAATTTTTGTAAATCTTTTCTACTTAAAATGTATTTGTACATAGATCTCTGTACAGTGTACTTATAATTTAAAAAAAAAATAACTTCACAAATCCCCACGCACATACACAAACACACACAAAAAACATATATTTGTACAAACAACGGTATATTCCAGACAAAATTGTAGATATTTATTGTAAAGTATGTTTTCATATATATGTTGATACGATTAAAAGCCCATTCTTTCTACTCTATTTTCAGTATACCCTATAGATCTGCACTATAGCCTGCACCCTGCACCGCCCGCAAATTGAGTTACAAAACGATTCTTTCCCGCCCAACCGAGCGCTTCTCAAACTTTTACAAAGCGTTTTTGTTTGGACAAATTGTATTATTTCATCTATATTATTCTCTATCTATTAGATAGATCATCTACATTAGTAAAATTGAAGGGTTTTGCAAGTTTGAAAACGTTTGTCTAAGGAAATATCAGGTCAATTAGAAAAAATATTTTACTGACCAGTGTGAGACTATAACACAAGACATAAAATTTAACTACTATTATAGCATACTAAAAGATAATTTCTTAATCATATAACAGTAAAGGATGTTATATATATTTACTAAATTTAAGAGCAGTGATGGCCCAGTAGTTAAGATGTTTATGTCTACCCGGCAGGTCCGAGTTTCATCCTGGGCACACACCTCTGACTCTGAGTTATGTGTGTTTTAAGTAATTAAATATCACTTGCTTTAACGGTGAAGGAAAACATCGTGAGGAGACCTGCACTCCTGGGAGTTCCTCATGTTCTCAAAGGTGTGCGAAGTCTGCCAACCCGCACTGGGCTAGCGTGGTGGACTATGGCCTATTCCCTTCTTATTCTAAGGTGGAGACCCAGCACAGCAGTGGGCCATCAAAGGGTGATGATGAAGTTTAAAAAAAGTTACGATATAATATTAAAATGCAGCAGACGTTAATATATATTTATTTCACGCTTTTTTTCTGTTCTTTCTTGTTTTCTCTATCTTTTCTACAATAAAAATAAAATTTCTTTTACAGAGTGATCAATTATTTTGATAAACAATTTTGGAGTAATAAAATACATAGCAAGTGACGAGAAATGTCATACTCGAAATATATTAAACTAACTATAAAATAACCATACATTACAATTTAGGGTCTCTCACTCTCTTACTTTTACTCCAACGATTCTTATAAGAAACGCAAACAGAAAATGAGTTGAGAATAAAATATCTCGTTCCTCAATTTTTCAAATAAATATTTATTATGCGTAAAGGGTTTTTGACAATTTTTGGAAAGTTTGAAAATAGTTGACTAGTCAGTCAGCGGCAGCAGGTGACGTCAGCTCATGTTCGTTATCGTGCTTCATTACGGCGCCCTCAAGGGTGAGGGCGGCAATTCTTGTTACTATTATGTTTTTTTTTCAGTATAATTTATTAAATATTATTGAACTTATAGATAAAATTAATTATTATTTAACGATAAATTATTTTCATGTAAAATGTTGCCAAGAGATTTTATTTTCCGAACTGGTTTCTAATCAATAGCTTTTATAAGTGTTGTCATCTCACTCTTCACAACCTTCCTCCTTCAACGCTACCTCAAAAGTCAAAACTGTATATCGTTTCGAAAGTTATTGCTCAATCCCACCACTACCACCTCAGAGTGGGGATACGATCGGCCAACTCCTTTAGTGAATTTACGAAGTCAGTTCTCTATGCGTTAAACGAGATATTAATCAAATTAAGTCTAATTGTAGTTACAATCAATGCTTGGTAGTATTCATATTTTAATGAAACTTAACAATCTTATTTGTAACACTGGACATAATTACGTTCTAAACAGATTTTTTTTTCAAAATAAAAATTTCCTTTTTAAAATATAGTAGTCAAAGAAATGGGTCGTTGCAAACTCAATTCGCGCATTTGCATAGGCATCGGATGATGGACCGCAGATATAACACAGTTATTCAAAGTAGCCTCTAGTTTTTATGGGAAAAGTAACATCATGCCACTTTTGTTACTTTATTCATGTTTTTTATTTCTTTTTAAAGTTTTCTAGATGTTGAAATATATTTTTAAGAAGTTTATTCTCTTATTTTGTTCTGGTTAACGTTGTTATGCTTGTGGTTTTTGAGACGATCTATCACTAATAGCATTTCTTTCTTGCTTCTATAAGATCTAGAATAGCTTACAGGTAAATATTTCAGGAGGTATACATTATAAGGTACATTCATATTCAAAGTAAAAGAAGTAATTCTGGAGGTTATCGCTTGTGATTCAGTAGAACAATATTACACAAGCCGAATACATAAAAAATTAAATTAAATCATTTAATTTATAAAATTATTTTATATTCCTTATTTTTTAGAATTAAGTATTCAGTTAATTCAGTCCATTTACAACTGATCCTTTAAAATAATGCTCAAAATCATTTCTTTTGTAATATAAAATATATGTTCAATTCTCTTTCAATGTTTCAGGCTTTGTAACTTAAAAAACTATTTAATAAGTAACGTAATTTCAATATAGATACTAATTATTCTTTTGCAAATTTAAAATTTTCATCTTTAAATACCATTTTCCTCATACATCCTGAATATTTAAAAGTAGCGGAATTCAAATAGCAAGAAATGAAACAGCAGATCGTCCTGGGGGACGCCGGGGCGAAGTAATCACACGTTCGACGTCTATCTCCTTCTATCTCTCCATTCTTCATAAGACATTAAACCTATTCCTTGGATAATATTGGAGGATTTTTACGAGTATTTGCTTGGTTTTACTATTGGTTCTCGATTTTTTAAAATATATATTTTTTAAAGGCTTCCGTAGCCAAAGGGTAAAAGCGGGAACCTATTACTAAGACTCCGCTGTACGTCTGTCTGTCACCAGGCTGTATTTCATGGGCCGTGATAGCTAGACAGTTGAAATTGTCACAAATGATGTATTTCTGTTGCCCCTATAACAACAAATACTAAAATCAGAATAAAATAAATATTTAAAAACGTGATATTTTTTCAAAATATAGGTGTATAAAAATTGTTGTGTATGTCAATATGACGACTATAATCATTTTAATATATAAATTTAATTGCATCTAATTGCAGATTAAGTAAAAAAAATTCATAAGTCATTTTGTGACGACACCATGCCATTCACAGTAGAATGAAAAAATTATGTTAAAAAATTAATCGTAATTGTAAGTATTATCGTTGGTGTGAATTGAAGTTGGCCAAATTTCCTAGTTGTTATACTACTTACACCGTTACCTGGATAGAGAACCCCAAGAGTGGTTTGAAAACACCTTTGACTTTAAAAGCCAAAAAAACACAAAAAAATGTGCAAATTATGTATTATTATTTTAATTTCTGAGTTTAAATATAATTGTTTCCTAGTTTCCACTACAATTTAGTTTCGTTTTATTAAAGTTATTATGATAAAATATTTTATAAAATCTAAGTTGCAAGTGGTATGGCTTCCGATTCGAAATCCATCTTCTTACTTTATGACTCGCATTGAATTGAATTGTATATTTTGGTGATTTTTAAGGTTGAAATAAAAGTTTTTATCGTCTGCTTCCGAAGCGGCGCGCGGTTTGTTTGATCTTACGAGTATGAGTGCAATTGGAGATCATAGTGAATTGGATACTGTGCTCTACTTATATATTGCAAGTATACTTTGTTCAATAAAACGAGAATGGTTTAATAAGATAATGAGGTTTTCATCGAAGTTTTCGTTTTATTAATCAAAAGATTAGATTTCCGTTGTGTTTAGTGTTTTTGATGGGCAAAATAGTACCTACAATATGGCTAACTTCATCAGTGAACAACATAGAGTCGTTCTCGTTTTGTTTAACCTTAATAGTTTAAATTATTATTTTAAATAATTTTCAAACCAATATTACCGCAAAATTTGCAGTTTAAAAAATGTGACGGTCATCGCAACGCATAAAGCTTAAATGGTAAAATTTTGAGAGGCAATAAATTTGTCACACGTCAAACTAAGCCACGTATCGAGGCGGGCACGCGGGCACCGGGTACTTCGCCCCCCACTCCCTTGGACCCGCTAGCCAATGAATTATACGCCTTACCGACCAAACAATAATATTGATAAATCATATTATTAAAATGGATAGTTACATCTAAATCGGATTGTTGTAATAAATTACGATTTTTGGTCATAGAGATTGGTAGTCGAAAGCCACATTATTATATAAGAATATTATCCGAACCTACTTTGTTACTCCATTATTTCTGCCACTTTATATTCTAAGGCATAGAGTTTCTTAAAACTGTAACTAAACATATTTATAAAACCATTCTCAAATTATGAGAAATCCACCTCTTGCAACATTAAAAGGTTTGTGATCCAGCTATTTTGAAAGTTCTGAGAAATGGTCTGGCCTAAGATATAGGTATTTTAAGTGCAGGGACTACCTATGCTCGAGGAAGTAAAGAGAAGGCTTGCCAATAGCTGGAGAAGCTAATGGAGCGTAAAAGAGGTTATGAAAGACAAAAATCTTCATATTAACATCAAAGACAATTTTTTTTCAAAATGCAGGTAGCATTCTTCCGGTCCTCACATATGGCTGCGAATCATGGACTTTAACTCATGAAATGAAAAGTAAACTTGCAATTTGCCAACATGCTATGGAGAGGAGTTCGCTGAACGTCAAGAGATCTGACAGAGTAAAAAACCGTATCATTAGAAATAAAACAAAAGCCATAGATGTAAATTTAAAAATTAGGAGACACAAATGGTGATGGGCTGGGCATTTGATAAGAGGAAGTGACACATGGAGTAAAAAAGTGACAAGATGGTATAAGCTAAAAGGAAAAGAGGCAGACCGCTTAAAAGATGGGATGATGATATCAGGGAAGTGGCAGGAGTAATGTGGGATAGAGTGGCTCGAGAAAGACGGGAATGGAAACGGTTGGAGGAGGCCTTTGCCGATTGGCAAACAGATCTACAGAAAATAAGCAAGATAATTAATAGAATAAGTTAGATATTTATTATAAAGTGTGTTTGTTTGAAAGTATTGTTCTTATATAGGCAATGTTATTTATTATTATTATTAAGTGGAGGGCAACTTTTTGAAATTCATCTATCAATCAACCAATGTAATCCCTACATACAATATTATTAGTTTTAATTGGAAGCGAGGGAATTAATCAGATAATTATAACATAGTACACGTAAGGAAGTATAGAATATTAATTAGCAACATTTCGTAACAGCAATGTTTAAGCGGCCGCTTGAAGATCGATAATTAGTAATCTCATTAGAGCAAGGAGAAGGAGTTTGGTTGAAAGTTGTGAGTGCAAAGTTCGATTCGTTAATATTCCGATGACGGAATTGGATGTAATGGCTTCTTTAACGGTATTAATGTCGAGATCTTAAGTCTTTCCATTAACTGGTAAAATGATTAAAGCATTTTGCTAATTTTAAATAGACTTTAATTGTTACTAAGTTTTCGCTTTTCTTAGTGAATAAAAAAATTGGATTGTAAAATCTTATGGCAGTTAAAGTGTTTATATCATCTGATTGGATTGGAAGTCTTTAAGTAATTTTCGTTTTTTCTAAAGTTAAGACATTAAATACACTAATATTGTAAATATAAAAGCATGGGTATTTGTTACTCAGTTACGTAACGTACGGCTTTATATCCTGGTTTAACACATAGGCTAGGCAAAGGTTCTTTAAACTAAAAGGAAGTTATTTATATAAAAAACAGTATATTAGACTTAAATAAATTATTGCATATAAAATATTATTACTTTACAAGCTGGTATAAAGGATACATTTCCGTGAACCAATGTCCTTAAATTTACTGTGAACCACATTACAGTAGGTTCAGCAGACAAAGTGTCGGGCACTTACTAGTATTTTATGTAATAAAAAAGAATAAATTTTTTGAAATTTTCTATCGAGTTATTGATTGTGATATTAATTCATACAATACCGATAATCTTCCCTTTCAATAAATATTTTTTTTCGAAAAATTATACAGTTTCAGAGGAGAGTGGGGAAAATCAAGTGAAGATAAAGATAATGATGTAAAACTACCTTTTTAGTTTCAAAATAAATGTAAAAATTGTCCAAGTACTTGAAACAAATTACATTTAATCCACTCTTAGGATGTTGAATTTAAAGAGCGTTGTAGAGGACCCTCGACAGCTCGATAAATCATTAGGCCTCATCTCATTAGCGAATTGTCTGTAATCTACGTTCTCGAGGACGCTTCAGATTGTGACCGGATTACATACATTTTCTCAAGAGGAATTTTTAAGCAGTTATTGCTGGGTTTTATTGAGAGTATTACATTGTGAAAGCTTTAAAATTGTGTAACAAAAATGCATTAAGAATTAAGTCGAAATGGAGTTTGGGAAATAAATAATAATTTGTTGAATTGCTTTCTATTAGTTCCTTACTAAATCATAATCTTAATAATATTATATTACAAATGTGAAAGTTTATATGTTTGGATGTTTGTTACTGAATCAAGCAAAAACTGCTGAATGGATTTCAATGAAATTTGGCACACAGATAATTTATAACCTGAATTAATACATAGGCAACTTTCTATCCTGTTAAAAAATCAGAATTATTGTGGGATACTGATTAAATATGTTTACTGTCGTAAGCGCCTGAATATTTTTATTTAGCAACAATATATTGAAGATTAAATTATGTATTATTCGTGATAAATTGCACCAACTAGTGTCATATAAAGATGCTTTACAAGATCCACCTACAGAAACTAAATTCTTTTATTTCTTTAATACTGAAGAAAATTTTTAAGACTCAAAAGACAATATTAACATACACTTAAGCTGGAAGCCGGGCAGTGGAACGCATCCACAATACTCAATATTTAACTAACTACCGTAATTCGTATAAAGGGTAACACTTTACTAACTTATACTTCACTATGTTAAGTTAATATTTACCACAAAACTACTCGTCAAACTGCCGCAGATTTATCGTAGCAGGCCTGAGTTGTCGTGCTGGTATGGTAGGGGTATTTTTGCACTATCAAGTTGCTAGTAAATTTTGTTATATAAATGTATTAATGAAATAGAAAGTGAATGTGATGTGTCGGTAAACGCTATAAATTCCCGTAGCAGTGGGGGCGCTGCGGTCGCCGCGGGTAGCGCAGTTTTCTTGAAGTCTCATTAGGGTGCATGAATACTGGTACGAACTAGAGGAAGTAATTTTGGTACATTTTTATCTCCGAACATATATTTTATATGTGTAAACATATGTGATAAAATGTATTTTTATTTGTGTGCTTGTTATGTATTTTTTTGCTAAAGGTTTCATCCAATTGTGAGGTGAGTTCTGCGTATTGGTGTTTGACCTCAGCTAAAAAAAATTGTACATCTATTCACTATATAAAATGGTATATAAATGGGTCATTACATGCCAAATCGACAAATTTTTTAGCTGACCCCCTTCGATTTCGCTAAAAATTTTCTACCCCCCCTCCCGAAAGACATTTTTGAGAAATATATAAATTTTTTTCCCGACTCAAAAAAAGTTACGAATTTTTGAAATTACTGAAACTTTTTCAAAAATTGACGGCTAGGAAATTTTTGGAAATTGGAAATTTACTTTTAAAAAAAATGTGAAAAAAATTTCAGAACCAGATGTATGAAATATTTTGTTTTTTTAGAAAAAACAGTTATTTTCTCAAAGACCGATAGTTTTTTTTTATTTTTTACTCTAAAAACTTTAACTAATTTTGCAATGATCCCTTCCAATTTGAAGATGTGACGACAATTGCTTCGAATTAACTTTTTTTGAGTGGGGCCAAAAAAATGAAAAAATTCTGAAAATGTCTTGACTGATTTATAATAATTATCACAACTAAATGAGGGGTAAAAAATATTATTGGATATATGTAAATAAATTAAAATAATTTATTTAATGAAGAATACTTCTTATAAAAAATAATGATTTTCTTTTATTTCATGTACTGTATAACAGTTAGGGGATGAAAATTAACAATTGCTTTAATACATATTTATTTATTTTTATTCAGATTTTTTTGTCATAAATTTCAAATCAGTAGATAAAGATTATTTTCCCGCTTGTGGACACTTACGAACACAAAATTAATGATCAATCTCAATCCTATATTGATTATGGATTAAAAATTGATTTCAACTTTAAATAGATAGTAAATATTATTCCAAATTTTAATTTTATATTTTATTGAATTTGGATTTTATAGTGGTATAGAAATGTGACGTGTCAAAAGTACATTTTGATTTTAGATTGAGAAAAGGAAACTATTGACCAAAACTTCATGTTTATTGCTTGAACAGTTGTCGTCTGTGCGTTGTTGAGTTAGTCACCAATTTATTTGTATTTCTATCGAACATTAAATTAAAAATGTTATTTAATACAATATATATATGTAACGTACAGACAAACCACGTCCAATAGTAAAGCTTAAGCCAGGCAAATTGCATATTAATTATACCGGGTATATGCAGGTATTCAGGAGTAATTAGCATACGTATGGCTGATTGCAGTAGTGACGTTAACATTACTGTTAATTGTTATATCTTTGTATTATTGTATTATGCAAAGCCCCAAAATTATAATTAATTTATAACCAGCCATAATTCATTGAATTGGACATTTCTGGGACGGTTGGATTGTGAAAAAGTTATTTGTATTTTTATAAAATTGTTATGGAATTGTCCGCCATGATTGGTGGGAAAGAACAATACTGACATTATTCCCAACACCATTGATAACTATTAATTGGCGAATAGTTCCTACTGATTTATTTAAGCATATCATCTCTGGCTCTACCACTTATAATCTCTATATACCCCGTTAAATCAGTGGCAGTTTGACTAGTAGGTATGTATGCATAATTATAGGTAATATTCACACTGAAGTCTATACCTGATAAAGTAATATGTATTTTATCAGGTTATGTATTATGGTGTTAACTAGCAATATTGAAAATTTTTTTTGCCACTGAGTAAGACATAATGTTGATTAAAATTTCAATACACGTATAAAGAAGAAAAACTCAACAATTCGGATAGTCTTGTGATTGTCCTTCTTTTATTTTAACCTTCGTTTACTTGGAAATTAATAAAAAACAACGTGTCTACTGAATGAAACAAGAAATAATTACTTAGTGAATCCAATTATCCTTCTTTCATCGTTATACGAGTATATGTTGGAGAAATAATTATAATGGTGGTAATTGAATTTATTTGAATAGCAACACTGCAATGTCACAGATTAATAGAATATACAGTGTCAGTGTCAGATAGTTAATTGTCGATGGAATGACTCTGTCAGTTTGTGTCAGTCAGTTGCAAGTCAGTTCAGTCGATCACTTTTATCTCGGCTGGCGGAGGCGCAAGACGTACGTACTGACAGTTAAATACCGGCAACATGGCCGACACATTTAAGCCCCAGCAATCGAATCCATATGAATCCGCGAGATATATTTTTATTTATTTCGGAAACATACAATATTATTTAAGACTTAAAACTAAACACATAGA
Source organism: Limenitis camilla (assembly GCA_905147385.1). Lineage (NCBI taxonomy): Eukaryota > Metazoa > Arthropoda > Insecta > Lepidoptera > Nymphalidae > Limenitis > Limenitis camilla. The sequence continues at coordinate 15,930,243 of LR990225.1, read as the reverse complement.
TTGTGAAATAGTAAGTTATATAGTAAAATTTTTGACATGTGTCATATTTTGTCTCTGAATAAAGTGTTGCCAACATTAATCGGTTACATTTCCTCTAAAACACATAATCCTCCAAGTCAAAAATCAGTAATTAAAAGTATCTCATTCGAGGTTGTTATGCCTGTACATGAAATATATAGAAAGATGATAAGTTATAAATTAATAGAAATATAGTTATAAATTGAAATTTTACATTTTGTTCAATCAGCGTTGGGAGCATCTATATGACTTACATGTTCCAAGTCAAGGGCAACAACTAGTAGCAAATAAATCCATTAAACATTGCAATAATTCAAAATACCGCATCGTATTAATCAAGCTCTAACATCTGAAAGATCATGTGTTCTCGTCCGTTTGTAGGCGAAACTAGGTGTTGGTGGCAGTGCTAGCGGAAAGGAAAGTTTAAGAATCTATTTTAAATTTTATTTTCAGTATAAGAAGCGAAAAAATATAGATACACTATCATTATTTGAAGCCTTGTAATATTTGTCATTCAGGAACCCGTTCCTCTCCAGCCTCCACTCAGTCTAATAAAAAAGATACACAGAGATACCAAAAGAAAAAAAAATCACAGAGTTTGACTAATTAATTGGTAATATTTGGATCTAGTAGAACTACCTATTGGTGATCGAAAATAGTTTCAAACGAACAAACAAAATGATTAAACAAAAGCACTTTGCTAAAAATTTATATTAATTATGTAAAATTTAAGTTTTCATTTAACAAGTTACTCATTAAGAGAGGAAAAGTTTAATGAAATTTGTTATGTGTCGATTATACCTCGGCGAATCAAATTTTGGTCACTTATATTTAACATATATAGAATATATTGTAAAAAATATTATTGTGACAAACGTTACCTTTCTCACAAATTTTTACAATACTTTAGCTTTAGGAAATATGAACACAATATTGTAAGAGCACTTTTCCATAGAAAAATTTCTAGGAAGTAAATTAAATCGCTCGCACTACAACCAAACATGTCCCAGGCATAACGTCCCGACAACGCGTGTTAATCAGACAGATCACGGGTAATTGCCGAGTGGAGTGTGAAATGCGGGCTTAGCGATGAAATTATCTGCAGTTTAGCGTTGAGTTATGCTTCATTACAGCCTGCTTCATTTCTTGGTGTCGCTTCCGGAGTTTTATAAGAAATATTGATTTTATTATATAACCATCAGACTGCGACTTCATCCGCAGAAACTTCTGTGTATGCCAAAGTTCGTTTCAATACGACTTTAAACAAACATTTAATCATTCAAGTATCAAAATTTTTTACTAATTTTAATATTATTAGTATGTTAGTATCAAATTCAATCGCTTGAAAATAGACTCATATTATATGATTACCCATCGATTCCATCTCGCTCCGTAATTGAAAAAGTGGATTCTACCTTCTAGTTCATATTTTTAATGATGATGATGAAAAAACAAGTAGACGGTCCACCTGATGGAGAGTGGCCACTGAACCCACCTATGGACAAAACTAGGGAGTATCTCTTGTTTTGCCAGTGCGTTGTCTCCACAAAGATAGAGTGGACAGGGGGAGCGAAGAGAAGAATGCTGCAGTTTCAGTGGACCCTGACCCGGAACTCGGTTTTTATTGGAACCGCAGCATTCTTCTGCGGATTCGCATGCTGGTGGTCGCAACCCATTCGGAGAAAAGATCCCCTAACATCAATATTGAGAGATTTGCTCCCAGCAGTAGAAGGGAATTGTATTCTAACCCGTCCCATCACAGGTAAAACAAAATAAAAAAAAATAAAAACCTAGCTGTAAAAGAATATCTAGACTATTTATTTAAATTGAGTGTTAGGAACAAAAGTTATTTACAGACCTTAGTGAAATTAAGGTTGACTACAAGAAAGGATGTCAATAACAAATCTTTATACTTTTTTTAATCGACAGTTTTGTTATTGAACGTAAAACGTCATTTCCACGATCCATTGAAGATGACAAATTGTATACATTTAATAGAACATTTGGCGATTTGAAAGATTATAATGAGATACTCAGAGCAGAGCGAAGCGGAGAGCAGCAGTAACGAGGTATCAGTAATAACGATTTGTAGCGATAATAGCGTCGCGCCGCGGGAGGTGGAGCCGCACCCTAATTGGCTACCCTGCTGTTTCGGGACCACTATTTACTAATATTTCTTGTGAGTGTTCGCGGGATAAATACAGCTGTTTGATACACTTCAAATATACTTTATTATAGAATACATTTTGATAACATTGCTGTACCTTATTATGTGTAGTTCAGAATAGGGTAGCTGAAAAAATGATTAAATAACGAAAATGCCGAGTGAGTGGAAGTGAGCAAAAATATTATAATTATTGTCATACTGCGTCTTAGTATCGACAAAAATATCGACAAACAAGACGGCCCACACGTTACGGTGTCACGTGAATTTTAAGACATTTTCGATTTAGATTTAAAGATACCTACTAAATCGAAAATATTGAATAAGCTCTGTCCAGATATATTAGCGGCAGAGTGATTTCATAAAACGTCGATGACGACGATGATTTAGGCAGTGTCTAATGAAACTTTGGACTTTTTTTTCCATCATTATATGAGCCATAAAGAAAGGTATAAATTTAAAATACAGGTGTAAAGTGATGACGTGTAATAACTGAGCTGCGTCGTGCTCATACAGTAGCGTTTGAATTTAAAGCGCTACAATCAGGTGAACTCATACTGAGCACCTGCGACCGCCTCGCGACAAATGTGCTAGAACCTTAATATCTCTAAAAATAATGTTTTACTAACACTACATTTCTATTACAAAACAAAGTCCCAGCGTCGGTCTGTTTACGATAAATTTAAAACACTACTGAACAGATTTCCATGCGTTTTTCACCCATAGATAGAATATTTTTTTTTTAAATATTACGTGCAGTATGGATCACTACTAGTATTCCTTAACCCCTCCAACTAAGCTAAATCCAATTTAGCTGGGATTTGAACCCACGACTTATCGATCGTGAATCCAACTTGAAGCTTCAAATTCATTAGGAAAGTTTAGGTTTATATGGAATAACTCATTTCGTCTGGGAAATTTCAGTCAAAATGCTGCCTAATGTTAAACTAACTACCCTTGAAAATGCAGGCTGCATTTCCACCGGAGATGACCGAGGATGCGCAGCGAGGGAGGGCAGTATTGGTTCTTAAGAAATACATCTCTCGCTACACATCCTATGTATAATGGAAAATAGTACAAAGCAAACTTAACGATAATTCTGAAAATACAAAATAGAAAAATCTTTTTGACAAAATGTCTGCTATCTGTATAAATATTTCACCGAATTCATATGTTCCGAGTATTTCTAATAGATGTACTCCAATTTTGAATATAAAGTATGAGCGAGACAGACACACCGATCTCAGTATTCTCATATTGTTATAGCGGCACCTGCGGCTCATCGCTCCAGCGATGTCTATTCGCGAGTCTGTTCTCACCTTTATAACAGTAGTGGTAGCAAAATACTATTCTATATTATATTTTTAATTTTGCATTGTGTCAGTAGCAGCTCATTGGTGTGCTATCGATATAGAGAGAGATATGATACCTATCACTGTACAGCAATATGTATACACATGGAATTTAGACTGAGGCGAGCAGTGCCTGAGGATTGAGACCCAGGAGCAGGTTTAAAGAGCTCTTTCATAATATATTAACTCTCACCTCCACCACTCGGTCTCGCTACTCGAACAATAGATAATAAAGTAAACTTACGTGGACCTCGAGAAGGGTAACCTTAATTACGACACTGTTACACTAACTTCCATGTTCACTGCACGAAAACACCAAAGGGACTGAGACTAATCCATCGCACTAAAGGTTATATAATGTCTACACGTCGGTATACTTGAAATAATATAAAATGATCTACCCGCTACTACTACTTTATAAGCAGTGTTGCTCACAGGTGAGGGTATTTGATTCATCATTTAAAGTGACGGGTTCATGTTCATGTTCATCATTGCACTAGTCACTACTGACGTGAACCCACTCTTATCACAAGCTTATTAGAGGGGAGAATGCATGTAGTTAGGTAACCCAAATTAGATACAAATTAGTACATACTATCATTTTTTCCAACGCCTTAACCACTGAGCTACTGACGCTTCAAATATCTCATAAATTTATTAACTTGATGATAGTTGATATGATCGATGATAGTTCATTTTTTTATATAATTAAAATTAGACTAATTTTTTTTTCGTTCACAATTTTAATAATCGCTTATTTTTGTGTAGAAATTTAAATATTACTCTCACAGATGTATGCATGCATCTTAAAGTTAACTTAAGATCATCTGCGTAAGCGTTTCATTACCAATATTTTAAATTGTTTGCCTCTAACTTAAAAAATAATATTTCAATCAACTGAACCTTTCACTGCTAGACATAGGTTTCTCCCTATTTGCGCCACATTACTCTATCCTCCGCCTTCCTCATCCAGTCTATCCCGGCTATCTTCTTTAGATCATCTGACCAACGGGCACGTGGGCATCCTACACTACGAAAGTATGGTATAAATTTAGTCTGTCAGCTGTAATTTGACTGTCAGCTTGTTTTTAAAACTTAAGTTTTTCTGTTCTACAGAATTTCTGTATTACAAGATTGCGTATTAAATTCGAATTATTTAAAAAAATATAAGGAAACAACGTGCTTTTTGCTTTATCTAGAATATAGGATATTCGGCTCACTATTCTATTTGATGTTTGTCAGGTTATTATATTATTTAAAATCAGGTAATTGTATCACAATAATATGCCGACTGTACCTCCAACTATTGTCTCAGTCGTCGACGAGTGTGGCTCTAATTGATTCCTCCCGCTCCATCCGATCACCTGTCTGCATTATTTATCACCATGTTTACTGCTGCTGGATGAATATTTGATTAGTTTCCACTTGTTCCTCATAGCTTTTATTTTAATTGGATCATTTTTATCCGTACTCTATAACAGACTTGTATCTGCCTGCGACTTTATTCCCTCCACCAAAATATTCAATCACTTCCTTACACACTTTATGACTAAACACTTTAAATTGTCCTGCATATTATCCCAGCTTATAAAACGTCTATATACAATATATCATTTGAAGCGCTTCACTTATTTTGTGTGAACTCCCTTTTTTCCCACAGTTTTTTTTATTTTTTCGGGATAAAAAGTTATAAAGTATCTGTGTACTAAATTTCATTGAAATAAATAATGCCGCTTTTTTATGATTGAGTAACAAACATCTAAACATACTGACTTTCACTATAACAGTATTAGTAGGTCTGTTTGTGCCACCTTTGGTTAATCTATCATCTGGTATATGAGTGTTCATAAATCAATTACACTTTATAGTTATTGATTATAAAGTTTCTCTTCGATCAGGTCCTTATGACGTATTTGAAGTGTAATACCATTGTAAAATAGCTGATAGTGACCCGATTAGTTTTATTGAGTAATAGTACAAATGTAATAAGGACGATAATGTGGGATTTTCTTTGAGAATTAAGGTCTACTTCCTTAGTCGAATTTCGTATGCTAGATAAAGATAGGTATATGCCAAAATTTCAAAAAAAAGTTTTGACAACAGTATAGAAGTTTTCTTAAGATAACCAACCCCCTCAAAGGCCATGATTTAGCATATATTAGGGGACTTTGGAATCTTCCAAGGGGGAGGGAACTTAACCAGTAGACTCTTATGTCTTTGAAAACTAAAATTTCTGGTACTGTCACTTTGTATATTTGAATTGAATACTTTGCGGAAATTCATGATTAAAAAGGAATTAAAAAGGTTACCTTGCTATAATTCGCGGAATTCTGAACCAACCCACTCGTACGGCACAACCCAGAAGAGCACACCGTCCACAGAAAAGTATGACGCGTGAAACCAAACCAGGACACATCAAACAAGTAGATTGCTCGACAATCGACGTACGTTTTGCTCCGAACCGAAGCATCTTCAGGAGTAGTTGACTTTACAAGAGTCACTTGAGAAGCAGTTTTTTTTTACTTTGTATATTAATATATGTCGGGGGTAGGATAATAGTGAAGGCCGTATCGGGCTATAATTAGAGCAGGATAATGATAAAGAATTTAATTAATTGTCACTTCCGTCGTGATTTTTGTATTCAAAGATTTTTGACAGCCTCAAACGAGTAAACGATTATCGATTAATCGCGACGTTAGGGCCATATTTCCTATTTCTTGATTTACTTCGGATAGTAATAAAGAAAATTATTCGTCACTTCCCGTCGTGTCATTTTAATATTCAACGATTTTTAACAGTCTCAAACGAGTAAAAGATTATCGATTAATCGGGATGCCAGCGCCCTATTTCCGTTTTGTTGATTTACTTCTCCCCACTAGTGGACGGGCATTGCTACCATTGTATATTCCCTTTATATTGCCCGATTGACGCAGTACACTTTAGTCTCTCGACAAGTCTCTTTAAGTGAACATCACCTGGAGTTGAAGTGTAACAAATAGTGTGTTGCATCACGGATATTGGACATATCGGACTAAGGATCATGTGAGTTCTTACGTCTTATTTATTATGAGTCCCTACATTGTATTTAGATGTGTTAACACAACCTTAGGTTAGGTTTAGGTTAGGTTAGCCTTAGGTTAAGTTTATGTTAGGTTAGATTAGCCTTGGGTTAGGTTTGTGTTATCCTAACCTAAGACAGACTGTGAGACCGGGCAGTGGAGGTGAGTGTCGTAATTACATAAAGGGATCCCTTAAGCCTACACCTTGGTCACAAGTACAAGACACTGCTTGGGTTCCTGTCCAAAAACTACAGAATCGTGATATTCGATTATTAATTCATTCAAATCGTCTCTCTGTTCTGACATATAGTATTAAGATGAGTACATATTCATGTTAAGTATGTTAAATATTGTAGAATAAACTATATCTTGATCTTTATTAAAGTTTTGAATAAAATTCTTTTAATATTAAAAAATATGAAACACGGTAAGGTAAAGATCAATTTCCAAATGGATATAGATAGAATCAGTGTTACACTCGTAGGCTAAGTAAACTAAAGGACTCGGCACCGGCTCCATCTACTCGTAAGCTCGTAGCAATTCATCGTCAATTGCACCGGCGAGTATTCAAAGGAGCTCACTATTCAGAGATCACGACCGGTGCCTAGATGCCTACTAAGTGTAGTGTAAGTTAAAAGAGGATAGAAATCAGCCCAAATATACCTCCGACTTTTCCTACTTTCTCCGAGTTATATATATTTATGTAACTCGGAGAAAGTGGAGATACCCCCTCTGCACTTTCTTCGAGTTACATAACATATTGAAAACATTAAGAGATTATATTGCTACTGAACCAATAAGGAACCTAATATTATGATCTCTTACAATTACGACAGGAACCTAAGCAGTGCCTTGGACTTGTGACTTTGCTGTGACTTGTTCGATTGAAGCACTCGCCTTCACTGTCCAGGTTCTCTGTTTAAACCTAAGGTTAGGTTAACGTGAGCTTAACTTACCTACCTTAGAATCATATCCAAATCGTATTTTGCGATGATTGACTAAAAATCGTTTCATTTCGCCTCTTAGGTTTCTTAATGATATATAAGGAATGCGATACCATACCAGTGATTGCCTTGTGCACACCGACGACTTTATCGTTCTCTGCCGGTATGTGAAGTCTGCTAACCCGCTCAGGGCCAGCGTGATTGATGAAGCTAACACCCTCTTCACCCTAAGGAGGAGACCCGGATCAGCAGCTCATCCACAGGTTATTTTTTTTATGATAGATAAGGGACAAACGTGCAGAGGGTCCACCTGATGGAAAGTGGCCACTGTCGCCCAAAAACTAGAGGGTATCTCTTGCTTTGTCGATGCGTCTCCGCCTCTAAGATAGAGTGAGGAAAGGGAACGAAGAGAAGAAGCGGTTTCAATGGACCCCGAGCAAGAACCCGGTATTCATTGAAACCGCAGCAGTAATGGGATGGGTGAGGGAGGGGTAAGTCAGGCCCACATGCGGCTCGGCCGAAACGCGTCAGATACTTGGCGGTCGGATTCGCATGCTGGTGGTCGCAAGCCAGTCGAGGAACAGATCCCCTACCACCAAGGGGGTGCTGGGTTACTTGGCTCTTATGAGATGCTCTCACAGCGGCAGTGGGGAATTGTATTCTAAACCGTCCCCTCACGGGTTATGAAGATGATACAGGGATTATACTGAAAAGAAAACAGGAACTTAAATACTTTTTATGTTAAACTTGAATTTAGTGGCAAAAGACTATTAGAGTTGCAATATATGGTGTCTCTGATTTTACTGGGTACAAAAAAAATAAATTTAGTAATTAGGTTTACCTATATTATCAGAAAATTAATCATATTTATAGTTCGGTTATTTTAGTTCATTTATTAAAATCGGTTTAATCATATTTAAAAGTTAGTTTAGCTATTTTTTATATAAATGTTTAGTGCCACTCCTAACTTGTACCATGTAAAACATGAACTGAAGCGGGTGGTGACGTAAAAAAACTTGTCTAGAAGAGGTAACAATGGCGAGGTGTTCCGCGCTCGTGAGACAGGCGCTAGGCGTTCTGAAGGCCTTTCTTATTTAGCTTTCTTATTACATTTTATTCCGATCAAGTTTTATGCGCTATTTGTTAAATTGGATGGAATATCTCTGCAGGTCTCGCTTCTGGATAAATATTTCTTTCTTTCACCTGGCATAACGCTTTGGTAGAACGTAGTATTTTTTTATTATTTAAATTTGTTATTTACTAGTAAATCTGTTTTCCAACTAAAAATTTGATTAGATATTTTAAATTATTTAGTAAGAGATGATTTTTTTTCGACTTGCTGACTAGTAGAGGATCTTTTTCCGACTGGAAACACTTTTTTTTATGATAGATAAGGGACAAACGAGCAGACGGTTCACCTGACGCCCATGAACATCGACAAAACTAGAGAGTATCTCTTGTGTTGCTGCCTCGAAGATAAAGTGAGGAGGGGGGGCAAAGAGAAGAATGCTACGGTTTCAATGAACCCCGGGCAAGAAGCCGGTGTTCATTGGAACCGCAGTAATGGGATGGTAGAGGGAGGGGTAGTAGTAGGACTTCGAAGTAGTTTGAAGGATTTTTAGCATAATTTAAGTTGTTTTAATTTTTAAATCTTATTTTTAAATATTATAAACGGTAAATACTCACGTAATTTTTTTGTATTGTAGTTTTACTTAAGTTTCCACTCTCTCTGAGGAAGGCCGCCGAATGCAACTGAAACTTAAGTAAAACTACAATACAAAAAAACTACGTGAGTGTTTACCGTTTATAATATTTAAAAATGAGTGATTATTACGTTAGTTTTTAAATCTTAGCTAATTATATCATAATTGTCCATAATAGGTTAAAACATTAGAGGAAAAAAAGGTAAAGTCATTTATTATTATTCTATATACTTATAAAAGAAAAATTCTTAAGTTTGCTACTTTGATTCAACCGTAACTTGAGAGCTTTTGAAAGTAATTAATGTTTAACAATCTGTACCTCTCAATCTAGTAAACCTCATTCAATACAACTCTCAATACACGTAATGAAAAATTCCAGCGGCAGTATACTCGCACTCGTACCTGCTAACGAACTGCTGTATTCAAAGAAATGAAATGAAAGCTCATTATGACCTCACACTCAAAGATTTCTCGAGCTTTTCTAGAAATTTCTTTTAAAATACTCCTGAGACGGTTGTAATGAATACGTAGACCGTTCGGAATATTTGACGCGTTATGACTTGGGTTTCTGTGTTCGGGGAACAATGGGGAAATCCTTTCAATTTCATTTAAATGAAAATATTTAAAATGGAAATCTTGCTAGTCTTATTATAAAATATATAAATTTATAATCTTACTCATTTATAATGCTACTAATTTAATATTATAAATGTAAAAGTTTGTATTTTTGAATTTGGATGTTTATTATTAAATCAAATAAAACGGCTGAACTGATTTCGACGAAATTTGGTATGGAATTACTTTATAACCTGAGTTAATACATAGGCTTCTTTTTATCCTGAAAAAATTCATAGTTCCTGTGGGATAATAATAATAAAATGCACCCGTGCGAAGCCGAGACGAGTTAATACGAATATTTTTAGAACTTGAATAAATAGGATCTATAAAAATGCTAAAATCTAATCCATTTTCATAACTTATTAATTTCTAAGAAGACGACCTGCTAGTCAATTGTAGTAAAAATGTTTTATTAATAATTATTTTGTTTGTTTCAGATTTAGTATTAAGAATTCATCATATTTAAGGTACGTAATATAATCTTATTTACTCACTTACTACAATCCTCTCTTTGCTGAGTTTCAATTGATATTTCTAGAACTAAAGCATTTATTTAAATAGATGATGGGAATTAAGATTGATGAGACTTTGACTCTAAATATTATTATTGTACATAAACTACCTATATTCCTATATGAAGTTATATAATAATAAGCTTTTGTGTATAATATTGTTCCAAAGAAAATATAAGTGTGAAATGAGAGCCAAGTTCAGTATAATATGCATCGTCTTTGCCGACAAAAGAATTTCATATGTGCCAAGTTTTGTGTGAAAAATATTAAAATTCTACTTTCAAAAATATGCAACGTTCTACTAAATTTATATAACAATTTCATGTTTTTTGGTACCACCATAATATTTGAGAGGTAATATAAATTGTTGTGTGACAATATATATGTGACTTGGCTAAATTATATTGTCTGTTTATTAGTATAAAAATAAAACAATTAAATGTGCCAAATTACGTGTAGGTTAATTAGGCCTCGAGATATGAGGGGGTCAAAAGTAGTTCGAAATGGTTCGCGTAAATATTCCTTCCGCAGCTGCGTCGCTTCACTTGGCTTTTGACACGCTGCTGTCGTGTCTTGACTTTAATTTTTTTATATATATATAGATTTATAGAGAGAAATATAATATTAGATGCCTGAAAAGCAATACAGTTTATATAACAAACAAGTAGTAACAGTAATTCTAATAGTACGATTTAATTAAAAATTATTTGCTCTCTAAGTTGTTTATTCGCACTTTGCCAGGGTCCTAGGGGTCTGGGGATTGGGGTTCGAGGGGTAACGATGGTAATTTGCAATTAATTTGTGCTGGTGCTTGATTAAGCCCTGATTAGGCCGTCTTGTTCTAGCTAATGTGAAATATATGCTTTAATAAAATTATTAAGTTATTTTATAGAATAAGTGTTTTGTTGAATTAATTAAAACAGTTAAGATGGTATCCTAGCAACCCTCCATGTTTTTTCAGAGTTAAATGTAATTATTATTTAATTTTTGAGGCTAACATTTATAAATAACTATTTCCTAATATACTACAACTGCATCAAAATTTGTTCAGATTTTAGAGATATGATATATAAATGTCAATGTCAGCTGATAGACTCTGTTAGTATCTGTTAATGGTTTCAAGGCTAATAAAGAATCACAACATATTAATGATTACCGACTGCTCCATTAGCAACACCGTTGATAGATCCTTTAAGACTGTATATAACCTCTCTTCCGATAGACTTGAACCAGTTGTCAAACGGAGCTCGTCTGGTGACCATTGAGGCTGTGTAGTGGTGTGGTGTCGTGATCCTGCGTCTTTATTACTAAAGTTTGGAGTAAGTGTTTAATATTGGTTACTGGGTGTTCCGTTTTAAGTGTATCTCGTATTTACTTAGTAATTATTTCATTTAATTAATGTAAATTATATTTCCACACGACGAAGTGGCATCCATCAATATTAATTACTTAATATCATTCGCAAAAACGTTTCGTTTATACGTTACTGGGTCGAGCAGAGAACACAGAACACATCCAGCAAAGATGTTCACAATATTTCCCTTTGCCGCTTTGAAATTTAATAAGCGTTTAACACTTCAAAGCCCGTGTAAAGCAATTTGGTATAGTCGAAAAACAGAGAGTTTTCGGCTGAGCGTAATTGGTTTAGAGTACCGGGCCTCGGTAAAAGATTAATTATAGCTGCAAACAGCAAAGGTAGCGCTTTTAAGCGCTGCAGTAATACGAACAAAACTACACCCATTATAGTTTTTATAGCGGCGGGATAGGGGATAGAGTGGCGTGTGCTCTGCTGCTCTGCTACTCTGCTCTGCTCTGCTCTGCTTGGAAGCTTTCATTTTAAAACTTGAAGATACATTTTTCTCTTTATGTTTAATTTTATGCTGTTGAATTAATTATGGTTGGGCTTACGGGTGCGTTGAACAGACGTCTATATTAACTGCGTTGGTCCAAAGTTCTCATTCTGTTATGAAACTCGATTATTGGCAATTCTTTATGACTATAACACGATAAGAAGTTTTTTGCATATTAATAGATTAGAGCTAATTTTTTACAAGGTAATTATTAAATATTCTTATCGAATATATATCTTTATATAGCTATTTCTTGAAAATATACTAAAAAAATAAAGAGACATCTGTACAGATTAAAAGTATTGTAAAATACTCTAACAGTCTCTGTCCTGAAGGACCTGTCCTGAGGAAGAAGGATTAATAAAAGTGTAGGTAACTTTATTAAAACCCCGTAAACTGGACTTGGGTCACAAGTCCCAGACACTGCTCAAAAAACTAAAGTCCATGTTATTATTATCATTACTTATTAATGTTAAAGTAAATGACACCAGTGTGAATCCCAGCAGGGAAATTAATAATAATTAATTGTGAAACATAAGTGTTTAATGTTAGCAACACCGTTTATAAATTAGTATTCGTAAGTAGTTCATTTTATCTTACTTCGAGTAGACAATATATAACTTTCTTTCCTATAGGATAAAGTTTGTCTGTCAAGTAATAACATGCAGTACATATTAAGATATTGAGACTAATAGTGTAGTTTGGTGACGTAGTGTTAGGCCTTCGTTATCGAGGAGCACGTGAGTAATGTATTTTATTATTTTAATATTCGGTAGCGAGGTTGAGCAGTGGAGGTGAGAGCTTGTTCATAGTAGAAGACGCCCTGCTCCTGTGTTTCAATTTTTTTTCTTTAGAATAAGATTTAATGTTCGATTACAGAGATTAGTTTAACAGCCAATTAACGTGAATGAGATATCAATAAATTAAGGTTCACAGAGGAGACGACGTCAACATCAATCCTATATCTTAGATATCAATCAGGAATTAGGGAATTTCTAATTTTAGGAAGAAATAAGGCGTAATGAAAATTATTCTCTCACGCTTCACCGAGGTACTTGGTAGTTTCTATTGATTTATTCCTACCTATCTACGAGTTTATTTCTCTGATAGAAATCAGGCATTCTGATGAGTGATTTCATGAACGTGTAGGTGAAGCAGTGAGTCATTCTACTTTTGTAAATGTTAAGTATAAAGTATGAGTGTAAAGAATTAAGACGAGGCTTGTGATCATAAAAAATTTATATGTAGAGTCTCAATCTCCAGGCGTCCACCAATCCGTTGTTTTTGTTCAATCACTAGCAACACATTTAATAACGCTCTATTATCTCGATGATATTAAACTCTACTATACTATAGGTCTGGCAGGTGATATCACAATATTGATATTGTCTAAAGTAGTATAAGTAATTGAGAATCACGTAAGTCACATTAATACTTAGGTAAGTAATTAGTCGTTGAGTTAAAGATGCTGCTTTAATTGTGTGAAAGCCAGACATGTCTCACATTAAGCTGTAACGCCTGGGTCAGAAGCCCTATATAATACTTAGTCTATTGTCTAAAATAGACTATTAATATAATACTATATAGGTATATATATAATAACTTATAAAAAGGAAAGAAGAAATGTTCCTCCATAATTAATTCATACGTATGCCTAACACACTCGCGCCATCATGCGTTGGATCTTACGAGTGTGGGGAGTGTGTCCCGCCTGTACGACTGTACGTGCGTTAGCAATTTATTATTACAATACCCTCGGGTAATATAACCTATATTAGGTATTTTATTGTGCGACCCAATTTCATAACTCTATAATCGACCAGATGCTCTGAAGAAACATAATAAGGTTTGTATACAGTTAACTAGGTAATAATAACACTGTGTCACAAATTTGAGAAAAAGCAAGGACTTATTTTATTTTTCCTGTTTCTTTATTACTTGAACGATGACAAAGTCAAAGTGACGGTGATACTCAGCTGAATGATATTGACGTTTTGATGCGAGCCGTTGTTGAGATTCTTGCCAGTTCTTCTCATCAGGAAACTGCCTTCAAAACTGGCGATAGCGTCAGAAGAACTAACTGACTGACTAAGCAATTTGGACGTATCAAAAGTACTTTGTAAGAAGTCTAATTGAAATAAACTATTTTGAGTTTGAGTTAGAGACTTACCACAACAAAATCTCATATTTATTTATTTTTCTATTACGTCCTGTCTATATGGAAAGCTATGAGATTATTTTAAAAGTAACTTTAACTTTAAAAATAACGTTTGTGTATTTTTTATGTGTCCCTTGTTCTCAAAAAGTTATCGGGGTATAGCTTAAAAACAAGACGTGAATAGAAAACTATAACAGCAATCACTTTTTCAGGTATCGAAATGATGTCACGCAGTGTAAACACACGGAAGTTTTACTATGGCAAACAAAAATAATAAAAAAGTACTAAATAATATTAAGAGCATATACTAACATGATAATCTAGACGGAAACCGAGCACTCCTTGGAGAGAGAGCGGGTTTAAAGACGACTTCTATTATGCATGAAATCTCACAATAAAGTAAATTACTCACAGTGCACATGATAACGGAGGCTTAGCACCACGCCACCAAACAACACTACACTATTACTTTCACCATTTTACTATATACTGCGCGATGGCATTTGTTAGACTAACTCAATTCTATCGGAATTAAGTTATCAACTTATTTGCCAACTTTAATACGCGTAAAACTGTACTGTAATGCTAAATAAATAATTGATAATTTTCACTCTATAATTCACTGTTTAAACGGCAAGAAAGGAACCTCAAATGTGCCTAAGCCTTGTGTCCCAGGTGCAGGTTTAACGAGCCTTTTTTTCATGTATTCACTCTTGTTTCTAGTACTCTATCTCGCATCCTAACATCTTCATCATCTAACTTAGCTAAATAAAGTTAACAATTCATGTGCTCCTAAAAATGGAAGACTAGATTAGCATTGATTTATTAAATTTTTATTTCTATATCAACATTATTCACTCTACGAAATTCCTTGTTATACTATTTTTGAACTGCCAGCACAGAGACTTTTATCCCTAGGGTAAGACAAACCTTTTTGTGTCGGTGTAAACGATGTTTTTACTACTACCTCAAAGAGAGATGGGGAAAGAGAAATGAAAGAGAGAGACAAAGAAAGTGAAAATAAAGAGAACGAAAGAGGGAAGAAGAGAAAAATTAAAGCGAAAAAAAAGAAAGGATAAAAAAGAAAAACAGAGAGAGATAAATAAAAAAGAAAGACTACAATGTTGTAGATTTCTATCAATGAAATAAATTAGATTAGTATAAACAATATGTCGTTGAATATGGCAACATTATTACGTTATGCTAAATCTAAATTTGCTTTACGTAAATTTCAAAACCTCACACCCAACTTAGTGACTTTTAATTTGTTGTGAACATTATAAAATCAATAAGCAAGGAGATGATGTAGATATTTGTAGTATAATATAATGTCCCAATACACCGGCACCGTCTCCTTGATTGTGGGTCCCTTCAAACGGCACAGCTGTTTAATTATCTGTTATAGACAATTTCGCTGCAAGACAACTTGTTCACTTTCAGAGTTTGTTGTATGGTGCCACTGTATGCGATAACAATTTCAATGTTGTGTATGTTAATATGAAAGTGTTAACTTAATTGTTTTACCGTTTATTACATATACCAAATAAAAATAAGATCTACAATATATAAAGAATATTGCTTACTGACACACTCTATAGTAGCCGGCACCTAACTGTAGGTCTGAGAAAAAATAGTAGGGAAAGTTAAAGATAGTAAAGTTGCTTAGTGAGTGTTCTGCGTGTCTGTATTAGTCATTCTACCCGTGACATAGTAGACGCGCGGGAACCGAAACGTCGTATAAAAACCAATCACATGTGACGCGCTGCTTGCCCTTCGCTCCCCACTAATAGTGACTTCGGCGCATTCAAGGTCAAACCTATAGTTACGTGCCGATAGGTATATCTATCTTTCTTTGTACCATGTAAAACAGAAATGTAACTACAGGGAAAAGTTTTTCGGTGATTTATAAGTTATTATATTTTCTTTAAATATGGTGCCTCGAAAGCTGTGAAGTCGAACACTGTCACTTATACTCTGGTGATATCGCTGCAGCTAACTCCGGGATGTGTTACAAAATTTAAGGCACCATGTAAGGGTTCCTCGTATTTATTAGTGTCAATAAATTACAAGTTAATAGGAATAGTGTTGTCAATGTAGACAGAAAAGCAATTAATATATAAACTAAAAGCAATATTCAGAAGTTTCCAAATATCAGTCTCGCTGTAAATAGCACCGTAGAGTCAGCTGTCGCGTCGGTTGACCGCGGCGGCTATAAATTCCGACACAATATTTCGGTGTCGGCCGTGTGGGGCTGCGGGGCTCCGGGGCTTCGGCGCTGTCCCTATCGAACTCTCAAACTCTGTACCGCATCGCTGATCAAAATGAAAACTTTATGGTTTGCGTGCACCTTACTTATTACTTGTCACTGTTGCCTACTGAAACATTTAATATTATTAATGAGGGAATTGTTCTTATAATTGAAAGCGGATACCTAATACTGTACAGTCACACTATCATATAAACATGCATTTTAGACAATTTTAGTCTTTCTTATCACCTGCACTGGGTAGTTGAACTTTACTTAGACAATATTTTGTCTATGAAATCAGTTGAAAGATTGCGTTGTTTATATTATATTAATGACAGTGATTTTTTTAAAATAAAAATAACCACTCGCCGATAAACAACCAAGATCCGTGTATAAAAAAGGGGGGACTTCGTTTATTTAGCAATTTTTAATGACAATTTTGAAACAGCTTGGAAATGATCGCCTCATTCTCCTTGTCTCTGTTACGCAAAGGTTTTTTACTATTTATTTTATCTTCGGATTGCGTAAAATCTTCTACTATGCTATTAAATAGTAAATATTTTTATTAATGATAATTAATATTATTTCCCAAGAACCCTCCATACTTTTTATGTGGATTTAATTTTCGGTTGGTTTCATTTATCAGTTTTACGTCAGTTAAATGGTGAACCTTTAAGTCTTCCTTTCCTTTAGTCCTTTAGTTCAGTATCTCAGAGTACTTTCCTGGTCTTGTATTTATTTTAATTTATTTCAACAATACCATACAAATGACTTCCATAAATAAAATATCAATCATCTACAGATATTTTTATCCTATAGACCATTCCAGCTCAAGAATAGCACATAATTATCTAAGAAACGGAGCCGTTGTATTTTATTTTCCACTATCTTGAGTTATTTGATAATTCTTGTCTCTCCACCGTGATTTAGAAGACAGGGTCGCGGTTAAAAAAATTACACAGACATCATTATGATAAATTACAGCTTATCTCTTGAAACGTTACACTTGGTGTCCATTGACCGTCCTTTTTTATATTAGAGTTTTTAATGGTTGTTTCTCGGTGTTTAAAGCAGCCTACTTTATATGGTTCTTTCTTTGCTAAGAAAATCTCTTATGTTTTTGTTATAACTGTTATAGTCATTTTTTTATTCACTGTTCTCTCTGTTGAGGAGGTTTCATTTCCTATGGGTTGTTATATCTATCTAAATCATTATTTATTTCATTTTCATCTTTCTTCTGAGGAAAATTCTTTTCTAATGGATTCTGTTATCGTAATCTTTTTTTTCTTTCATCGTTCTGTCATTGCTGAGGTGCTTTCATTTCCGATGGATTGTTGTAATAACTATCGTAATTATTTTATGTTTCATCATCCTCTCTTTGCTAAGTAAATTTATTTTCATATGGATTGCAATCATTATCATTATCATTATCATTGTTCTCGTCATCAAATTGCTTTAGTTTACGTTCGTATAGTTGATTAATACCTCAGTACGCTTTTAGCGAAACTCAGCTTACTACACATTCTATGGTACAAGGAAACACCATGAAAATACGCCTAAAATCTTCAGGATATTACTTTTACGATTATCTGTATCGAAATAGAAAGTGAACACTTAGCGAGAGTGTTATGACAGCTGTATTACGACCGTTACAGTTTTTATGGTGAATAAAATTCTATATCCGCGCTGTTCTTTTTAATTGTCTATGGTTACTTATTTTTAGTTGATTTTTTGTTTAAAATTTTCTTTTACGGAAGTTATTGACATTCGTTTTAAAACCTGCAGTTATCTGAATGCATAACATGGATTTAATATTTTTGTCTCAGCTAGTAAAGGAATACCTCCAGAACTATATTTCTTGTGTTATTATGTAGAGTTTGATAAAAGTTCTAAATATTTTTTGTTAGGGAACTGAACACTATAGTATTATTTGTTAATGTTTCATTGGTCAACTTTCGAATTTTAGAATGCATGTACGTTTGTAAGCACTAACGAAGTCAAAGAAGTTTGAAGTTGATGTCAAAATGAAATTCAAAACTTCAATATGTTCAATACCATACAAAATTATTGTAAATTTCCAAAAAGCAAAATTTAGCCAAACATTGCTATTTTAGTTAAGCGTAACGTTTTAATGAAATTTAATATAAAAAGTCAAGGCATTATTTTAAAGTAGGAGGAGCAGGAGTCATCCAATCAAATTTATAATTCTGAACCGTCGCACCAGGGCTCTTCATTACACCTCCAGACAAGGTAATTGCAGGGCTGACACACGCGAGCATAACCTCTTAATTTATTGAACGAAACTAATGAAATTCCTGAGCAAAGTTTATTGCAGGAGACAGCCCTGTTTCGTACGGGAACAATTTTGGACCCCAGATAGGGTTTAATCGTTTCTTTAATTATTTCAGAATTAATGCGTTGTATCGGGTAAGGCGGGAATTTCTCCTTTCACCAGATATTTACAGGCTTGTTTGTTTGTCACCAAATCGTTATCGCGTTTCAGGCTAATGGACGCCATTTTGAATGCAATTATTCTAAGGTGACTTTAACGTTTGTCGTAAATTATACTGTTCTTTAAATAACCAATCATTTGCTTTTATTTTTGAACTATTTGTTCTTCCTTAGCCCTCGCTTAGCTACGCCGATAGAATGTTCAAGAAGTCTATCTGCATATTATAATGTATATTTATTTTGCCAGACGTCTTCAAAGTTCAGAGCATATTCTAAGTGTGGCAGGTTATTGGATCCATACAAAGTATCTTACATTTGAAGATGTGAATTATAATGATATCCTGAATATAAATATCGAATAAAACAAATTTTACTAATGTAACATATGATCTCTCAAAACCACGACTGCTGGACATTGTTAATCGCCAATTGTTACTACCACTACAATGTCTTCAAAGGATTTTTATGATTTAAAATAAGACCTTAACTTATTAGAAATACCGTTTTAAATTATATTTAACACACTTGATGCCTTTTTTGATCAGATTGAGATTTAAAAATGTATAAGTTTATAGTATTAATTCAAATTTTCAAATAATTTGATAGAGCCATTTCCGAGATACCAATAACACAATATATTATGTAGTTAAACGATATTACATAATGAAGGTATAATTTCCGTGATATATTCTGTCCCACACGCTGAGGTAGTTGTCACCTACCCACTACCCAATGTTAGTTATGTCGGCAGTTCAGTAGCAAACAAGTCGTAAACGGTAGCAGCAGGTAGCGGGTAGCAGGTAGCAGGTGTGGCAACACTAAACTGTTCTGTATTTCTCGATCTGAATATTGATTTTACTGCCTTGGTTTAACGTTTTATGTATTTAGCTACTTGGAGAAATGTGGAATACAAATATTGACCTGAACTTTAAACTATTTTATTATACAAATGATCATTATTGTTAATGATTTATAATTTCTTTTATCAAAATTTATTTAAAAAAAAAACTCTAAGTGCGAGTCCGACTCTCCCTTCAAGGGTTCCGTACAACTATTCCCTTGGTAAACTGATGTATCGGTATATGTGTATAATTAGTTTGTTCAAATTACAGGTAGATGGAGTTGACCTTGAAAGTTCCTTAGTTACTACAAAAATTCACTGGTTTTATTTCGAGTCATCAGAGGGAACCACTCTCTAAAAGTTGACGTTATTCAAAAAACAAAATTTCTTTAGTACTATAATTCATAAAAAAATTATTTACGGTTTTCAGAATTTGTATATCTTTGAGCTGTCATCTAAACGCAAAAAATACTAAATGTGTGGAATTTACTTTTTGCTTAAAACACACTCAGAGAAGTCTTTCAGAGCAAAACATTCAAGTTGCAACCACTGGCCATTTGTGTCCACCACCGTTGCCATCTCTATACTAGCGCTGTCTATGCCTCTTACCATATTTAGAACCATGCTAGATAAAAGGGATGGAAGAGAAGAGCTCTAGATTACGATTTCATTAAAACTGTTTTAACAGCTCTATGAGTTCCGAAAATCATGGTCTTGATGGGCAGACAGTCTATCAAGAGATGCTATAAGGTTTTTTTATAGAGAGTTACGGAACCCTAAATAACTTTTTATCCACAGTTATTCACCCAAGTGGTGACGTCAAACAAGTCGTAAAGCGTCAGGTGCGCGAGTACTAAAATGTTCTAGTTGTTTTGAATTTGACTATAGGCACAGTTTTATGGTTTCACACTTTTATTACTTTCAATGGAGGGTTTAAAACATATATTGTTCAATATACAAAACTATATTTTAATTACTATAGCTTTGATTTTTCACAAAATAAATTATAAAGCCATCGGTTAGTACTCCTATAAACTACCTCAGTATTTACAAGTTAGATGAACTAGGCCGTCGCGTCTGAAAATTAATAAAATTTAGTTTATTGAATTACTTAATAAGACATAACATTTTTATTTTAGGGACACTTTCTGTCCATTATCTGGAAATATATAAAGTCAATGTTTCTTTCAGTCATTTTCTATGACGTATCAGTTTAACATTTTAAAGCAATTATTTTCATTTTAATTATATTAATGAACAAAACAAAGATATAAGCTAAATTAAATTTAGCTACAAAATGATATCTAAGCAAAATGCTGAGGGGATAGAAATGACAAGTTAGATATTATTTTAAGTTATAAGAGCAAGAGAGAATCCTCCTGATATTATAAACGCGAAAGTTAGTCAGAATGTATGGATGTGTGGATGTATTTATATATGGATGTATGTATGTTACTCTTTCACGCAAAAACTACCGAATGGATTTTGATGAAACTTTACAATAATATAACTTATACATCAGAATAACACATAAGCTATAATTTGTAATGATACAGTGTGAATTACCCACAATACCACCACGGGGCACAGCTAATATTAAAATATAAATACTATTTAAAGATGTTTATATCTAATCTGCATTTATTATTCTCTTATATGTTACTAAAAAACTTAAATATCTCAAGAATTATTTAGTTTCATGTATTAATTACTTATAATAAGTATAATTTAGTGTATTAAAAGTATTTCCGCCATTTTTATGAACTTAAACCCAAAACCGAACTTTAACAGAGCAAACAATTTTACGATTGATGATTCATTAAAAGAATCAGACTGCAATAAGGGATGATGTGCTAATGTTGCAAAAATCAAAGTAATTGGAAGAGGGATGAGGGATGAAAAAGCTTTCTTTCTTTAAATTATAAAACAGGCGAGGGCTAACAATTTGAAAAGTTTGTTTTTCTAAGTGAAATATTAAGTTCTTAATTAAAGATGTTTAAAAGCGTTTTAATCTGGAATGTTCTTTACATTTAAAGTGATAGAAAATTGTTTTTCGAGACGAAAATTAACATTTAATATCTTTAGATGAATTCAGGAGTATCTTTATTAGTACTTGAAATACGAAAATTTTTAGGCGATGTTTTTAATAAAGAGAGAGACAGAGTTTATTTAGTTATGATGTTATGATTATATATAAAATACGGAGGGTATTTCCCCCACTCTCGATTTTGTTATAAATACGATGATAATGCACGCACGCATTCATTACGGTGCGAGTAGCCAAGCAGTGAGGAGCTCGTTACATATTGACATAAGAAATATGTGCACAAAGGATGACTTATCTCTAATAGAGATCTCTTCCAGGTACCCTTGATGGTGAGATAGTTTTGTATAGTTAAAAATTTATTGTTATATTTTTCAATAAAAGGAATTATTTGAATAAAGGAGTTTTAGTTATTATTACTAGGGAGAGTATTGATAAGAAGTTACAACGATTTAATAAATTGTTCATAGCTAAGAAAACAGACGAAAAGATCCCAAAAAGATGAATCTCAAAGTTTCAGTTAGTTGGTCAGTTGAAACAGAAACAGTTCAGTAAAGTAAAGCAGTAAATAAGTAAAAATACATAAACGCGTTGTCTACAAGTTACTTGTGTACTACTTTGTTACAAACTAAATATCACGAGATCAAGTTTAAATTGAGACAAAAAGGAGTCTTTAAACTTATGTTTACAGAATAAAGTTGCATTTCCAAAATCTTTGTCTCTATAGAGCATAGACACAGATCGCTTTATAGAAAACTGTTAACTTTTATTTTACGAAATCAAGTAGAAAGAAGGAGAAAATCGTGTGTATCTTTGATATGAGGTCAGCAGTGTAGGCGAAAGTTTACGCATAGTAAAAATATTTTGTAAATCAGCCCTAAACGCTTCATGTTTTCCATTCATTTTCATTTGTATGTTTAAATGCTTTTTGAGTATGACATAAAAACAGCTGAACAAATTTAATTGAAATTCGATGTACAGATACTTTTACCAATCAGCTAATTGTTATCCCTAAACAAGTAAATCTCCAATGGGATAGAAGGATATGACATATTCCATCAAAAATAGTTTTACAGTTTTGATGGAATATGTCATACATACATTTTAAGCTTGCAAACTTCAAAGGATACTTTTATCCCGGAAAAAAGCTTAGCAGCCGTGGTTTTATAGGATTTTTATCCCTCAATAAAATTACAATTCTTATATGAAATTTAATTCTCAAAATATTATTGAGTTTTATCTAAATTTTCTTTGAGTGTAAAATGAATGAGTCTGTAGGTGAGTGGTGAGTGAGTGTCTCACACATTTGTTAATTCACTATAAACGAATTGCTGCTTGTTTCAATACAGCAAGTCAGTAAACATATAAAAACAGAGTTTGTATTACGTATTTCCCACCCAGACGTTTTCCATTCGTTTTGTATTTTCAATCAGTCAGACCAGACCAGACCGCTGACCCTTCGATCCCAAACTAGTTAAGGTAAAATTCTTAGGGCAGATAGAGCTTAATATTCACTATGGAATTGTTGACGCAGCTATCTGCTTAGCTTTTGCGGTTTCACTGTCTGGATGTTCATGTTTTTCTAATTATATACATTTCTGCTAGGGATAGTTTAAACATTTTGAAAGTACATTAATTTATTTTATCGAATAATATACATTTAATTCGATAAAAGCTAGGTAGGTATGTAACATTTTTATATCTAAAATAAATTTGCTCAAAATATTCAACGTCAATAATTAGGTTTTACTTAATATTCTTTTATATTTGAGGTAAACAAACTTAATTATAGTCATATAAAAGAGTTGATTTATAACCAATATAATCAAATAAGTATTTACCAAATAATAACCACTTTGTGTATAAAAATATGTCCCATGTTATTTCAAAACAAGGCAGAACCCAAAGAAATCCGTCTATGGATCTAATTGGAAATAGTCTTGACAAATATCTTAATAGGCCTTTCTTTGTTAGATAAAAAGTCTTTTACAAAAAGCGGTGCTGTCTATCTTAAATTTAAAAGGAATTAAAAGGTTACCTTGCGATAATCCGCGGCAATCTGAACAACCAGACTCGTATGGCACAACCCAGAAGAGCACCCTGCCCACATTTAAGTGAGACGTACGAACCCGAACCAAGACACACCACATAAGTACAATCCGGAAGAGCACACCGTTGACAGAAAAGTGTAACGCGCGAACCCGAACCAGTACACACCACACAAGTAGATCGCAATCGACAATCGACGTACGTTTCGCTCCGTAACCGAAGCATCTTTAGGAGGAGTTGACTCTACAAGCGTCACTTGCTAAGTTTTATTATATTAGCGGATTATAGCAAGGTAACCTTTTGATTCCTTTTAAATCATGAATTTCCGCAAAGTAAAATTCAATTCAATATCAATAGTCTATCTTCGGCCCTTTAATTGGGGTCCTAACCATCAGCGGCTTAATCGGCACCTAGCACCGCCACAACAAAAAAATTCTTAGCGTTCTAGCCGTTAGTTGAAGCAGAATTTTAAATACACGTACACACTATTTTTAGAAAGATATGAATTTATTTTATATGGAATGATATTTCGATGAAAAGGCATATTAGTATATCCTAATATATGTATATATTAAGTAGACGTAGTAACACGACAAGCACTAAAGGACAAAGAGCCATTGTATGCAATCAAGGGATTAATTGTGTAGATTACGAGCGCCACTTCGACGCGCCACGGATTTGATACTGCTTTCAAACTGTATCTTACTTTATATCATCCTGATCGGATAAGCTGGTGTATCTGGATCGTCATGACTCATTTTTTATCCTCAAGACTTCACTAATGACTCTATAGAGCAGGATGATGCCTTCTTAGTGTAGTGTACGCTGATCTTGAGCATCGTGGGGTCTACTTCTACAAGAAACACTATAACATCTCAAATTAGCCTTCTTTTTCCTTTTTCTTTTCATACACTGACTTATAATAATATATACGACGTGTTCCCAGACAAATATCACGAAAGAAATGACCAGGAATTGTACCTATCATGAAAAGGACACCTATATACATAACTAGCTGACCTAGCAAACGTTGTTTTGCCATATAAATTTTAAAAAATTGGGGTGGGCCACCTCTATCACTTAGGGGGATGAAAAATAGATAGTAGCCGATTCTCAGACCTACTGAATATGCATATAAAATTTCATAAAAATCGGTCGAGCCGTTTCGGAGGAGTATGGTAACTAACATTGTGACACGAGAATTTTATATATTAAGATATATGTATGTTTCCTGAAATATAAAAGTGCTTTATAAAATACATATTAAATAGTAAAAGTCCGTATTTTTCCCAATTTGAATAACAATTAAAGAATATTTTAGATGTATACAGAAGTTTTACTCTACACAAGTTTCACGACAACACTTCTTCATACTCTACAATATGGCGATTTTTGAATAATCTATATTTACAGTATACTTAGACCAGTTACGTTTGAATCAGTGATTTCCAAACTATTGTTAGTAACAACGTTTATAAATTAGTATCAAGTATACCGACATGAGGATACAACCCTTATTACTCAACAATATATAACCCTTAGTGCGATAGATTAGAGTCGGTTTCTCTGGTGTTGTCGCGCAGTACTCATGGAAGTTAGTTTAAAGTGGTGGAGGTCAGAGTTAATGTATTGTGAAAAAACTCTTACACCTGTCCCTGGGTCTCAAATCCCAGGTACTGCTCGGATTTGTTTAAATTGCATGTGTATACGTATTACTGTCCAGTAATGGGTTTCATTCCTCTCTCACTGTATGACACTATAATATAGACCTTAACCTTAGAACTTATGACCCCCAAAGGTCGTTGACGAGTTATACGGACACGTAAAAGAAAAAGGTAATTGTAGATCGGTGAGGATAGAGACAAATGTTTTATATACAATTTGTTATATTATATCCTACATTGGTGTGTTATTGTTTGCTCAATATATGAAACAATACAATAAGTAAATGATATGATCTGCGGGTATCGTTTTCGGCGGACGTGCTTATTACGGGTGTAGCGATTTTTGGATGTGGTACAAGTAGTTGTACTACTAAATATGTAACTAGGGGACCCGACCGGCTTCGCGCGTGTGCAATTTATTACCTGTACCTAACTTTAATAAAAAATATTTTCTAAATAAAAATAATCAAAAGATTTTTATTCCGCAGGAACTTGAAATTTTTACGGCATAAAAAGTAGCATATGTTTTAATTCACGTTATAAAGTATCTGTGTGCCAAATTTCACTGAAATCCGTTTAGCCGTTTTTATGTGATTGGGTAATAAATATTCAAACATCTAAACTTCCAAATATCCAAACTTTCACACTTATAATATTGGTAAGATTACTTGTAATTATACTAGATTCTCTAGATGGAAAGCGAGCAGCGCTAGTGCTTGAGGTCCAGAAGCAGGTTCAAAGGGCTCTTTTAATTTAAAGGAAAACTGTAGCCTCCACCTCTCTTTCGATTTCCAAGCCCAACATAAAGTTAACCTAAATATTTGACTAAGATAAAAGTATCACTCACGAAATCCTCCCAATATTTCATTATAATAACTCAATTCGCTTCACGAAATCACTAGTTAAATTGTCGCGTGTCTGTTGTAACAAAAATTATATATTATCGAGTCAGTCGGTGAGAGAGCAAGTAAGCTAGTGAGAACGTGTTTCTTATGGTTTTAATCACTTTAAATTCGCAGCGAAGTGAGGGCGCTAGTAGTATAACAGCGCATAGTTAATAAAACCCGCTTGTCACTTGTGTGTTACGGCGTAGGGATAAGTTGGGATAGGGGATAGGCGTGTAAAAAGCCCGAGCGCAATGCATGCCAATTCCTCTGCGCCGGACACTGCCCGCTACTGCCACACCGGACGCGTACTGACAGCAACAACGTGTTAACTCATTTTTATATTATTACTAGTCGACCCGTCCCGGCTTTGCCCGGGTGCAATTTACCACGAGTATTTAAATTTAATTTCACATTTTGATTGCTATATCACTAATTCCCAAAGACATAACGGCCACACAACTTGACATGCACTTCACCCCTACGTCGATAGATGGCGTACGAGCACACTCATTTGTTTACTTTGTATTCCTAAGTATTATTTTCGCGATAAAACATAGCCTATATCCTACCTTGAGCTTTACTTTGTCTCTATATCGTATTTCATCAAGATCGGTCCAGTGATTCAAGCCTGATTGTGTAACAGACAGACAAACGCCATCTATCCATCAATAGATGGCATAAGTAGTATATTTCGTTTATTCTTAAGTATTTGCTACGTTTCTTAAAAGATACTTTCGAAATTATAATATAAGTTAGGATTTTGTTGTTATAATTTTCTATTTTTATGTTGTTAAAAGTTTCCCTTGTTTCATTCGTTTGTTCTTGAATTCTTCTAACTTCAAATTAATACATATTTTATTAATTTAATATATATATACAAAAAAATTATTTACACGCCTTCAAAAAACTGCCATTTAAAAGCCGCTGAGTGAAATTAATTTTTAAAACTCTTACGTTTTATGTTGATATTAATTAATACCTCAGTGAAGGGAAACAAATCTAGTAAATAGTTAGTGATATGCTGTCGGTACACAACCGTGACCGGTGTGCGAATCAAGTCGGGTTTCAATTTGCCGTCGCCCCCTTCCCCCCGCACCCTCTGCACTAGGGGATGCTACCTATTTCGCAACTTAGCCCCTTTAAAAAGGACTTAGGGATTTTTTTTCTTTTTGTAAGTCTAGGATTTTTGTCTATACCAATAATATACAAGTATTAATACGGCGCTCTGTAACAGAAAAAATGCCCTTCAGATACCTATGAAGCCGAGTATTTCCTGGGGTTTATGATCCATGAGCAGTTTTGGGGAACTCTTTATTAATTACTAAAATTAAGCCACAAAAGACCTACATGATTCTCAATCCATGCTTCACCATGAAATTTAATGATTAATCCATGAAAATACTAGTCAAACTGTGGCTGAACATCAGGGAGCAGGGGAGGGAACAGATTTTGAAAATTTTTTGACCAATAAAAAGCCACATTATTTGTGAATATCATTGACTATATATTAACTCGAAAAATGAAAAGACTTTTTCGTGGTATGGATTTGCAAAGTAAGTCTGAGAAAAAACTGTCGAACGTAAACGTTTCTACCTTAACGATGAGAGATATATGATTGAGTTCTAGACAAAAGTTAGACATAAGACAGCTTATGTCTAACTATTATATTAAGTCACAAAAAGTAGTTTTTATATTAAAAAATAAAATCGGTAGGTTGTGTTTACTGGTCATATTAACAACAATTATGAATTCTTATCCTCTTAGTGTTTAAAACAAAAGACTTCCATTTTATTGCATAATTCAATCACCTCAGCAAAGCGAGGGCGGGTCAGCTAGTTTAAAATCAACCAATAGCTATGACTCGCCATAAAAGTAATGGCTGAAAAGTGATTTTAAAATAATCAAAATCCGGATCTTCAAATCGCTCTACATTTGAGGTGATGCCCGAGATTTCCTTTTAGTAACAAAAATCATCTCTGCAATATATTTCCAATATGAAATGTAAATTCTTATTTATGGAAAGGATTCTAGGTTCGGGTGTAAATTGTCGCTAGAAATATCGAATATTTTGAACGGATGGGAAACTCTATTTGGCACAATTTATGATCGTGAATGATGACTAATTTTATGGGAACTGGAGCTGGTGATGAAATACGTTTTCTAGTACGAAATACTGTTTTTTATGTTTATGTAAATAAATAAAACTTTAGAATGACCAACCCAATTGGATAATTTTCGGCTTTTAGCTTTCCAGAAAATTTCAAATTTAGTTAAAACTGGAGCTGGTGATGGAATAGACTTTATGAGCACGGTAAAGCCTATGAAATATTGTTTTGTTTTTATATATATAAAAATAATAGTAAATCGCAAAATGTGTTGGTAAACGCAAAATTCAATAGCGACTGGAAAGATTTCAAATTTTTTTTAACTATTCGTTAAGTTTCCCGGAAAATTTGTGTTCGATTAACCCTGTGCCTACCTTACTGCGCTTAATAGCCCTGGTTGACTGATTAAATAATGAGTGAGTGAGTCAGTAGATGACTGAATATTTTGAACAGATAGGTAAAGCTATTTCGTACAACTTAAAATCATGAATAATGAATAATTTTGAAGGAGCCAGTGATATATTTTGAGAGTACCAATTATACTATCATATAAAGAGTTTCTGCACGACGTGACGTCACAGTGTTTTTGACGTATTAGTATTACGTATTTAATTAGTATATTCTAGTTATAACATTAATACTTCAAAGTTATATTCTAATTTATAGCCGAAAACAGAGGCCTCTTGGCAGCAATAAATCTGATACAATCTCAAGTTTGACAGTCCATTGCGGGCTGGCGTGCACACGCGCGCCGCACACGTCAACTGCGCCAGCAATATGTTGTGTGACGGCAGTAAATCTCCATGTGTGACGAAGATCGATTGTGACGTTACAAGCACGTATATTAGTTGTGTAGAGCACAAAATGCATGACTAATATTCGGCAAGTTTCGTATAGTTTATTGGGTTATGAGGAACATATAGGAGGAAGTTTAGTTTAAAAACTTTGATTTCAGCACCTTATCAAGTCAATATCTTGATAGCCTTCGATTATTGCCTAATTGCTTCTTTCACGTAACGCCGAATATATCTGAGGTAATTGACGTGTTTTTTTAAATACTAAATTAAGCTAAAGCTAAATTAGTGCTGTAAATAATATGAAAGTAATTTCGTAGAATAAATATTGTTTATCAGAATGCAAATGCAAAAGGGATTATATGATTTTTTATGGATAAAAAAAAATATACATACTACATACAGGCACTGATCGGCATTTTGTCAAATATTTCCAGCTTTTTTTTACCTTCTAACATATGAGATCAGATAGTGAAGCTGATGAAAAATATAAATTGGCATTTTTTAATGTATTTTTTACACAAACAAACTTTGTTGGACAACACCATCTTATTACCGATAATCGATTATACCCTCGCGCTCTACCATTATGTATCGATACCTAATAATTATCCTTTAAAAATTATATTTAAGATCATTTTGTTTTTATAACAACCTCTTTACTTGGGAACTTGATTTTCGGAAATGCTTTACATACCAATGAAGTTATTCATTCACTCACTCATGATTAGGGTCTACTCTTCGCAGAAGACAAACAGCTCTATATTGGAGGAGGAGAAGGAAACTAAAAGTTTATTTTTTTACTTATCCATTCACTCTTTAGCTCACACACTACCTCAATCACCTACTAACTCATTTACAAATTCTGGAGCAGGTCACTTAGGTATACTCAATCAACGAAGGTTACTTGCTCGATCACCCAATCATACAACCAATCAATCAATATTCATTCACTTATGCCATCCGTGATGAATGAAAGAATGATGGCAAACATTTTGTGTGCTTTGATTCAAATCAGTTCATTTCTTTTTACGTGAATACAAGATAAAAAGTATACTAAAATTATCCTGGTATATATTATGTTGGCAATACTAATTTGAATAACATCCTGTTATTTATGATGTTGGTAGTGTTTTAACTTTCTTGAATGTAGGACATCGAATTGATGTTTATCAGTTGATAAAAGTCTAAAGTATAACCCCCAGGAGGATACTCTAGACAAGCTGTTATACTCTTAGTCTTATAGACTACTCCTTTTTAATTAACAATAAGTAAAAAATAATAATGTTGTTTTATCTCAGTTATGCAAGAAACATTTGTTACAAACATAAATTAAATTGGTCATAATAGTGTAAGTGTTCAAATAATTTTAATAAATTGTATCCTGATACTTTGTTGTAATTAAAATATCATCGGAGATACAGAATTAGTTACGCACGAGTCATTTGGACGTATGCGTTTTTATTACGTTTTTTTTTTATTTCCATAATAATATTACGAAATTTAGAAATAAGGATACTTATACAATATATTAAGCATATTCAAAGACTGTATATAACATCTGCTACAAGAACATCTGCTCTGCTAAAAGAAAAAAAACAGGGTAAATAGCTAAAATACGAAGATAGATATTTTTTTAATAAAAAAAAGATTACTAGCTGTTTGGATTACAATTTACTAGTATTCTAAACACCTCCAACTAAGCATAAAATGCTTGTGTTAAGAATGGGCCACGTCAGTGGTCCAATGAGTGGGATTTGAATCCACGACCTATCAATCGTGAATCCAAAGCCTGAACCTCTCACCTACTGACGTTTATTGGATTACAATTAATACATTGTAATTCTTTTAAGATACTAACAGTGTTACTAGTATCTTAAAAGAATTACAATGACTGACGAATGACTGAGAAATGCACTAAAGTTGATGCATTTTAAAAACTACTGGATCGAAAAGTTTCGTCCTTATTACGTGAGCCTTTCATAATATTGTTACTTCACTTTAAAATTACTGTCACTGCATGGTTTGGCTTGAAATGACAAGTGTTTGTTGTCTTTTGACTTTTTATGGACACGGATATTTTTTTTAACTTCTCACAGCGTCCCAGCGAAGTGTGTGTCTCTCGTGCGAATGAGCTATTAGAGCTGTTACTTTGTTGACAGCTTAATGTATCTATGACATTTTAATGTATTTCTAACAGTTTATTTATTTCTTAATATAACTTATTTCCTATAAATTAGTTTTGATTCCATTTATGTAAAACATGCTATAAATTTTTGTATATTAATTTTTAATTATACCTACATTTTTTACAGCAATATATAAATTGACAACATTTCAAAAGTATTAAAGTATTCAAAAAAATATTCAAAAAAATTAAATATTAAGTTCATAAAATAAAAAATGCTTTACTTTATTTATCTGCCTTGAGTTTAAAGAAAATACCTTTAATTGTTCATTCGTTTCGGAGAAAAATAATAAATAACTAAAATATATGTGATGACGTCACATATACGAAGGAATAAGATACCTTTCCCTTATTTGTATTGCTTTAAAACCGAATATATGACGTCATTTGGCGTTCACGTCTTTTTAGAATAGATTAAATTTCAAAATTGATTTTAACCATTATCGGACTCATATTTTAGAAAAGTTAAAAATACGTGTCCATTTATTTTTCATATAACATAATAATATACATATGTTATAAATATATAATGTTGCCAATTATGAACTTTTCAAGTAACACAATCGACAGAAGTTATTTTTTTCAAAATGATTTTGTAAGGATTGCTCTTAAAATATCCTTTATTCTTTTGTAGTCCCACAATGGGATATCAAAAGGTCATATTCCCATAAGGTGCTTCAACGGGTATTATTTGTTGTATAACGACCACCTTTGTATATTAGTTTCATTTTTTACTCCATTGTTGAGAATTTATTTTTGGGAAACTATGACGTAGATAAAAATAAGTTATGAATATCTTTTAGTAAATAGATCAGTATAAAAACTAGATACACAATCAACATCAAAAAATATTCCATTAAAGCTACATTGGGTAGCTTTACTACACAATAACACAAAAGACTACAACAATATATAATCTTAGCCGAAGCCAAGCAGTGCCTGGGTCTTGAGAGCCAGGTGCAGGATTAAAGGGCCCTTCTCTTTTTTTTTGGTAACCATCGCCCATGGACATCATTGCATCCTCGAAGATAGAGTGGGGAGGGGGAGTGAAGAAAAAATGCTGCGGTTTCAGTGAACCCCGAGCAAGAGCCCATAGCATTAATGGGTTTGGAGAGAGAGGAGGTAAATCTGGCACACATGCGGCTCGACCGGAACGCGTCTATGACATTTGGCGGTCGGATTCGCATGCTGGTGATCGCAAGCCAGTCGGGGAACAGATCCCCTACCACCAAGGGGGTGCTGGGTTACTCGGCTCTTGCGAGATGCTCTCCCAGCGGCAGAGGGGAATAATATTCTAACCCGTCCCCTCACTTCTACTACCAGTAAACGCTCTTCATCACCACTCGACCTACTGAGTCTAATATTTAACACTGCTTTATTAAAATAGTAATTACATTACTAAATATTCAGCAAACTATATTTAAATACACAACACTGAACACGAGATCCGAGAACAACTAAACCTCCCTAAAAGTCATCCTTTTTATAATACAAAATATCTCCCTCATCTATTCCCACTTTTATGATAAGTGGGGCCGTAGGCCTGTGTTGCCAAGTTAATATTCGATAATCGAGGTATTGATCAAATTATTCTAATTATATTTAGGATCGATTTTTATAGTATTCATATTTTAATAAAACCTATCACTCTGTACCTGATTTCATCAAAATCAGTTCAGACCGTCTATCCGTCAATAGATGGCGTGAGCAGTATATTAAATCGCAGTTTCGTTCGTTTAGTATATTTTTAAGTATTTTTAAGTTACTTTCGAAATTAAAATATCATTTTGGGTTTATAGTCTATACTAATATTATAAAGAAGTAAGATTTGTATTTTTGTATTTTTGTATGTAACGAATAAACATAAAAACTACTGGACCGATTTCAAAAATTCTTTCACCATTAGAAAGCTACATTATCCCTGAGTAACATAGGCTATATTTATTACAAGAAAAAATTAGAGATCCCCGGAAATTCTCATTAAAACCAACACAAGGTGCAAAAAAAATAGCCATAAAATATCTTTCATCGCATGCGCTGCGAAAAGTATTGATGATAGAACAAAAAAATGTTATAGAATATTATAGAACGTATCAATATCTACAAAAAACTCCGCGAGACCATATGTCCAACTATTGTAGTTATGTCACTATAACTACTTTTTTATATTTTAAAAGTTGATAAAAATGCCTATCAAAATCAGACTATGTTTTCCATACCTTTGTATTAATCCTTATCCAAATAAATTATTTCATATTCAAGACTGTTTCAATACCTGTAAATTACTTTTTGAATTATTAAAATCGGACCTTACATTCAAAAGATATTACGAAATTAAAAATATCAATATAAACAAAAAATACACGACGACGTGACGGGCCAGTGTAGTTCTATGTCGGTGATACTCGAAGTGCAGCGAGTGGCAGCGAGTAACGCCGAGGTAGAGGGAGGGGCACCGAAATGCGGGAGAGCCAAAATGTTTTAAACTAAATATTCCACCCGTGCGAAGCCGGGATGGGCCCCTAGTGTTTTATAAAAGACAAAAAATATCCGAGCAGCAGATACATCATGGAGGATGTACGAGCCATTATCGACCCTTATTATGGACATAATTCATATTGAAACTGTTTGTGGATACTTTTTTATTTTTAAAATAAGATGGCGTCTATTTTTAGTTTATTTTACGATACGATACGATAGACTAGTTACATGTTTGCTTTCTAATTTACTTAGAAAAAAGGTTTTGAATTAATTTATATTTTAAAACTGTCAGTAGTTTTCAATTTAATAAAACATTATATTATCCCATACAAATAATGTATTTTTCCGGGATAAATTTAGGATTTTTAAGTCCAGTCTATCTTTATCTAAGAAATCATGTTCAAAAGACAACAATGAAGGATAAAAACAAACGGAAAGCTCTAAAGTCCATGTTTCGGTTATCCTTATTTCTTAATGCAACAAAGCGATGGATTATCATGTTTTTTTGCATGATAGTATGTTTAGGATAATAATAAATAGTTTTACCAATATTCTGATCTTAAATCTAAACACACGTTGGATCGAGAGCAATAAGTAAAAACATAACCGACTCGAATTTCTAGTAAAAAAATTCTTTCTAAAGCAAAATAATAAAAATCACGTTAAAACCTCACCAAAGTCGGTACAAGACTAACTTTTCGTAACATTATAATAACAGAAAAGTTGCAGAGAGCCTTTCGGCCCTTGAAAACAATACAGCAAAAAAATTTCCAACAAAAAAATACTTTGTCTCTAAATATTCATTGGAGCAAGTTCTTTATAACCAAATAAACTGGGGGTATAAATCTGCATTATAATGAACTACGGACTTACTTGATTGGATAAAAATTAGGCTTTCCTTTGTCGATTTTACCATTATTTTTGTAAAATATTTTTTGCTTTGAGTGTCTTTGTAGAGATAACTTAATAGAAATTTATGGCTATAAGCTGTCTATTTTAACATTTGTGTAGATGTACATAGTAAATGATACAATCGCTAGCTGTTATGCACCACCTTTTACATACTCTTTTACTTTTTACGACAAGGTTGGCTGCGAGATATCACTCTTAGTGATAAGGCCGCCTGTGCATGCAATAAAGCATTTATTACATTGTTACATTACATTGGGTGGGAAGCTGAAATAAGGTGTTAGTAGGAATCCTAGTTTGGTGAGGTTAGATTACCTAAAACCACGTCTGCAACATGCAACCGTGCCGACGCGCTGCCGCCACAAAGGGTTACAGTTGCTAAGGATACAAGGCATAAGGTGAACATTCTGCGCCTTAAAAAAGAATTTCAATCACTAGGGAGTATACCCGAAAAACACCGAGTAAGTCTAAGAGCTCTGAGGTGGCAGCCCCACCAATAGACTAGGGTACTGTGGGTTAATCTCCTGCATACTGCATACAATGACAAACCGGACCGATTTAAATACGACAACCTATACGACATAGAAAATGAAGTGAGACATTATATTACAGACTATAGTTTTTCAATAAAGCTTTGTGTATTCTATTGGCACTAATTTTACCTTTACTCATTAAACTGATAGAAGAAAAACCAAATAATGTTGTGTATATATAACTAAATAAATAAAATTATCTTCAAACTGATTCTGCTTCTCATCATAGACATGTATTCTTAGGGTTTTCGTTATTGTTTTTTCATTTCGGAATCACGATCGACATTTAAATGTGTTATTGTTAACATACTGTTTATTTATAAAAGTTGTAAGCTGATCTGTGAAACCAAATAAAAAGTCGATCATCGACCTTAAGTTCCACCTTAGTTTTAAATGATAATAACTTCTTGACATCTAAACTAAATGTATCAAAAGTCTTAATAACTCTAAACTAACCATATTTGCAGTGATGGCCCAGTGGTTGAGACTTCAAGTCTTAGTCGGGAGGTCCGAGTTTGATCCCCCACACAGGCACACACCTCTGACTCTGAGTTATGTGTGTTTTAAGCAATTAAATATCACTTGCTTTAACGGTGAAGGAAAACATCGTGAGGAAACCTGCACTCCTGCGAGTTCCCTAAAAGTTCTCAAAGGTGTGTGGAGTCTGCCAACCCGCACTTGGCCAGCGTTGTGGATTATGGCCTAATACCCTTCTCATTCTGAGGAGGAGACCCGGCTCAGCAGTGGGCCATGGAAGGGTCGTGATGAACCATATTTAATTTCTTTTAGTGGGGTTTATTAGCATGTACTACTATTTTGGCTTCTATCAGTGCTAGAAAGACCCCTCCCATAAGTTTCATTAAAATATATATTATGTCAATAAATTACAAAATTTTTATAAATAAAATGTATTTGTGTTGTGCGTAGATCGTAAAATGTAAAATAAAACGAATGGTGCTAATTAATATCCCAAAATTCCCGTTGTACCTAAACCTAACAAATGACACAGTTTAACAGTGATAATGTAAATAAATACTTTAAACGTACAAATTGCGTCGATAAAGCGCTCCTGTATAAAGCCCTATGAAAAATGGCGGAGCTTAACCCTTCACCGCGCGCCAGGTCGCCGGTCGCTGCCACCACTCGCCAGGTAATTAGTGACTATTTCACGTCAATGGAATGTAGATGGCGGTAGTGGGGAGAGCTGACTCTTATTTTCTTGTTAAATTTAGCTTAATATATCTAAGCATTTGATGTCTACTTTTTGTCTATATAATTGTATTTTGTTTTTCTTTTGTGTTATCGAAAGTCATTTCCCGTTGTCTGTCTGTCCATATGTATTGCTTTTGATGCGGTTTTTTTAATAGATAGAGTGATTCAATGTATAAAACATACATAATATAGTAGAGAAACACTGGTGATTATAGAGGTTTCTAATGTGATGTCGTAAATAAACGCATTTTTTGCGCTTACATTGCAAACGCTGACTGAACCCTACGAGATAGATAAAATTAAGGTACTACAGTATTGTGCACCTTAAAAAGATCTATAAAAAAGTCTGCAATGGTATATGTCTATCTCTTAGGGATAACCTACAATAACCATTTTTTATCCTTCCTATTTTACGAGAAATAATGGTTTATTTACGAAGCGATTTTAAACAATACAGCATTAATCCTTATCTAATTAGGTACCTTAGATACATTGTGCATTTAATATAGATCAATATGGCACCTTACAGCATAATAAATGAATATTTTCGAAGATATTACAGAGTTAAAATGCAGGGACATAGCGGTTACAGCTAAATACACGTGTTAAATTGCACCCGGGCGAAGCCGGGACGCTTAAAACGGAACACTGAGTAAACAATATTAAAAACTCTCCAAATCTTAGTAATGGAGGTCCAGCATCACCGCACCACTGCACAGGGACAATGGTCACCAGGCGAACTGCATTTGACAATTTATCAATACATACTCGTAAGAGTTTTCTTCAGCTTAAAATACTTGAATATCTCCAAGTATTATTTAAGTACGTAAATAAATTCAAATGTAACAAAATACGATATAAATTCTATTTATTTTAAAAATCCAAAACAGTACACTTAAAGCAAGCACCGATAGGCATTGTAGTGTTGCGTAGGCTCAACATTACCATACGCCTACAATATTTAGACGATAATATCACTTTAGGTACAGAAATATTAAAGCGTGAGCATTTGCAGGGTTTATTCTATTCTTGCGAGAGCAAAGTCCAATTTTGTCTCTCATTGTATATTCGCTTTGCTCTCAAATCATATTTTAGTTGCTCTGTGACACTGGAGATTAATTTTTGACGAGTATTTTTAAGAATTAAAGGACATAGTTTTACAAAAAATTGTCTATTGTCATCTGTAAACTTTAAAGACCCTTAAATATTGATTTTCGAGGACTCAAAAAAAACGAAGTTCTTACTATATTTAACTCATAAGACACATTTCTAATAGTTACAATGCTAAATTTTAATTTTTAAGAATAAATTTTAAAAAACACATTACTCGCTACATATCCTCGCTCGTTTCTAGCGAAAACTAAATTACTAACTAAAACGAAATTACACACTACGTATGAAAAATTCAATATTTTGAAATTTTTGGGCTCACTTAACTGTTCCAAGTACTTATATATTCTGTTTTTCTCAATGATGAATGTTACGTATAACAAAACAAATTAAATTTATTCGTATGAAACAGAATAATAACTATTAAATTAATAGTTTAAATTACCTTCGACTGAAACTCTAATTTAATACAGTCATCAATTATCGATATCCACACGACATCGAGTCAGTCATGTCAGTGTGTTACCATGGTTACGGGATTGTTATAATTGTCAATATATCTCTCAAGTTAGCAATGAGCTGCTAGTTTTAAAAACAACTGACTGGATCTTCACAGTACACAGCTAAAAGCTATGAAATGAAATTACCTTTCAAACAAATAAAACTTCATCAGAATCGGTCCATTATCTTGGCGCTACGATGCCACAGACAGACATTCAGATATATAGCGTCGGCAGTTTAAAACAAATTTAATGCCTCGTCCCACGACAACATTCAATTTTTCACCGAACGAATTTCATTATTAAAAAATATTAATTTTAAGTTCTATTCGAGGTATAAAGAAAATAATTATTCGAGTATACATTTTTATTATGATTTTTTTATTGATAAAAATTAAAAAAAAACTACTTTACAAAGTTGTCAACTTTATTTTATTTACAATGATTTATAAAAATAATAACAGTCATCACGTAGACTATACATAAATAAAATAGAAATTCTTACTAACGCTGCGGAAACTATTGATGATAGAACAAAAAAATGTTATACAATATTATAGAACGTATCAATATCTACAAAAACCTTCGCGAGACCATATGTCCAACTATTGTAGTTGTCACTATAACTACTTTTTTACATTTTACAAGTTGATATAAATGCCTATAAAAATCAGACCATGTTTTCCATACCTTTGTATTAATTCTAATCCAAATAAATTATTTCATATTCAAGACTGTTTCAATACCTGTTAAATACTTTTTGTATTATTGAAATCAGACATTTCATTCAAAAGATATTACGAAATAAAAAATTTCAAAATAAACAAAATAATAATCTTACGTTACGGACGTTTTTTCTCGGTTTGGGTTCCCCTCCGCATCGTCCCATGAGGAACTTCGTGCCAATAGTTAATACTTTTATGACTTAACTTGTTAGTTATGTAAAAGTTTACAATTATTAGGGAAACCTACATCACTAAACAATTTGCGGTACTTGAGACGACGTTATTAAGTATATCACTTGAAGACTGCCCATAGGAATTACCAACAACCAAAAACAAGTGTTGCTAACACTTAACAGCAATCAGTATATAATGATAGTGATTGTGAGTTATAGATGGAGTATTTAAAGCTGACACTGAGCTTAAAACCGTATTATGTAAATAATAATGAGTGTTGTAACGGTTATACGCTGTTATTACTGTATCATAATTGCTTTATACTCGTTATATACTCTCGTTATTTAGATTTATAAATATACTAGTCGACCCGTCCTTAATCACTATATTTTACATTTTAGTTTATATATGACTAATTTCCGAAGACATAACGTCCACACAGCTCGACATGCACTTCACCCCCACGTCGATAGATGGCGTACGAGCACACTCATTTGTTTACTTTGTATTTTTAAACATTTTTTTATGATAAAACATAGTCTATGTCCTTCCTCAAGCTTTAATTTATCTTTGTATCATATTTCATCAAATCATATTATATCATATTTATTACATCATATCATATTTCATAAAAAAAAACAGTGATGGCTCAGTGGTTGAGACTTTAAGTCTTACTCGGGAGGTCCGAGTTCGATCCTGGGCACACACCTCTGACTCTGAGTTGTGTGTTTTTAAGAAATTAAATATCACTTGCTATAACGGTGAAGGAAAACATCGTGAGGAAACCTGCACTCCTGAGAGTTCCCTAAAAGTTCTCAAAGGTGTGTGAAGTCTTCCAACCCGCACTGGGCCAGCGTGGTAGACTATGGCCTAATACCCTCCCATTCTGAGGAGGAGATCCGGCTCAGCAGTGGGCCATTGACGGGGATCGTGATGATGATATTTCATCATGATTGGTAATTTAAGCGTGATTATGTAAAAGATAGACAGACCTCATTTATCCGTCAATAGATGGCGCAAGTAGTATATTAAATCGCTATTTCGTTTGTTTAGTTTGTATTCTTAAGTATTATTACCTGCGTTGCTTACTTTCGAAATTATAATATTAGTTACTTAAAAAAGTATGGATAAAGTCAGGAAGTTGCTGATTCACAATGTCTCCAACTATCGCGTTGTTATTTAATTAATCTATAGTTATGATATTATATGATGACTAACAATATGAATTACAAGTATAAAATGCTGAAATTACTGGTCGAGTGTTGCCATGTCACCACGGGAGGATTAAGTTTTAACCTAACTTTTTTTGATTTGCCGAGAAAAAAGCATATAACATATTAAATTCTGTATAAAATAATGCTTTCTATCAATATTATGATCAAAATGTGAAGGTTTTATAACATTGTTGCCATTGTTATATAAAATATTAAAAGTAAGTTTTTGTGTAGGGTAGAGTTGACCCACGATGTCTTGTACAGATAATGTGGTGTATTGTTCCTTGACACTGGACGCGGGCACGGTTAAGGGTTAGTTAACTATTTTGTTTATAATATTATGAAAAACTTGAAAAAATAAATCACAGATAGTAGGACTACAGAGTCAAGCAAATTAGACGTAAAACTCTATACTTTTTTTTAATTATTCTTTTAATTTTCATTTAATCGT
Organism: Limenitis camilla; assembly: GCA_905147385.1. NCBI lineage: Eukaryota > Metazoa > Arthropoda > Insecta > Lepidoptera > Nymphalidae > Limenitis > Limenitis camilla. The sequence goes on along the minus strand of LR990225.1, from coordinate 15,889,285 downwards.
CTCATCAAATTATATGAAAGCAACTCCTGTATTTATTTTACTCATTAATATTTTTGAGTTGATTTGAGCTGAAGATGTCAGTAAAATATACTTAAAAAGTTCAGATCTACATGTCATCCTCCACTAAAGAATGAGTGTCTTATTGAGTGAGTGAGTAAATTTCATATATACTGTTGAATTCACTCTGTATCCACCTATAAAGTTTTCTCTAGAATCTCCTCTAGAAATCGATCTCTTATTTTTTTTTTAAATCATAAATTTACACATGAAAATACATTTTGGAAATAAAAATACATTAAATGAAAAATAATAATAAAAAAATTATTATCTCAAAATTGTAGCATTTACTCACTAATAAGCTGAAGTTCTGATAACTCGATTATTACGTTATTAATTTTTAAAATTTATATTTGTATGTATATAGAACCTGGTTTACTTACCCTTAAAGAGGCTCATCCCAGTACACATCAAAACAAGACAAAGCAAAGCAAACCCGTCAAACCTTACACCTCGTCATGTGAGATACTGCTCCCATAATCTATAACTTGCTCCTTTCGCATGTTTATCCTTAGAATCACTTCTATGCACGTTCGGATACATTTCAGCCGCACTTTACTGTTTTGTGATATTTTATGAGGTACACGGTATATAACTAGTTCAAAGGATAAATTATATCTACAAGCAATCAAACTTATTTGAAATTGAAAAAAGACAAGTTTTTCTTAAATTCGCTCAATGATGTGAAAGACATTAATAGCATAGATAGTAAGCTGAAGGCTCTGCCTGAGCTTTGTGGCCAAATAGTAAGTTTCCAAGACCTTTTCAACAACAATCGTCTCGACAACTCGACCTCGCTAAACACCTACCTAAAATCCAGAAGAAAGCGTTGCTAAAAATATGTTTTAATCATTGGTTGTAATATATGTTATTAGCCGACCCGCTCTCGTTTTGCTGAGCGTTCAACCCGCGTATTAGCTTTACTAAAAATTTATTTCTATATTATTTATATTCAATATAATTTAAATTATTTAGTTCATTTCATTACCTTTATTTTCGTTATTATTAGCGTCATAATTATTTATCATAACATATTTTGTCGGTAGTAAAATAATAATTAGATTTATAAAAATCCAGTGAGGGTAGATATCGGATGCCATTGCTCTCACTCAGTTCGCTCGAAACTCGTCGTAGCAACACCTATTTTTCGAAAATTAGTTATAATATAATTAGTGAAGTGTATGTTCGTTATTTTACATAACTCTGGAGCATTGTCGGCGCCGAAGATCACGAGTGAATGGTGGCTGGTGAGTTGTCTTTGGATTTTATCGCATGTTCTCACTGGATATCGTGTAATTCTTTACATACAGTCTACTACTAAGTGCCGTGTTGGTACACTGAGGTGTATTCAAAATGTTCACTCACTCATTTATTCATTCATAAATTAAGGCAGCGTTCGTAAATAACGTTCGACCGTTTTTTCTATACTCACTTTGTAAATCCGGCTACCACAATAAAATCTTTTCATTTTTCGAGTGAATATATGTGGCTTTCTAATAATAAAATAATTTTCAAAATCGGTATAGTAGATCCAGATATTACCCCTTACAACCTCACAAACTTTAGCTCTTTATAATATTAGTATAGAAGTATAGACTACAACATAACTAAAGATACTTCAGACGAAACTTCGCCCCAATTCCGTTATCTTCAGAAATGACAAATTGCTTATAAATAAAACGACTATGTAAAACAATCACAACAAAATCTTCCCCATCACGACTTGTTCATATAGCGACAATCATAATATTGTGAAAGATTAGTACTCATTGCTTTTGAATTATTAGGGTTGAAGTTCCAAATAACCAATTCAGAAAATAACCATTTTGATAACCATATCGGGCAATAATTCTACTACATCTCTAAGCGTCATCGCCATCTTAATAAGTTTTTTAGTCGCCATACTCCATTTTGAAATTGCTTCAATCATTATTTATTTATTCAGAAAATTGTTATTTGAAATATATTTTCCATTTTTGATAATTATCGTTGTTGTTAACACAATATGTCTTACGATAAATTTAAATCATATATATAAAATTCTCGTGTAACAATGTTAGTTACCATACTCCTCCGAAACGGCTCGACCTATTCTTATGAAATTTTGTGTGCATATCGGGTAGGTCTGAGAATAGGTCAACATCCATTTTTTATATCCCTGAGTGATAAGGGCGGCCCAATCCAATTTTTTTTAAATTTATACGGCAGAATAACGTTTGCTGGGTCAGCTAGTACTATCTAAACTGATGAGGTTCTTATTTAAACAAGTTTTTACGCTTGACCTTGGAATAAACCCGCTGCGAAATGAAATTTCGTACAATATTTCGTGCTGACCTGAGAGTCACATCGTGTTAAGTTTAACGATTTCATTTCCGTATTGAGTTTATCGGCCGAAATTAATAACTAATACCAATTAAAAAATCTTTTGGATTGAGATTATTAATTTCAGCCGTTTATAATAGAAATTTTAACAAAAGAAATATATTTTGAATTATAGGAATATAAGGAACCCTAAAACAAGCAACAGTCCCCGTGTGAACCTATTAGATTGCGACGTGCCGTATCGTGTAGTACAGAAAACTTGCTATCAAAGAAAGTTATTAAAGCTCTCAATATTTTATACGAGAAATCTCTTAGGGCCGATAGCGAAGTTTGTAAGGACAATTCGTCTAAAAGTTTGCGCCGAACAATAAATCAATGTGTCGAATAATTGCTCCTCATCGGGCGACTTGGAAGTTGAAATCAAAAGTTACTAATCACCGGCTGTATTAATAAGGCGTGGAGGGAAATACGTTTCCAAGTAGGCTTTTACTTCGGGACTTTACGGGTTGCTCTCTTTTGTTCTTTTTCTTTTATCGAGTTTATCTATGACTGCTTGTGCTGGTTTGTCCGCACATAGATAAGTTTAGCGGCTTTAACATGTGTTTTTTTTTTCTCTCTGTTTTTAAAGGGCTTGTTAGTTATACCCAATATATACATTATACATCCTTAATTATACATAATACTTGCTTAATTATTCACTAAACTAGACCTTTTATCTAAGGCTAATTTAACTAGGTTATAAATATCTTTCGCCAACCTTGAGTGAGGGTTTGCTAATATTATATTACAACTGCCAATATGGTTTTCAAATAAGATTATGCTTTTATAGTTAATCTCAAAAGTTTCAGTTTTTTTGACAGTAGATGGTCTGGCAACTATAGTATCTGTAATTTCCTCTAGCAGTTTATTTTTAGAAAAGTAGACTAATTTTATATTTTTTGCTATTTTTCAGGTAATAACCTCGAATTAGATAAATGCTGCAACAGTAAGTATTACGTATGTTCCAGCTTCATTTTGAACTTCACTTGTTTATATAAAAACTACTGGACCGATTTCAAAAATTCTTTCACCATTAGAAAGCTACATTATCCCTGAGTAACATAGGCTATATTTATTACAAGAAAAAAATTAGAGATCTCCAGAAAATCTCACTAAAACCAACCCAAGGTGCAAAAAAAATTACCCATAAAATATCTTTCATCGCATGCGCTGCGAAAAGTATTGATGATAGAACAAAAAAATGTTCTACAATATTATAGAACGTATCAATATCTACAAAAAACTCCGCGAGACCATATGTCCAACTATTATAGTTATGTCATCATAACTACTTTTTTATATTTTAAAAGTTGATAAAAATGTCTATCAAAATCAGACCATGTTTTCCATACCTTTGTATTAATCCTTATCCAAATAAATTATTTCATATTCAAGACTGTTTCAATACCTGTAAATTACTTTTTGAATAATTAAAATCGGACCTTCCATTCAAAAGATATTACGAAATTAAAAATATCAATATAAACAAAAAATACACGACGACGTGACGGGCCGGTGTAGTTCTATCTCGGTGATACTCGAAGTGCAGCGAGTGGTAGCGAGTAACGCCGAGGTAGAGGGGCACCGAAATGCGGGAGAGCCAAAATGTTTTAAACTAAATATTTCACCCGTGCGAAGCCGGGATGGGCCCCTAGTAAAATATAAAATAGGAAACATAGACATTTAATATATCAGTACCAACTTCCATTACAACGTACAGTGGACTGCAACCTTCTACATATTAATAAATAAATTTAAATTTTAATACGTGCATGCGACAGAATTCCGAAAGTTTTGTAGCGCGAGTGGTCCCACAATTTATGCTGTAACGTTCCTAGAGTTTGCAACAATTGGTACAATTTTTATATGAACAGGCTATATTTTTAATTTATCGTCATACTTTTATACGACATTCACACAATCTGATATTATAACTCAATTCAATTTTCTAAGTTTTATAGTAGTTGGACTAAGTTGATAGACATAAACAGCACTGCGTTCGAGCAATTCATATCTGATTTAAAAGAAACAGTGTAATAAAATGAGTATGTGCTTATGTCTGTACATCCACAAGCGGAGCCACCGCTTCTTTATTCACCAGGCGTTTCTGTCAAATCAGTTCCATTTAATTGACTTATAATCAGGCATAAGTCATACGCAGTCATAAATAAACAGTTTATAGTTAATACCAGGCACACACTTCTTCCGTTTTAGAGTAGTGTGTTTTTAACGATGAAAGAAAACATCTTGAAAAGCTTGAAAAGCTACTAGTCTGAAAGTTCTTTATAATGTCTTTAATCGGTGTGTCAAATTTATCAACTGGAATTTGACAAATACGTAACGATACAGACCATGGCCTAAATCCTCGATACGTGAGTCTTCGATTTCATTCGTGTTAATTTTAATGTTAGTTAGCATGATCAAGCTTTGGATGTGGAGTAATCTTGATCATATTCAAGGAATCCTTAAACTTTAGGTCACAAGCCCCAGACACCACTTGAGATCCTGTTTAAATTGCAAGTTTGTACTTAATGCCATCCATTAATACTCTCTTACAAGTGATCCAGGTAGGTTGTCAATTAATTTTCAGAAAAAATCTTATTACATTCCAAAATCCAGACTTTGGCTCATTTTCTTTTTAATCAATCGTAAACGTCAAAGACTTGGCTTTCAGCAGCACGCAATTAAAACGCTTTGTACTTGTGCGGTGTGACTGCGACGGTGACCCGCTCGCCGGGCGCCTTTACTGGATTAACGAAACCGCCTCCGCCTGCCTTAGCCTGAGCTACGCCTTAATTAAATTTTAAATTTCAAACATTCGCACCCTGTGTGTGCTGTGTTGTGACGTCAGTTCCGCCTTTTTATTGTGTTGTAAGGGTAGTATGATATTAAAGTGCCTTTGTAGAATTTGTAAAATTTTTATTTTATGATAAGCTCCCTCCTTTCTTCGGTTTAAATAGGAATATAACTCAATTAGCTTTTAAGTATCCGAGGCAAAAGAGTTCCAAAACGCAAGAGACCCAATAAAAACTAAATGAGTCTCATGACTGAGCATCATCTTAGACACTTTCGGTGATTGAGTCATTGATTGTATTAAGCTAATATTTAGTAGAGTCCTACCTTCGCTGAACTAATAAATCTAACCTAACCTAATCTAACCTTATTTTGACATCCGATTTAAATAAAAAGTCTAGATTTTAAGTACTACATCAATAAAACTTTGAAAACCATATTATACACAATGTTTTAAAAATATTTTCCATTGGTATTATAACGACCCCACATATTAACATTTTTTAAATATATTCTTTGTATAGTCATTCGTTAAGTTACATTTTTATCTAATGTATAATATTTAAAGGTGTTTTTAGACCCAGGTGGCTTAATATTTAATGCAGTTTTGATATTCCGTGTATTCTTCTGAGTCCAAAAAATCAACCTCGTTTTTTTATCTACCAAATATCTTTAAAAAATATTCATTTTCAAACTTTCATGTTTTCTAAATATAAGAATAAATAATATTTTAAATAAAAGGCTCTCTGTGATTATTAAAATAATAAAAATACTAATTAAATAAATATATTTTTTTTTATATATACCTACATCTTCAGAATTACCATGATTTGGAGAACCCACTTTTCAATCGCAATATTAAATTATTTTTGTTTTCTAAAAATCAAACGTAAGAAAGAACATGATCCATAATTTAATTTTTTGAAGAAATCGAAATATTGACGGTCAGTAATTTCACGCTTAATCAAAACTGGGTATCGTCCCGAAACTTACTGCACAATCACACTGCTACCACCACCACGATCGGCCAAATTCTTTAGTGCATTTACGAAGTCAGTTCGCTTACTCTATCAAGATATTGGTCAAATTAAGTCTAATTGTAGTTACTATCAATGCTTTCATAGTCATAGCGGTATATTAATTAATTGTAGAATTTAAGGGTTAAAAGACATGTTCAGTACTATACGTGTATAATATAAAATTGATATTTAAATACGTTAACAGTAACTGACCTCAGTACAGGTTAATTCATAGCAAAGGTCGCAGTAATATAGCAATTTTATTCGAAAAATTGCATTAACATTTTATAGCAATAACTGTCCCAGTTACAAATAAGTTTTACACGAGAGAGTTATGGTATGAATATACTAAATTATATTTTTAAATTTTTCAAATATATTTTGAGATAGCAATAGTAAGATTTGAATATTTTTGACGGAGGAATAGAGATGTCTAATTTGTATCCAATTTGCAAGTTTTATTGACTATACAGGGCACTAAAATTCAATTCCAGCCAAAATTTTTATAAATCATATGGTTAGAAGATATAATAGTCTTACTTTTGAAATACTGAATAATCAAAGACAGAAAGGGTTCATGTCAAAACTGCTAGTTAATATAATCTTTTTAGAGTTATTATTTTTAAGAAATGAAACGTCAAATAACAATTTAATTTTGAAATTTATTACACGTAGAGATGAAATTATATTAAAATATAAAAGTGTGAAAGTAAAATAATATAAATTCATGTAAATGGCACTCAGAGTCAGACGTCTCTCAGACGGCACAGATAAAACGAGACAATGCGGGGTTACGCGTAGAGTGCACTAACCACTAACCACTAACCACTGGGTAGGTAGGTACGAGTAGTTAGTAACCTCTACCTATACAATGACTCTTAAAGTGCGTAATTTATACACTTTACTAGTACCTGCCTGCAACTTCTTCCACATTCATTTAATGTATTTGTAGGAAAATATAACTCTAAGCTTTTATTGGAATAAAAAGTATCAGACAGTCATTGTCGAGCTTATAAAGTATAATATGTATATGACCGATCAGTCCACTGCTGGGCATAGGTCATTAACCCGGAGTATTTAAACTATAGCAATAGTGTATCTAATTTGTATCACAATATATGTATGTCCGGAAGCCATATCTATATTATTTTTCGAATAAATTTCGAAAAATATTATATTTATATATATAATATTCGTTCAAAACGAAAGGAAACTATATGAAAATAATATAAAATAATACTCAAATCATTTCCAGTAATGTATTTTTTCCCATTAATCACAATATTTTTTATCGACCACAGAAAAAAGACGGAGGTTCTATATTATATCTAATTTTTTTTTTGGATATTATGTAGTCCAATGACGATTTATCCATCGTTAATCCAACGCCTGAACCAAACCTTTCAAACACTTTAAATAATATAAAAACATAATAATATTATGTTCTATTATAAGTTATCATTTTGTTCAGTAATAAAAAAAATCAAAGTATATTTAAAACTGTTCACAATTTCCAAAACTAAAATAACAGCATGAAAATCTAGTTTGAACTAGAATTTTAATAGAATATTCATGCACACTCGTCAAATACCTGTCTTTGAATGGATATCCGTAACGACGTCACATCGCCATATTAAAAAGTATTTTTTCAATGCATAGCCCCGAGCATACGAGTACACTCGTCCAGGTCTAATGTTCCTTTCGCTGATTTTGATGTGAAATTTTATGTATGACATTCGTTATTTTCATAGATTTTTTACAAAGCGAATTTTGCAAGTATTATTCTAATAGTTTGAGTATTGCCAGGTTTTTTATTTTACCTCTGCTCTAATACTTTTATAATAATTACTACGACTTTAACCGATCCCTGGCTTCGCACTATTTTTCTATTATAATATACACGTATTGTACATATAAACCTACCTCTTGAATTACTCTGTCTGTTAGTAAAAACTGCATCAAAATCTGTTGCGCAGTTTAAATGATATAAACATGTTATTTAAATGTATACAGACAGCGAAAGTGCTAACAATAATAGTTGCATAAATTATCATACTATGTATTATAGTTTATCGTCATAATCACAACCCATTAATGGCCCACTGCTGAGCCAGGTCTCCTCCTCACAATGAGGGGGGATAGGCCACCACGCTAGCCCAGTGCGGGTTCGCTGACTTCACACCTTTGAGAATTTTTTAGGTAACTTTCAGGAGTGCAGGTTTCCTCACGATGTTTTCCTTCACCGTTAAAGCAAGTGATATTTAATTGCTTAAAACACACATAACTTAGAAAAGTCAGAGGTGTGTGCCCAGGATCGAACCTGGACCTCCCGAGTAAGACACCAATATCTCAACCACTAGCTATCACTGTTTTTTATAGTTCAATATACTGAAAAAAAAACATTATCTTATATGTAGGTCTGTTCTATTGACAATAGTTCTCATAATACCGCACAATGTTGCCACTCTCACTAACATTCTGACAAAATATTTAGCAGGTAATAACGAACTAGTCAGTAGCGAGCTTGGACTGTATAAATTGAAGTTGAAGTGACAGAAGAACATACTGCCATAATCCGGTTTGACAAATAAATGTTGCTATTTGAAAATAGATTTTTCTCTATATGTTCATTGTACTAAACAATAACAAAAATTTATAAAACCCTATAAACCCTTAAAAATATTGGAAAGCTATTAAAAATACTATTTCCAATATTAACTTCACAGATAAACTCAAAGATTTTAATTCCACAATCTAAAAACAAATGTAACATGAACAACAATGAGCTTTTAAACAAAACTTTGTATTCACCAAAGTTCTTCATTTCAATTCTCCTGATTAAAGCTCTTGCATAAAAGCCGTGTAATTATTCCTCATAAAGACAAACTAACTTTGGAATTGATGAAGTCCTGAAATTCAGAAATTAATCAGTGAGTAACTAGTGTCCGACAAAAAGCGTCGCGTTTCCGATAGACTAAAGTTTGCTAGTGTTGCCAACTTACGGTATTAACTGTGGGAATGGGGAAATTATTATTACAATTTGTCTCTGTCATGTTTTTATGCCTAAACTAAAAAAAATGCTTTATAAAATACGGAATGAAAATTTAAATAGATAACGAATAGTTTTTACATATTTTATGTAGACAGATTTTTGGATGGATTAGTTTATGTCTGAAAATCTATCTAGACATCTTTTAAAGAAGACTAGAGATAGTACAAAGATTGCTTAAGAAGAAAAAGCATGAATAATTATAAAAACTTTTTTTATATAATCAAATTTTATTATTTGTTTAGACTATATTATTTGGACATACGAATAATTTGTATATAAAAAATTTAAATACTTTTATCATTATTACAAATAATATTAAATGTTTTTTCAAGTAAGTACAGATCACTCTATAAAAACTCTACTAAAGCTCCGATATAAGATCACTTCCTCACAGACTGTAATGTATCTCAGCAATTGGAAAAACAAACAAAAATAGTAATGGGGAAAACTCTCATAGTGAGGTAACACAATGATATTTCTTTTTCTACAAGGGACTGGAGTTAGCGTGAATTTGCTAATTAGTTTGTTTGAATATATAAAAAAATAGTTATAACGTAAATGTATATATTACGATGACAAAACGAGGTAGACTAACATACATCATATGATCCACGTCCCAAGGACGTCTTAAAGTAAAAGTTTTAGTCAATCTACGACATAAAATTTTATTAAAGAACTTTTTATCTGGCCCGAGAGGTCTCTTTAAATGACACGTAAAGATTGTCTCGTTTGTTCGTCGTCATTTAAATTATCTCTTCGTAGACCTTCCAATAAATCCTTTGTACTATTTTTATTATATTATTACTAGCACGTTACCCGCGGCTTCGCTCGTTACATCTTAGTAATAGTTAGCAACACTATTGATAATCTTGTTTTCAACTCCGACCCTGTAACGACGAGATGTTATAAGTTTAACGTGTGTATAAGTGTCGGTCTTTTCCATCGTACCGCCCAAGATAATGGACTGATTCTGATGAAGTTTTATTTGTTTGGAAGGTAATTTAATTGCGATGGTTCTTAGCTATGTATTAAGATCTTTTTTTTATGTAATTAGGTCAGCAAACACGCGTACGGCTCACCTGATGGTAAGCGATTACCGTAGCTTATAGACGTCTGCAACACCAGAAGCATCGCAAAAGCGTTGCCGACCCTATCCCCAATTCCCCCCAGGAGCTCTGGTCACCTTACTCACCAACAGGAACACAACACTGCTTTAGAGCAGTATTATTTAGCTGTGATCTTCTGTAAGGTCGAGTTACTACCCCAGTCCATATTTGAGCAGGAAAATTCCTGCTGTGCCCTACCTCAGTTAAATCAGCTCAAGATCAGCTGTTTAAAGACTATCAGCTCATTTTTAATAAAAGACAGAAATCTTAACAATTTTCACAAACAGTTTCATTTATAACCATGTTTCGTGTTTATACTAATCACAATAATTTCCATGATGGTATCTCCTAGATATATCAACTTTAGACAGTTGGGGATAATTTAAATGTTTAATGTAATTGTTATAAAAGACTTCACCTAATAAAAACTAGTGTAAGTCAGATTGAATTTTCTAAATTTTTCTTATAGACAGCCAAATGGATTTACCTTTCTATAAATATATTACCAATCCAAAAGGATATTATTTGAAATAACACCGGTGTTTCTATTTGATATCTAGCAGGCTTGGAGACGCTAGGAGGGTAGAACAAAGCCAAATATTTCACCTCCTGGAACGGTGCCACATTGCGTTATTAACACTTGCTCCTGGCGCCCCCACTCCCAACCCGTTGTGACAAATGAAGCTGATATGAAGAAACCCCTCATATTTAGTAATACTGCTTCACCACTACTTTATTTGCTACGGGATTGAGGAACATAAATTTGAATATTCTTAATAATATAGAAATATTCACTCCAGTTTTATTTTAAAAGCTGGAGCTAAGACAATGAAATATTAAGTTCGACTAATAAATATATAAAAAACTAACCCGCTTCGCTGAGGTGTATTCACTCACTCACTTATACAACTATGAATCTTTTTTCTCCGACTTACTTTACAAAGCGACTGACCGAAGTTAAGTTGCGTCTTTTTCCAATGTACCCGCGTTTAATGTAATTTAATTTTAAAATCGCTAGTTATTATTTTAGTAATAAGTTATGAGTTAGTTCATACATTGCGTTAGTTTAGTTAGTGTTTAGTTAATTAATTATATCTTAACTGCTTAAGTAAATGAGAGCACTTGTCTGCCGATAAACTGCTGAGCAGTTTGGCAGAAATTATATAAATGTATAGCAGTAAGTTTCCTTATATTAAATTAATAAATAAAAAAAAAGCCTATGACAAATAATGTGGTTTTTCTATCGGTATAAGAATTTTCAAAATCTGTTTACAAGATCAAGAGATTACACCCTGAAACCTCACAAACTTTATCTTTTTATAATATTAGTATTTTTATAATATAGATATACTACACAGTAACAGTAGACATGAATTCGAGTCTATGATGAATCCGAAGTAGCTTCACGAGGTTAGGTAGGAGGTATATCCAGGTCAGGCCTTCGTATACAAAACCGATTCTTATATCTTATATATGTCGGCGCAAAATAAGATAATCACTGTAAGCCTAAGGTTAGGCTAACATAAACCTAACCTTACACAACTACATTGTATGGTACTCACGTGACATTGATCGGGCAGCACTCACAGCTCTAACACTATCCAGAGACTACTTCACTCCTTTAGAGAACGCGCAAAACTAAGACTACCGTCAGACTGTCGATGGCATATAAAGAGTCGAGACTGTCAAAATGACGGAAGTGACTACTACCCTACTCCAGCGCCTCCGACATATATAAATAGTGATAGCCTAGTAATTTTAATATCTAAAGTAAAGTAATAATGAATGAATACATTACAAGCGAATCAACTAATACAATATACAAATAATGAGCGCCTATTAAGCTCTCTATGTCATCATTATCATAACTAACCGCGATCACCAAACCATTTACAATTTATCAGAAAGCCCCGCTAATTTTAAAATCATTAAAATTTATCATCATGATGATCCAATCATTGAGGATCTTGCTTATTTGTTATCCGGATCCGGAAGCCACTGGTTATAAAATTAACCGTACGTTTTACGTCAACAATGTTAAACTACGAGTATGCTTAATTTTTACACCAAGTGCTACTATTTATATTTGCCAGTTTAACACCATTATTTTAATAAATAAATGTGACTTCCATATAACTCCTATAACAATAAGCTCTCCTTACCTTAAGAGAAAATTGATTTTACAAAAATCAGACTCACATATTTTTTCGTTAAATAGACTACAATTTCAAACACTGGTGAACGAACTCTGGTATTCGCCGATCCGTTCACTGGCTGAAGAAGACCGCCGAATGCGGCTGAAACTATAGTTCATGTAACTAAAACAATACGTGAAAATCACCGTGTTAAAAAGCTTTAAAAAACTAATTATCACATTAGTTTCTATAGCTAATTACTCACTCAAAAATATTAAAATTCTTATCCTATTTTTATTCATATACAATAAGCTATATAATAAGTATATTTTTATAGCAGTAGACATATAAACCTAATTAGAAAATACACATACCTATAGCTCCCGAACACACACCTAAACTATCAGTAAGATCCATGAGCTGTTGATATTTTTTCTGCAAAAAATCATATTGATTTATCACTCTGTTACAGTGTACAAGAAAAAATAAATTCCGTATATTATTATATTATTGAACACGTCAGGCATTGCTGCCCGGGCATAATTTTGTCAAATGAGCAGACTCCATAACCTAATCCTATCATGCAATGATCCTCATGTATAGTCTCTCTGTGAGTATATAACCGAGTGTAAGTATTTTGGCGACAAAGCTTTATCCGGTTAATAGTCAATGAATTAGATACGGCTCAATACCCAATACACGGTAACTCCGTAATCCCGGATAAAGTATACCAATTGCTGTACTTTTAATTTAGAAATAGAGAAAATGTAGAGCTGTTTATTTAAAAAAAAATCAGCTTACTTTTTAAACGCGAAAGTTTTTAATTCTATTGAACATGTATGAGAAAGACATGAGACACTTCTACAGTGGCCCAAAAAATATTATTTTTGAGTGGAAAAAATAATATTAATTTTATTTTTTTACTCATTGTGAAATATTGTATTGACCATCACAAACTTTGACTTTGTATATTAAAGTGCTGCTTAAAAATACAACAATAAATAAACAAATAAAATACAAATAAAAATTTCCTTAAGAGAATATTTAATCTTGAAAAAAATAATTAATAAAAAAAATTTATTTAATTTTTGGAATTTTAATACCTTGGGATATGTAATATAAGTAAAAGTTGACAAAAGATTTTCAAACTGTAATCAAAATTATTATCTATAGTAAAATTGAGTGATCTATTTTCTTAAGAAGAGATTTTCTTTGTAATTATTTAATTACTTTTATTAATAATAATTATTCAGAATATGCTCAGCGAAGGGAAGGCTTATCGACAAGCAAAATGATTATGTAAAATAGAAAAAAAGTTTAAATTGTAACAATGAGATCCAATAAGTTGTCAGACAAACGTAATCGCTCTAGATTTAGTTTGTCTGAACTGAAATCTCATTAAGACTTTTCGTTTTACTTTCTTTTTTCAGACCTAAAATTTCTTTGGAATAATGTGAAAAATTTTGCCCATTTAAATCTAGGCTAAGCTAGATACCAAATTTGTCTATAATAATATTAGTGTAGACTTTACCTAGATGGAGTTGAATGTCTAAAATTTCTTTTATTCATTGTCCTTGTTTAAACATAGGTTTTAAAGGAATTTAGGGACTGTTGCTAATAAATACAATTCGGAAGTTAAAGTAGTTTTATGAGTGAACTACTAAACTATATGATAGATAACTATCAGAAACTTTATTAGAAACTTTTCAGAATGATTGTAAATGTGAACTCAAATTGTCAATTTTTTTTCTTCTTTTTCTAATAGAAGAATTACTTTTATGTAAAGTGTGAATATGACTTATTTATAACTATAATCAAACACTTTATCTGTTTTTGCCTTAATAATTGGCTGCAGATGGAATTAAAGAGTGTGATGTAAGTAAACTCTACCCCGCAACACAGCTTTTTTCATGAAAATACTAGTCGACCTGCCTCTTTTTCCGAGATAAAATGTAACTTATATTTTAATCCAGGTCATAAAGTATCTGTGTATCAAATTTCCTTGAAATCTATTCAGCCGTTTTTATGTGATTGAGAATGAATGAATTAGATATGAACTTCACATTCCTTTGTATTCAAAATCCTAGGGGATCTCTCTTTAAATTATTTTAATTTTAATGTCTGTAGTGGTAAGAATATTAATAACATTTTACTATCTTTTTATAACATATATAATAGTTTCATAACACATAAAGGTATTTTAATACTAAAATTCAGTCCATGTGGACGCCATAGAGTATCGTCGGTAGTAATCAAAGAGGCGTAAAATTTGTCAGATTATCCCATCGAAAACTCACTTAACGAGTTTAAAGACTAGATATAGAGACACTAGAAGGAATTTAAATATAGGAACAGAAATAATTTAGTTAGGAAGCCGACCAATATTTGGGATTTGTGACGAATAACTATCTCTTATTGCTTTACTTTTATCCTCTATGGGTTACAAACACACCTCAATGCCATAGTTAATGTTCAGTCTATGAAATTACTTATCAAACTGCCACTATTCCAACACAACCTAAAAATAAATAGTTGAGACTGTTGCTGACAAAAAATTTTATTTAACTCAGCCAATTGATGTGAAAAACCCGCTCGTTTTTGTTAGCTATTTGATATAATTTAGATGTTTCCAATATGACGGAGTCAACAAGATGGCGGATTAATTATTTCTTCATACAGCAACGATATTTTCCTAAATTTATTTTAGGAAATATCGTTGCTGAGCTACATCATTTGCGTAATTGCACATTCGACGAAAGTCTTCTCTACTAAAATATGCGTGTATTATAAATCTTCCTCTTGAATCACTCTATCTGTTGGTGAAAACCGCATTAAAATCCGTTGAGTAGTTTAAAATATTTAAGTGTACAGACAGCGGGAAGCAACTTTGTTTTCTACTATATATAAAAGGTAAAGATTTGCGTAATTATATCCAGCCATATCCAGTAAAACTAATATAAGGATAACCTTTAACTAGAGTAAGATTGCTTGAACTTTGTTCCTTCCTACTCTATTTGCGGCGATGTTTATGGGCCATTAGAAGGAGAAAACTAGTCGGAGTGTAATGAAAACAGAGTGGACGCGTCGTTATCATGGGATAAGGGGTTTAGAGGCTTACTCCTGTAACTTATTAAACGTCCCGTTACATACTTTTTACATAAAACAATATCATTATTTCTTCCTGTCCAAGCGTTATCAGAAGTGGGATTGGTCTCTTGTATTCAAAAAGCCGTAAATCTTACTTGTTATTTTGCTCCAATTGCGACTTATCTTGATATTCAGATTCTTACTCATTACATATTCTATTTCTATAGCAATACATATATTATATGAATGTTATATAGAAAGCCCAGCAGTGCCTGGAGCTTGTGACATAGGTGCAAATTCAAAATACTTTATATCAATTAGACTTTTTACAGAGTATTTTTGTATTAAAGTACATAATTCTAACACCAACTATTGCTCAATCCCGACACAAGTAATAAAACTATTTATGTGAACACCAAAAAGAGAAGCTTTCAGCTATCACACTAAACAACACTTCTTACACTACTTTAGACCATGTCTGCTTTAAAAAATCTATTGTCGGATTGCCTTAATATTATAGGGGCAGACAATATTTATATTATCCAGCAAATTCTAGTGTTGTTAATAATTGACATCGTCGATATTGGATTTCTCATCATCATCATCACAACCCATTAATGACCCACTGTTGAGCCTGGTCTCCTTCTCAGGTTTCCTCACGATTTCCTTCTCCGTTAATTGTTCCTTCACCGTTAATTGTTGCAAGTGTTATTTAACAGCTTAAATCACACATAACCTCTATCACTGCTTCTCTCGGATTGGATTTCTAATTTTCCAAATTTTATTGCAAATATATTTTTATTTATAATTTAAGATATCTTGTAGTATATAAGAACTTCTCTTTCCTTTCTCTGTTTGTTTCTCCTCTTATTTGTTCTACATTATACAATGAAAGATACAGTTTTTTCTGTTAAAGAGAACGAAATTGTTAGTTTAATTTATTAACATTTGGTTGAGAAAATGGCTGAATTACACGCGAATCTAAGACATTATCTATTATCTAGTATATTCATCCCAGATTATAGAGTTACCGAAGCTTTTCCTAAGTCTAGAAGCGAGAGCTCGTAATTTTTAGCATTCAGTAATATAGCGTAAGGCAATATAATCCATTTTTAAGACTAGCAACAAATAGTGGTATTATCCGAATAGAGAACACTACAAAGCAAGCTCTTTATCCTCACTAAGTCCGTAGTGTATCAGTGCTTAGTTCTAGCACTTTGGAAATAACTTAGATTATGGGAAACTGAATTTTAAATTCGGTTTACTAATCTAATTTTTCTATTCATTACAATCTATAACTAGGAGAAAGTTAAACGTAGGAAAAAATTATTTCCAATTTTTTTTCATTTATTTTTTTAAACACCACAAGGGGTGATATTGAATGGACTATTAGGTAAATGCAACGTAGATACTGCTACTGAACCGATAAATAACTAAACATTATGAATAGTAAGCTATTACAAAAGAAACCTGAGCAGTGCAGGTAGTCATACTAACTTTGACCCCCCTTTTACCCCCTTAAGGACTGAATTTCGAAAAAATATTTTACACGTGTTTCGTGACTTTCAATGAAAAACCTGTATAATGAATTTCAGTCAAATAACTTAAAGACGTTAAAGTTTCATACTAACTGTTCACCCCCGTTTTACCCCCTAAGAGAGTGAACATTCAAAAATCCATTGATGCTCCCCTACGTTATAAAAGGAACCCCTGTGCAAAATTTCAAGTTTCTAAAACTTATAGTTTAGGCCCTGCATTTATATGTCAGTCATTAAGTCAGTCAGATTCTCCTTTTATAATATATAGATATTATATTATTTCAAGTATATCCACGTGTACAATATATAGCCTTTAGTGCGATAGATTGGCGTCAGTCTGTCAAGTGATTATACAAGTAAACATTAAAGTAGCGAGACTAGTAAGTAGTAGAGTATCGTGGTACTGGGTCTCCTTTATTAAGGATCTCGTGTTTTATACATTTGTTACAATAAATAAATCTTAATTAATATGTTGAATAAAGAGTTTAGGTGGTGGAGGGTGGGTCCTGGGTCTGGGTCCTAAATACTTAATGAATATAACATAATTAGTTAACAAATATAATTAATCAATATTTATACAGACGTCACTTCCACGCTTAACCTTTCAATCAATGGAAATGCAATCACGCCACCACATCACATGGTGTGATTAGAGATTAGGGTAATTACACATGGGAGACAGTCTAAAAGATATCTTAGTTTTAAAATTATAAGCAATCAAAACACAAAGCTTTTAATACAAAGATTATTTTCAGTAATACTTACATAATTTTCTTGATACAAGTTATATCCACGTGACCTTAAGAGCACCGTTGTAATCCACAGTCATACAGTGTTACCAATCATAAACAATGGTGGTTTAATACCATAATATTTAATTATAAAAAACTCAGTTCTTTTTAGTATATTTATCAATACAATATTGTAGTTAGTGAGTAAATTTAGTTGTAATAAGCGGACCCGCGCGACTTCGTTCGCGTGTTGCCCCGCCCCTATGGGTCATAGCGAGATGTAAAATAGCGTAAGTGACTCCTTGTTACAGCTATCTGCCAGTGAAGGTCTCGTCAAAATCGGTCCAGCCATTTCAGAGATAAACCGGAACTAACAGAAAGGCAGACAGACCAACAGACAGACAAAAATTGTAAAACTGAATGTTAAAATAATTTTTGTAATTACTGTTTTGCTGAAGAAGTCAAGGCAAGAAGTCAGGGGTTGTTACGTTTAGTAGAAAGCATTTTATTTCAGCTTCTGGGTCGCAGGCTGTTCGGCTTTCGTCTAGACTGTATATTATAATAATCTTTTGAGTGTCATTATGCAGTGAGTCTCAAAAAAATCATATGTTTATTTAAAATTAATTATAATCAGGTTTGAATTACTTCATACTTGTCTAAAGTTTGTAGTCAGCCTAAACACATACATTAGGAATAACAAGTGAATAAGACGATTTGACTATAATTAACCCTCTGACGGTGACATCTGTGGGCGTACTGTGGAATTAAATGTTATGTTTACAAATATTACCTTTAAATTAAAATTCTTGCTACTTGATTTTAGATTACAGTAGTAGGTAGGTATAGAAATTGTGTAAGAGTTATTTTAGTAAACATAACTTCTAATTTATATTTCGGTATATTTAGTAATTAACTTATATTTAAGAGCCTATGTGAATGAATGAATACATTTTTTAATTACAAGTAAAACATAAAGTCTTTTCACAAGACGTGGCCACTACATTGTATGGTACTCACGTGACCTTAATCGGGCAGCACTCTAGCACTCCACTGAACTTACATCTCACTGACAATATTCAGAGACTACTTCACTCCTTGAGAGACCGCGCAAGACTAAGACTTTAGGCAGACTGTCGATGGCGCATATAAAGGGTAGAAACTGTCAAAACGACGGAAGTGATTACTATCCTACTCCAACGCCATAGATATCAATGACGATCGATCGATAATTATTTAACTTTTTTCCAAAGTAGTAAAAGAGGTTCTTAAAAATTTTTGTGTTAAAGTAACTAATTTAATGACTATTAAATTAAAAACTTTATTGCCCCTGACTATACACGAAACATCTATTGTAAGTTGTTGAGGCGTTGGATAGAGAGTAGATCTCTCTCTCTCCATTTCAAGTTGTCCGCTGACCAGATTTTCACAAATTATAGCTAAAGCCCATCTCAATTAAATCAGCTCTCAAACAAAAAACACCGCATCAAAATCGGTCCATTATCCTGGGTGCTACAATACCACCGACAATCATATACAAATAGAGTTTTTAAATTATAAAAGTTATAGTCATCCTATATAACCTTTACTTATCAGAAAAGACTTTTAACAACACCATTGATAACATGGTATTCGCTGGTATTTTTTATTTTATTTCAAGTATACTCACGTGTAAACAATATATAACCTTTAGTGAGATAGATTAGAATTAGTCTCTCTGGTGATGTCGCGCAGTGTACATGGGAGTTAGTGTTAGTGTCGTGGTTAGGTTACCCTGCTTGAGGTCCACGTAAGTTTACTTTATTGTCTACTGTACTTAGAGTTCAGTCAGCGAAGAGGAGCATTGTCTTGGTCGCAAGTCCAAGGCGCTGTCCGGCTTGCATGTGTATACGTATTATTATACAGTAATGGGTATCATTCCTCTCTCTCATCTGACAATAAAATTAATATACGTAAATAAACTCTGCGATATATTACCAACACCGTTCATTACAACAATTTCACAAATACTTCGTTAACAAAGGGAAATAGGCCAGAGCACGAAATATTCAAAATTTATCGTCAAGAAGTGATACACACCATTTAACTGATTCAGTACTAAATACAATTTAAATACGATTTTCCATACATGCTCTACTTTACTTTGAACAGCAATGAAATCAACATGGAACCGATACCGCACAGTTACACGCATATTATGCACTTACAACGGAACATCGATAAACAATATTAATCACATACTACAAACCTTAATAATGCAGACCCGGCATCACAACACCACACAACTGCACAGACTGATGGTCACCAGGCGAGCTCCGTTTGGCATTTGGCTAAAGTCTATTAAAACAGTGGTTATAATATAAAGACTAGGATTAAAATAAGAGGTGTTGTGTTGTTGCTAACATGAAGATGATCAGTTCCTGGGCTTGTGATCCAGGTGCAGAGTGAAGTTTCGTTTCTACTGCTCAACTTCGCTACAAGACATTTAACTCAACAAAACAATTCAATATTGTTTATAAGTCACGTGATCCACAATAAGGATTTTACGTGCTATCCAGACAAATGACATGACATGACATGAGCTTTCAAGTGAGTAAGCAATTATGAAAAAAAAAAAATATTGTTAAGAAATAACAATAATTTATTTTGTGAAATTTTGCTCTACAGACAGATTTTAACAAATTTTAAATAAATTTCTTCATTAAAAATATCAAGACAATTTAAAGTTAAAAGGACAAAACGGATAAAGATAAAAAGGACAAACCAACAAACACACTTTTATATATTTTATAACAGTCTTTCATAATTGCTTAGTTGATTGTAGTTTGTATGGAAAATTGAGGTTTCTTGCGACTCTTAATAAAGTTGAACAAGTTAGTGTTTGTCTTTCCCCTGTTTTAATTCAGCGCCATCTGCCGCTGCACTTGGAAACTTTGTGACTTTATAATTTACTTTACGGTCAGTGGAGCTATGTTTGTTATTGTATCATCATTTTAATCTATATTTATGTACTTCACATATTATTTGACAACTTCGAACTAAATCGACTTAAAAAAAAATTTTTTCACTCCGTATCCAGTCACAATCCGTGGTTAGTATAGAATAAAATACTGACCCATGTCCCCGACTTTTCTCAAACATTATTTGGTTTAAAAAATGCTCATTGCTCATCAAATTTCCTGAATTATTATTTTTTAAATATAACCTAAAAAAATGATATACATTTAAAATATAGAATCAAACCGGCAGCGGGAATAGCCACCGATTTTAGGGCTCTATGAAGAGGAACTTCCGCACGATATGTGCCATGTCCAAGTATACCGCTTTCTGCATCAGGCCCTTGACTCAGCCATCTAACGCGAGCCTCTTAAGGTGATCGAGGCTCTTGCCCATTAGGCCAAGGGCCGTTACGACAATCGGCACAACGACTGCTGAGTCCACATCCCACATGTCGACAATCTTATGAGCTAAGTCAAGATATTTCTCAGCAAAAATGGATACTATTATAGATTGATCATAAATATGACCATTGATTGTAAACATGAGATTTACATAGAAAGGCCCCACGATAGACCCGCACACGAAAATCAAAATTTGATAGTGCCCTTAGTGCTCAAAGTAAAACTCTAACAAACTCTATACATCGTTGTAAACTACTTACAAATATTAAGGCAGGCGTATCCAAAAATAAAAAGGTTACCTAAAACCAGCTAACGAGACCCTTTACTTGTACTACTATTGAAAAAAATGCAAAAGCCAAAGGTTCTATACACTGGTGACATAACCAGTTAGTGAGATCCATCTAAACAGTAGTAACCCTTGAGAAGATTGTAACAAGTGAAGGTCTCAGTATAATGGTCGGTTTTGAATGAGTGAGCAAAGTTGGCTTAGCTACTAATTACGTTAAAAACAACACTTTCAGCTCAACCTGTGACAATCCATCAAAGACCTATATGCAAGTTAGGGTTGCGCTATCTTACTCTTTTTAATTGTACCTTCATCTCTGAAGATCATGCACCTAGTGTTCTTTTCATGGCAGATAAGGCGTAAACGAGCAGTCGGTTCACCTGATGGTAAGTGGCCACCGTCGCTCATGGGCATCGGCAAAACAAGAGATGCCCTCTTGTTTATGCAACCTCGAAGATAGAGATGGGAGGGTGAAGTGAACCCTAAGCAAGGTTCCAAAGTCCATTAGATCACCACCACTGGTTTATTATGGTGTATGGTCATGATATAAAAAGATGCTATAATATGAAGAAAAGACATGTTTTGACCTATATCTTAGCTAGGGTAGCCTAATCATCCTTGATAACCTATTTACTTAAGGCCACATCGGCGCGGCGGCTATTTCTAGTAATTTTGTTTAGATTGACATATTTAAATAAATTTTTTTTAAAGATTACTAGCAATAGGATCACATACTACTAGTATTCCCTTTACCCCTCCTAGTAAACTAAAATGCTTGTGTCAAGAGTGGGCCACGCAAGTAGTCCAATGTCCGGATTTGAACCCACGACTTATCGATCGTGAATCCAACGCCTGAACCACTGAGCTACTGACGCTTCGTTTTGCTTACTTATACTAGAAATAAGTACTTGATTTTTTTTCCTATCTCTATATATAGTAAAATATCTAATAATTAATACATTGTACATTTTGATTGACTAATTAACCACCCAATTTTCGTTGAAAAAGTTTAGCAAAGTACTGCCATCTATTAGCGAATAGAGTAAACAGAGTTTGATAGTTTTATCAGTGACCGCTGCGTCATATGGCGCTACAGCAACTTTAAACTACTACTACTAAAAATAGAGTACTGAATCTACAAAAAGTAATAAAATATTATTATAGGTAGAGAGTAAATTCATAGGTAATCTTATATTTGAAGGACTGTAGACAGTAGAAGGGCTGTTGAATGTTTTACAATAAAAAATACACAGAAAAAGAAAAATGTAGTAATAGACTAGAAACATATTTTTTTTCATTTTTCGGCAACTACAATACTTAGATTGTTATCCCGTAGGAACTGTATTTTTTTTTCTGGGATAAAAAGCAGTTTATGTGTTGATCCAGGTTATAAAGTGTTAATATTAAAATGAGTTCAGCTGGTTTTGCTAAAATCAAATATCAAAAAATTCAGATAAACAGACATATTCTAATATATTGAAAAAGTCTAAATATTTTGAGCTCAAATAAAAGTTTACCTTATAAATATTACCCGATACTTTTCGTCCAAAGTTCCTGAGATGTAAATACTCCTTTAACTTTGAGTATTAAAAAACTTTGTTATTAATAACGTTAAACCTGTTTACGATCCGTTAGGTCATATAAGGTGGATTTAGTTTTTATATTATAATCTAGACTTTTACTACAGTTGTACCGACTTCGTTCACATATACACACGATAGAGATAGTAATCTCAAAGTGGCGGGGGTTAAGCAATCGTTGTGCTGTCTTAACTATTAATATTGGTGACATAACTCACAGTTATGTCAAATGTCATAAGTTAATATGGTTTTATTAAATGTTCTTATTTTCCGCGCAACTTTATTAATTTTTTCTTTCTTAAAAACCTTCTCCAGATAACAATAACAATAAAATTAACAATAAAAAGAAGAAAGGCACATTCGAGCTTTTTCGTAATTAAAAAAAAGGTCAGTGTCAATGTCAAAGTGTCAATGTTTACGTAATTCTTAAATGACCTCTTACTTAATATTAAAAATCTTAACGCTTATAAAGCATAAACTAAAAAAAAGTATAAATAAACCAAATCTTATAAACAACATGACTGTCAAAATTCAAACGTCAAATTATCTGACATAACATCGGAATGCACCCATCACTAATGTTTTTTTTTTAAATTGAACTTTATTTCTTTAGTAATAGAGTTCAAAATCATTTAATAATAAAACATATATGACGTTTTGTTGTGAAGTCCGGTAGCGTCATCTGTCGTGATCAATAAATGTTTTAATTTAACTTTTTTGTTAAGAACCAGTCGCAGTTAGATGCGCGTGCGCATATTTTTTCCTTTTGACGTCTGGATACATTTACGACTGATTTACATCTCTGTAATAATAATTTCATTGGATATCTTCATTCGAATAAATTGAAATCGTGTTTATGTTATTTATGTTAATTTTATACTGCTTTTAAATCACTTGTTTATTTTAATAAATTCATGTTATTAAAATAAATTAAAAAAAATATTTTTTTTTTAAATATTTACCGCTTTAATGATACCCAGATGATTATTTATGAGAGTTTATATACATTTTTGGTTATTATTAATAAAACCATACACAAGAATATATGCAAATCTAAACAATAAATGCAATTAAATAGTAAAATCTCTCCGTTTGTGTTAAAAAACTACAACAGCTATTCCCAAACCTTTTTCATAAATAATTTACAATTAATAACTAGTAGTTTAATAAATATATCCAAATTAGATATTCTAGTGCAGGTCTATCAATGGCCACATCCTTGGTGATGAATACATTTGATTGATTTAAAAAAGAAAACAGTGCCTCACATCTAAAAAAAATTAATTGAAAACTGAAAATTTGCTCTATTTAATTTATTCTAATGAATAATATTTTATATTAATTAATTATCATTTTATTCGTGAAATTCAAAAACATCCAACTCCTGAAATTTCAAGCTGCTTAATAAATTCTTTGTTTCCCCTTTATCCACTTTGAGAATCGTTGCTTTACAATATATTAGGAGATATGCAAAACAAGCAGATAGTGTCGGTCACAGTCACAATGATTATCACTTACAAGAGATGTTCCTATCTTATCATTCTTCACGTTTCGTCTCCACTTCTATCAATGGGCTGGATTTTGTATCTCCGAGGGCACTAAAAATGCGTTTTCATGTTTTTTTTGGGTAGGTACGACTTGGATATTATTTTTTTTAAATCAAAGACGAATCCTAAAAATTTATGTTAAAATGAAGTTATAAAAAACAATCGATCAAATTTATTATTTATGTATTTTTTGTTAATGTCATACAAATTTACATTTTACTTCAATAAGCCAAGATATCGAAGAAGATTGCATTTTAGTAGTCAGAAGCAAATTCTATTATAGAAACTAACGTGGTAATTAGTCATTTTTAAAACAATGCCAAACGGTAACACTCACGTATTATTGTGGTAACTTGGTACTACAGTTTCGATATCGTTGGGCGATCTTCTTCAACCAGTGGACGCGCTCGCGGTGGCCGCTCGGCGAACATGAGAATGCGATCGAAACTGTAGTACCAAGTTACCACAATAATACGTGAGAAGCAGATTCCTCATGGTTCTTTGGACCTGAAATATCGGCAGTAACAGGAGGAAGGTTTTTGCCAATAAGTTGCAGGGAAAAGTAACTATTCAATATAAGTTATCCTTTGCCATTTTTGTCTGTTAGTTCTTTTTATTTTTCTCATTGGTCCACACGTATAATGTGACGTTGGGGGTTTTGTATAAAAGAAACACCCCAGTCAACACAAAAAAGATATATTAAAAAAATTATTATTAACTAGGCCGTGGGTGGAATGGCCCGCCTAATAATTGCAGCCGCAGTCCGGTACTTCCCTGAGGGTAATAGGTAGGGCGCTGCTGGTATTGTCGCTGGAAAGGTTTGCCGTGACGATGTCACGGGTACGACAGGCAGTAAGTCACCAGACGGGTAGATGTAGCACTATCAGTTCGAGATTGTGGTGCCTCCGCACGTGGTGACTTCATGCCACAGGTAGAACCCCAATACGGGGTCTAATTATATCACCAATTATTAAAACTTAATGTTTTAATGTTAAAAAATAATATAAGTAAGTCGATCGAATCGAATATGCCGAAATAACACGTAACTGTCAATAAGTGAAGAGGGACGTGCGGCGGCCGGCAAAAAAAAAAAAAATGGACGAACGAAGTGAAGTCGAGTTGATTGTCAAACCCACGACATGAAGCGAGGCACAGACGGTGTTCACAATAATGCGCAAACGCATTTTTTAACGCCTATGCGCACAATCATATTTTATTACTAATTATATTAATTTATTAAAGTAGTTAGTAGGGTTAGTTAGCTGAAAATTACATAAAATAAATTAGTATTGTTTGTTAATATATGTAACTGTAACGTTACAATAAGTAAGTAAAATAAATCATATCTACAATAATTTGGTTTAAAATAATTTGTCTCCACTAACATTGTAAAAGAGTATCAATCGTGGTTTTCATGGCTCCATCCTAACGTCTTTATTGATCGCCCACCATACAGCCTAATGCGAGAATATCCGTTAGGCAGGGACGTGTACAAATGGTGCATCCAAAATTGCCCAACTGGCGATACGTCTTGATACGTTATCCGTTATCCGCTATCGGGTCCTGAACTATCACTGATGCTTCTGATTACTGCTGTTATCTGCTGATATACATCATTGTAATTGCCTTTATCTTCGGCTATTGTATTATGTATTACTTATACACGTATTGAACCTACAATATTATATTTTTTCGTATCCAGGTCGTTGCTTCCTCCACGACTGTCTGTAGTTTATTGTAGCTTTGTTAGGTTTTTTTGTAGAAATAGGATTGTTTGGAAATAAAGAATATTACGAGTTGATTTATCGTTTTTCAGTACAAAAAGTAATGGAAAATGTTTTTGGCGATTTCTGACATTTCTAGTACTCATACTTTAATAGAGTCTTTTGATACGAAGTAAGGTCGGTAGGCATAATAATATTTTTTTGGATTTTAGCATATTTTTCGCTGACCGTAGAATACTGTGAATACAGTTCAAAATATCTTAAAAAATAATGGATGGTTTCTATAACATTAACGGTTAAGGTACCTGCCCTTACTGACCAGTCCCGAAAATCCACCCTGTATATTTTAAAATTCATCCCCTTAAAATTATCTCGCAACTTATCTATATATCATTTCTCTGTGTATGAGCATTAAACTTATCCTAAACATTTAAACTGATTATAATTATTTGTCTGGGTTTTTAGATCCCAGATTCATTATTGAACCCAATAGAAGGATATAATTGGATTTTATATTTAATTGTTTAGTTTTAATAAAAAAAATCTCATATCCATACATTATAACCTCATAATTTCAGCCGTCTTGGTGGTGATCAAATGACACCTAATATCTAAAAAAAATTCTATCTATATAAAATATAACTCGAAGATTTATGAGAGGAGATGAAGGTTAATCGCAACGTATATACTGCTACTAAAACGATAAATAATCAAATATGATCTCTTACAATTACGAGAGAAACCTAAGCAGTGCCTTGGACTTGTGACCTTGTGTAAGATGTAAGCTTAAATACGAAAAATAATAGAATTACCGTGTTTGTGCACGCATCACGTTAAAACGGCTGAAGCGATTTGAATGAACTTTTGTAAACAGATAGTTTAGAATATGGTTTAACATATATGGTAAAGTTCCCGTGGGTTAGAATGATAGAAGGGTACAAAAAAGCTGAAGCTAAAAACGAGACGAAAAGCTAATTTTTACTAATTAACCCTCATTTATTAAAATTGGTTTTGTAGTTTAGGCGTTAGGGAACATACAAATATACCTACATACATAGACCGCCAAAATCATTACCCTTCCTTTTGGCTTCGCCGTAGTCGGGTAAAAAGTGGACGGAAGTCACGCCGGTCGACTAGTTGAAAATAAAATTGGGAGGCTTTGTACAGAACCCTAAACTGTAGTTTAACCAACAGTTAAATACCAAATAGGCTAATCCAGTACAGCCCACCATATCCTTTTAAAGCTAAATCGATCACAATTGACAGCGAGGTCAACACGGAGGGAGGAGGAGGGAGGCACAATTAGTGAGGCGGACCAATTGATCGGTTTTAATTTAAAATTAAGTATTCTCTATCTGTTAATTAACTACATATCGAGTTCGTCTGAAGCTACCACTGATGCAGAATCTGTTGATATGAGACTATAGAGATTCTTCAAAAACAATCTAATTTGAATGTCATTGTCATTGAAGCTTGGAGGATACAGATAACTGAAAGTCTTCAAAATGTCAATCTAATTGGGCTTGTTTTTTTTTCAATAATGTTACGGTTTTAATTGAAAATAGCTTTACTAATTTCCCCTGCGTTTCTTATGTCTCTGTTTACTGTTTTTTAGTAAAAAAAAAAATATGTAGGAGAGTTATATTAGCCATAATTAAAAGAAAGTCTTTCGTGAAATATTTTTTTTGTTGAAAGTCGGTCTGAATCTATTTTTTAAATTTTATTTTAACGATTGTATTCGTAAGACGCGTGGAAACAGGACCATCGCGTAAGAACCAATCACATTTGGCGCGCTCCTCTCGCCCGCGTTACACGCTAAATAGCTCCTAATAGAGTAGACTTTGTGTAAGTATACTTAAAAGCCTTCGTCAATATCTACATCTTTAATATCAAATTCATGAATTTCTCATAAAAAAACTCTATTCTAACATTTGAATAAGTTTTGTATAAAAATAGGTTTTGTATAAAATTAAAAAACTGAATGTCAAGTCATTAACGCATTGCAGTTAAGAGACACGCGAGGTGCGAGGTGTGAGGTGTGAGGCGCGACGTGCGTATTGTGCCGGAGTGACGCGTGCAGACGCGCCTTTGTCTCCCCCCCATTGTGTCGGCCGTCTGCGAATCTACCTACGACTACGACTAGACCATCTAGACATATTTTATTGTTTTACTTTAACTTTTATCGTTCACTCGTTTTCAGATATTAGATAGTTGCTATCTCTAAGTCAGTGTTTTTCAATCTTTTTTTTATACTTTACAAGTTACAAATTCTTGCGATCTCGCACCTCATGTACGCCAGATTTCCCTCCTCCCTCTCCCATCCCAGAAGTATTTCCATGGGCGACGGTGATCCTTATTTACCATCAAGTGTCCGTTTGTTAATCTGTGATAAAAAATGTTTATTCAATTTTTTTATAGTATACGGGGGCAAACGAGCAGAATGAATGAATGGAACCTGAATGTAAAGAGTTCATTGAATACTAAAGATCGGACAAACAGGAAAACAAATAAAATATACATCAACCGTATTAAACAGTCCGTCAAACCTTTTTACATATCATCAATCGCAAATCAGTTTCGACCAACACTTTGCAAAAAATGCTTTAACCTACCAACAATAATATAACTAAGGGTCTTCATAAAACTATCACGAAAAAGAGTCCGAAATCCACACATGATTTCAGGGTTCCGTACCTAAAAAGGAAAAAAGGAACCCTTACAGGATCACTTCGTTGTCCGCCTGTTCTGTCTGTCAAGACCCCTATTCGCAGGATTGCGTGAAGGTTAAGTTGATATCAATTACTCAAGCCTGCAGTCTGGTGCGGCTGTCAAGACAATCAAGCTTCAAAGTCCACGCAATGAAAAGATATGACCGTTAATGTGGTCACTCACATACTTATAAGATACTTCCTGTTAGCAACACTGTTTATAAAGTACTAGTAGCGGGTGGATCATTTTATATTATTTCAAGTATACCGACGTGAAGATAATATATAACCTTTAGTGCGATTGATTAGTCTCAGTCCTTCTGGTGTTTTCATGCAGTGAATATTAAAGTTAGTGTTATAGTGTCGTGGTTAAGGTTACCCTTCCCGAGGTCCACGTAAGTTTAATTTATTATCTATTGTTAGCGAGGTCGAGTGGTGGAGGTGAGAGTAATATATTATGAAAGAGCTCTTTAAACCTGCTCCTGGGTCTCAAGCCCCATTCAAGGCAATGCTCGCCTCAGTCTAAATTGCATGTGAATACGTATTGCTGTACAGTAATGGGTATCATATTTCTCTCACATACTTAGCATTTCCAATAACCTAGCATCGTGTTATTTAGCTTTAAGTAAGATCTAATAGCACAAGTAAAGAATAATATTTAAAAAATCTAAATTTTTTTCAATATCATTAAAAATTAACTAAAATATCTAGTGAGATTATTTTTTATTTTTGAAATGTTTTATCATATTTTCTTATATTATTTTTGTAAGTAATTTTAAATATGTCAATTGAAACACGCATTACTAATGTTGGGAGTAAATGCCCCCCAATACTACTTTTGATAATATTTTAACCCGCACACGAAAATCAAAATTTGATATTGTTTGTCCCTTTATTGAAATTGTACGGAACCCTCAGAGCGCGAGTTTCACACTCGCACTTGGCCGAATTATTTTTATTCAGTTTGGTTCTAACGAAGTGCAACCCGGTTTGTTGGATGTCTTATTACATTTCAAACTCTAAAATAATATTAATTATACTTTAAACACTAATCCGTTATGTGTTAAAGCCTAAATTGCTAAACTAATTTTGATACATTTTAGTGTAACGCTAAAAAGGGCATTAAAGTAGGATTTAGGGTACTTTAAACTTAAATTATATTTAGTAGGAAATGAAAAAAATATTTTTTGCGTATCAATTGTACATAGATAAAATTGTGCCAAGTTCTCAATTCAACCAGTGAAAAAATAGAGTAAGAGAATCTTATACTATAGTCCAATGTCAAACCTCAATATTTTATTAAAACCTTTTCAGATTCCTTAAGGTAACTCTGAACTTATAAATTTAAAATCATTAGATTTAAAACTTCAATTCAATATGCTAAAAAAGTTAAAATATAAAACAATTTGTAACATTTTTCGACAATTATTATACAGCGTATTGGAGCATTTTATTTAAATTCTATTCAGCAATTAGTTAACAGCATCGACTAACATTGCATTGGATTTTTACTGAACATTTTTAGTAATACTTTTTACTTGCATCCAACGAGATTTGGATAGCCTACAATCAAACGTTCCCGAGTTACGTGGCGTTGAAAAAAGAGGAAATATCTCCACTCTCGTTCAATATACGAGGCATACCGAATAATAATATTTACAATTTACTCTTTTTGCTGAAATATTTGAAAAATCAATAATTCCTATAAGATTTCTTAATGTTTTTTTAATGACGTTGATGTTTTTTGAATGAGTAGACGGTCTACCTTATGGTAAGCGTTCACCGTGGCCCATGGACATCGCACATACAAGATATACCCTCTTGTTTTGCCGATGCGTTGCTACCTCGAAGATAGATTGGGGAGGGGGAGTAAGGCGTGTAATGCTGCGGTTTCAGCGAACCCTGAGCAGGAGTACAGAGTCCACTAGATCCTCAGCATATAAGAGATGGAGCGGGAGTGGGTAAACCAGTCATGGGGTTTGCTGGGTAACTCGGCTCTTACGAGATGGTCTCCCAACGGCAGAGGGGATTTGTAATCTAACCCGGGACGGGTTACGGGTAAAATTAAGTACTATTTTTGTTTATTGAAGTAAATAAACATATAAGTAAAACTATTATTTTATTGATAAATAGAAAATATTAAATAATTACATTTTCTACTGACTACTCTTAGTTACTATATCAGGTTTACGTCAGTAGTGCGATTACCAACATACCTTTTTAGGATGGTCAGGTTTTATTCGAGGAACCTCACAATATTTTTAATACATATGGGATTATTGCCATTTAATTTACGAACTTTCAAAATCACTCTTCTGATCTTCACACAGGGCATAAGAGAGATTGATAACAAATACGATTGACAACGAACACAAATGAGATTCCCATTATAGTTTTGATTTATTAGGACCAAAGGGTAGATCACGGATCCCCTGTCCTTCTAATTTCTACCTTTCCTACGATAGCCAGTTTCTCAATAGTATCTGGTTATCTCTATCTTATGCAATATCAATTACGATCTTAAACTCGTCATCGAAGTGTGAATAGTCTAGTTACCCTCAGCTGGTCAAGTCACATATTAAATTGATTTTTTGTTGTTTTACGCAACAAATTCCAATATATTTAATAAACTATCATTAACCTAAGCAATTTTAATACTATTTTAATTTTAAAAGTATTAAATAATTTCAGTATAAAGAAATAGAAAATAATACAATTCACGTAAGTAAAAAGTCGAGTGTGTGGAGATACTATAAAACCCGGACAACCCATAAACAAAATAGCAGCTGTATTGGATGGCAAAAAGTCGCAGTTATACTAAATTACCTAGAGGTGGATATTTCTAGATATAGTAATGCGCAACAGTTGGATTGTGAGTCTCTAAGTAGAGCCTAAAAGTTGAAATAAACTGAAACTCATAATATTGTAAATATAAACGTGTATTTGTTGTCGTTTTACATAGCCACCGAATGACGTGTTATTAGCTAATTAAATGCTAATAAAAAATAAGATGTAAAAAAGCCAGTCTCGCAATAAAGCTGTAAAAAGTTGTGAGTTGTAAAGTAAATCCAGATTAGTTATTTTATTTAGTATATTCGGAAGAACCTATTCGACAACATTCACCGCCTCGATATTAAACATAATTATTAATGAATTACTTGTCTTAAGACCAAAGGTTCCCAAACTTGTAACAAAAACCGAATAATTTATAGCCGAGGACCGTATATACTCTTGTCTACATCTCACCTACACCCAATTCTTTTTTTCTCTTACATGGACCCCCTGCATCTTGTCATTGACTTTTCATAAGAAGAAAGAGTTTGAAATTGGGAAAGAAATTCGAGATAGGCTAACATTAACTAAATCTAACATTTAAAGTTTACGTGTCTTTTAGAAGTATCTTAAATCTTGCTCATCATTAAAAACTACAATTCGTAAACAATAAAGTAAAAATAGACAATTGAGAAAATTGCTAAAATAATGAGTACATTAATCATTGAAAATTTAGGGTTTAGTTTCGAGAAAAGGGTGTTACGATCTCTGCTCTGCCCCTTCATTTTGTTTGTCTTGGTGGGAGCACGATCGTGCCCCCAGATGTAAGTATTGAATTCAAACCCGCAGTTCGTATAAAAAATTAAATGAATTGCGATAACTGTAGTAAAACTTTAATGTTAGAAAGTTCGCGTGTTCTATTTTACTAACATATGTAATCGCACGCTAAATTATAAAATACTATTTTATGTGACTTTTTATTAAGTTCGTGATTATTTAACTTATAGCTTAAATATAAAACCTTTTTTTAAAATATGAAAATGAGTATGTACAAAAATAAAGTGAATTAAAAGTAGCGCCAGGGTCTCGTGACTCATTTGCTTATTTACGGAGTTTTTTGAAAGTACGCATTAAATACCCGTGAGGGGACGGGTTAGAATACTATTCCCTTCTGCCGCTGGGAGAGCATCTCGTAAAAGCCGAGTAACCCAACACCTCCTTGGTGGTAGGGGATCTGTTCCCCGACTGGCTGGCGACCACCAGCATGCGAATCTGACTGCCAAGTGACATAGACGCGTTCCGGTCGAGCCGGAGAGTATCGCGAAAAAAAAAATATTCATTTTTACTTTTGATCTTGCTACCT
The DNA here is from genome assembly GCA_905147385.1 of Limenitis camilla. Taxonomy (NCBI): domain Eukaryota; kingdom Metazoa; phylum Arthropoda; class Insecta; order Lepidoptera; family Nymphalidae; genus Limenitis; species Limenitis camilla. Next base: position 15,856,028 of record LR990225.1, on the reverse strand, counting down.
AAATATCCAACTAAAATAAGTAATAAAATACACAAGTAATGTAATCTATACTAATATTATAAAGAAGTAAAGTTTTTGAGGTTGTAGGGGGGTAAACTCTGAATCTACTAAACCGATTTTGAAAATTCTTTTGTCAATAGAAACAACGTTATTTGTGAGTATCATAGGCTATATATTGACCATAAAAATAAAAAAAAAAGGTGTGTGTGCGATTCACACACGATAGAAGTGAAACTTCAGTAAATCGACAAAAGAATGAGATGAATATATATAATAATATAAAATAGTATGTATATTTCTGTCTCATTCTTTCCTACACATTTTTGTTTTTGTGTCTCTTACCTGTCGTTTTTTCCGTTGCATCCGGTTTGAAATCACAACGATTCTAAAGAAGTTTCACTTCAAAAAAACTTTTCCTTGGTAGTCGGATTTGCAAACTAAGTCGGAAAAAAAAATGTCCAACGAAAACGTTTCTTACGAACGCTGCCTTAGCGATGAGATATATGATTCATAGTTATGTGAGAGAACAGTTTGAATATACCTCAGCGAAGTGAGTGTGGGTCGGCTAGTCTTCAATAAAGGAAGCAAAACACCAGTTACACTGGACTACGATAGACAATAGTTACTCTATGAAATTGCTTATCAAACTTTTATTTCTTGGGACAAAAATTATTAATAATCAAGTTTGTTGTGATGTACTTAAAAAACAAATAAAAATAGTAGTAAGCTCATGAATGGCTATCAAAAGTGTTGCCAACTCAACGATATAATAGTACCTATTTACCTAGATTTATAGCAAAATCCCAAGTTTAATGACAGTAATATAAATTAGTAGTTTGTTATCGTGGCTAAACAATTCGCGTGTTGCTAATTTAAAGGAAAGTATTCGAGTGATGTATGGGAGCCCATGTTGGAAACTTGCTAAGAATTTTATAGGTTGAACGATGACTACTTTTAATCGCATAAAAGGTGAGGTTTTGAAATACTGTGAACTCTATATAACGACACTAACAACTTTTTATTCCATTCAATATAGAGTATCAGATAAAATTATCAACCAATCTCAATCTAAAATCTTTGAATAATAATAAATCGAATATAGATTTTAAATTTGAATTTTTTAGAGAAAAATTTGAGTTAGGGATCTGTTCTCGATCCATAATCCAAAGATTTTGAATTGATTATTAATTTCAGCCTCAAGTGGATAATAATTAGATGATGATCACTGTACGTCGATACATGTAAACGTGAAGATATTTCTGACGATTTTTTCAGAAGCCGTGTTAGAACAGGGGATTGCGAACCAGGTGTAGGTTTAAGAACGTCCTTGACATTATCAATTTACTCTCAATCCACTGCTAAGCTAAGCTCGAGAAAGACCTGGTACTACGACGATAAACTACACTGCTTTTCCTACTTTAGACAATATTTTTAACATTTGAAATTCCACTGAAGATCTGGAACCTTGCCTGAATTGATTTACAGTAGAGGTTATGATAAGAGTTACTGCTCTGGTATAAAAATGAAAATATTGTATTATAATTTTCTAGTCTGACGTTCACAATACACCAGCTATTCTTGACTGACGTATTCTTAGATACTAAAAATATAAATTTATATTTTTTTCTGCAACATTTAAACGTTAACTTTGCTCTTATTTATCGTATCGTACTAAAACGTGTGTTATATAAGAAAGTTTTTGTTATATTAATGACCAGCTATCCCCCCTCGTTACTCTACATAGTATAGGTACACAAAACTTGATTTAAAATATTTTGATTGGCTAGTATTTATTGATTGATTTTAAGTATTGATAATATGTCGGACTGATAGGTCAGTCAGTTTGACGAGTAATTCTAAAGATTGTAAATGGTGCTATGTCTCTCTTATTGAGGATAACATTATTTAACTTCGATACTTAATTTAGTTAAATCGTATAAATATCTTTAACGTAATCTTCTTCATTTTATTTGCGTCTTACAGTCTAATATACGTTATTTAGGCATTTATAATTTTAGTAACAATAAAATAGATATTTTCGTGTATCTAGATACACAATAATAATATTAAAAGGATGTCAAGTGAGATTTCAGCAAGGCTTTCAGTTCGGGCGGGCGGCAGTACCCACGGCGCCGCGGCGGCCGCTAGTCGCACTCGCACTTGCTTCCACTGTTTGTTACGTTCTGTGTTGTGTTTTGTGATTGTTTGTTTATGATAGGTAAGTTGAAAATACTTGATATTACATAATATATAACCTAGTTAATTGTACATTAAGTCATAAGTCGTAAAACATTAAGTTTCAGCCAAAGTTTTGACGTTTCGTAATGTAAACAAATGTTGTTTGTGAAACTTTTTGAATGTTTTATTTTTATTTGTTTGTATTTAAGGCTTTAAGTATACTTTCCATTTTGTCATTTGACAAAAAAATTTCTTACTTTTCATTTGATATAATGTTATTTAATTAAGCTTTTTAATTAAAATTTATGATTTATTGTAATGGCATAAGAGTTTCATTTATATAAAATTAAATTAACATAAGTATAAGCAGCAAAAAAATTTAAAATTAATAGTATACAGTGTCACAGCAAAATTCTGTCAATAAAAGGTATTTTGTATAGGATCTCATTATTATATTTTTAGAGAAATGTAATCAAAACAAATTCATTTCTCCGGTCGTCGACTCTGAGTAACAGTAATCGACATCGTTCACTCATAATATTCTTTCACTTGAGCTCGTTAGCTTTGAGCCCACTACATTACGCATTACACAGCTTTATGAATGTAAATAATATATTACTATTTGTAATATTAAGACGAAGCAATAGAATATATAATTGTGATGGACAGAGGTCATTATCGCCATCGACATCTTGCTCATCTACAAGAAGTAAATCAATGATCAACACAGCTTTAACTGTCCAAAAACTTACTAAACGTTATATTACATCAATTGCATTCCAAGGACAAGGAAATAACATGTCTGGCTTTTATACAGCATGACTAAAATATGACATTGATATATACATGCAGGACTAACAGCCGAAATAAATAATTAATTTCAATATGAAATCTTTGGATTATGAATTGAAAATTCAAATTTGAAGTCTATTTTCCATCTATTATTAATGTCCGAAATCAATCAAACTCAATTCAAATCTTTGGATTATGGATTGAAAATAGATTTTAAATTCAAAAAAATTACAATAGATAGAAAATTCAAATTTGGAATATTTATATTTGATCGTCAAAGATTTTGATATTCAATCTGGAAGCCTAGGATTTTGGTTTAAGATTGATTATAAATTTCGGTAGTTAAAGATTTTGGAATACAGATTAAAAATAGATTCTAAATTTGAATTTTAAATACAAAAATTTGAATTTAGATTCTGTGTTCAATTAAAAATCCAAAGATTTCTGATTGACATTAGTTATTAAATCGATATTGATTTTCGTTACGTATTTCCCTTCACCGAGAATTTTTTTGCCACCAAAGGTGTAATAAAATCATTCACAAAATATAGTGTTAGTAAAAAAGCTTTATATATTTTGTTTGTTTTACATGAATTAAGAAATTTCAAGAAATAGCGTGACAAGACGGCGAAACAGAATCCTTTTCTTGGTATGTTAACACGCGTATTGAATCCTTATAAGTGTTAGCTACAATTAAAACCCCTTTTACTTACTGCATTCAATGTAGCCTGCCCTCGCTTCACATCGGAATAAATTATGAAGTTTTAAAGAGGACATTTTATAATTTACTACGACTATCTTTTTATATTTTGTACTCATTGTATATTAAAAAAATATCAAAAAGGTAAAAAATTCAGCCAAGTGCGAGTCAGACTTACACAACAAGGGTTCCGTATATATTGAATTAAGAGACCAACTAAAGTTTATTGTTGGAAAACTGCTGTCCCCATCAACACAGATAATAAACTGCAATTTGTTTTTCAATGTATTCATTTATTTCAGAATTTTATTCAGATCCAGACAGACAGTTTAACATACAAACAGTCAGAAGCAAAGTGATCCATTTGATATACTAACCTTAAAAAAGAGTTGAAAGTTTCTCCCGTATTAATACGGGCATGTAATGGTAACGAGAACAAACCACACTAGTGTTTGTATATAAATTATCATTACTCACACCCGTTTAACAGATTTAACTCTCAAACGAAACAAGTTCAACATAAATCAACGCATGCGCATGATTCATTGACGCGTATATTAAAATTGCATATCACACGACCAATTGGACGTATTCTCTTTATTTTTGTGTTTTAATGTAAATGAACTTGTCGCCCTTTGTTTATAATTACATCCCAAAAGTCCAGACTAAGATTAAAGACGCTTTTGAAAATACACATAGTCATCATCATCACGACCCATCAATGGCATCTCCTCATCAGGATGAGAAGGGGAATTAGGCCATAGTCCACCAAGCTGGCCAAGTGCGGGTTGGCAGACTTCACACACCTTTGAAAACTTTAGGGAACTCTCAGGAGTGCAGGTTCCCTCACGATGTTTTCCTTCACCGTTAATGCAAGTAATATTTAATTGCTTCAGACAGACTCAGAAAAGTCAGAGGTGTGTGTCTGTGTGGGGGATCGAACTCAGACCTTCCGAATAAGACTTGAAGTCTCAACCACTGCGCTATCACTGCCTACTAGCCAAAAATGAGTCCGCCTTTGTTATTCGCACTGCGAAGATGTGGAACGGTCTGCCGGAGTCTGTATTTCCTGAAAAGTACAATGTTGGTGCTTTCAAATGTAGAGTGAACAGGTTAAGGTCCTTCTAGGAAAGCGTGCTCCATCCTAGACCGTATCGTGCTTTCATGCAAGGCAAGTCATGGTCAAACGCTGACTTATATACAATAAAAATAATTGATTAAATATCTACTACCTATATAATTATATCCTGATAAGTAGTGAGAACCAAATTTTATTTATGTTATAAGATAATTATTTCAATTTTCATTTTGAGTACTCTATAAGTTTTGATTCCCTTCCCAGGGATAAAATATCAATATAAAAATCAATATTTAGAGTTTTCTTATTATTCCGTTAAATATGGCCGTACTCTTTAATTACTTTACTATGAAATTTGTTTCTTGTTTTACAAATTTAAAATATGAATTCATACTACTATCTCTTTAACAGAACAATAGAGGGAAACTGACGTGTCAAATAAAAGTTTCTTTATTCAGTTTGAAATACGGAACCCTAAAACGTCGAGTAGTAAAGGAGAAATATGCTAAAAAATACAGATTTGGAGTCGTAAATCTATATTTATAAAAGGAGAAGCTGACTGACTGACATATCAACGCAGGGCCTAAACTATAAGGGTTAGAAACTTGAAATTTTCCACCACAGTTCCTTTTATAACGTAAGAGAGCACTAAGAAAGGATTTATTTTAAATTCATCCGCTAAGGGGGTAAAACGGGGGTGCAAAGTTAGTATGAAACTTTGCCGTTTTTGATGTTATTCAAATGAAATTCAGTATGAAGGTTCTTCATTAAAAGTCATGAAACACGTATAAAATATTTTTTCGAAAATCATCTCTTAAAGGGGTACATGGGGGGATGCTAAGTTAGTATACCTACCTCATAAAATTATTAAATATGTCTAAAGACGATATACTATAGGTTAATATAACTACCTCAATATCGCAAAGGTAGTTGCGGGTTAAATATAACTTTTAACATTAAAAATTAACAACTTTATAAAAATAAATATTAACATGACCAAAACAAAATGGTCTTACAAGCCACAAACAAGGTAATTTCGGTAGCATAACATAATTCTATATGTCAACCGAGCTGGTTAATTCCACCGCAATATTTGTATTCCCTTTTTCTGAGACAGTATATTATGGTAATAAATTCTGTGGGACAATGTACCGAAATTAATTAAACTCTATAAACGACTTTATTTGGAATTGAATGGTTTATGGAATAATAGGTGTTAGTACATCATAATCAAATGCTCTATACAATTTAATTATTACATTCTCGCCCTTGGCTCGGTCTTAAAACTAACCTAGAATCTAACAAAAGTCTATAATTAAACTATAAATATAAATTTGAAGTATCTTTACAATTTCTATTCTAGATATTGTTAGCAACACATTCAACATTGACAGTTTTACAAATGATTTAGTATATATTGTCTAAAGTAGTGCAAGTAATTAAGATGATGATACGTACTATGTATTGTAATTGAAAGAGAGTTGCTATATTAAAAAACAATAAACAAAACTTAGTACTCACTAATATTCAGTAATTTATATAAAGCGCGATTTAACTCAGCACTAACGCCATCTAGCGGCAGACGAACGAGTTAAACCAAATAAATCTATTATGAATATGAACACTAACCGACCCGCTCTCGCTTCGCTAAGGTGTATTCAAACTGTTTATTCGCTCACATACACGTTCACTCATTTATTTATTCATACTCTATGAATCATATATCCGTTTCTTTCCCGACTTACTTTGTAAATCCGACTACCACGAAAAAATCTTTTAATTTTTCCGGCTAATATGTAGCCTATGATATTCACAAATAATGTGGTTTTCTACTGGTAAAAAAATTTTCAAAATCGGTTCGGTAGATCCAGAGATTACCCCCTACAACCTGACAAACTTTACATCTTTATAATGTTAGTATAGATAATTGTTATTATTCCTTATATGTATAATGAATATAGTGAAGATGGTTTCTACATAGAAATTTCGGACTATTTTTATTTAAAACCATTACTTTTGAATGCAATATTAAATAAACGAGTTATGACCCAATAATGTGTGTGTGTCTATTTGAGTGAATGCAAAAATAGTGAGTTATATTTAAATCGACGTGCAGTCCGCAGTCACACATCCGGCCCTCTCATGCCAACACCGACTCGCTGACAGATATAAGAATACTCACATTTTAATTCTAGACACTATTTCAGCCAATATTAACAAATTTTCTAGGTCAAATGTTGTAGTTTTTAAATTATTAGTATTTGATTTTGGATTTTAAACGGATAAATCTCAGGACAATTCATATTAAAGAATAAATCGACTTCTCTCCTTTTGTGCGTCTGATTTTTTTGTTAATTTATATTTAAGAGACCTCTCAGAAGCTTTGTTGTTTTTTTTTTACCCTAATTTTAAGAGCTATGTCGCTATTGCGACCATGTCGCTCTGTTAGACTGCAAACTAACGTTTAACTTTTAGTTATTCTGGCTTCAACCAATTTATATAAATTTCTAGCCGATAGTGCATCAGGACAACATAAAATACTATTACACTCTCCTATATTATTTACAAAAAGGTTATCAGGAAACAATTCCCGTCTTACCGACTTATTCTGAGCACATTCCATCAAAATATGGTATAGGTCATCCATGGTACCACACACTTCGCAATTAGGCGAATTGGTTTTTTCCATGAGATAGCCGAATCTATTTGAGGAAATGTGTCCAGATTTAAGTCTCAAACAGGTAACTAAATCTTTTCTGTTCAATTTTATTGTGTCAATCCACGGTTTAAAGGTTCCGATTGAATTGTCTTAAACCAGATACCCTTGACTTTAGACCTCTCATCAAAATATTCTTTCCATAATAGTAAACATTTATTTTTTATTTTATTTGAGAAAAATAATAATGACCTGTTAATAAAGTATTTGTGTGTGTTTGTTTGTGTAATAGACGCCTATTATTACAAAACTAAGAATCACCTGCGAATAGTCAGTAATTTCTTTACGTTATCTAAACTTTTGCTAATAATGGATATTTCTGTTTTAGGAGGGAAATAATAGGTAGAGACAAATCCATTCCATTCCCTAGCAAAGCGAGAAATTTTTAATTATATAAATGGGATTTAATTTTACCTTTTTAATTGGATGTTGAGTCTTAAAATCTTAAAATAACTATAACGCAATATTTAGTTAAGCAAGGTGTCAGCTTTTAGTATATAATAAATCACAGCTCCACTAGTACTATGCATAGATTAAGGACACATTTGTCACGCGAGCATATGCAGCCGATTTTGATGGATTGTGACAAACATGGACGTTTAATATGGACATTTTAAAACGATATTATAGAGCAAAAGTCAAATACTGGTTTAGTTACAGAGTTTTTATACTACATGGTAAATAAACAAACAATAACTAAGAATTGAATTTACGTCATGGTTCTACTAATTTTTATTTATCAATTTTTTTGTTCTATTTGTTTGTTAAGCATATCACATAGCATAATGTAAAGCATTTATATCTGAATTGCGTTATATTTTATAAACAATCAAGGACCTTGGCAGTGTCCCGCCAAGTCGCGCAAAGCACAGTAGTTTACTAAAAATCAAGTATTAGATTTGAAGCTGATCATCCAAATTCTAAGATATTATATTACTTAGGAGGCTGAAATGAAGATTTAATATCTTTGAAAAATTTACATAATAACTAAATATTTAAGGAAATAAAAATTCAACGCCGGTGAAAAAGAATTTTCATAGTTTTTTAACATCACACTTAACAACTTTTTAAACTTACAATTTATGATTTTATTGGGTTATGACTCATCATCACGACCCTTCAATGGCCCACTGCTGAGCCAGGTCTCCTCCTCAGAATGAGGAGGGTATTAGGCCATAGTCTTCCACGCTCGCCCAGTGCGGGTTGGCAGACTTCACACACCTTTGGGAACTTTTTAGGGAACTCTCAGGAGTGCAGGTTTCCTTCACCGTTAAAGCAAGTGCATATTTAATTGCTTAAACACACATAACTCAGAGTCAGAGGTGTGTGCCCAGGATCGAACCTCGGACCTCCCGAGTAAGACTTGAAGTCTCAACCACTGGGCCATCACTGCTTTATGATGATGACTTCGTGCTGACTATCGTATTTTTATTAAAATGTTGTAAAAATATGTAAAACTTAATAAAATATTGCCTAGCCAATAAAAAACCTCGAAGGGATTTTGGTCTTAAAAACTTAATGATGTGAAGATGTGTTAATAAAGTAGCATAAACATGAATAAACCATAACTATAACACCATTATATAGTTAAAAATATTTTATTGTCAATTAAACCGTGTTGACACGCCATCAAAGAAGTAATATAGGTCATCTTGGATGGAAATAAATATTATAATGTAGAGCTGTTTCGTAACAGGATATAACGTTATCCAGAATCTGCTTATTATCTACTTTTTTATCGAAATTCGTATTGCGTTCCTTTTATATCATTTCAAGTATACTTTAGTATAGACAATATGTAGCCTTTAGTGCGATAGATTAGAGTCAGTCTCTGCTGTTTTCGCGCAATGTACATGGAGGTTAGTATTATAGTGTCGTGGTTAAGGTCACCTTTCTTAAGGTCCACGTAAGTTAGCTTTATTATCTACTGTAGTTAGTATTCGGGCAGCAAAGGAGAGCGTTATAATTATGTTACTTTAACCTTACACCTTGTTCACAAATGTAAGGCGCTGCCCGGCTTTCTGTCTAAGTTACATGTGTATACTTATTGCTGTACAGATTTAGTATGTCCTCTGGTACATTTCATAGATAAGAATAGATTATTTGAGGATAGATCAATGTTGATTACTGTTTTACCTGAAAGGGGTACTGAAGAAGTAGAAAGTAGATTTTGATGAAAATCTTTAGTCGACTTGAGCCGGAATCGCGCAGTTACAATTTACCACTTTACGTTCAATATATTTGCTATGATAATGTTTGGGCATTCAATAAAAATGTTTATTTCTATCTTGTGGAAGTATGAATTTTTTTGCGTACCAAACTTCATTCAAATCGGTTCAGTCACTTTTGTGTAATTGAGTAATAATCATCTTAACATCTAACTTTAACATTTTTAATATTACTAGCCGACACGTGCGACTTCGTTCGCGTGTCGCTCCGCTCCTATGGGTCATAGCGAGATATTAAATAGCCTAAGTTACTCCTTGTTATATCAGCTATCTGCCAATGAAAGTCCCGTCAAAATCGTTTCAGCCATTTCAGAGATTATCCGGAACAAACAGACAGACAGTAGCATATTGATACAAAAAAACTATTTTTCATCGGAAACATTCATAGTTCTTAAGAGATATAAATAAATTATGTTTATTGAATACCTGATTTAATTTATATAGCAACACGTACGGAGCCAGGGCGGGTCGCCTAGTTATTAAATATATGTATGCAACTGAAACAGCAACTTTTGTTTGACTTTTGTTAAAGCAAAGGGAGGCATTCAATCCAATACTTTTGGCTTTATACCACTATAAACACACAGACTACATTTTATATCAACTATTTAATAGATATAACACTCATTTCTGCACGAGTCGACATGAATGAGATGTAGGATTAAAGGTTCATCGTTTCAATTCATTTTCAAAATCCATACAAATAAGCAATTGCTATTAATGTAAAATTTGGCAATATAAAGCTTTTTAATACAAACTATTGAAAACATGTAGCTGTTATACCATCGGATTGACAGTATACATATTAATAAACATTTTTATGGAACAATTTTTCAAAAATAATTGACCTACAACAATATCGTCGTCAATCCGAAGCCCACACACCTAATTCAACTAATGACAAGGACAGTATACAGTTTTTTGTATCACCCTCCCTTCTACTCATGTCAGCGAAAGTAAGCAAAGCTCTAATCCCCGCTTTAATATCGCTGATGTAATCACCATGTAGCCCGCCCCCCATCCCCCATGTCATCAAAAATAAGCAAAGCAAAGATCCCCCACCAACTTTTAATGTTTACGTAATACTGGAAGTATCCTCCTAACACAAGCATTATAGTATATGATGTATTTGTATAATATACTAGTCGACCCGCGTGGCTTCTTCCGCATGTAGCTCCGCTTCTATTGGTTTTAGCGTGACGATATAGAGCCTATAGCCTTCTTCGATAAATGGGCTATCGAACACTGAAAGAATCTTTCAAATCGGACAAGTAGATCTTGAGATTAGCGCGTTCAAACAAACAAACAATCTCTTCAGCTTTATATATAGCAGTATAGGATTTGTCCTTGTTATTAGACTTAAGTGCAAATATTAGAAAGTGGTCATGGGTTCAAATCCCTATATATATATGTATGTCGGGGATTTTAAATGGTGTGAATGGAAATGGAAGGAGGAAGATGGGAAATATTGGGGAACACTAAAAGGGGGTGATGGTATTGAATGGAATATTGGGAAAACGCAACGTAGATACTTCTACTGAACCGATAAATGATCAAATATGATCTCTAACAATTACGAGAGAAACCTAAGCAGTGCCTTGGACTTGTGACCAAGGTGTAGGCTTAAGGAGCTCCTTTAAGTAATTACAACACTCGCCTCCACTGCTAGGCTCTCTATTTAAACCCAAGGTTAAACGCACATAAACCTAACCTAACACAAGACGAGGTAATTACATTGTAAGGTACCCACGTGACCTTGATCGGACAGCACTCCTAGCACTAACACAACACTGCACAACACTATCACTATTTAGACACTACTTCACTTCTAGAGAGACCGCGCACGACTAAGACTTCAGTCAGACAGTCGATGGCATATAAAGGGTCGAGGGTCGAGACTGTCAAAACAACGGAAGTGACTACTACCCTACTCCAACGCCATAGACAGCGATGATGATTCGATTTAATTGATAACCTTTTACTATTCTCCGACATGTATCACTAGTGGGCTCAGACAGTAGTCATTGGACTACTGTCCGAGCCCATAATAATACAAGGATTTTAGCTTAGTTGTATGGTTTAGGAATACTTTAGTATGTGATCCATAGTGCAGAAATAATAGAATTATTTATGTGTGCAAGCTTCGGACACTTTTTGCAAGTTATTGTTAATCTTAAAATTCTGATGTTGACAACACTAAGACACAGACACCACACCAATACACAGCCATGGTCACCAGGCGAGCTCTGTAAGACAACTGGCTCAAGTCCATCGGAACAGAGGTTATATACAGTCTTGGAATAAAGTAAAAGGTACTACTCGCGAATATAACATAATTAACGGTGTTGCTAACTGTACATGTAAGCGAGGGTATATAACAATTTAATTAATATCATCTATATACTGTAATAACAGATGGGTAACATATCCAATAAGGGCGTCAATTTCTATCCTATCTCCATCTGCACAAACATGTGGAGATATACTTGTTAACTTAACACTAAGAAATGTTTATTTATTCACACATATTGATTTCATTCGTTATCTATATGAGAGTTATACTGCACAGTAACACGTATATTAGTCCTAGTCACAATGAAGTCCCAGCATTACGACACCACACCATCTGCACAACTACAATGGTCAGCATAAGCTTCATTTGTCAATTGGTATAAATCTATTGAAACAGCGGTTATATATTGTATTGTTATAAATTGTTACGTAGGTATAATAATAATAAGAAGTCAACTGTGCTTGGAGCTTGTGACCCGTGAGCAGGATCAAAAATGTATTTTATGTATACACATAATATATCAGGATGTCATTTCATGCAGCAATATGAGGTCGTGTAGTGCATAGGGGTGTAATTGCAATGAAGAAAGACCTCGTTAACCTGCACGTGGGCATCATCATCGCGACCCCTCGATGGCCCACTGCTGAGCCGCCATATTAGGCCATAGTCCACCACGCTGGCCCAGTGCGGGTTCACACACCTTTGAGAACTTTTTAGGGAACTCTCAGGAGTGCAGGTTTCCTCACGATGTTTTCCTTCACCGTTAAAGCAAGTGATATTTAATTGCTTAAAACACACATAACTCAGAGTCAGAGGTGTGTGCCTGTGTGGGGATCGAACTCGGGACCTCCCGAGGAAGACTTGCAGTCTCAACCACTGGTCCATCACTGCTTCACAAATCCCAGGCAATTTTAAAGCATGTGGTGTGTATTATAATTATTATTGTGTTTAACATGTTATTGTATAGCATAAGTAAAGCTGGTAGAGTCGTTAGTTCTTCAAAATTCCAAAACAATTAATTTATGAAAGTTTAATCATAACCAGTTAAGATATTAGCTTAAAATAGCTTTATGAATAATCCAATCAAAATTAATAATATCTGCACAAACACAAGGCCGTGTGTTTACTAACTTAATACTAATCGCTCATTTGGTGAAGGAAGTTAATCCATGCTAATAATATTATTATGGATTTAGTAGATACTTCCCTCACTTCGCTGAGGGAGGCTCATATCTGACTTTCAAAGTTCTAATATGTGAGAGGTTGTGTAGCGAGTGATGGGACACATTCCTTGCTACACATCCTTGCTCATCTCTGGTGGCAACACAGCCTTAGTAAGAGTTTTGTCATATTATTAGATCGAATCCCATTTTAGTTACTTCATAGCTGCCTTCACGAGAACACGTCTAATAATAGAGGTTATATATTATCTTGTTATAAATCCTTACGTGGGTAAGTTTAAATAAAATAAAAGAAACTATAGCTACCGGCACGTAAGTGTAGGTATGACCTTGAACTCGCAGAAGTCACTACTTGCGCCTTTTTAGCGGGGAGCGCACGGATGGAACTGCTAACAAACTGCCACTATTTTTGCTCAGACCTAAAGTTAACTGCCGGCTACAATACTCGCGAATAGATAACTAACTACATATGAAACTATATATTTATCCCTCTCCCTAAACTTAATAGCGCAATTGTTAGAAAGAGACAAATATATGACTTACATTCGTTTAGATTAGGAGAGTAAAAATAATGATTTACGTTAAAGCTTGTAACATTTGTGGCTTTGTGTGAAGACTTGACGTCCATATTATAGGTCAATGTCATATCTAAATATTATAAAAATTATTAATGTGAAAGTTTGTATATTTAGATGTTTGGATGTTTGTAACTCAATCACGCAAAAACGGCTAAACAGATTTTAATAAAGTTTGGCACACATATACTTTATAACCTAGATTAACACTTAGGCTACTTTTTATCCCGGAAAAATTGAGTGTTCCTGCGGGATAATAATAAAACATGTTTAATGTCGAAAGCGCTTGATTAGTTTTAGTACGAAGCCGGGGCGAGTCAACTAGTCTTTAAATAAATATAACTCAAGTTATCCTTATATTATTTAGTATATCCGCGTCCAAATATTATTTGATATTTCTATTGTTCCGTAGTAAGTAGACAAGTGGAAGTGATTTGTCAGCATTAGCGGTTATGTAAAAAAGCTTTACGTTAAAATGTTAAGCCAGTTGCTTTACGTTGCGAATAACTACCAGGAAATGTTTGTTCATTCGCGACTAAAATAGAAACTTATATTCGTATAAAGATTGAACTCATTAAAGTCATATTTCATGAAGGATTGATGAGTGTGAGCGGCAAGAGGTCGACAGCCACTGATTTTAACGATCAGGTCATGAGTGCTCTAAACGCTTAATTACTACAAATGTCTTGTAAAGGAAATGATAAGAGGATGTTATAATTAAGAAGCCAAATAAACCCAAGTTACATAACAATGAACTACACTACTTACACATTTTTTTTTTCAATGCTTATTGTATGAAATCATTTGACAAACATGCTTATAAAAATGATGTAATTTCTTATTTTATTTGAAACTCTAGATGCGTAATTTTATATTAAATCTAGAAAGTTCCGTAATATAGTTAAAGTTGAACTGTCAGATCGTTTGTCATCATATTTAGTTGACCCACTAACTGGCTCGTTCATTTTTATTTTAAAATAAAATAAAGACAAATCGCTTCTTCGCGAGTTTCTGCTAAAGTTTGAACCGTTCACATTGTGGGGGTAAGATATTATAAGGTGTGGGTTTTATAATGAAAACCAAGCTTAGATAAAATAATTAAACTCGAATGAATGTTTGTTTGTATGTCTTAAAACGTATATAGTAAAGTGTTAGCAAAAGCATCCTTAACGTAAACTATACGGTTGTTAGATATTTACTGATTTTTTTAAAACTGCTCTATCGATTTCGATAAAAAACATATTTTCCAAATCGTTTCAGGCGTCTTGGAGTAATTGGTAGACTTTTTAACTGAGGTAGGGCACAGCAGGAAATTTCCTGCTCAAATATAAAGCAGCCCGACTGGGGTAGTACCTCGACCTTACAGAAGATCTCAGCTAAATAACACTACTCTGAAGCAGTGTTGTGTTCCTGTTGGTGAGTAAGGTGACCAGAGCTCCTGGGGGGTTTGGAGATAGGGTCGGCAACGCGCTTGCGATGCTTCTGGTGTTGCAGACGCCTATAAGCTACGGTAATCGCTTACCATCAGGTGAGCCGTACGCTTGTTTGCTGACCTAGTTACATAAAAAAAAAGGCTAAGAATAATAAACTATTACTTTTCTGTGGCAAGGAATTACTTTAACATTAAATTTGTAAACTTATATTTAGATAATCATCAACAACTTTGTTATACCCTCATTTGTTTACTAATTTTATTATAAATATGAACGGATAGTGTTTTAAAGTCATTCTTGTTCGAAACGTCGGACTGTGCGGACGTCTGAGGGAATGAAGTGAAAACTGTGGTTGGAGTTTATATATAGAAACATACTCTAAATGAGATATAATAATAGCCTTTATTCGGACAATTGTTTTACACATATTTCTTACTAGTATATATATACAATGTTTCTAAATGTTTATGATTATATGATATGATTTAGACACTTTATATTTCTCTACTACTATTTATATTTCTACGTTTGTTAAGTTGGTTTTATTTATGATTTTTCTTAGTCCGTGTGCCCTTCGGCAAAGGCTTCCTCCAAATCTTTCCATTCTTTCCTATTTATAGCTTTTCTTGGCCATGTTTTTCTGCGACTTTCACAATTTCATCGTCCTATCTTTTGTGCTGTCTTCCTCTGTTTCTTTTTCGGTACAATGGATACCAAGATATTATTATTTTTGCTCCATTTCTCTCTCCCTCTCATCGTGTGTCCTGCCCATTTCCATTTGAGACGTTTAATCTTTTCCTTAACATCTTCCACTTTGGTTATATTGCGCAAATCGCCGTTTGTGTATTTGTCTTTTAAAGTTATACCAACCATACTCCGTTCTTTTGACTCAGCTGTTTTTTCGTTAGCGACCAAGTCTGACATCCATAAGTGAGAACTGGCAGAATACAGGTTGAATATTTTAGTTTTTATAAATTGACTTATTTGGTTATTTTTCATTAATTCTTTTAATGACCAGTACCTTTTTACGCATTTCCAACTCTCATGTCTACCTCTTTTCCATTCATATTTTCAGGAGATATAATTTCTCTATTATCTAAGTGAGATACTCATTCATAATATATAAAACACCACCTTTCTTAAAAGTAATATAGTCAAAGCTCTTCTTACATTGCTATTTACCAGTTACTTATAATAGTTTGAAAGATACATCCTTTTATATGTAACAGATATACCTACAGAAGTTAAATATTGTAGTTATAGTGACTTTAGATATATTGGTTTTATATAATTTTAGTTACGACTCAATTTGGACACATACTTTATAACCTTTTTTTTTTGCGTGCTGGGGGTTCGCAGTATAGCATTCTACCTCAGCACTCAGAAGGACATACCTGCTTGAGGTTCCAAGTTTATACCTGGGGCCCAGCCAGCTGCGCGAATGCACGCATTTGCCGACCTGGTCTTCTCTTGCGACCCTTTGTCCGAAGAAGGATTCTCTTCACAGTCCAGAAGATCGTGCGGTATCCCGAATTGCTCTGATAGCAATAACCCTTTAAGACCTACGCAAAAGTGATCTAACCACCCTGGAATGTCCTCTCGCCCAGACAGGGGACTAACATATAGGCTACTTTTTTCCCTGAAATTTTATGTGTGCTTGCGGGATAATAATGTAATAACTGTACATGTCATAAATTGCACTCGTGCAAAGCCTGGGCGAGTACTACTAGTTAATAAGGACAAAATGTGAACGTGTACCGTCGTAGCAAATTCCACCTCTAATTTAAAATATATGTTTTATACGAACAGACAAGTTTCACAATTTCTTTTGATTTATTACAAATGTTATACAGAAGACCTGTTATATTTCTTTATGTTATTCAGTAGTCAAAGAGATGATAAATATTATGATAGAGTTTAATATCTGGCTATAACACAGCGCGACTGATTCTTGGTTGGATTTGCAGGACTAACGATCAATTAAGATGTTTACGGCCAGAGACTTTACTGTTCGCTGTTTTTATTTAATAGAATCAGCATTACCTGATTTTGGACGGTTTGTGGACGTCTGCATGCAAAACTTGCACTACTTTAGACAACGTTTACTGTCTGAAATCACTTAACAGGCTATCTCAAATCTATAAGGAACGGAACTTCTTGACAATACATTTATCAATAGTTTTACCGAGTATCCAATTTTTCAAAATTCAAATATCATCATATTTATATCAAAAACATACGTATCTGCAATATTTCTTTTTTTTTAAATTTAAACGAGATTATAAAGTAAATGAGAAAAGTAGAACGTCAGTTGCATGTTAAATAAATATTAGTTTTTATAAGGACTCGTTAGTTAAAAGTACGTTTTAAAATTTAATTGGATTTTCTGACTCAATGTCAAATGTAGGACATCGTACTTAAATATTCTAACCCTATATGTTATTAAAAATATTCCAGACTGAACTGAGTACATTACTCACGTGCTCCTCAATAAGAATATCCAGCACCACACCATCAAACAACACTACACTAATAGTCTCACTCCCTCAATTCTAACGGAACGAAAGTTATATATTGTTTTGAGATTATAAAGTATATAGCTGTTGCTGTTACTAGTTTCTTTTGCGGATACAGTAGAACAGTTTATATTATTAATTTAGATCATGAAGGCTTTATAAACCTGCTTCTGGACCTCAGGCCTCAGATACTGCTCGGTTTCCTGTATAAAGAGAATGTGACTACATAATACAGTAAAGCTTCAAAATTCTCTTTTAATATTTTGTGATCCATTAACAAAAGTAAAAAATATTTGAAATATATTTAAGTGTACTCTGATGCCGCGGATGCATTCGATCCGGAGAAACGTTCCATTACATGATTGAACCACTGCCACAGCCACAGCCTCTGCCCACAGATTATATAACACACTACCCTCTACTTTTGATGGTAAATACAAGCTTTTGTGAATTAAACTAACACTAAAAGATTTCCTTTATTACGTCATTCACTAACTTTAAAATTAGGTAATAGTTAGTCGAGTTTAAATAACTTGAGTCTAACGATTAATAGAGTAAACTTATGAGCATAGTAAACTCAGGAGGTTGCCGTTTTAGAACTCTTCCAAAAGCGTGTCTGCGTACAAATGATGGTCTCGCTCTATCGTGTCGTAAGGTTTACAAGTCAAGATATAATTCAAAATAAACGTAACACATAATCTACACTATATCTACGTTTACTTACAATTCTTATATATTCCTCTATATCTATACTAATATTATAAAGATAAAAGATTTGTTCTTTTGTATGTAACGAATAAACCTAAAAACTACTGGACCGATTTCAAAAATTCTTTCACCATTAGAAAGCTACTTTATCCCTGAGTAACATTGGATATATTTATTACTAAAAAAAATTGAAGATCCTCAAAAATTCTTATTAAAACCAACCCAAGGTGTAAAAAAATTATCCATAAAATGTCTTTCTAGAATAGAACATAAAAATGTTCTACAATATTATAGAACGTATCAATATCTACAAAAAACCCCGCGAAACCATATGTCCAACTATTATAGTTATGTCACTATAACTACTTTTTTACATTTTAAAAGTTGATAGAAATGCCTATCAAAATCAGACCATGTGTCCCATACCTTTGTATTCATTCTTATCTAAATAAATTATTTTGTATTCAAGACCTGTTGATTACTTTTTGAATAATTAAAATCGGACATTCCATTCAAAAAAAAATACACGCCGATGTATCGATGTGGCTCCACGCAGCGCGAGAGAGAGAGGGGCGATAGAGGGGGCATTGAAACGCGGGAAAGCAAAATGTTAAAAAAAAATTGTCCATCGATGTGAAGCCGGGAAGGGCCGCTAATAATCAATCCTTTTTCATCTTTTTAAAAAAAGAAAGGGCCATCTGCAATTTTTAGACCATCAAAAATCATAAACTAATTGACATTCAAGATTTTAACGTCACACCGACACATAAGTTCATTCAATATATTATCAAAATTTAGCAAATTGTTTGTCACCAAAACTTTTTAAAGTCATTGAGATCGAATTTACAAATTCCAGTAGAGGTCGAGTCGTCTGAAGGTTATCCGGCCATGCCAGCCAGTAGACATAAAACTATTTTTATGATTTTAACTCAGGGTTTACTTGAAGAGTAATAGTGTCGTTACAATTTAAGGTCTGGGGTGTGACCTTTATAATTGAAACATGTAGAGAAATAAAATATATCAATTAAGTAACGTGTTAATACTATGCATGTAAGTAAGACTTTTCCTCTTCCTAGACATTCGATAGCCACTGAATTTTGATCTCAGATCTAATGAAATAGCAACATTATTTGTTTTTCTACCCTCAAGCCGATCTAGCCGTGAGGGCATCCCTTTACGGGTAATAACACAATGTAAATTAAGGATTAGAATAAAATTACCCTCTGCTACTAGGAAAGCATCTAGTAAGAGGGAAGTAACCCAAGAATCCCTTGGTTGCATGCGAATCCGACCGCCAAGTGTCTCTGACGCGTTCCAGCCGAGCCGCATGTGGGTCAGACCTAACCCTCCCTCTCTCCCATTACTGCTGCGATTCCAATGAGCACCGGGTTCTTTCTAGGGGTCCATAGAAACCGCAGCAGTCTTTTCCTCGCTCCCCTTCTTCACTCTATCGTCGAGATACCCTCTAGTTTAGCCGATGTCCATGGACGACGGTGGCCACTTTCCATCAAGGTGCTCGTTTGTCCCTTATCTATCATAAAAAAATAATAATTTACCACTAATTGTAATTACTTTTTATTATTTCTTATTCACTTATTTTGATACTTTTTATTAAACTTGATTTTATATTACTCATCTGTCTATAGGTCTAAGATAATAAATGCCATCTTCTAACACTGCTGCTTTTACGGTGACCACTTAACTTACCCTTACATTTATCTTGTATTTACCACTTTAAATGAATCCCTGTTTATTCCTCTCATTAGATATTTGGTATTTTTAATTTAATATTGAGTTTCTTAATAATCATAATTTTATATTTCTTATTTGAAAATTGTTTTAAGATGTCACGGTTACTACTTACCTTACCCTTAACTTACCTTACTTTATTTTATTATAGAATTGTGCCAATTAGTCATAGAGCTTTATAATACGGTAAGACTCACGTTTATTTTGGCCATACAGGAATAATTTCATGCCGTATTTGCGCCCGTTTTTTCACTCGCTGAAGATCACCAAATTCGTATGAAACTATAGTCCTATATGAACAAAAAAAGATGAGTCGTACCGTATTATAAAGCTTTAAACTACCTTACTCTTACTCTATTGCTTATAAAGGTCAGTACCATATTGGTATTTTTTTTTCTTTAAAGTTGTCGCTGACTATTAATCTAATAGAACAACAGTTTAGTTAATACGAAATTGATGTTCAGTATATTAATAAATCATGCGCGGGAGCATCTTTATTGAATAAAGGTGCCGCTCGTTGTGGATCACTTGGGAACCTCGGACGTTATTTGTTACTATTTTATTTTATAATAGGATAACGTTTACTATTTATAAGAATTTAAATAGAAAAATCCTATCGAGGATATCGACTACAATCTCTCTCTATGTTTTTTTTAAAGAAAACTTTTGATTAGCAAAACAACATGGCCAACAACAGTGATGGCCCAGTGGTTGAGACTTCAATGTCTTACTCGGGAGGTCCGAGTTCGATCCCTCACACAGGCACACACCTCTGACTTTTCTGAGTTATGTGTGTTTTAAGCAATTCAATATCACTTGCTTTAATGGTGAAGGAAAACATCGTGAGGAAACCTGCACGAGTGAGAGTTTCCTAAAGTTCTCAAAGGTGTGTGAAGTCTGCCAACCCGCACTTGGCCAGCGCGGTGGACTATGGCCTAATCCCCTTCTCATTCCCGGCTCAGCATTGGGCCATTGACGGGTCGTGATAATAAATATAGGGTAAATTTAATTTTTTTGGCTAGTTTGTAATATAACTAGAAGATTAAAAAATTTTTTCAACTGTTCTTACAAACTTACGTGAAAAAACAAACATCACGAAAATTATAGCTTTTATTCCAGTTTATTTATTTCAATGTTTTTATTTTAAATGTAAATAAAACAGTAGAAACAGTAGTATATTCTTCGCAAGAAAGAACGAGCTTCTTCTTAAAAGTTAGTTTTTTTAATGTAAATCTGTACGTAAAATAAATCTAACGAAATTATAAAAATAGAAGTTAATCTCTAACTCCCGCATCGCCATGACCTATTTCTAGATCTGTTAAAGCTGCTCTGAAAGTCACTTAAATAAAAAAACAACGCCCTATGAAAACATCAATCAACTAAATGGCACTTGACCTGGAATTGTGGAGCAAATTATTTGAAAATAAAATTTAATGAAAATGGAAAAATGCCTTTTTACGAACTTAATTTATAGTTTTGAATTCATTGGGAAAGTTTAGCCGATTTTTTTATTGTAGAATAAGGCCAAAGAAAAACTATTCTTTTTATGATAAGGTTCACTTTAAGTAGACCTCAAAATTCTGTAATTGGATGATCTACAAATTTGAATTACTTTATTTACAAACAAAAAAATATATTAAAATTATAATAAACCATGATGGCTTTTTTTTTCAAACATAAATTTGATGATAGACCATGTTGACCTTGTTTTCAAATATAAATTTGATGATAGACCATGTTGACCTTGTTTTCAAATATAAATTTGATGACAGACCATGTTGGTCTTTTTTTTCAATATAAATTTGATGATAAACCATGTTGGTCTTTTTTTTCAATATAAATTTGATGATAAACCATGTTGGTCTTTTTTTTTTCAAATATAAATTTGATGATAGATCATATTAGTTTTTTTTTCAAATATAAATTTGATGATAGATCATATTAGTTTTTTTTTCAAAAATAAATTTGATGATAGACCATGTTAGTTTTTTTTCAAATATAAAATTGATGATAGACCATGTTGGGATCTTTTTTTCGACAGTCTACTTTATATTAGGTAGGTACAGATTTTTAAACGGACTTGATCTTTTAAACGAATTTTATTTGTAATTTTTATGTTGATAATTTGAAACTTTTATTTAAAATAGCTTACTTTTGCAAGAAAATGTACATACATTATATAAATTTAGTCTGATTTAAAAGTTATGAGGATGAATTATCTCATAGAGACCATAAAACGAGAAAATTCATTATTTTCTGTTCCTATAATATTTGTAGTAAGGAAAAATATTATTTTCTAGTTTTATTACGCATATATTAGATTTTTCAATCCTTACACGAAGTAAATAAACTTAAACTTTATTAAAGGAAGAGCGTTATAAAATGCAGAGCTCTGTGAAAATATTTTTAATATTAACACGATACTGCTTTTTTGCTATAAAAAATATTTGTGTAAACTTTCCCATATTACTATAGACCAGTTTTAAATTAAAAGTAAAGTTTAATAAGTACATTTTTGTAAAAATTCACAATTATGTAATCCAAAATATATTCTAATATAATCTTAATTATTATTGATTATAGAGAATAAGCACAATATTTTTTTTATAATATTTGATTAAATTTTGTTAAAAAGCAGCCGACTTTAGTAAATAAACTAACTGAATAAAACGTGCTAGTAATAACTGCAGAAGTTGTATACAATGATATATCCAGTTAGTTGTCTTTTAAAACCAGCTCTCTACTATAGTATGTACTCTTAGTCGTCTATTAATATCAGCTCTCTACTATAGTATGTACTCTTAGTTGTCTTTTAACAGCAGCTCTATACTATAATATGTATTTTAGTCGTCTATTAATATCAGATCTCTACTATAATATTTACTCTTAGTTGTCTTTTAACAGCAGCTCTATACTATAAGATGTACTTTTAGTATCTATTATCAGCAGCTCTCTACTACAATATGTATTTTTAGCCGTCTATTAACATCAGCTATCTACTATAGTATGCACTCTTAGTTGTCTTTTAACAGCAGCTCTCTACTATGATATGTATTTTAGTCGTCTATTAATATCAGCTCTCTACTATAGTATGTACTCTTAGTTGTCTTTTAACAGCAGCTCTATACTATAATATGTACTTTTAGTCGTCTATTAACATCAGCTCTCTACTATAGTATGTACTCTTAGTCGTCTATTAATATCAGCTCTCTACTATAGTATGTACTCTTAGTTGTCTTTTAACAGCAGCTCTATACTATAATATGTACTTTAAGTCGTCTATTAACATCAGCTCTCTACTATAGTATGTACTCTTAGTTGTCTTTTAACAGCAGCTCTCTACTATAATATGTACTCTTAGTTGTCTTTTAACAGCAGCTCTCTACTATAATATGTACTCTTAGTTGTCTTTTAACAGCAGCTCTATACTATAATATGTATTTTTAATCGTCTATTAACATCAGCTCTCTACTATAGTATGTACTCTTAGTAGTCTTTTAACAGCAGCTCTATACTATAATATGTACTCTTAGTTGTCTTTTAACAGCAGCTCTCTACTATAATATGTACTTTTAGTCTTCTATTATCAGCAGCTCTCTACTACAATATGTACTCTTAGTCCCCTTTTGACAACAGCTTATTACAATATCACATACTTAAAGTAATTTTTAACAGAACCTTTCTACCATAATACCCACATTCTATAGTGGTCAGAAAATTCGAGTGATACAATAATATTTACTATTAGACTCTTTTAGAAAAATGTCTATATGCTATAAAAGCAGATTATATTTGAAAACAAACGAATAAGCTAAGTATCGACATGCGCCGTATACATTTCATGGTATTCAACCCGCTTGCATTCATGCGGGCTGATATCATTGTCAACGCAACAGCGTTGTAGCTAAGCCCAATATTCACTAGACTTATAATTTATTTTGTATATAATTTTTTTTGCACTGCTCAATTTACTGTCTAATGTGTATGTAGTGTAGATTATATAAGTTGTAGGCGAGAAATTTAAATATCAAATGGCGTTTCAATTCTTGATAGTCGGTGATTGCAAATGGCGTCTTAAAGTTTATTATTTACAATTACGGATTAAAGGTTTAGGACATTTTGAAGAGTGATTTTGCGAAGTTAATATTAATTATATGTAAAAGATGTAGCAAATAGTGGTAGTTTAGTGGAAGAATTTGTTGTGTAAAATAATGATAATTATAATGGGAAGTTTATATATAATTTGCACGTATTTCTAAAAAGACAACATCCTGACCATACTATAGTGTACGATCTCGGCCATTATTTTTAAAGAAGTAAACCTGCAGTATAGATTATACAATAATGAAAAACTAAAACTAATTCACGTACAAAATGTTTGCAGAATCGTCAGTACTTATTCATAGTAGTGTAGCGATGCGTGAACCACCAGATGAATCCAGCAAAGCCTGTCGCATGTCGTGTGTCGTGTGTCGCTTGCCAGACTTGTTACCCAAAAATTATTACCGCTGACATGTCTTTTGTGGACTATTTCAAATTATTCCACTTTTCAGCTGTTGCACTCGCTATCATGTTGGGTTTGTTTTTCAATGCTTTCCACTATAGTGCAACTCTTAATCTATATATTTCATATTCATATTATAAAAGAATATTTATGACAAATCTAGTTACTCTTATCTTATATGTATAGATGTTAGGAAGCCCAGCACCAACCAGGATTTATGACCCAGGTGAAGATTTAAGGACGTCTTTGACCACGATGCTCATCGTCTATTGCTTGAACACGTTACCCAACGTTAAAAAAAATTCTCCTAATACTCACGGTTTACTATGATAATCAATATTTAATCTCTGAAACTACTTATCAAACTACCCAGATCTATGGTTGAGTGAGTGTATTTTTAAAATAGAACGAGGTTAAGGTTAGTGAAATGTTAGATGACAAGGTCGAAAATTGCAGGGAAGAGTTTTAAGAGAGGGTAACCCAATAAATATAGTACAGAAGACAGACGTGATCTCACAGTATTGTTATACATAAATAGTAATATGATAATATTAATAATAGTAACAAAGACGATAGTATGAAGCGGGTTATAACAACAATAGTATAGCTGAGATAGCTGACGTCATCCATCACGATATTACACGAGCTCTCTCAGATGATTCTACTACACAAATATTTGGGAACGGTTCCTTAGTACACTTGTACAGTAGCCATTGTGCCACGATATTTATTAGTATGTGAAAATTGACGTATTTAAATTTTACTCGTGTTAGGAACTTTTTTGGTTTGAGTGGCTTAAATATCTTGATGATCTCTACTGATAGTAATTTCATAAAGTAACTGATCCGTTTAGAACGGGACAGTCCCGTAAATCGGTTTTCAGTTTCCTTGTGCCAAAAGAAATCTTCGGAACGTGAAAATGTTCCGATTTCCAAAAGCAAAAGGTCGATCCCCTTTGTATAGAATTTTTTTAGAAAATTCTAGGGATACCTCATAACTTTACCTACCTTATGGAAGGTTATGAATTTATGATTAATATTTGTTTCTTTTTTGGTGAGACTATCGTCGTCACTATGATTTGCCTGTGACATAAACCCGAGGAGAAATTGTTTTGTTTAATTTTGATTTGCCTTTTCACATTTGAATTTTTGACTCCCATCCCGTTTATCTAATTGAGTTACTGAGTTTGGTTAGCTTTTAGGTAACGAGATGTCATGTGTCATAAGTGTAGTTCATTATTTTTACGTTTGACTGTGAAATAATCTCTTAGGCTGTGTTTCCACCAGAAATGATCGGGTGTGTGAAAGACACCAAAAACACTCAGTGTGAAACTAGTTAAATGAAGCGATTTTATTGGTTCTTAACAAACACATCCATCGCTACGCGTCCACGCACATCACTTTTTTACGTAAAGGACTCTAAATAGATTAAATGTATTTGTGTAAGAATATGAATTTAATATTTTTAAATATAACACAATAATTACACTATTGCAGTACGTAATATTAATTTTTATTTATTAATAAAAAATCCGTTTATTTGAGGTACCGTGAAGATATAGTTGAAATATCGGAGATGATCAATGGAAACACGACGTCGTTTATATGTTTACTCTTTTAGCATCTCGAATTATTATCGAAAATATTTATTACGTAAAATATAAAAAAGATATTGGGTTTCTTTATTAGGTACTATTAAATGAAATCCACATTAACTAATATACATTACTAATTACTAGCCCTTGAATGTTACCGGAATTACCTATTTTAAAGGAATT
Organism: Limenitis camilla; assembly: GCA_905147385.1. Classification (NCBI taxonomy): domain Eukaryota; kingdom Metazoa; phylum Arthropoda; class Insecta; order Lepidoptera; family Nymphalidae; genus Limenitis; species Limenitis camilla. The sequence goes on along the minus strand of LR990225.1, from coordinate 15,829,600 downwards.
CTTCCGATCTTCCAGTCTATTTGATTTAAGACTGATATAATTTGTAAAAATCTACGAAAAACGAAACACAAAATGTAATAAATTCAAGACGTTATTTTTAATTTTCATAATATATGTTGTGTAAAATGTACTCACTACTAACTCAATTCAATAATGATAATTTTAGTCAGTTTTATAGTTTCCTATAATGTAGGGAAAGCGATCTACTTAATATATAGATCATCAAGATATATAGATCATCATAGGGTAAAACAGAAGTCCCCAAACTTATTTAACCCGAAGACATCTCAGTTATAGTCTCAGTCTCAGACCAATAAAAAAAAAACAATTTAATTCTGAGTCTTAAATTTTGTTTAATTCTAAGTCACTATATGATATGATGATAATGATGGCCTTAAGGGACGTTCAAGTATTACCTAAGCATTAAACGGGGGGGATCCTTACTTTGATTATTTTTGATAACATGAGAGATGGGGGGATCTGCATAATAATTACCCCAGCGATAAAAAAGTAAACACAGGCATAAAAACGTGGATAGGAAGAAAAAAGCATGCATCAATGTTGCGCGGGGGGTGGGGGAGGGATTAGGGCTTAGCTTAATTTTGCTAACATGGGAGGTTGATTAAAAAAATTTAATTCTCAGCGATCGATTTCTATAACTCGTGATTGGGGTCTATACAGACCACTCTGAGAATTACTAGCATAGAGTAATAATTGTGCTATCTGATTTTGAGCTTCCCGATTTTTTAAAAATGATCTAGCAACACTGATATAGAGAGTAAGTTATATTTCTTAACATATTTATCTGAATGTTTAAAAGCATTCAGATAAGTAAATTATCTTCTGGATTGTGGAGTGGTCGGGCGCGTTGTGTAAACAGAGATCCATTCAGTTAATGTTTAAATAAACCGATTAGGAAAAATGCAATAATGGACTTGATAAATGTAGACATTCCGCCATTGTTGTTGTTGCTTTAGGCTGACTCTACACTGGCTACACTGTCTTGTAGGACTTAAGATAACGCCATAAAATATCAAATGCCTTTATTACATTATTATGTATGGATTATTTGTAAAAAATGATAAAATAAAAAAAATAATATAATCTGTTAAAAACAATTGTATTAAGATTAAATATTAATAAATATTAATTTCGGTTGTAAATAAGCCAGGTAAAAAATTAACTCATGCGTCACAATAAGGGAGAATTACCTTTTTAACTGAGTTAGACTATATTCGATATGTGAAGTTACTTGTCAGGCTGCCACAGATCTATTGGGAGAAAGGTCTATAAGTGGTCAGACCAGCGAGGGTATTCCTAAACATCAATCCATACCTCCTGATGTGATGATTTTTGGAACACTAAAACTGAAATATTTATTTTTCAATGCAGTTTAAATTAAATGTAAATGTTTGGTGGCGAGCATGAGCAGTGGAGGTAAATGTTCTTACCAGTCTCAGAAGCCCCAAGCAATACTTTTATCTAAAATCCATGTTATTATTTGCGTCACCGTGTTACTACGTAGTAGGTATATGGTTTATAAAGAGTTTTTATTTTAAAAACGGTGTAAAATGAGGTAAAATCATTATATTTTCAACGCTACAATGAACACTTCCCTTTATAAATAGATGAGTGAAAGCGACGGGATTTCTTTAATAACCTCATTCCGGACGGTTTTAGAACTGTTACGACATCTCTGCCCCATAGATCCATGGATACATGGCTGCTATACACAAGTTATTTATAAGTTTCTATTACTATTGCGTTAGTTAAAATAATCTACATTTTATATAACTTTGTATAATAATAACTTTATTTGGAAACATTCATATATGAGCTTAGTATATATTGGTAACGATGATACTGCAAAAGTAAAAACTGCATATCAACGCCCACCTCCAAGACATTTTTACAATCTGTTCCAAATAGTTTACAAAAATTTTAAGTTTACAGTTTTTACAAAAAATTAAATTTGAAATACCCACTATGGCAAATTTCAGGTGATTGGCTGTATGCTCAAGAAATACTTGTATCTATGAGTGTGTGTGTGTGATTGATTGTGTATATGTGTGTTCTGTGTGTATTTGTATGTCTGCTTGAGTTATTTTTTTTCATTGAAGCTTTAATAATTATCAAAAGATCCTCTGTCTCCACATAGGATAAGGTCTTTAGCCATGCTATGCATTTACAGATATGCGAAGTCAGAGGATAGATATTAATTTTTTATTTAATCTGTTATTTTGAATTGTTACTTTCAAATAAAATTAAACAATTGTTACACTTTCAAAGGAAAAGTGTTTTTTTTAAATTGTGGATTGCAAACGAGCAGATGGTCCACCATCGCCCATGGACATCGACAATACAAGAGAGCATCTGCGGTTTCAGCGCACCCTGAGCAAGAGCCTAAACTCTACTAGATCCGCAGCATTAATGGTATGGGATAGGGAGGGGGTAATGTTATTTACATGTATTTTTTGAGTCACATTTCAGATCCCGATTCTCCTGAGATTTTGTATTTATATGGAAATTCATTATAAGAAAAAAACTGGAGCTGATCTGATGATGGAGTCAGACGGTGTACATGATAACTCTCTAATAATAAAATCAAACCCTATCTAGTTCTTTTGATTAGTCTTGACTCTATGATAAGCCCTAGATATCATCTAGTTTATCTTTTTGTGTATTTCTTAGGCATTTGCAGATCGCACGTTTTAATAATTTTTCCTTAAATATTGTAATACTACCTGCGCAGGGCGGTTTCATCCCCTATATTTTGGGTAATTCACACTATATCATTATAAATTATAGCCTATATGTTATTCTGATGTATATATTATTGTAAAGTTCCATCAGAATCCATTCAGTAGTTTTTGCGTGAAAGAGTAACAAACATACATCCGTACATTCTTACAAACTTTCGCGTTTTAAATATTAAGTAGGAAGTAGGACGCGGGATTAGTAGGATTGCTTTTTTTTTAAATTACATATTTTTTGGTCACAATTAAACCCGTTACCCTAATACCAAATTAACATCCCTTTAACAGTACACCCGCCAAACAGTTCCCATTAAATCGTAACCGGACTCGCATAAAAAATAAAAAAATATAAAAAAAATCTCGTCACGTATTAGTCTGGTTGGGGTTGTGACTTTTGTTATATGGGTTACGAGACACGGGACTCGAGGGGACAGCCCTATCTATATAATTTTGCATCGGACATCTGTAGGCGTATGTTTTAATAGTGATGTGAATAATAACTATGATATTTTTTTTTGTTTTTAACAAAATTCGTATTTTAAAATTATGTGTTTAGCTACCTTTAGATTTTACAGATTTAAATAAAGATAGCAATGTCTTATATCACACCTAGCGAAAACAATCTTAAAATCTTAATTTTTTTTTTAATTAGTAAGCTGACTGTTATCTTATGAAAAAGTCGCCATCTCCAAACTGTCCGTCATGTGGGGTAGTTCAGGATGTACAACATTTGTTGATGGAATGTGTTCGTAACGAAAAAGAGAGAAGATTATTAATAGATAAATTAAGTTTAAATCGTTTAGTCATAGGAATGTTTCACACCATTTTGTCTTCTCCATATTCTGGGGAAGCCAAGATGGTGTAACAATTTGTAATGAATAGTTTAGAATAGGTAGATTAGGTTAGGGTACAATAGGGCTGGCATATTCGCAAGAATAAAAGCCCTTTAAAATGTAGAAAAAAAAAAAAAAAAAAAAGATCTATGTCGACGTATGGGAATTATATTTTCCTGATTGCAAAATTAAGTTTAACCTTAAATTTAAGTTTTGCGGAACCCATAGCGCGTGCACTACTAGCATTTTATAACTTTGCTTTCATCTCTCAATATATTTTCTTAATAGTCTAAACTGAATTGATGTTTTAATAGTGATATAACATCGTTTATCTTCACTCGCGACAAACAGTCACTCAGTAGTAGTTTAGCAGTTTTATAACGTTAAAAATATCTTTTAAAATTGCTGTAGTCTGAAAACAATTATAAACTTATTTATAACATCTCAAAGACTTTTGGTAGGATTAAATTTGTGATGATACAAAATCGTTTTTCTTATATAACTGACATCACCAATATTTAGGTCAAATTGAATATATTCTCGGCGTATCGATATTCAAACTACATCACTATGAGTATAGAGTGTAGAGCAACAGGGATAAGCCAAATTGATTTTAACACAATAACGAGTTCCGTTCAATAGGTCCCTATTTGTAGACATGATCCATCATACTAGTACCCAGTACACGTCAGTTTAATGTGGCGAACTGACGGACAGAATTAAATGGATTAATATTCGGCACATCACTACAATGAGTGATAATTTCACACAAAAATTTTGAAAATGTTGATAATACGCTTCGGTTTTTATTTGTACGAAGAAATACAAAAGTCCCTGTTTACCTACTCTTAACTATGTATAGTAGCCGGCAGCTTACTTTAGGTCTGGGAAAAAATAGTGGGGGAAAGTTGCGCATTGTGAGCGTGCTGCGTGCCCTTTAATGGCAGTTCCATCCATGACATAGCAGACGCGCTGGAACTGAAACGTCGCGTAAGAACCAATCGCGTGTGATGCGCTGCTCTCTACCCTTAAAGTGACTTATGCGCATTGAAGGTCAAACCTGGACTTACATGCTGGAATTATATGCTATCTACATAATTATATTTTTTTAATGTATGAAATGAATCAATAATATAATCAGCGGACACAAAATTATTTTTCGTTTTGATTTTGTTATAAAATTACCTTTATTATTATAAAGAGGCTATCTCTAAAGTAAACAATAAGTCAGATTCATTTTACACCAAAACACTTAAATATGCTTAGTATTTTATACTTTTATAAAGTTTTATTTCGCTTAATTCCTACATTTTAGTCAACCTCTCCTGTTTCCTCCGACACTTTCCAGGTTTTACTTATCATCGCTTTTTTCTTCTAGCCTTCTCCACATATTTTTTTTATTTCATCTTCCCATCGTTCCTTAGAACGCTCTCTGGCTCTCTTGCTTATTCGGCCTGACTAGTTGGTGACCAATTGTAAATTGTGCAATTGAACCTCTTGGTAGTAGGGGATCTGTTCCCCGACTGGCTTGCGACCACCAGCGTGCGAATCCGTCCGCCAAGTGCCGTTGACGGTCGAGCCGCATGTGGGCCCGACTTTCCCCCTATCCCTCACATCCCGTTAATGTTGCGGTTCTACTAAACTCTAAATTTTCGTTCAGAGTCCACTGAAACCGTAGCATTCTTCTCTTCATTCCCCCTTCTCACTCTATCTTCGAGCTGGCAACGCATCGGCAAGAAAAGAGTCACTCTTGTATTGCTGATGTCCATGGTCGACGATGGCCACTTATCATCAGGTGGGCGCCTGCGCGTTTGCCCCTTAACTGTCACATAAAAAAAAAGGATATTCAACATGCCATGAAAAGGAGTACTGAATGTTAAGCACCAGGTTAGCAACACTGTTGATAACTTTATATTCGCGGGTAGTACTTTTAATTTTATTTCAAGACTGTATATAACCTCTATTCCGATATACTTGAGCCAATTGTCAAATTGAACTCGCCTGATGGCCATTATTGTTGTCCTATGGTGTGGTGTCGTGCTGCTCCATTACTAAGGTTTTGAGTTTTGTCATATTATTATTGTTGATGAAAGATGGACAAAGTTATATAAAAAAAATACTATACAATATTATCCCCTTAATAATAAAACCATCACGTCATCACCTATCCCCAACCCCAACATGAAATATAAGCTAAATTACAATAATTTGCTATCAACAATGAAACGAAACTATTTACGTTACATACAACCCCCTGGCCCTGGTATTGTCCTGCGCAAGGTCACATTTTGTAAATTACCTAACGTCTGCCACAAAAGGACCCCTCATACGAAACACATTATAAAAAGGAACCCTTATTTATAATGTTACAATTTTAATGATTTCGCCAAACTTGTTCGTGATTCTTGTACTTGCTTATCCTACTTAAATAATAATGTGTAATTAAATACAAATTTAATATTCTTTTCTTCTGTTTTAGTTTTTTCCACTCCTTTCAATAATAATAATTCACTTATATAAAACTCTTTAGAGAACTGCCACTGGGTACTCACTGGATATTTAAATAAATTGTTTGTGAAAAGAAAGAGTGAGAGAGTTGAATAAAAAATATTAATCAGTATGATGCCAAATTGGATTTAAATAGTATATAAAATTGATTTTTCTTTCTAGAGGGAGGAAACCTTCAGCTCATGTGAAATGAAAAATAGAAAGAAGTGTGTTGAAAGAGAGAGAAAAAAAGAAAGAATGAGACGTTAGGAGAAACATTAAAGATAGAAAAAAGACAAAACGTGAAAATAGAGAGAACATAGGAGAGAGAAAGAAAAAAATTAAAGCGAGAAAAAAGAGAGAGGATATAAGAGAAAAGGGGAGACAGAAATTAAAAAGGAAGACGGCAATATTGTAGATTACTCAAAATAATATTAAAGCAATTGGGAAGTCACTCTCTAATGCACAGTTTTTAATTATTTAAAGGTAATTTTTTTTAAATATGTGAATAATTATTTATTTAGATCCCCAAATTAAAATTTATTTTGGCCAAGTGGAGATCTGCTATTACTCGTCGATCCCTGGGTGTTAATATAAAGCAATTTAGAAATCACTGAATAAAGAACGATTTAGAAGATATCTACGGATGATATGACGTCAAGTCAAATCAAGTTATTTGAGTCAATAGTATAAAAATGTTAAGCCAAAGTTTCTTCATGTTTTCATGAATACTCAAGTTAAGCAAGGACGAGCAACTAGTATATAGATACATAAAAAAACAAAGCAGTGATATAATGAAACAGGGCTGAAGTAGGGGAATTAATGGCGTGACAATAATCTTATGGCGTCACGTTAGACCTGCTCCCGGATTATCCTGAATTTAATCACTAACCGCACACTCACTGACTTACTGCTAATAAATGTATGGGAAAGTAACTAATACTATTTGTATTTAGTTTTTTGAATATCTAATCTCCTTATCTGTAGTGAAGGTAACGAAATTACCTTTGTAGTATATATGTGTAAAACTAAACAAAACTGTACCAACTCATAAAGTGTATAAAATAACTATTACATTAAAAATGTACTACGCCCGACAGAAACCAACACGCCATCGATTTAGATGAATCGATATTAATTTGTATAAGTCGATTTTTGTATTGTTGAAAACAAAATAAGTATAAAAAAAGCAGTCAATACAAACTTAACAATAAAATTCAAATAAAAAGCAAATGATAGATAAAATATATACTGTTACATATGTTTAAAAAGCTTGATACTCGATTCTATTTGATACTTGATATCGAAAAAAAGGTATCGAGAAAGACCGTTTCATCTGTACTTAGTGTAAGCAATGTCAATAATCTTGTTAGTATAGTAATAAGATTATCATAATTGTCCGTATATTAATATTGTCACGCAGACCTCAAGTTAACAATGTACAGATAGTCTTCAAACGGGTGACCAGATCTTTACCCGTGAGGGGACGGGTTGGAATACTATTCCCCTCTGCCGCTGGGAGAGCATCTCGTAAGAGCCGAGTAACCCAGCACCCCCTTGGTGGTAGGGGATCTGTTCCCCGACGGGCTTGCGCCCACCAGCATGCGGATCCGACCGCCAAGTGTCATAGACGCGTTCCAGTTGAGCCGCATGTGGGCCAGACTTACCCCCTCCCTCTCCCATCCCATTAATGCTGTGGGTCTAGTGGACTCTGGGCTCTTGCCTAGGGTCCGCTGAATCCGCATCATTTTTCTTCTTCATTCCCCCTTCCCACTCTATCTTCGGGGATGCAACGCATCGACAAAACGAGAGTGTTTCTTGTTTTGTCGATGTCCATGGGCGATGGTTGCCACTTACCATCAGGTGGACCGTCTGCTCGTTTGCACCTTATCTATTATAAAAAAAAATCTTCAACAAATACAACTTCATCAGACTTGATCTATTATATTGGGCGCTACGAAGCCATAGACAAACATTCAGATACACACGTTATTTTAAATTTAGGAAAATACTTTATTTTGGGATAAAAAGTACGTTACCAGTTCATCAGCAGTGATGCCCCATTGGTTAATTGGGGCATTAACTTGAATGTCTTACTCGGGAGGTCCGAGTTCGATCCTGGGCACAGATCGACTTCTGACTTTTTTGAATTAATTGTGTTTGAAGCAATCAAAGATTACTTGCCTTCAAGGTAAAAGTAAACATCGTGAGGAAACCTGCACTCCTAAGAGTCTGCCAACCTGCACTGAGGCAACGTGGTGGACTATGGCCTTAGACCCTCCTCAATCTGAGAAGGAGACCCAGCTCATGATGATGACCTATTAATATAGGTGTTAAACTATCTGGATGCCAAATTTCATTTAAATCTATGTAGCCGTTTTTGTGTGCTTAAGTAACAAACGTCAAAACATCTAAGTCGTTCATATTTATAAAGTAAAGGAAGTAGGAATACAAAATATATATTATCGAAGTTAGCACACTTTGCCATCAGGCTTAGGTTATTCAATCACACTCGCTGGTATTGCGTATCGATTCTTATATTAATCCTTAACATTTGGGGTCTTGCTAATTTCTTAGACGTCCCTCGTGCATTGTGCTTCATTTAATCTACTTTATATTACGGGAAATATCTTTCGTGTGTAGGAAATGTAATATGTCAATGCTTTCAAATTAAATATTATCTACACATCTACATCTATATTATGTATACTAATATTGTAGGAAGTAACAATTATAAGTGGTCTTTTAGATTTAACTTGTAACTGCTCCCCGATCCTCATCCCCTTCCAATAGAAATGAAATCTTCAGTTGTTTAGTTCAGGCGTTGGCTTGAACTCGTGGGTTCAAATCCCAATCAATGGACTACTGACGTGGCCCACTTGTAACACAATGATTTAGCTTAATTGGAGGGGTTAAGAATGCTAGTAGTATGTGATCTCAAACAAACACATCAACGAAATTTGATAATGTTTTTTTTCGGAATATTTAAAAATATCATCGTCAAATTTGTTTTCATATTTCAGCGGCAGTTTGACTAGTAAGTGAAAGTATAAAATTATGACAATAAAGTATATCCTCTAATTAGTTCCACTGATTTAATTGCTTGATTTAGTTATGTTAAATGTTAGGATAGATTAACTACAGATTGAGTAAAAATGTGCAGCAGTAGAGGTGAGAGATTTAAAAGAGCCTGTAAAGATGTTTCTTAAGAACTACATGTTCTTTTATCAAAGTGTCTTGTAACTAAACAAACATGCACTAAAATATTAGTATAGATTTACATGCATGCACTTTCCATAACCAAATAAAGGAATTGAGTTTAGCAAATGGAAACTTGACTGTTTCTTCCAAACTTCACCTTTAGGAGAATAGTAGAACAAATAGTGTCTAAAATAGATAATGTGAATGTCACATGTCCGGGTTGAATAAATTTTACGTTACTACTGTATTTTACGCAGTCGTTAGCGTGAACCTAAAACTATATTTTTAAATAAAGTATCGCTGAAATAATTACTTTTAAATTCTATAAAAGAAAACTATCGATCTTGGGGCAAAAGGTACTCGTACTTAAGGATTCATTTAGGTTATGGCTAAAAATAATTTGGACAAATATTCTGCCATTTATATCAAACAGTTTTCTAGTTTTTCAAAAATAATTCTTTCTACGATTTTTTTTCATAGTAAAATTCAAAATTACTGAATGGTAATTTTTTTCCCCAATTATCAGGAGTAAAAGACGTGAAAAAATATTTTAATTATAATTTTTAAAAATAGGTGATTGAAGGAAGAAATAAAATTTCAATCTTTTTTTAATACTTTTTCAAAGAGTCATTCACCGAATTTTGTCAGAAAATGTCTTTCATTCTCCTTGATACTGAGGATTTTATTAGATTTTTTTTGAATTGGTCGAACAATATAAAAAAAATCCCATAGTATGTTATGTATGATTCATCTTCATTATTTGATTAATATATGAGATTAGGATACCTAGGTACGCTGTTATAGGATCGGTTTAATTTAAAATATACAACGAGAGAGTTTGTATGTTTGTTATGTAATCAAAAATGGCTGAAAGACTTTCGGTGAAATTTGGTAGACAGATAGTTTATAACTTAGATTAACATATAGGCGTTTATTCTCGAAAAAATATTGGTATAGAAGTCTAAATAAGAGACTCAGTGAAAATGATTGAATAAATAATTAATTTTGGACCCAAATCAGAGAATTTCGCAGACGAAGTTTTGATAGATAAGTTTCACGCTCGCTAACGCCTATCGAGCACAGCTAACAGTACAATAGTTAAGGAATAAGTACCCGCAACCATACGTGAGATGTTAGGCGATTAAGGCAGCTACATTTAATTTGCTAGTTAGACATAACTTGGCGAAGTTGCGCTTTCTGCTCAGTTGCGTTTTATTCATTGTTAGTGGTACTTGTTCTGGTGTGGGATGAATAATTCACTCGTTTCTTAGACTTATGTTTTATAGTTTAATGAATTATTTATGTATTGTTGTGTATAATAACATTTTTAGAATAATTATTTCTAAAACCTTAACGTTTCGTTTTAATGCAAATTCGGTAGTACCAATTTGGATGATATTTGGCATATATTTAGTCTAAAACCTGGATTTAAATATAGCATAATTTTAATCCTGAAGAAGAATGAAATCAAGTAATTCCTTATGTAAGTAGGTCCAAAATTACTGTTAACATAAAAACATTTATTTTTTAAACATCCTATGATACCTAAATACCTTCCAGACGCCTTCAAAGTTCTGGACATCTTCTGTGTCAGAATGAGGGTTTGAACCATGTAAATATTAAAGGTTCCTTGTTGTATATTTCTAACATTAACACGATACAATGCCCTAAATTATAATGCATGTTTTATATTGGTGTTTATTATTATCTATTATTGACAGATTTCACGATATCAATGTGAATTCTTAAGCTTGCCATACAAAGATACTCTTACTTCTTCAGCTATTACGATCCGCTTGAAATGTTAAAAGGCAAGAATTTTAGTTTAAAACTAAATAGTGTAATCAATAGTATATTATCTAGCAGTTTTTTTTCATTCCCATTAAGACAAAGCTTAGAAGAGCAGTTTGATACAATTTATGCGGCGCGATGTCGAGGCTAATTGGTCGTGAAGACGCGTCGGTGGTGAAGTCGTTTCTTGATTGTCTGGCTTGCTATCAGACTCCCTTTGTTTTTGATAAAAACCTGCTTCTGTATATTGTACATTCAAGTACAAGAATACATTTTCAAAAGTATAGTAATACAGATACAAATACGAACAACACACTTACATAGACATGCACATAACAGAGTAAAAAAAAAAGTTTGTGTTTATGTTATTATTATTTTTCTTTTTCTTTATCTTCGTTTACATACTTTTTTTAAGAAAAATTTTAATCTTAATCATAACTAATATTATAATTTCGAAAGTAACTCTTTGAAAACGTAGATAGTAGTAAAGAATACAAACTCAACAAACGAAACTACGATTTAATATACTACTTACGCCATCTATTGACAGATAATTGATCTGTCTTGTCTATTACGCTATCACAATTAAATCACTAAATCGATTTTGAAGAGAGTTGGTAGCAGAGGAAATCTGAAACTATTTGTTACACTAGCTATATATTTAGTCTGAGACTCTCTCTCCCTCTTCCTAGTTATATGTCCCATAGGGTGGTGGGGTCAGCTTTTATAGCTCCTCCACTTCGCTTTGTCCTCGACGTTGTTATTTGTAACTAGACAGTCACGCATGTCTTTCAATACTATATCTTTCCACCTCGTTTTGGGTCTACCGCAGAGGTCTTCGACCTGGGAGAAAAAGCTGTAGTGCCAAATTACCGACGTAGTCAGGCGGCCTCCTTTTTACGTGACCATACCATCGCAGCCTACTCTCCTGCATCTTGTCAGCGATGTTGCGCACACCAAGGCTACCTCGCACATACTCATTGTGGATCTTGTCAAGCCTGGTTACCCCGCACCTTAACATCTTCATTTCAGCAACTTGGACGGTATGCACATTCTTTTGGAATGCAGCCCATGTTTCGCTGCTGTACATAAGGCCTGGTCTTATCATGGTCTTATAGACTAAGCCCTTGAGTTTTACAGGCATCCTCCTAGTTCACCCGTCACTTCCCGCCATTTTAGCCATGCAGCGGCTATTCGCTGCTGGATATTACACTCCAGGTTCCCAGAGCTATGGATCATACCACCCAGATACTTGTATTGATCGCACATGGTGACTAGTTGTCCGACGATGGTAATTGGCATGTCGTTGCTGTGGTCTTTGTCCTTGAAAGACAAATACTGCGTTTTTTGAACATTAAGTGTTAGGCCACCGTCCTGTAACTGGTGTTTTCACAATAAGAGTGCCTCTTGTAACTCTGAGCGGCTTTCGGTGCAGATAGCAACATCATCGGCGTAGATGAAGGTCCACGAGACTGACGTTTGCGCTACTTCTGTGAGTACATCTCGCACCCTTGTACATGTCGGCTATGATGTTGATATATCGCTCCGGGACATTCTTCTTACGAAGGCTCCACCAGATCGTGTCTCTCGGAATTCGATCAAATTCCTTTTCCATATCAAAGAATGCGACATACAATAGTCGGTAATTGAAAAACTCACCTCCACTGCCCAGGTTCTCTGTTTAAATCTAAGGTTAGGTTAACCTAAACCCAACTTTTGCGCCCAAACATACTCGTAAGCAAAACCATTCTATATAGAGGAATAAATATAGATATGATGAAATACAATTTCAAACATTTAATACTAAAAATAGGATGATTAGAATTGGCTTAAGCTATTTGTTGTTTGTCTCTTCGTGTTAGAGTTTCAGTAAAATAGCTACAAAAAAAAGAAATAGTAAAATAGTACAAACAATAAATAACATTCAGTAGAGATTTCCTAAAAAAGGCCCAAGTAACGAAGAGGAATGCAGAGTTTTAGTAGATTTATGCGTTTCGGAACGGAGGTTAATTAGTGAGTAGGCGCGCTATTCACTATTTGCTTGATCACGTTCATACGGGACTCTGGAAATATTTTTAAGTACGAAGCTGATAGTGGAAGAGAGTGAAATAGTAAAACAAGGTAGCAGTAGCCAGGAACGCGTCAAGATTTTCTGCGCCGACCTGCCAAATACTAATGAGGACCAAAAAAGTAGAAAAAAAAAAACAAGGAGAATGAGTAAGTATATGCAATTGTTGAGCAGTTGCTTCGTTCAAAGCGCTCTATGTCTCACCTTTTTATTATCATTTTAGCGCTCTCTGAACATTTCCCGGCACCTTTTACACTGTGGCGCCGTCGTGCGCTACATGACCTTCATCATCTACCTACTGTCCAGGGCTACAGAAGAAATCTCATTGAATTTATTGGTCAAGATTAATATTCAATATTATATAAGAGATAGCAACACAGTTTACAACAATGTATTCGTGAATAGTTCCTTTATGTTATAACAAGGCAATATAAAACCTCTGTTCAGATAAATTTATATCAGTTGTCAGACGAATCTTGCCTGGTAACCATAATGACGAGACTTTGCTCCAAAAGTGGTGTCGTTATGCTTGGACTCCACTGTAAAGGACTTTGTTTGATATTGTTTTCTCGGTTTCGGTCTAAAATGCATATTGACTTCTATGTGTTCCAAAAATGCAAACAAAGAAAAATAATAAAATATCCGTGACAATCCTTAAAGACTATAGTCTTAGTTTTAAAATTGTTATATTATGATTTTACTGTCATTAACTTAAACTAAAAATACCTGTTAGTAACAGATATTATGATGAAACTATACTTTGCTTACCATTAAGGGGACTGGTATGGAATATATTCGTAATGATTTAATTGTAAATAATTTAGTCTATCAGTCAGTGACTTGTTAAAATGTTAGTGTAGTCATAAGATCATTCTCCGTGTGAACAGCAAGCTAGCTTTAGGTATTACTTTAGCTAAACCTACTTTTAATTTGTTTAAGAAAGCAATCTAGAATAAAACAGTTTGAATAACGTATTAAAGATATTTTTAATGAATCTGACAAACGCTCTCTCTTTCTCTCTCTATTTATTGAATGAATCAATTGAATTAGAAGTTATTGGTAATATCAAAAATGTGATTTAATTCTGTCTGTCTTGAGGCAATGTCAGAAAGTATTTAATATTGAGAATTTTAGCGCAATATTGACATGAAGATAATATTTCAATAAAATGAAGTTATAGTTATTTGTATTAGAAACTTAGAAAATTGTAAATATTGAACATTTATATTTTATTACGATAGGGTTACCAGTTTAATATATTCAAATACTCATAAAAAGCTTTCACGCAATATTAGATAGATAAATAAAATAAGTTAAATTTCTTACTACCTAATAGGGACAATGCCTTTGTATCTTTCGGGATTAAAAGTATTCTATGAAGTAATTATCTGTATGCTAATCATTTAAACACCAATTTATCCCGCAGTATATAGTAGGATAGTAGAGTTAACAGGATTTTGAACGATGGTCAGTAAGATTGCTTTTTTTGATGGTAGATAAGGTGCAAACGAGCAAATAGTCCACCTGATGGTAAGTGGCCACCATCGCCCATGGACATCGACAAAACTATAGATATCCTCTTGTTTTGTCGATGAGTTGCATCCTCGAGGATAGAGCGGGAGAGGGAGTGAAGAAAAAATGCTGCGGTCTCAGCGAACCCTGAGCAAGAGTCCATAGATCACTAGATCCGCAGCATTAATGGGATGGGAGAGGGATCTGGCCCACATGCGGCTCGACCGGAACGCGTCTATGACACTTGGCGGTCGGAGTCGCAAGCCAGTCGAGGAACAGACCACCAAGCTTCAAAGTAGTAGTCTATTTTTGTGTAACAATTTTAACAGGATGTGCTATTAGAAATATATTCGTCTGTCTGTCTGATAGTCATATATAAAATCCCCCATCATAATTATTAATGTCCTTTTTTTTTATTAAAAAAGTAAGCGTGTAGGTAACTTTATTTAGTGTTTTAGTTTTTGCTGGCGTCTTACAAAATTTATAGCTTCTTTTTGTAGCCGGAAACAACCGTTTGTTTGTTCGCTCACCTTGCTTAGGTCAAAGCATTATTTACTTTTAATGTTTATTCTTTACAGGAATTTTCAGCACAGACCGTCTGGATTAAGACTACTATTTATTCTGCTTATTAATGATAACATATGAGATTTTTACCCAAATATTTAGATACTATTTGACCCGTCTCGGCCGGGTACGATCAAACAGCTCCACGTACGTCCACTTCATCTCATATTTCAATTCTTGCAAGTTTTTTTCTCTATAACACATAGCCTATGTGCTTTTTAAGACTATCTATATCCTATATCTGTAGCAAATTTTATCAAATACTTTTTAGTTGTTAAGGCGTGAAAGCACAACAGAAAAGATAGGCCATCTATTGACGAATAGATTGAATCACAGTTTCGTTTGTTTAGTTTGTATTCTAAGTATTACCTACGTTTAATAAATTATTTTTGAAATTATAATATTAGGATAATCTATAAAAGAATAACTGACTAACTTTCACATGTCACACATATTAGGATTTCAACGGTGAGTTTTTTTAATTCAGTAGGCAAGGAATGATTTTTGGACATTTAAGTCGTGAAGTAGTGAAAAAAGGGATAAAAGTACATCATTTTTGAATCAATGAGTAATAGCAACATCGCTCTGGATTTTAGTCTCCACATTTCAGGGATTCAAATGTGGCTGGACTGGATTTTACTGAATCCAGTTCATTTTTTGCTGTTTCAAATTACTGTAGTTTCAAAAACTTCTAAATTCTGCTTACCATAGATGGTGTTATCCAGTTCACTACAGCGCTGGTAAGCATGGTCCTAGATTATAAAATATCTATATTTTAAAATTCTAAATGAGATGGCTCCCCCATCAAAGCAGGAAAATTCTAGAAGCGAAAGATGATGAAAAGAAAAAGCAGCTACTTCAATATGATTGTAATTACCTAATACTATAACTCTGCCATGGTGATTATGGCAAAATCCTTTCTTCAGGAGACGAGACAGTGTTAAAACCCCCATTTTTCCTGACATAAACGCTTTGGATTAAGCTCACGACGTCACCTACGCCATGTATTAATGATCCGCCTAATTCAAAGCCGAGCTTAATTTAAAACAGTCTACTTGATTGATCGCCTTCGTCTCGTAATTTATAGCGGAGGGTGAATGCGACAAATTATAAATATTATGTACTCGTATGCTCGTTCGTTACACTATTCGATGATGGATGGGGTTTTAGTTTTATTGTTTGTGTCAATTCTGTGTGGGGTCCAATGGTAAAGTTACATGGCATTTTAGAAACTAATGTTTTAATTAACTCCTTAATTTTTAGAGATAAAATACAATTTCGACAGCCTTTGATTTCACTTTCGATTTTATAGTCTACTCGACTAGTTGAAAATGGTCTAAATAGAGACTACTCTTAAAATTATGTGTGATAGCTCATTGGATCCGGACCGACGCATAGAGAAATGTGCTAAAAGCGTCTAGTACCATATAAAAAATTGTACAATATTCCTTGGATTGCTCAGTTTTTGTGTGTAACAAAAAAATATTATAAATAAAGTATGAATAATTTTTTTTAATTTATATAGCTTGATCTTGTTAAGGTTTACAATTATTTTAAAAAAAATTACAATGATCATTTATAGTTTACAATCGTTTAACTTGTTGAAAATAAAGCAAAATTTCCACACGAAATAAATTTTGTAAAGTGTTCAGAATACACCATAATTTTTTATATTATATTTAAAAAAAAAAATTCACGTCGTACTCGATTTTGACGCTATGCGCGAAACCTAAAAATATTCTAAAATATTACAATTATCAAATCAATAATAAGTATCAAAGTATTATTTTGTTTACATTTAAATTATTAACTATGAATGTAAATAGTCAAAATGTTATTCGTAGGTCGATACCTCCGGGCGTGTGGTGGCGTCACGTCACTGTGATTACTACGACACTGTAAAGATGATTTCACATGATAAAGGACAATTTTCAAAATGGCCTACGAACGGAATAACATCATGACGAAAATTACTTATTCATTTTTAAGATTAAGAATCAATTTTCAATTACTGATAGACACTCCAGGATTTTGCGCACATTTTAAGAAGTTATAATTTCCTCTAAACCAGACTCTATTTAATCTACGATATCAGCAATGTTGGTCTGTGTGTTTTGCGCACATGCCGTTAGTATAATAGTACATATAATGGGAGTACATTATCAGAGCCAATATTTATGACATCTTAGACTTGATCGAGTGTCCGCTTGTTTCAGAAAATAGATTTTTAAGTTGAAGAATAAATGAGTAATTTATCATTATGATTACATATTATTCCGTTCGTAGGCTAACTAAGTATGTATGGAGGGTGGTCATATCCTTTCTAAAAAAGGTAAACCTTTTGCCGTACAATACGAAAAAAACTATCACAAAATGCATTATTATAAGTATAACAACCGAAAAGTACATTTTCTACTACCTGTTATAAACTGTATTTGAGTGAGTATATTAATAAAAGTATAAATGTTATACGATCAAAATGAGCTATAATTTCTCCTAGTCCCAGATTATCCCAGATACTCTCTCACCAATATTTTATTTGTTGCTTAATCACGGAAAAACGGCTAAATGGATTTCAATAAAATTTTGGTACACAGATACATTATAACCTGGATTAAGGCATTGGCTACCATTTCCTATAAATTCATGGTTCCCGTGTTGTGTATGTTTTTAAAATGTCAAGTTTTAAAATTAAAATGTTTTTTTGTTAAGAAATGGTATATTGCACCCACGCAAAGCCACGCGGGTCGACTAGTATTACAATATTTATAATTTCAGTTTAAATATAAAAAGTGTATGTTAAAGCCTGTGTTTTTATAAATATGATGTGAACACACTTTAGCGTGATCGGAGTTGTGTCAACCTCGGCCCTGAGGCCAGGCTGCACTTTACCAATGAAAAAATTTAGTTGCTCGAAAAAGAGCAAAATTGTCAGATAAAATATTTGAATAAAACGCTTTTTGTGATTGTGTTTATTTTGAATGTGATTTATAGGTTTTCTTATAATAATATTTTTATCGCATTTGATAACGTTATGTCTGTCACAGTTATTTGAAATTTTAGATTCGTTATTTGCGGAGTACTTATTGCAATTTATTACATCTAGGGTTTTTTATTTCTATAAAATAAAAAAAACCAACAAATGCTCTGACTTTGGACAGCATTGCTATCAACTTTTAAAATATAAAAAAGTAGTTATAGTGACATAATGGTTGGACGTATGATATCGTGAAGTTTTTATATAGATATTGATATTTGCTTAAATATTGTAGAACATTTTTTTGGTTCTATCATCAGTAGTTTCCACAGCGCATATAATGAAAGATAATTTTTTTAGACTCTACATTATTGAAATTTCAGTAGGGATACTTAATTTTTCCAGAACAAAACTACAAATCCTTCTTCCTTATAATATTAAGTATAGATGTAGATGTACCATAAAGTCGTAAGTGTCATGGCGTCATGTAGGGTATGACTTAGAGCTTTTATTAGTGTATATGAGCTAGAATACGGTACAGCAGGTGCGAAATATGTCTCGGTTCCCATTTGATGAGTTTTCCTTCCTGAACACGCAGTTTCTTATTCACAATCATAAATATTCCTCTTTTTGTGGTATCCTCTGAATATTCATATTGATTTTGGTAGTATGAAATTTAAAGAAACCTAAACTCTAGTAGTTTGGATTATATTTGACTCATCAAAACGAAATCTATTATTCCAACATTTTATTATAATATATTTTAGGATTTATTAGCCACTGATGAGCGCTGATGATGGAGCCAGCCATTTGTGAGTGTCATAGGCTGTATATTAATCCGAAAAATTAAAAGACTTTTTTGTGGTCGGATTTGCTGCAGTAAGTCAGAGAAAAAATAATCGAACGAAAACGTTTCTTACGAACGCTGCCTTAACGATGAGAGATATTATATGATTCATGTAAAGGATACTCCTCAACAAAGCGAGATCAGGTCAGCTAGTGTATGTATAAAGATGAAAGTTATCGTAGGCAGTAAATATGAAATTAACGTGCACGTCGATAATATTTCGCCAGAGTTATTACTTCGAAGTACATTCGTATTCATGAAAAAATAATTCAATTAAATTGTATTATATGAGCTTCGGGTAAGTGATAATAAGTGCACTTTACTCGTACTTAATGTGACATTGTTTTTTATTATTATTGGAAACAGAGATCAGGTCAGGTGACCAACAATATCGTTGAAGGCGTAGCTGAAAGGAGTTTTTTCATTTTCACATGATAGTTATCATAGTCATATTCGAAGAACTGAATGAATGACTCTACATAGAGTCTAGAGCACAAGTTCTGAAACTTAAATGATCCTAGTTAGTTTTAATAATTTTTACAACTTTAAAAGCCAACGAATTGGAAATAATCTCAATTGGAGGTTGTCATATTCAATCATATTTTTAAATTTTCGTTCACGTACAACTTCTCCCTGATTTCTAGAGATCTATTAACGCATATAGAAAATCTAAGTTTAGTTTTTTTGCAAACTTCTTCTAAGTTTTATGTTTGTTCTATAGTAACACAATTAATATTATAAATGTGAAAGTAACTCTTTCTGTTTCTCTGCTACGCTTTCACACTTGAACCACTGAACTGATTTTGATGAAATTTGGCACAGTGATATATTAGAGCTTGGAAAAAGACATAGGCTATGTTTTTGTTAGCAATACTGTTTATAAAGTAGCGGGTAGATCATTTTATATTATTTCAAGTATACCGATGTGAAGACAATATATAACCTTTAGTACGACAGATTAGTCTCAGTCTCTCTGGTGTTTTCGTGCAGTGAACATGGAAGGTCACCCTTCTCGAGGTCCACGTGAGTTTACTTTATTACCTATTGTAGTTGGCGAGTAGAGTGTTGGAGGTGAGAGTTAATATATTATGAAAGAGCTCTTTAAGCCTGCTCCTGTGTCTCAAGCCCCAGGCACCGCTCGCCTCAGTCTAAATTGAATGTGTATACGTATTGCTGTATAGTAATGGGTATCTCTCGTCTGGTATCATTTTATCGCGAAAAATATGGCTGAAAAAGGGGATGAAGTGAAGAATTAGTTATATATACATTATGTTGAAAATTAAACCTAAACACTTCATAATTTCTTTTATATTATATTATATTTTCAAAGTTTGGTAACCCCGATTACTATAAAAATTGTCAGTAACCTGTATATTATAATAAAGAATAAAAAGTTAAAGTATGTCCGTTTATATTTGAACTGTTTTTAATCGAAGCTCGTTAAGCGATGACTGGCTCTTCCCATTGGGATTTATCTGCCAGTTACGGTACATTTATTTTGGTGTATTTGAATATTTTGGTTATGTAATGTTAAAATATTATACAACTAATAACTGCTCCCTACTTTACTTTGATAATTGTAAAATAATACCATTGAATTACTCTTATAAGATAAGTTGCTGTGATGTGATCTATATACAGGTTTTATCATATTAATAACACTAGCCTTCACTGTTCTACTCCATTATATAACATCTAACTAAAGGTAGTAGAGATACAATATTTCTATTCTTACTATTGTAGATCTATTGACACAGACTACTAGCCATTCAAAATTATCAATAGTTTTGTCTGCATTTTTATAATACACAAACACATAAAAAACTTCATCAAAATTGGTTCCATCTTATACAAAACAAATCTGCATCAAAATCTCTCTATCCTTTTTAGTTTTGTGTGACAAATAAACTCTACATTATCTTTATTAATGAATTAGTCAAAATCTAAGATCCTCATTGAATTCACCCCATGAACTCTGTGCTGTTGTTATTTTGATGATGTTAGTTCATGTTGTACAATGGTTGGGACTTGGAGTATTGTCATTGGAGTATTTGATAAACACTCGCCGACTTTTGTAATCATTTTGATTGTTTAAAACAGCCAAATTGTCTTTTAGAAGATTTGAAGTATGTTAAGAATCAATTTTTGTCTTTTTGTGAGTTATTTTGACTGTTTTAAAAAATAATTCTACAAAAATAAAGTAAAACTATTACAAT
Organism: Limenitis camilla; assembly: GCA_905147385.1. Classification (NCBI taxonomy): domain Eukaryota; kingdom Metazoa; phylum Arthropoda; class Insecta; order Lepidoptera; family Nymphalidae; genus Limenitis; species Limenitis camilla. The sequence continues at coordinate 15,808,348 of LR990225.1, read as the reverse complement.
ATATATTTCTCTATAATGTAATCTTTATCTTTTGTATAATTCTTTCAGGTTAAATGAAAAAGAAAGTTAAACAAATTGTATTTACTGCTAAAAGTATATGTTAACTATTCTAAAGTATTACTAACTATACACTAATCTCTACACTAGATAGTCACAAAGTTTCGGAAGAACCGTAATAAAAAAGATGTGATTATTTACGTAATTTGGGTTGCCACCATCGCTATTCGCGCAAGTCCCGCACCAGGTCTGTCTATTCCCAATAAACACAAAAACTACTGATTGGATTTTCATGTGGGTTACACCAATATATAAAGTGATTCATGGGGAAGGTTTAGGTATATAATTCGTTAAGGTTTTGTGAAAATTTGTAGAAATATAACGATAATTGTTGAATATGTTGGCTGCAGTCGCGCCGATCGAGAGCTGCTGCCTAATTAATTAATTTTTGAGATATAACAATACATTGTATGGTGGGAGTCGAAGTAGGTCGCTAGTAATATATCAAATATATAATGTCGTTTTATAAATAAACTAAAATCAGTAGTGAAATCGATCAAAATGATCCCCGTTTAACCCGCACCTCAAAGCCAATGACGCGTATTGAATAGCTGAATAGAATATTTGGTCCATTACACGAAAACTAACGTGTTCACACAGAGCCCGGACCAGGCCCCTAGACCCCAAGCCCGCAGACCCCTGGGTGATGGGTCCTTTGCTCAATCAATCATCGCTATCAGTATCAAAGCTTATTTACTCGTATGTACAATACATTAGGGACATTTACATATTAACATCGATCGTTTCAATATTGGTTCAAATAGATTTTTAAGTTATATTCTATTCTTTTTTAGTTACTAGTTCACTTTATATTATTTTTTTAATACTTTGATGAATTGAAAACGGTTTTTTTGAATACCAACTTAATCAGGTTTTTTTTCGTCATTTTTTTACCATTCAAAGATAAGTCTTTCTACTTTATTGTCGTTATTTGTAGATCTGTCTGTGATTTAGTTATAAAAAAAGGGTTATGAAGTATAAAAAATAAGGTACAATTACTATATTAGTAGGTGATAAATGTTTTTTTAGTATTTTTTTACATAAAGTATTTAATGTAAAAAATTAGTTAATGCTTATTCTTAGTCTTATGAAAAATTTTATCACAAAAAGAAATTAATCTATTAATGAAACTATTTATAAAGTAATTAGAACCTCAGTCCACTATTCACTATCCAGGTGACATCAACCGCTATCCGGCTCGAAGGACCATGTTCCATTATGTTCTAGATTCCAAGATGGCCATGATAACTTTATTATCAACGGCGCAATAAATCACCTCGCTGTCACGATGGAGAATTCCGATTTTCGATCAGCTAAATCTCAATTTGTGTCGAAAATATAAAATATTTTTGAAGCTATCAAAGTTTAAACATTTTATTTTCGCTTTTACGATTAAAGTCAGTTACTTTTGTTTTGTTTAACCAATTTGTATACAATACGGTATTGGGAATTGTGAAATGTTAAATGAAGATAAATATACAGAACTAGCGACTCGTCCCGGCTTTGCTCGTTTTCTCACTTAATCCAAATTGAAACTCACTATAGTTGATTTAAATTAGACTTTATACAACATGCTTTTGACACTACAAAATTAGTCAGTCAGTCAGTTTGTCTAAAGCTACCTAACCTTGACATCTTTTTGTCATTGATTGGATCTTAGAAGAAAGGAGATGTATAGATTTTTTTAGTGACTTGAATATTTTTTTGCGCACTAGACGAACGACTGAACATTTTGCATGGTTTGCAAGGATTGCTAACATTTTAAGAATGGTCCGAATTTTCTCAAAACTAAAAAAATATTGAAATTATTTTTTTAGCATTTTTTTCTTTAATAATAAAAAATCTTATAAAAATTAACTACTTGCAAATCGTTTTTTATATTAGCAACACTTCTATAGTATAGGTAATTGTATCAGATCCCTTCTTCCCGTAAGTTTTCTTTATTAACCATTGTTTACAACATAAAGGATGAAAACTCCGTAACCTTACATCTGAGTCTCAAGCCCCAGGCACAGTTCGGCTTTCTGTTTAAAATTTAACATTTAATATTTCCGAATAAAAAATCATCATCATGCACGTACAGTTGTACCGAATGAAAGGACAAAGCCGGGTGTACACACGCGTATTGTCACGCGGGACACGTACCGTATATTAACGTGTTGTGACGTGACTGCGGGACTCGATTCAATAACCGTTAGTCTGCGGGATGGGATTAGAAATTATTGAGGGTAATTTCCTAAAAAACTTTTATACTAACCAGAAGATATTTTTTTAGCGACGATAGACGGATGAAAGCAAAACTTGAGACAGGAAGTTAAGGAGTGCCTGGGGCTTGTGATACAGTAGCAGGTTTACAATCGTTTCTTATACTTCATAAGCTCGTGCCTCTACTGCTCTACTCCCTAATGAAATTAAAGACTGACGTGTTCCTCAATAACGGTTACAGTTCACTATGAATTTAATATTAGACTTTCAATATGAAATAAATATATGTCGGCGAATAGTAAAAGATTATCGAGTAATCGAATCGTCATTGCTGTCTATGGCGTTGGAGTGGGGTAGTAGTCACTTCCGTTGTTTTGACAGTCTCGACCCTGGACCCTTTATATGCAATCGACAGTCTAACTAAAGTCTTAGTCGTGTGCGATCTCTCAAGAAGTGAAGTAGTCTCTGAATAGTGTTAGTGCTAGGGGTGCTATAGTTGCCACGTCTTATGTTAAGTTAAGTTTATATAAGACTAACCTTAGGTTTAAACAGAGAGCCTGAGCAGTGGCGGCGAGTTTCGTGATCATTTAAAGGAATTCCTTAAGCCTACACCTTGGTCCCAAGTCCAAGGCACTACTTAGGTTTCTCTCGTAATTGTTAGAGATCATATTTGAGTATTTATCGATTCAGTAGCAGTATCTACGTTGCGTTTACCCAATAGTCCACTCAATGTCATCACCCCTTGTTAGTGTTCTCCAATATTCCCCTCACCTTTCTTCCTTCACATCATTTAAAGTCCTCGACAGATATGTTGGTGAAGTGTTACATTATTGAGGGCTATCGTGGTTAAAAAGATCGAGCAGTGAAGGTAACACGTTTACGTATAGCGAAAATTGTAAATTTGCTTCGGTTCCCAAGCAGTCAGCTTCCTGTTTAAAGCGCAAGTTATTATTGTTTTTCGAGTGTTACAGTATATACTTGATATAGCCACGTTCATTATTCGAAGAGTATTTTAAGAACAATGCAAGTAAACACAAGTATAATATGATAGTTAATGAACTTCTTGTGTGGCCGGAAGCGGATGCGGGGCGCTTTTATCGCCAGCGCCACTGTGCGGCGTGCGGCGTGCGGCGTCGAATGACAGGACGGATTGACGCTACCTACGCTACTGATGATTGCTTGACAAATTGATTGGACTTGGGAGGGATTCCAAAATACACTTAAATTTTCTTACATAGAAACAGAAAACATACCGCGACGCGAATAAGTAAAAATGCTCTAAATTATTAAGTATATGGGAGCTATACTGCGCAGTAACACTCAAACGACAATATTTACATGTAATCTAGATGGAAGCCAAGCTTAAGACCGGGAAGTTAAAAAGGATGTTCAAAGACGTCTACTATGCACAACTACAACTTCATCACTTGCTACCGAATATTAAAATAATAAAGTACATAACTCACGTGCTCATCAATAACACACCATGACACCAAAATACATTACATTATTGTCTGACTACTTTAATGTGCGCGATATCGATATGTGAGCGAATGTTATATACTGTCTACTCGAAATAAAATGAGATACCCGCGAATACTTATTTAAAAACGGCGTTACTAACATAATCTTTCTTTTTTTCATACCTGATTTTTTGATTACTTTGCTATAATTGTAACTTTTTTGCTCTAGAAAGAAATAAATTATTTTTTTTTTAAATTTTGGATATTATGATATTTGTAATTAAGACAACCATGCATTTGGAAATAAAATAATTTTAAAAATAAAATATTTTAAAAAATCGGCCAAGAAAACAATCGACCTAAAAAATTATGTATTTATTTATAAATTTTAGCCATGGAGTGTAAAAATTCAATATAATTTTCCAAAAACATATTACCCACAAATAATAAAATATTCCAATACATTAGGGCACAACCACAACACATTGTTTCTCTCACACCGGCTCAATATCGAGGCCTAATGAATTAGCAATCCTTTGTTATAGTAGAAAGTTTGTAAGACAATGCCTCTTTGTATCGTGACTATACGCCTACATATAGCTTATATTACAGCTTTGATGATATTTTACTTTAGGTATATTGCAGCTAAAAATATTACTTTTCTAATACCTTAGATGGGATATACACGTCCATCTATACATCCAAAGAATTTGGTAATCATATTTTAGCTGCAGCAGATGAGATGTATAAAGAGTCACTTAGTGACCGAGTCTTCTTTTGGCATTCTATAAATAGTTGTATGAATATTCAAAATCTGTAAATCTCTGTATTTTGAAATAATATTAAACAGCTAACTTATGCATCTGACAAGCATTATGATAAATGATAAAATCATAATATTGATAGCAAATAAAATAAAGAAGTAAAAAAAACTCTAGATACGTTGTCAAAGGCACTCCTGGAATCTCTCCTTTTGTAATCACCAGAACCAGACAAACAATCAGACAGTCCATCTGATAATAAGTGGCCACTGTGGCCCATAGAGATTGACAACCAGAGAGTATCTCTTGTTTTGGAGATGCGTTGCCGCCTCGAACTTAGAGTGAGAAGGAGCAGCGAAGAGAAGAATGCTGCGGTTACAGTGGACCCTGAGAAAGAACCCGGTGAACTAGAGCCGCATCATTAATGGGATGGGCCTCTCCCATCCCATTAATGATGACATGACTTCAAAAATTCATCAATTATCTGAAAAAAAAATCCATTGATAGAATAAAAAACCTATTTACTATTAAACTTTGAAGAATCAAAGATAACCTGGTAATATCCACATGGCCATGATGTCCCGCACTTCCTATTTTGACAAACAATTACCGCGTAATTGAAAATTGAATCAAAGTAATACAAATAATAATCAAAAGGAATTGAATTGACGACCAATAATAAAGTAAACCATACTGAAATGCAAGAAATAAACATTAAAGAAATTCCTCCCAAACATGACATCCATCGTATTCGAATTACATGAAACATGAATGAAGCTAACGTGCCTACGCTTAACGGTGAAGTTGGAGTCGCTCAACTTTCTAATTAAGTTGCTCTTGGGTTAACATTTAGAGATGCTGATTAACTCTGACTAGATGCTGTTTGGTGGAATTTATTGTTTGTTGTATGTGATGTCTTGGGGAGCTTTTAAGTACTTACTTACTTACTTATCTGGTGACTTCGCATCCCTGAAAATACACCCTCCAATCTTTATTTTTAGATTGTCTGTTAATTTGGTCATATTTCTTGATAGGCTTATGATTTCTATCATGACATTCTGACTCTCAAATGTCCTTAACATATTTAAATCGCTATGAGTATGAATCCAGGAGTTTGGTGGCATAATAAAATTCTCTTCTCTCTTCCTCGTTGTATCTTGAAAATCCATAGTCGAGAAGAAGGACATCCAACTTATCATGATGTGTTTACTTATTTGACATTTTATAACAAATTGACACGAATCTAAAGAGCTATCTTTATTCATTTGGGCATAGTACACTTTAGGATATATATATTTTGTAGTTATTTGGACATAAATATGTTCTAATAAGTATATGACTACATAACTTCGTTTTCTTCTAGTAACGTCACTTGCATCTAACAAAAACTATGTTCAAATAAGTTAAAACTTCGTAAAACTAATGTTAACCCGACCTTGGCCTGAAAACTCCAAAGCCAAGGCTGTACAAATTCGGAATCTCGTGTGACGTCACAAGGGAAATCAAAGCCTTCAGTCAGCACACGATGGATATTTATGGGGGAGTGTCAGGGGTCGATCGTGTCAAGGGGGTCTTAAACTTTTGTGAGAAATCTTAGCGACATGTATTGAATTTTAATGAGGAATGGTAATTGGTAAGCTTTTAACGTACAGAAGATATTTCAGACTACCCGAATTTACTGGACCTATGGAGTTAGAGGGATTCTTATTTTGTGATATAGACCATAGCGATTTTTATTTCTACTTTTTATATAAAATATACAATATTATGATTTTTCTCCTAATTCGGGGATAGCAGACAATATGTCCTCACCTTGATAGATTGCTCCAGTCCTTTTGGTGCTGTCTTCATAACTTACTTCCTTATCTTCTTCTTCGCAAGGGTACCTTTTTATCTTTTGTTTCTATTTCTATTGTATATCAATTAAACATACACTTTAATTTAAATAAATTGAATTGTAGGTAAATCTTATAAAAAAGTTAAAATTTTTGTTACATGAAAGGAGCCAAAAACATATACCACTTATTGTAAATAAAAACAATAGAAAATATGTTTTTTTCATGAAAGTCACCAAAGACGAAAATCTGTTTAAATATTCATGACAAACCAAGAAACCTTTCTTACAGCGGCCATATTGATTTTGCGACTTAGGCCTTATTGCATAATGCGATACACTGAATACTGTATTGAACATTGATTTGGTGTGAATGCGATTGTCTTGTTGTTTCTTTACTTTATATTCTTCTTTATCATAGGGGTATTTTTCTTAAGTATTATATTTTATTGTTATCTTGTCATTTTGTTAAGTTTAGTTAGTTATAAGAATTAGATACACAATTTAGTATCGTAAGGGAGCTTCAATAGTTAACACGCTGCTTGTATAAAACCCTAAAAATACACTTCTAGGGCTCTAAAGTCAGAAATATTTTAGAGATTGTTTTCTCAGTCTTATAATATTTATTATTTGTGTCAAGATATCACATTGGGAAATAAATTAAAAAAGCATATTATTATCTATATGAGAGCTATACTTCACTTTAGACGGAAACCGAGCAAATACTCTCAACACTCAGGAAATCCTGCACAATAGAGTTCCACAGAGACATTGGTCACCAAGCGAGCTACGTTTGACAACTGGCACAAATCTATCGGAACAGAGGTTATATTATAATGTTTTGTTATAAATTGTTACGTGGGTATCATCATCATCGTCATCATAATCAATTAATGGTCCACTTCTGAGCCAGGTCTCCTCATCAGAAAGAGGGAGGGTTAGGTCATAGTCCACCACGCTGACTCATATGGAGACACCACATGGAGAACTAAAGAGTGTTTCAGGTTTCCTTACGATGTTTTTCTTCACCGTTACAGCAAGTTATATTTAATTGCTTAAAACACACATAACTCAGAAATGTCAGAGGTTTGTGCCCAGGATCGAAATCGGACCGAACGAGTAAGACACTGATGTCTTAACGACTGGGCTATCAGTGCTTTGTGGGTGTGGGTATATATAATAACCTATTATTATATATACCCACAGTATAAATTCGTATGGAACTGTGTATCTAGTTTTTATAGAGACATCCAAGTAAAGGAATGAGTTTTATCTCTAATGTGCATTATGTCCATTATTATACAAGTGTCCGTTAGTGCATTATCATGGTCGTAGAGGATAATATATCCTTTATTGTCTACATACTTATAGAAAGAGGTTCTTACTTAGCATTACAGTCTAACTTTTAAAATCTAAGCCTAAGAGTGAGTCCATTCTGTAAGTCCATTAACGATCATATCTAAAAAGATAAAATAGTATGAGACAAAATCTTAGACTAAATACTATAAATTCTTGGAAGGCTGGTTGTTTCTGTGTTATCGATTAATAAAGTCTAAACCCCTTCCGAAATTCCTCAGTTCTAGCAAACACTGTAGAAAAATGTAGGAGTAAAACTCAAATCAAATAAAAAAATCTTTAAAAATTCTATTTGTAGAATAGTAGTATTTGGTATTTTTTTATGGTATCATTATCATGACCCTTCAATGGCCTACTGCTGAGCCGGGTCTCCTCCTCAGATTGAGGAGGGTATTAGGCCATAGTCCACCACGCTGGCCCAGTGCGGGTTGGCAGACTTCACACACCTTTGAGAACTTTTTTAGTGAACTCTCAGGAGTGCAGGTTTCCTCACGATGTTTTCCTTCACCGTTAAAGCAATTGATAATTAATTGCTTAAAACACACATAACTCAGAGTCAGAGGTGTGTGCCCAGGATCGAACTCGGGACCTCCCGAGGAAGACTTGAAGTCTCAACCACTAGGCCATCACTGCTTTTATGGTAGATAAGAGCCAAACTAGCCGACGGTCCACTAGAAGGTAAAGATAGAGTGGGGCCGGAGAGGCGAGGGTGCTGGGTTACTCGGCTCTTACGAGATGCTCTTCCAGCGACAGAGGGGAATAGTATTCTAACCCGTCGCCTCACGGGGGAATTTATTTGCCAGGATTTTAATCTATGTTCATCGTTGTAGGTTATTATACCTTTGCCTTTTCAGAGAAAAATATATTGTGTTGTCAATTTTTAAATATGGTCAATTGTTAGCAACACTGTTTAGAAAATAGTACTATCGGGTAGATCTTTTTTATATTATTTCAAGTATACCGACGTAAAGACAATATATAACCTTAAGTGCGATAGATTAGTCTCAGTCTCTCTGGTGTTTTCGTGCAGTGAACATGGAAGTTAGTGGTATAGTGTCGTGATTAGGGTTACCTTTCTCGAGGTCCAACTAAGTTTACTTTATTATCTATTGTCGTTAGCGAGGTAGAGTGGTGGAGGTGAGAGTTAATATATTATGAAAGAGCTCTTTAAGCCTGCTCCTGTGTCTCAAGCCCCAGGCACCGCTCACCTCAGTCTAAAATGCATGTGTGTACGTATTGCTGTACAGTAATAGGTATCATATGTCTCTCATATACATAGCACAATTATATTATTAATAATAACTATTATAAATAAAGAAGCATTTTTTTTACGTAGGTATTTAGGGACAAAGTTATGCTTGACGGATAAATGGACCCGTTCAATTATTATTATTAGAAAGCCCTGCAAATCTGTGTTTGGGGCACAAGCCCCAGGTACTTAGCTCCTTATATAAAGTCCACAGTTTAATTATTTTTTTACAGATTATTATTATTTTGGGAGAAAGTTATGCTTGTCAGTCTTAACGGATTAAGTATGAGTGACAGAGGATCGACCGCCATTTTGGCTCTAGCGGTCAGGCCCACCAAACGTTGTATTTACTGAAAAGAGTTGTATAGTGATTTATAATAATTAGATTAAATTCTGAACCTGAGTGATGGAATCACTTTAGACAACACCCTCTAAAAAATTAAAAAATCAAATTAGAAAAGTAATGTTAAACATAATCCAGCATTTCCTCAATAGCAAAGTAAATTCTTAAACACAAAGTAGTAAAACTAAAAAAAACTTCCCATTTAATTCTTTTAAAACGCACCGCGTCTCGAGCATCCCCTAGAGTGGAGAGTAGAAATATTCTTGGAGAATTCTTACGTTTCTTAAACCACTAATGTTTTATTTTTCATCTTTCAAAAGTCGTTTACGTTGATGCTGGGTTTAGTATAATATAATAAAGGTTTATTATGAGAACTGTTAAGGTACATACCTTTATAAATTTGTATTTTTTTTCTGAAATACTTGTAGGATACGTCACGTTAGTCGGAGTGAGAAGGTGATATCGAATTATCTAAACATTACGATCTCTAACAGTTAAGGAACCTAAGCAGTGCTTTGTGATCACGGAGTAGGTTTAAAGACGTCTTCAACACTTATCCCCAATGCCTAGATTCGCTGTTTAAACCTAATCTTAGCTTAACCTAACATAAACTTAACTCACGTGACTTTATTCAGAGGCGCCTAACGCACCAATAAAACTAAACTATTATTACACTTTCACTAGCACCACTTTAGATGATGTTCACTTGAATGTTTTTTAATATGCAGAGAAAGGGAATATAAAGTGACGAAACAGTGGTAGGAGCACCTTTCCACTAGTGGGGATAGTAATGACAGGAATCATTACTATTCCTTCACTAGTGGGTGATAATCACAGGGTACCGCAAGTGCTATTAAATATTATCGTAACTTAACCTACGCACCGACATGTAATATTTGTATTTCTGATACTATTTGAATTAACATTTACACTTTCATTCAGTCAAGTACAGTCTCGTCCACTCTACTTCAGTTATACGAGAACTACAGGTCAAGCAGTGATGGCCCAGTGGTTGAGACTTCAAGTCTTACTCGGGAGGTCCGAGTTCGATCCCCACAACGGCACACACCTATGACTTTTCTGAGTTATGTGTGTTTTAAGCTATTAAATATCACTTGCTTTAACGGTGAAGGAAAACATCGTGAGGAGACCTGCACTCTTGAGAGTTCCCTAAAAGTTCTCAAAGGTGTGTGAAGTCTGCCAACCCGCACTGGGCCAACGTGATGGACTATGGCCTAATACCCTCCTCATTCTGAGGAGACGACCCGGCTAAGCAGTGGGCCATTGACGGGTTGTGATAATGATGATGATGACAGGTCAATGTGTGTGTTAGTAGTCTGTGATTAACGTTAGCAAGTCCGGGATGTGTGTGTCAAGTACAAGGCAATACCTAATATGTTTTAACATACATGTCAAAAATATGGAAGTACGAGTCACTTAAAGAAGTAGAATAGGTCTAGATAATAGTTTTAAAAAAGTTGTATATTTATTACTATTTTATATATTTTTAATCTAAAACTTCAAATTCAATCTAAATCTAAATCACTAAGTTAGAGAGTTAGCTTTTATGTTGCGGCATTTGAAAATAAGTAATGACATGTTGTGATAGCAACATATAACTATCGTTTCCATAGGATTGAATTAGTCTATCAGGTGATATCGCCTAGTCTGTAAAGTAGTGAAACTAATAGTGTAGTGTTGCTTGGTGGCGTGGTGCTAGGCCTCCGTTGTCGAGGAGTACGTAAGTAATGTTGTTTATTATTTTAATATTTTCGTCTGAGTGTTACTGCGCAAAAATGGATACCATTTCTATATCCTTAGTCTATGGTCGGCTGTCTCCTGTTAGCTTAGTATTATCTTGTTAGAATTTAACTCTAGCTGCGTTATAGCGGGATTTCTTTGCGGTTTTCAAATGGGATTTATAAGGTTATTTTACTTCTTAACTAAATGATACGTGTGGCCGGATAAGTTAAGTATACTTCCAGTTCATTCATAGTTTATCGATTCTTTAATTTAAATAGTTTATAACAAAGTTATTGTAACTACTTGGGGAATAAACTACATTAATTTATTTTAACCTCTACACGTCTTTTTTTTCAGCGAAGCTATTTTTTTACAATAAAAAAACCAACCAACGATACATTTATTTAGCAAACAGTTCTCGTTGTTCTTGTAGTTGTTGTCTATATTACTTAATATAATGTGAAAGTTTGTAAGCTTTGATGGTTGTTACTCAATCACGTTAAAACGGCTGAACGGATTTCATTGAAATTCAGCACACAGATACTTCATATAACCTAGGCTACTTTTTATATCAAAATAAATTTAAGTTTCTGAGGGATAATAATAAAATATGTTTAATGTTGTAAGCGTTTACTAATATCTAATAGTTTTTAAAGTTGAGTATTATTCTAGAAATTTTCCTATTAAAAAAAGAAGCAACTATTTCTATGCAAGTTATCTGCCTATATTGGTTTGAAAGATGCAGCCCTTACAAGGACTGATGAAAGGCGTAGGCTTAATAATAGACCTCAGGAAGGTTATGGCACTTAGAGTTTAGAATAATAAAGTGTTACAGTTGGAATTGGTTCAATATAACGTCGCGTCGCTCCGAGGAGGGCGTGGGTGTGCAAAAACAATGAACACTCGTAAATCATACAGTTTAATAAATGAACAACTCTCCTTTATTATATATACGAGTACCATCTATATGATCTCTATTGAAAATTTAATGGTATTAAGTTAGTTAATATATTATTAAACTTTTCCCTCGGTTATTTTAGTATACGAGTATTTATTGAAGCAACCAAGTATCAATATAGTAGCTATCCTGTAAATTCTTGATAAAAACACAAAACACAAAAATGTAAAAAAAAGGCAGTCTTGGTATGAAATTTTTTGACTGTAAAAAGTATGTATGGGCAATGGGAACTGCTACATAATATTGCTTTTTCAGTAAGCTACAAAGTATAAGTAGGTCGGCAAACAAGCGTACGGCTCACCTGATGGTAAGCGATTACCGTAGCTTATAGACGTCTGCAACACCACAAGCATCGCAAGCGCGTTGCCGACCCTATCCCCAATTCCCCCCAGGAGCTCTGGGCAGCTTACTCACCAACAGGAACACAACACTGCTTTAGAGTAGTGTTATTTAGCTGAGATCTTCTGTAAGGTCGAGGTACTACCCCAGTCAGGCTGCTATATATTTGAGCAGGAAATTTCCTGCTGTGCCCTACCTCAGATAAAATTGTTCATCGTCATCGTCTCAGCCTATGGAAGTATACTGCTGGACTTAGGCGTCTTCCATTTATTGCAAGCTGAAAAAGTCATTTCCCTCCCTAAATATAACCTAAATCTAAACACGTCCTGAAGATGCTTCGGTTACGGAGCGAAACGTACGTCGATTGTCGATCGCGATCTACTTGTGTGGTGTGTACTGGTTCGGGTTCGCGCGTCTCACTTTTGTGTGGACAGGGTGCTCTTCTAGGTTGTACCATACGAGTCTGGTAGTTCAGATTGCCGCGGTTTATAGCAAGGTAACATTTTGATTCCTTCTAAATCTAAAGCTTGCAGTTCATCTATTGGGAACTAAAAATATTCCAGAAGGTTAAAAATTCTTGGAGTAAATTTACTTTGTTTTCTATGCTTGACTTGGCGGGAGCACTGATTTATCCTAATTAATAACATCATTAAATTATTAGTTTATCAGGCTGGCATAGCCAAATTTTATGCTTTTATGTATTGGTTAATTATTTTTTTTGGCTGTTTAAGATACCCGCACTGATTTGAAAATTTATAAGTAGGTACTATTATTTACTTAAGCTACCGTTTAATTAGTACCACATTTACTTATGAGAGTGAAGAGGATATTTGTTTAAATGTTGGTTAATCTAATGGAGCAGTGGATGGTAAGACTCTTGATTATTTCAAAGACATCTTAAAACCTGCTCCATAACTTCCTGCATGAAATCATGTGGTATCATCTTTTCTGTCTTACAATATATATTTATAATAGCAACATTAGCATGATAAAAAGAGAGAGTAACACGCTACATGTGCCGCTTCCGAGTTTAAATGTGGGGTATTAAAAAGAAATCCACCCGCGAGGAAGTGGCGCGTCTTACTCCGGGATAGTGATGTCCGTGTACACGACTTTGTTGCTACGAATTTATATATTTTTTATTATTTCATATTGAAGCTTTTTTGCAGCTAACTTTAGTTCTGAGAAAATATAGTGGGGGAAAGTTGCGCATTGACCAGTAACAGACGCGCGGGAATTGAAACATCGCATAAGAACCAATCGCTCCTAATAGTGACTTCTGCACATTCAAGGTCAAACCTATACTTACGTGCCGGTTAGGCAAACAATCTTTCTAGTATAATTAAACTACTTTAACCACACGATACAAACTTTACATTAAAAGTCTATACTAGTATTAATAATAACAGCTATGTAACTGTTGTTACCATGTTGCCACGATATCAACAACACTTGCACAGTCAATTCAGTCAATTTGTCAATAAAAATTGTTCGATTTTTAATATTTTAAAAATGATGAAACTTTCATGGGCAAAGTAATAAAGAAAATCAAATGTCATGAAAAAAAATTTACTAGCCTCCATAATTTCGCAAAAGTATCTCATTTTCTACCAAAAACCACAGACAACGGTGCCCCACTTTCTCGCTCTCTTTCTACTTCTACTAATGGAAATCCAAAGAGAAATTATACAGACGAACAGACATAAATTCGTTATAGCATTTATATTTTATTTCTGCTTTCATGTTTTAATACCTATGACCTAAATAATTCCTAAACTCATGAATATTAAACACATCAAATTAAATTTCTGGAATAATATCAACAAAGGCAATATTTTGTTAATAGACAATATAGAGGCTTTATTGTAGTATCGAGTGTATTATTTGTATAAACCACACTGTTAATTCATATTCACAGAATTGATGATATTTTGCGAAAATAATAACACATAATGTCTTAACGAATATACATGTTATTTACTGCTTTAACTACTATAATCTGTCTCGATAGTTTAGTGACAGTTTAATAACTAATTTCCTAGAGTGAATATTTACTGTCATAGTGAAAGAAGCAAGAAACTCTTGCTAAGGATCACGCGAGTCATTCTTCAACCTTGGAACTGAAGATGAAAGTTATACTACTCAACTGACAAAGATAAAATAAAAATTTCACTCAAAATCCAATATGTCGGGCTGCCCAAGATGGTGGACTATTTTTAGCTACTTACCGATTGATATAAGGACTGGAATTGACTGATGGTGAATTTAGACTAATATACTTTATCTAAGAAGTAAAGTCGCTTGAATAATTTTTTTTGGAAAATTTCTGATTATTTTATTTTTATAATCATACTATTATAATTGTTTGTCAAATTGAAACCCTACCATCATATCTTACATTGCCATTATACCGTGTCACAAGATTCCTTCATGTATTTTTCATGAGAACAAATACGTTTTGATGTGACAGATAGAGCTCTTTTAAAATAAAATATAATGTTGTTTTTAACGTGAATGAAGTATTTATTAGATCGACAAGTCCCATCACTACTTGAAACAGTGAAGAGCTACAGATATAATGTAGTGCTTTCAAACATTGAGGCAAAGTTTGCCTACAGCGGACAAATGACAGCGGCTCGAGGCGGGGAACCGGGGAGCAGAGAGTCGGGGAACCGGGGAACTGCGATATTAGAAGCCTTTAAGATGGGAAAAATACCAACTTTTACTTGAACTAGATAGTTTTGGGAATCTAAGTGTAAGGCGCGTAGAGTTTAACGTTTTTCCTATTTTAAACATTAAGGCACAACCGAATCGTTTGAGTAAATTAATCTCCATGATGATGGAGAAAAAAATTACTAGGGTAACATACCATAAAAGGAAAAACTATCCATTTATAAGATAACTTTGTTGTATGTCTATCTGGCAAGGCTAACGCGGCTTTGAATTTCCACGTATCATATTTTCTGACTACCAAATATCTCCAGTATCAACTATAACCAGGTTAAGTAATATAGGCGAGCCAGTGGGGTGACATCTTAACACAACTTTATAAGTACTACCCGTCTATTATACGTTATCAATATTGTTATCAAAAGAGATAGTATGAGTCTCTATTAATGTTCTATAACTTGCTTCAGCTTCTGACTTGGTCTGCTACGCAGCAGAGTGATGGTTCACGCGACACCGTGAGAAAGAAATGCCGTCAACATTTGCTCTGAACATTTTAAATCCACAAGTTCCAAACTGAAGAAATGAATCCAGATTTATGGAAATACGAAAAAGATATACGACCCGCTTCATCGACTGAAAACTTTAGAAATGTGTTTCTAGCATTGACTTAATATATTGAGGACCTGGATAACTGACGTTGAAAGTATATCCCGTAAATGGGCCATAACATAGCAATTTAGGGCCAAAACCCTAGGCCTGGTGTCAATACAATTTTTTATCAGAACGATAATTTTCATACTGTCAACGGCCATCGACGTGCTGTCATCATACGTCAAGTTCAGCTTACTTTTCTGTGCTTTATTTAATTGTGGACGTGTTGGTAGTCTGTCTATTAAAGGTATAAGCGATCTTGTAAGTACGGGTTAGCAATATGACCGCATATTGCGTGTTAAAAGTAAAAGAACACGTGAATAATAAAACAAAAAAATGGAGCAGCCGCTTTCGACTGGACTAACAATCCTTATAGTATGTCCAGTCAAAATTGAAAATTAATATTAAAACGAGGTATTTCAGAGCTGAATTTAGCTCCTAAAGAGACAAACAAAATATCTTATAAAGGGTAGAAGCGGTCCTTCACAAGCAATCAGGGTAAAGATGACGACAACGCCGGCCGACGAGCGCGCAAACATAACCTAAGGGTTCGCTCTCCAATGGATACAGGATATAATACTCAACTATCTTAATATGAAGTTTATAAAGAATTATTTAATATGCTACATAATACACACATGAAATAATTCCAAAGCTTACAAGGATTATAGTTAGATATAATATAAATAAGTCACATTAAAAATGAACCTAAAAACTTTCGCTCTGTAAGAGTATGCATATTTTTTGATTTTTTTCGATTTGATATTTTTTTTTTTAGTTCTATAGCATATTAATGCCTAATTATAACAATATTAATCCCATTATAATTTTACGAACAGAACAATTCGGGAGTGAACATTTTGGTAGCAAATTATATAATGGCGCATCATGAATAAATGAAGGTATATGTGAGTGACTAAGTAAGAGAAGAAAACATAGAGTGAGAGTGAACGTAGAATGACTAAATTAAGAATTTGGGAAAATTTCCTAAAGCCTTCTACAACGTAGATCCTTCCTTGCTTCGTTGAACGATCAGCTCCAGCAAAGAAGGATCAGCTAGTCACGCTTATCTCATACTCTTCCGTATTCGTATTCTCTTGAATTTTTAAAAATACAGAGAAGAGTTAATATGAAATTAAAAGCTATAAAATAGTGTAATATTGGAGAGAGACCCTAAACATGAGGACGAGCGACAGCGACGAGCGCGCAAACACGAGCCTACATAGTAAATGTTTGTGGGAGGCGCAACGAATAAAGGAGAGGCTTATTACACCGTTTCAAAATTACTCTCTCGTCTAAATGAAAACTAAAATATAACGCTGAAGGTTTAAAAATGGGTAAAAGCTATATAATCATATTATAATTATAAATCTAAGAGAGGAGAGGTAACAAGTAGGTAATGTACATCTAAACTTTAATAAAACATGTGTAACGTACCTACTTTTTAAATTTTCCATACAACGCCATCTGATAGTGAATTACTATAATTTGAATAACTCAAAACCTTCTCCATGACAAAAATATTTTGTATAAAATTTCATGTTGTTAGTTTCCTTAAATTCAGATTCACAAACATCCATATTATTTTATAAAAAATATTGTTTGTTTTTCTTGTTTTTATTTCAATAGTTTCATGTTGTTTCTATCTATCGAATAGAAATTATTGAAAATTTTATAAGACCAGAATAACAAAAGTGTAAAAACAAAACAAATACATTTGAAAGGTATAAAATGTTTAAACCCCGTAGGTATTTGACGCTACATAATCGATACGAACAATGAAAGAAATGACACGCCGTGAAGCCGTACAGTATATTCGCACGAGATACTAGAAAAACAAACGTTCTGGAACAATCATGTATTTCAGAAAGGAAGCCAAGGAGTGTCCTTATTCATTACAGACCTTCTTTACTTTACCGATAAATATTAACGATTATTAAACTATACTTAATAGCAATGTAATTCTAAACAAGGTGATCTAGTACTAATATATTCTTAAAATAAATCTATAAGAAGTACTGGTTAATAAAAATCTGATGATTAATAAGGGTTTATATTATATACGCAGACCTATAGTATCACGAACTGATTACTAGAATAATATTTTAAATAAACAGCATTACGCCTTGATTACTCGCGATATAATAATAATTTATGTCATAGTGGTGTATTTATTTGATCCTACATTTCCGTATGAATTTTATAAGCTGTGCCAAGGAAGTAAAACGCTACTTAATATTGCCAACATCATATCTAACACTATCAAAAGGATTGTTAACCTAAAAAGCTGCAAGGATGAAAGAAAAAATATTTCAAGTTTTATTTTCTTAGTTTAATAATTGCCTTTAAGTTATGTTATAAAATTAATAAAACTTTGATTCTAAAATAAAATTATCACAACGTAATTTTTTTTCTTGACTTTATTTCTATCGCTTGTGACTCATACGCCTAAAGCACTTTTTTACATTATTAAATATTAATAAAATGTTTTATAAAAAATCCATCCTATATTGTACAAGCGACGCATTAAATTTTAGGTACAAATTCAATCTTATTATTTGCGTGAAACTTTCTAATAATTATAGTAAATTGTGTGAGTGTAAAGAGTATCGTGCGAACCAGGCCTTAGTGCGTTCGACGTGACTGATGAGGCTCTCACGGCCGATTTGGATCGCAAAATGTTTTTAATGTACGAAACGTTTGTTTGCCCGTTCTTTTACAGAAACCTATTGTTGAAGATATTCCTATATATATATTGGATATCCTAATGTAATTCTTAAAACTTCATCTACCCCCACTAAGTAGATTTATGGACAATCCACGTTGCAGGAAAGTTTCTTAACTGTACTTTTATTCTTGATTGAATTACTTGACAATATAATCTTCATCTCGATAAAACCGTGGCAGTCTGACAAGTCTGTTTTACCCGTGAGGGGACAGGTTAGAATACTATTCCCCTCTGCCGCTGGGAGAGCATCTCTTAAGAGCCAGGTAACCCAGCACTCTCTTGGTGGTAGGGGATCTGTTCCCCGACTGGCTTGCGACCACCAGCATGCGAATCAGACCGCCAAGTGTCATAGACGCGTTCCGGTCGAGCCGCATGTGAGTCAGACTTACCCCCTCTCTCTCCCATCTCATTAATGCTACGAATCCAGTGGACTCGAGACTCTTGCTCAGGGTCCGCTGAAACCGCAGCAGCAGTTTTCTTCACTCCTCCTCCCCACTTTATCTTCGAGGATGCAACGCATCGACAAAACAAGAGAGTATCTTATCTTCTTGTTTTGTCGATGTCCATGGGCGATGGTGGCCACTTACCATCAGGTGAACCATCTGGTCGTTTGCACCTTATCTACCATAAAAAAAAAGTAATTTCATACAGTTAGCATTGTCTTAAGTAATCTAGGTTTGTGTGTTGCTACTAGGTGTCTCTTATTTGTGGATTCGTCAAGGATTAAATGATTTATCTAATTTTATTGGTTACTGGTTAATGTAAAGAAGCTCTTCAATTCTACACATAACCCGCGGGGGTTCTTTCTTTGTAAATTGTTACTCTATATTTTACATTTTAATTTTAAATACATAAACGGTTACATAGCGCGACATGCGCTTCATATCCACGCCGATAGATGGCGTAATCGCACACTCGTATCGTTAGTATGTATTCTTAAGTTTTTTTCGTTAATTAACCATAGCCTATGTCTTTTTCAAAGCTTTAATCTATCTCTGTACTAAATTTCATCACAATCAGCTCAATGATTTAAGTGTGATTGCTTAACAGTCAAGACAGACCATCTATTCATCAATAGATAGCGTCACTAGTACCTAAATTAAATCGCGCTTTCATATTTTTAGTCAAAATTATAATATTAGTTAGCATTAAGATTTCACGTCAGGTAATGAGCTCGAGTCTATACTAGACGAGAGTTTATGGCTTTTACGTCTAATTTCAAATATTTTTTTCAATATTAACAACTGTTTTTCAAATCAAATCTTTTGTAAGGATAATAGATATAGTTGAAACGAAAGTGGCGGCGTCTGACACCGGCTTACTGTACGGCTTCGGCGAGACGGGCCTAATTGTCATAAGGCTTGGTACGTATTACGAGTATTGTGCTGATTAAACTGTCATAACGCCATTTGAATTAAACTGTCTATTATAATAAGTAAAGTAATTAAGAAGAAACATAAATTATACATATATACAAAACTACGTATAAAACAAAGTGCCACGCCACGCCTCTCTGTTTGAGATAAACTCAAGAACTACTGAACAGATTTCATTAGTAGAGAGAGTGCCTTGTAAGGGAGATTCAGGTATATTATTTGTTTAGGTTTTGCTAGAAATTTTTAAATTATGACAATAGTTGCAGAAAATGGCGTGGGAAGGTGCGTGTGTTACGTTCTCTTAAAGTGACCATATAGAGTAGGAGCTAAATATATCTCAGAGATTTTATAATGAGAAGGAGGAGGAAGAGGGGTATATTGATAACACTACAAGGGGAGTGATGATACTGAATGGACTATTGGGTAAACGCAATGTAGATACTTATACTGCACCGATAAGTAATCAAATATGATCTTACAATTACGAAAGAAACCTAAGCAGTACCTTAGACTTGTGATCAAGGTACAGCTTGTTTACAAGGCTTTTTAACAGAATTCCAACTCTTGCCTCCACTACTCAAGCTCTCTGTTTAAATCTAAGGTTAATCTAACACAAACCTAACCTTTTTTTTTAATGTGGAAAATGTATTTACGCATACCCCTTAAAGGGGTTATGTAGGATTCCCAGCGATAAGCGCTGGACTACCGCACTAAAACTCGCTTTACCAAGCACCTAACTGAGGGGGGATGCCAGGACATGTCTACTAAAACACCTAGCCACCGGAGGAGTCATAAGCGGCCCATATCCCTCCAGATCAGGTTGCTCGCAAGTAATCTCTGCAAACAGAGGAGTACCCGAAGCCGAAACAACCAGCGCAAACGTCACTCGAGCTTACGCGCCCCACCATGACACCTTCGCATCCCTCGGCATCAGATGTGTTCAACTGCTCCCCCGATCGTGGAGCACGGCCTATGCCACTGAGTGGCTACCCTGCGAACGGGGCGCAGCCGACCACACTGATGCAAATCTCCGCTGCAACGCAGCCACCTTCCATTGCGCCTACGCAACTCATCTGCGGATATTGGCCTCCGGATAGCAATAAATTACTACCCGCAGTTGCCCAGGAAGCACCGGCCCACGAAATGGTGGGAGGTGGCTCTCGAGGAGGTTTCCGCAGCTAGCACCCTCACAAAAACCTAACCTAATACAAGACGTGGCAAACTACATTGTAAGGTACTCACGTGACCTTAATCGGACAGCACTCCCAGCACTAACACAACACTGTATTTAACATATTTTTACTAGCACTACCCACATATCTATTCCTTGATAGACCTCGCGTAAGACTAAGAATTCCATAGGAACCACGTGCATCACAATAATCACAACTCTTACCTCCACTGCTGCTTAATCTTTCCGCATAAAATTAAATAGATAAAGTAATAAAAAAGCGTTGGGCCATGTAGACCATCAGAAATCGGAGGCCAGTTATACCCTCAATTTCAAACCGGAGAAGGTTATAATAAACCAATAAACAGTGTTGCTAGAACATGCGTCGCTATCTACTTTCTTCTACTAAAATTTGTCATATTCTACTAATTAAAAAAGCAATATCTATGAGTAGCTTGTTCTTTGATATCCACCATAGCTGTAAGGCTAGAAACTAATTATTCAACAATACTCGTAGACACATCAAGTCCCCTCTCTATTAAAAATTCTTTGTTATTAATTATTACGTGTTGAACAACCCCTTGATTTATTAAAAAATAATAACTGTCCTTGATGTTGCCATGGAAAATATTATTCTTATGTAATGCAAAAGGGATTTAAGGAGGGTGCAGACTATAGACCAATTTTAATAATTTTGCTGTCTTATATATTAATAATTAAAAGGTAAAAACTATTATGGAAACAGACAAGAAGTGAATATTACTATTATATTTTAATATTATTATTTTTGAGGTTTGTGACCTAAATTCAGACCCAGACCCCTATCATCTGCACAGGAAATATAAAGGAACAAGACAGTGATGGATATACCCCTGCACCGTTGAGGGGTGCACTTCTCTGTCACTCTAGTGAGAGCTTAGTAGTTCAGACAAGGGTGTCTTACATGGGAAGTCCTCGGTCCTCCATATAGGCACAAACGTCTTTTCTGAGTTATGTATTTTAAACAATTAAACATTGCTATAACGGTGAAGGAAAACATCGTGAGTTCCTTCCTGAACTCCAGAGAGTTTCCTAAAAAGTTCTCAAAGGTATGTTTTTTTTATCGTATATAGGTCAGCATTTGACCATGACTTGCCTGAAAGCACGACACGGTCTAGGATGGACACAAATTTTAGAGGTATGTGAAGTCTGCCAACACGCATTGATCCAGCATGGTGGACTATGGCCTAACTTACTCCCCATTTTGAGGAGGAGACCCGGCTCAGCCCAATGTTATTAAATTGAGTTCTAATTATGATGATGACGTTGGGAGGTAGTAGTTAAATCAACCTATGGGAATCGTCAGCGAATTAGAGACTGTCAAAAATCGTTGTGTTGTAATGTCGCAAAGGAAGTGGTATTAAATGTTACCCACACCATGATATAAATAACATGTTATTACACTTCCACTCACACTACGTATAAGCATAAATTAATTGATTGAATTTCTATTGATTTTAGATTTATATACAGCCTTCACAAACAGAATACCCAATATAATAACAGATGCATTGGATCTTACAAAAACCATCCATTTCCAGGCCACTACTCAAAGGCAAATCCTAGCTTTGTTCACCAATCAACAAGATTAATTTCCATACAGGAATTGGTTAGTGACGCACACTAACACAAACACTCATACATAAAGACAGGTGTAATTCCATTCAGGTATTGTTTAGTTACGCATACAGACATACAAACAAACATACATACAAACAGGTACAGAGCCAGTGGAACGCATAAATATAGGAAAACGCAAAGTTATCGATGTTCCTAAGCCGCCTTTATTGACTGTCGTTACATTCGAGGAATACTATACTCGAAAATAGCATGGAGACGCCTGAATTATACGCGTCGCCTCTCAGTTAAAACCAAATGTGCCTATTTTAGAAGTATTTTAGTTCGAAAATTATTATACTGATTGAAGCTTTAATATCCCCAAATGATATAGTTTAGGCAGAGCATATCATTTATGTTATAATTAAAAGCTAAGATATGTAGGATGACCCTGGATTTTAGCCGCCTAAAGACTAATCCATATGGCGTAGTATGTACATATTATGATCAGCAATAGACATCCTATAATTAAAGATCAACTAATTTAAATAACGAGAGTATTTTGCAAACGGAACTGATATGCAACTAACGGAGGGCTTGTATAAAAAGATACTTTTTTTAACATAGAACTTGCTTCTAATTCTCCTTGGTCAATAAAAAATACATTCTTTTTTTATATTAAAACTCATATTTTTTTGCCCGTTATATTTAAAAAAAATGTAAATCTTTTTTACGTAAATAATTATATTTTTGTGATATTATAGTTAATGTATTACTATGAAGTTACATAATAAAGTTATAATTAAATCTAAGATATTAATGATTAATATTTGACTTTAACGTTTTGTACTGCTGTTATATGTTGTACGTAAAACCATTCCACTCGTTCCATATTCCGTTACTACATCACTAGAGCAAACCAGTTTATTTTGACCCATATATCTTTATACCGCAGTTGGTGTTGAGAGGTCGTACAATATTTTGCACAAAACGGTTTCGCAATAATGACAGTGACAGCCATGGTGTAGGCATGGTGTACACTGCGTTTCATATTGCTAATCGATACACTGGCAACGGGTCTGAATACAAAGTGGGTTTAAGCACTCCTAGATGGGTGGTCATAGGTTTTATTTGTTTTACATCCGCAGTATACCATGATAGGTGTAATGGTCAATTTGCAAATATATAATGGAAGACCTATTTACCGCTTAACCTAGATAATGAATCTGAAAAGTGTTATGCCTAAACTCTCGCCTTTACTGCTTGACTTTGTGTTATCCACATGGGACAGATACCGCACAGTAACACGCACAAGACAATAATAATATGCACTGAAAGCGGAACACCGAGAAACCAATATTAAATACATACTCCAAACCTTAGTATTGGAGAGCCAGCATCACGACAGCACACCACAGTACAGCCATAATGGTCACCATTCGGTCCTAGAAATCTATTCGAATAAACGATAAAAAAATAATTTTGTTATAAGTTGTCAAGGCAGCAGGATAGTTAAAAGCAAGTAGAGAGACGTTTACAGACAAAAGAAAAATATCCTTTTAAATTTCCAGAAAGTAACGTAACGTAGGCGTCCATCGAAAGTTCTGTCCAATGGTAGTGAGGGTAGTGCATAAAAAAAAATATTTTATAATTTTGAGCCTGTTTTTTTAATCCCGAGCTCTGTTTGGGTGCCCTTCACGTCAGCTAAAGTTTAGTTAAAAGTCTAATTATCCTTTTTTGTTTTTTGTAGTTATAAATCGTCACTGATCGACTCGACTCACGTCCGCTCTAGTCCGAGTCTCGCGCGAAAATGACCTCCGCCACTCTATATGATGAGCATGTGACTTACCCACATTTTTTAAAAGATTTTTTATCTAATATTCTTAACCCCTCCAACTCAGGTAATGCTTGTGTTAAGAGTGGGCCACGTCAGTAGTGCAATGAGTGGGATTTAAACCCACAAACTATCAATCGTGAATCCAACGCCTGAACCACTGATCTACTTACGCTTAACTATTCTAAGATAGCAAATAATAGATACACACAAATACTACAATTCCTTAAATGTTGACAATACAGTCCCATTGGGATAACCGAACAAATACCAACACAACTATTGTCATGGCAACATTTTCCACGTTTTCAAAGAATTATTTAGATGTATTCCCAAAACAGTCCCATTTATATAACAATCTAGCCTCGCAGTTCGCAATCTAAGTTTGTACACTCCCACTTCCGCCAATTTAAGTAATACAATAGACTACAGGAGTTTCTACCAATATTTTATTCTTTGTTCTTGTTTGGTTTGTCTTTCTTTACATTTGCTTTAATAACAATTCCTGTTCTGAGTTACGATTTTTTAAATTCAACTTATTGCTATCTACATGGGACCTTTATACCTATAGTATTCTAACCCGTAACCTCACAGGTAATATGCTATACAAATTACCGCTACACCCGCATCACGCAAAACCATTGCTCTACATTTGATGTGATTTTAATACTTCACTACAAGAACAAAGTTATCTTATCTTACCTCAGAGAAGCGTGGTTAGACCAACTAGTGTAGTCAAAGTGTAAAAACGGGACCTCATTACAAGACTCCGCTGTCCTTCCGTCTGTCTGTCTGTCACTAGGCATGTACTGTATCTCATGATCCGTGATAGCTAGGCAATTGAAATTTTCACAAATAATGTATTCCTGTTTCCTCTATAACAAAAAACGTGATTTTTTTGCCAAATATTGATACGGAACCCTTCGTCCGTGAGTCCAACTCACACTTGGTCGGTTTTTTAATAATAATATTGTACGTATCTATATGAAATATTTTTGTGGAACAACACATAGCACACACAACCTTTAATTTGATCACTCTATCCAACCAAAACGCGCTCTCACATTTTTAGCATTCATTGTATTTTTGAACGGGATATCGTATTTACACAGGTATTTCTATTTTTGGACCATATAAATTCTACTTTTCTACCATATTCCATATGCCATCATCAGCTGTAAAAGCCTAGACTTTGTCTTCTTACTCGGGACGTATGAGTTTGATCCCACGTAACATTACACACCTCTGACTTTTCTGAGTTATGTGTGTTTTAAGATATTAAATATCACTTGTTTTAACGTTGAAGGAAACATCATGAGGATACCTGTACTCCTGAGAGTTCCCTAAAGTTCTCAAAGTGTGTGAAGTCTGCCAACTCGCAGTAAGTCAGCATTGTAGACTTAACATCCTTCTCACTCTGAGGAGGAGACTCGGCTCAGCATGGGGATTTCATTGGTCATGATTACCGTATGCCATTAATTTCAGTGGTTCTCTCATTCATTGGTATCGTAATATCATCAGCCATGGATCTAACAAGTTTGCTAAAACTCCAAAAATTGCTAAATTATAAACATAAAACCTTGAGGAACAGTTCGCAAGTTATGACGTCAACATTTTTCAGTTTTGCCGTCCAGTTATTATACAGCTTTAACTATAAATTGGTTTACTTTTAAAATATAATAATAATACAAATAATTATTTCTTTCTTTTCAGGTGAGTGGTGTGATAGTGGATCATCACAACGTGACTCATGGTGATATAGTATGCATTATACACAAGGTATGTTATTATACATTACAATTTTAGACGCTAATGTATTCACGCAAATGGTAAAAGGAGTTCATTAATTTAATTTTTTTTAATTATTCTTTTCTATAACCTTAGCAAATAGATTTAACATTTCTTTTTGCAGACGAAATTAGCGTCTTTGTCTGGTAATCGTACAAAAATCTTAACGAGCTAATAATAAATTAAATATTTTACTCTAAGTATAATCTAATAATGCTGGAAATTTCATCTCCATTTAATCTTCTAAACAACTCAGGTCAAAATAAAATTAAATAAAAACCCTTATTCATATTGAGAGTATAGGAGCTGTACGGTGCAGTAACACTCAAACGACAATATTAACTGATATGCGCAGTACATATTAAAGTAGTAAAACTAATAGTGTAGTGTTGCTTGGTGGCGTGGTGCTAGGTTCTCGTTATCGGAGAGCACATGATTAATGTACTTTATTCTTTTAATATTAGGTAGCGATGGAGGTGAGAGTTTGTGCATCGTAAAAGAAGTCTTTAAACCTGCTCTTGGGTCTCAAACCGAGAGTGTTACTGCACCCATACTCTTAATAATTGAGATTATGTATCTGTTAATATTACAGTAGTATTAGAGATTTGTAAGTTCAAATTTACAAATATTTTAGTTGAAATGTGAACATTTTGATCGATTTTTAGGCAGAAAATATAGCTAAAGCTATGTGTAGGCGACGCATCAGTGGTCCGGGACCGGCGCGGCCAGACAGACGCTTTGGTTGATTTCACGCAATCAGGGACGATATATTGTCACAATTAGAGGGTGATTTAGGGTGGAGGTACACTTGTTAGGTACTTTATTGCGCTGGAAATGTTTTCAAAAAAGTATAAAATGTTAGATGAGGTTGAAATTACAGATGTTTCTATCATAATAGTAGTTGGAAATTATGTCACAAGAAGTTTCATCGGAGGTGTGTAACAAATGTCAACCACTTCCATTACTTTGTCTCATCAATTTTGATTGGATACTATTTCCTATGTGTTTATTTTTAGTTTTAGTTCATCATCACGACCCGTCAATGCCCCACTGCTGAGCCGGGTCACCTCCTCAGAATCAAGAGGGTATTAGGCCATAGTCCACCACGCTGGCTCACTGCGGATTGGCAGACTTCACACACCTTTGAGAACTTTAGGGAACTCTCAGGAGTGCAGATTTTCTCACGATGTTTTCCTTCACCGTTAAAGCAAGTGATATTTAATTGCTTAAAACACACATAACTCAGAAATCAGAGGTGTGTGCCTGTGTGGGCGATCGAACTCTTACCTCCCGAGTAAGACATTGAAGTCTCAACCACTGGGCCATCACTGCTGTTAGTTTTAAGTTATTCATCACTTATAATATCTACTTAGATAGATCAGAGAACATTCAACAAGGAATATGGCTTATGGTTTATATTGTAGTGCAAGTGGGAATGTAATTCAGTTGAGTATAACGCAACTAGTGCTTCATCTCCCTTACTGATAATCTTTTAAATCGTTAACTTTGTTACTAAATTTAGATTGGTGTTAGTTAGAGTGTTGATGCATTATAAAAGGGTCTCTTATACGTATATCGGTGATGGCCCAGTGGTTGAGACTTCAAGTCTTACTCGGGAGGTCCGAGGTTCAATCCTGGGCACACACCTCTGACTCTGAGTTATGTGTGTTTTAAGCAATTAAATATCACTTGCTTTAACGGTGAAGGAAAACATCGTGAGAAAACCTGCACTCCTGAGAGTTACCAAAAAGTTCTCAAAGGTGTGTGAAATCTGCCAACCCGCACTGGGCCAGCGTGGTGGACTATGGCCTAATACCCTCCTCATTCTGAGGAGGAGACCCGGCTCAGCAGTGGGCCATTGAAGGGTCGTGATGATGATGATACGTATATCAGAATCTTGATCAAGGGTTCCAGAAACTATTCAGTTTCCTGTCAAGAATCTACAATCTCTAATAAGCTTCATATCTATACTAATATTATAAAGAGGTAAAGTTTGTGAGTCTGTGAGGTTATAGGGGGTAATCTCTGGATCTACTGAACCGATTTTGTAAATTCTTTTACCAATAGAAAGCCACATTATTTACGAGTGTCATAGACTATATATTAACCCAAAACATGAAAAGACTTTTTGCAGTAGTCGGATTTTCTGCAGTAAGACGGAGAAAACGGTCGAACGAAAACGTTTCTTACGAACGCCGCCTTCACGATGAGAGATATATGATTCATAGTTGTGAAAGTAAATGAACAATTTGAATACACATCAGCGAAGCGATAAAGCAGTTGTATTATATATTGTATGTATGTATGTATGTATGTATGAAAGCTGTCATCCAAATCGCATCCCCGTCCGGCAGTAGCGGCGGACAGGTGCTCTATTAAACGATCACGTCGCGAACACCAGGAAGGGATCGAACCCTTTTGTTTACCAGTTACGTAATTAGTTCCCAGTTATATCTAACTGACGAATTGATTTCTCGTTCGGATTTCATTAATTGCTCGATTAATTGTCATCAAATTGTCCTTCATTTGGCATTAAAATATTAATTTATCATTAATCTCTCCATATCACTGTCACTACATATTATTGTAAAACAAAATTCCACGCCGCGTTTGTCTGTATGTCTCTGATAAACTCAAAAAATACTTAACGGATTTTAATTCGATTTTCACTATTAGACAAATAGATTCGTGGGGAAAGTTTAGGTTTATAATTTGTTATAAAAATACAATGTATGGTGGAATATATGTTAGTATACTATGCAAAGCCGGATCTCAAAAAAAAAAGAAATTATTCTTCAGAAAAAAATGTTTGAATCCTCTGCTAAGTGAAGGCGATATAAAAATCAATAAAAATGCAGAGTCTGTCCTTGATTTAAAAGTGATGGCTTTTGATCTTAAAAGTGGCAGTTTCAGGAAGTCATTAAAAATATGACAGTTTCCGTATTTCTTCGAGTTTACGCCATAGATGATGGTTGTTGTTATGTTGCTGTGCGGTTGCCAAACTTAAAGGAATAACGAAGGATTATGAAGAATACGATATAGCGAAGATCATGTCTTTGACACAACATTATCTAAATTATTAGTTAGTAGATAATATTATTATTTATTTAGATTGTCTTTTGAGTATAATATAATACTGCACCCATTGCATTAAATAATACTTTAAACAAGTAACAGAAATCCTAAAGCCTAAGCAAAGTGCGCGACATGTCACATCACAAACAGCGCCCCCCATGTTTCCTGTTATGAAATTACGTTAACGAACTCAGTGTACTTTATTTTAACCTACGTAAGCATTTTATAATTATTACGTTATTTGTTACGTTCAGTGTGTTCATTAATATAATTACACTCGTCTTTGAGGTATGAGGGCGTGATATAAATAATTGTTAAAGATGATAAGATACTAAACCCGTTAATTTTCAAAATGGTCTATATCGACCACCAGGGATAAACGAAGAGTTTCAGAAAGTCCATTTAAGCGAAAAGCTTTACTTCTTCACCCAGGTGGTTGTGCCAACTTATTTAAGTCCGCCATGAAAATTTGATGAAACTACCACATTTTCCACATCCCTCACTACACATCATCGCTCATCTTTGGTTTCCACCAGAGGTCCAGTGTCAATGAGAATATATATACTCTACTTTAGAAAATTTCAAAGTTATTAGCTTTACAACACGTATCAGTATTACTATTCAAAAGCTGTATAACTTGCTGGTTCCACCCCACCACTTGAGACAGCTTGTCTGCGAGGGTCTGAATAAGTTCAAGGTTGCTGTAAGCTGGTATTTACATTTTATGAAAGGAACCATTATATGATGCTGCTATTTCCATTTAAAAATGGGGATGTCCATCAAATTTTCCCAATTCTTCATGAATTACCTTAAAATTGATCTTGTACAATTTTGACAAGTTCTCAACTTGTGACTTGGATCTGACATAAAAATTATAAAATGATATTTTAAAGGAGAAAAAGTAATTCGATATAAGAATAATCATTTTAACTAGAAAAGGTATTTTATTGAAAAAATGTTTAATCGAATTTTTTTTATTGTTGACCGGTTTCTATTAATGTTCCTCTAAATTTTGGAAGAAATTAATATTCAGAAAGAGATGTTGAAAAGCAATTCACACTTCATAATTTCTAGCTAGTCATAACACACGAACGCAAATTAAAAACCTTCCTCACATGAGTAACCGCTTCCTTGTTATAGTACTCGAGACGGCTCTAGAGGGCGTGGGTGTTGAACAAGTTCAAGGTTGTAACTAGTTATTAAATAGCTTAACTATATGCTTAAGCTATTTAATATGAAAGCTAAGCTAAGTGGTAACTTGGTATAGTCAGGAGTTGTTTGCTAATTGTGGATTGAGGGTCTCTTGAGTGTTTTGAAAAATTATTTGTATTTTCTACTTAAGTAACTTTCAAAAAGCTTTGTGAGAATTATAAACTAATTGCTAATATTCTTCATATTTAATTTTTTAATATTCCTCTATTTGTGCTATATTGCGTAGTAGCATTCGACTTACCAATGTTGAGTGTTACTGCGCAATATAGCGCCTGTTCACTTTGCAGCAGTTTAGTGACTGAAAAGTGACATAATTAGCATCGAAAACTTTAGTAAGTATTAGACAATTTTAGTAAAAAAAATCAGCTTAACCAGATTTATTCTGAATATATATCCGATAGTTGTCCGACATATAAAGCAATTGTTCACACAACAATTCATAGTCTATCCTCCGATCCGAATAGTCTAACAGAAAGTGGATAAACGCGCTGACAGATCCTGGATTTGGTAAGGTACATTAGACTATAAAAAAAGTGTTATCAAACCCGGTTTAGTACATCTTACTTCTCCAAATTGAATTGACATATATGCCACTTTTTATCCCGTAAATATAGTTCCTACGGTATAATAATAAAATGTGTTTATTGATAAACGCCAGAATATTTTTATATAGCAATCGAGATATGAAAAATAAAATGTTTTTGTAGCAAAACTGGGGCCGGTCGACAAGTTCCGTCACTCCTTTAGGATATCCATATCATATCAGACACCCAAATTGAAGCCAGTTGAATAACTAAACAGTAAATTGGTGATATTTTCCACAAACAAAAATAGTAAGTCCTAAATATTAAATAGGTTTAGGTCATAGTTTTGCAAAAATCTGAAATCGCGTAACATTTTTGTGTCGACGAGGGAAGCGGGTCGTAGGCCGTAGCATGCATTATTGAGTGCTACTGAGTGACGAGACGCGTCATATGATACTTTGAACGGGCGAGTTTAGTGTATCACTTTACTATTACCATTGACAAGGCAAGTGCAAGTCAGACTAGTGCTTTCAGGATAAACTTATTCAATCACACTTATATCTATAATAAATCCTATATTTCTAATATTACTTTAGGTTGAATATCAAGTAGCTTCATGTCAGTAGGATAACGACTGAGGGTTTAACCTGTAACGATAAAAACATTGTAAAATAATGGAATCATTGATTAGTAAGATCAGTTTCGTGACTATCTAATCTGGATATAGAAGAAGTATAACCTAAAAGAACTCCGAGAGGTTTTGTTAAGCATTTTGACATGTTAGACGAAAACATCACAAAGAAACCGGTTCATCCAAAGGTTATCCATAGTGTCCACAAAAGTAGTCAGAATGGTTGGCTTAGGCCTAAATCCTCATTCTGAACAGGAGGTCCGGCAGTAGTGAATCTCTGAGGTGATGATGTTGTATTAAATTAATCGTACATTAACCTTATATAAGTAAGTAAGTAAAAATAAATAAAATATATAAGTTTTGAGCTGAAAGTAAACGAGGCTCAGGCTCAGAGTGTAGCCGGCGCACCACTCGACGCCCCACACGAGCCGAGCCAGACGCTTTTCTAACTGTACACTGTACAAGTATCTACATACTCCGTACTCGTGCCTCTACGTGTAAACCTGAAAGGATTCACTTTCATCAAAATCAGCTCAAATAAACCTAATGAAAGGATTTCAATATGTTTTTACTTTGTTCGTTCATTTTGGATGCAAATTGCAAACATATCAAACATAAATTAATAATATAGGAACTATAGCGCAGTAACACTCAAACGAGCATCTAAGTATTAATTATTCTGGAAGCAAAGCAGTGCTTAGGACTTGAGACCTAGGAGCAGCTTCATAGACATCTTCTACGCGTTAACCACATCATCAAACAACATTACATTAATTGTCACAATACTTCAATATTTTTAACGAAAACTCCACCAAGTACCATTAGCTACACTGAATAACGATAGACAATATTCACTCTATGAAATCATTTGCCAAACTATGACAACTTTAATGTATCGGAGCTAACGTTCCAAGTGAACGAGCAAAAAGGGGTATTCTCACTCATGCTGAATGAAGGAGTAAGTGGGTGAATGAATTAAAAAATAGTAAAATCAGTTTTTGTTCACTTTCAAATTTTTAATCAGCGAAGCGAGGGCGATAGGATGAAATTTACTTGTATGTTTATTTTTATATAATGCTTTTAAAAGATAAGTTTGTGAGGCGGAACACAAAGTGCAAGAAAGTTTGATTGTTTAAGTGATCTTGATATACTGTAAAGTATGTTAAACAACTTTAACAACATATTGCTTAAAAATATATTACACGTCACTGGTAATTCTCAATTTCACTTATAGTAAAAACATTTTAAAGAAATAGTGATTCTTTTTAGTGCTTCATATGCATAATAATCATAATAATGAACAATCAAAATATAGTCGACCCGTTCTGTCACCGCCCGGGTAAAATTTACCACGTGTATTTAGATTTAATTTTACATTTTAATCGCTATATTACACTATTTTTCTAATTCCCAAAGACATAACGGCCAGGGAGCTCGACATGCACTTCACCCACACGTCGATAGATGGCGTAATCGCACACTAATTAGTTTACTATGTATTCTTAAGTATTTTTTCACGATAAATATCAGCCTGCCTCCTTCCTTAAGTTCTACTTTATCTCTGTAATTATATTACATCAATATTGGTTCCGTGATTTAAGCCTGATTGTGTAACAGATAGACAGACGCCAACTATTTGTCAATAGATGGCGTAAGTAATATATTAAATCGCACTTTAATAAATTCCGCCTTATTATTTATTACATTATGTGTAGTTCTTAAGTATTTCCTACTCTTAATTTTTAATTTAGAAATTATAATATTAGTTAGGATTGGTATTGATAAAGAATATTGTAGTTGTGGTCTAGATGGATAAACCACCAAAACCACAACATACTATGTCTTATATATCAACTACAGATATCTGTATTATAAATGTGAAAGTGCATTTATGTATGATACTAGTAACTAATCCCGGTTTGGAAATAAAAATATTGAAAAGACTGTTTAGAATCTCAACACGGCGCCATCTATTGGATGGTTACCCAACCTAGATTATGAAACATGTTAAAGTGTGGAATCAGTAATCTAACTTATACCGCCATCTGTTAGCAAGTTATGATCTGTGAGAAAGCTAAATGGTATAGCCTTCTCTTATCTTCTCGATAGCTATTTTAATACGATTATATTTTAGTGACTACAGCTGCCGGCAATTCACTATTAGCGTCAGTTTAGCAGGGATCACGGGGCGAGAGAAACTATTAATTCTTTCACGACTGTTAGCAACACTGTTTATAAAGTAGTAGTATCGGGTAGATCATTTTATATTATACCGACGTGAAGACAATATATAACCTTCAATGCGATAGTTTAGTCTCAGTCTTTCTGGTGTTTTCGTGCAGTGAACATGGAAGTTAGTGTTATAGTGTCGTGATTAAGGTCACCCTTCTCGAAATCCATGTAAGTTTACTTTATTATCTATTGTCGTTAGCGAGGTCGAGTGGTGGAGGTGAGAGTTAATATATTATGAAAGAGCTCCTTAAACCGGCTCCTGGGTCTCAAGCCCCAGGCACCGCTCGCCTCAGTCTAAATTGCATGTGTATACGTATTGCTGTACAGTAATGGGTATCATATTTCTCTCCATGTTAATAGCACGACTGTTCTGCTCTCGCGCCCCTGCTTTTTTCCAAAATTTAAAATTGTGTTGTGTTGTGTCGCGTTGTGAATTGAACTACCTATACAGGCACGCAACACGCTCCCAATGTGCAACTACCCCCATTTCTTTTGCTCAAACGTACAGATAACTGCTAATGGTTATACAATGATATCATTTCCAGACAGTTACAATACTAATGAATTCAAAATGAAATTGAACTTTAATGTCAAATAAGTAAAACGTTATCTTCAAACAATGCTTAACCATATTCAAAACAATAGCTATTTATGCGGTTCCCGACATCAATACATTGTGATCTTTGACTCGTATTTCGATGTATTATGAATGTGTAATATGTTTTGAAAATATAAATACAAACGCTTTGTTTCCTAAGTGCATCGTTGAGAAAAATATGTTAATATATATAAGAATTGAAAGATAGAGTTCATAGAATATTACTAAAATTATGATACAGTGATTA
This sequence comes from Limenitis camilla, assembly GCA_905147385.1. Classification (NCBI taxonomy): domain Eukaryota; kingdom Metazoa; phylum Arthropoda; class Insecta; order Lepidoptera; family Nymphalidae; genus Limenitis; species Limenitis camilla. The sequence goes on along the minus strand of LR990225.1, from coordinate 15,773,707 downwards.
GCACTTGATAGCAATGATCTGTAAATACACTTATTCAGTTTAGTAAAAAAAAGAATGGTTTTCAAGAAAATATCAACTTTTTGACGATTCTTAAAGAGCAAAAAATTTAATCGCAAATTTCAAAGAATAGCATCAGCAAATAATTTTAATTTATTATAAAATTTATAAATTTCTAAATAAGAAACATGAAATGTTTTGAAAAGAGCCACTGTTGAGTTTCTGGCCGGCTCTTCTCAACAGAAAACTGCATTCCGAACTGGTAACTTCAAACAAACTAACTGACCGACCAATTTTTGACGTTTCAAAAGTATTTTTAAAAAAAGTCTAGTTGATAAAAATTATTTTGAGTTTGAGTTTGAAACTCCATATAAAAAATACAAATCTAATGTATTTTTTATATGCATGTTTGTAATGCCTTTACTATCTTATTGTAGTCCATTCACGTTTTTGAACAGAAGATTTTGAATACCCACATAGCTCTGCTAATTACCCAATGCACCAAGAGAGATACAAACGGTAGCTATCCAAAAAAAAAAGTATTCATATAGTCTATGGGTGAACAACTCTTAAGAGTGCAGGTTTCCTCTGTTAAAGCAGTTGATATTTAATTTCTCAAAACACACGTAACTCATAAAAGTCAGAGGTGTGTGCCCAGGATCGAACTCGGATCTCCCGAGTAAGCCATCAATGTCTTAACCACTACGCCATCACTGTTTCTTCTACTCTTGACACTTAGGGCCAGCTAAACAAAATACAAACAATTCTAATAACTCATTATCTAAATTATATTAAATAACGTAGAAGGTAAACGAAAATAAATATGAAAAACATAAAATTATAACAGTAGAACAATAGTTTGTAATAAAAGAAAACAATTCAAATGCTTGCTACACCATTATCTAAGCCCCAATCCAATGCAGTAGCAGTAGCCTCATTGATTATAGCCTCCCCGAGGCGCACAGATAAAAACTACTGCAATTTGAGACTACCCTCGAGATAGAACAGACTTGTCGTTGATAAAAGTTTAACTATTATTTCTGCGTATCTCTACCTGGAGGCGTTTATAAAGAAAACGGTACCTCTACCGGTAGCGGTAGCCTCGATTATCGACGAATCTACGAGCACTATGAATTATGTATTTAGTTGAGAGAAAAATTTGTGCGATATGAGAGATTTATTTGAAAAGTTTTATTGCTTTACTTTGTTCAGTTATGTATGACGCATCTCATTACTTTTTGTATCTTCTTCAAGCGGCCGTCCACTGGTGGTACCATCCGTCTCAAAAATGGGAATGCCTATTAACTATATACTAAACTATACTACACAATAATACGTAAAAGGTAATAAGTTTACGGACCTTGTATGTGTTCTATTTAACGTAACAATTTAATGTACATTTCCTGGGCTTGTACTGCTGAATAAGTAGCTGATTAATATGTTCATGCAACTGCATGACGTCCTACCATGTTCTTAAACTGTCGCTGATCGGGAAAGAGTTTATAAATTATGAAACCAATGGAAGTGTTTAAATAAATCAGTAGCATCTACAAGCCAAATCAAAATCGGAAAGTATTAGTGTTGTTTATATTATTTGAATTTTTCAGAAGTGAGCTATTGCCAGTCAAACATTTTTCCTTCAGATTCGTAAGTTATATTTTCCTAAACTACATCAATCTGCCGGTCAATTACAGCGTGGCTGAACGACAGGCGAACAACACACACTTTCGTAACTAATTTATATTAGTTTTAATAAATGTAAAGTTTATACAGTTAAGTTATCTGTAGATGTAATCAGTAAACACCACAGCGATAACACGAATGATGACATTACGAGACATTAGAATCGCGTGCCCGAGCCCATGAGTGGCGATCAATTATTCTATAACGAGGAAAGAGTGACCAGTTAACTGGTGACAGTTTTTATAGTTAAATACATTATTTATGCGATTGCTTATCTGATTTATATTTACACTTTTATCAGTGGTTTTGCGGTAATGGTTGAGACTTCGGTATCTTATTCGGGAGGTCCAAAGTCCACCTGTAAACATTCGGAGTTAAAGGTATTATGTGATTTAATTAAAGTCAGTTCCTTACACAACGAAGGAAAACATCGTGACCAAACTGTACGCCTGAGAGTTCTCCATAATATTGTCCAGACCACTTCGTCAACAAGCCTTAAATTTACCAGCGTGGAGGCGGAAATGTGGATGTGGTCGCCCGCCGCTTAGCTGCTAAGGATCCAAAAGGACCTAAAAGAAGGAGACCTCGATACAAGTCTCACCGCAAATCGTGCTACTTGGAAACTTAGGACAAAAAAAGTCAACCCTAAATAACTGGGAATAAAGGCACAGAAAGAAGAAGAAGTGAACTAAGCCACATTATTCTTAGTCCAATGAAAGCTACTAAAGATGATGGATCAAAAGTATTTATATTTTAAACAATCGTATACTCAGAAGTGGAATAGATACTTCTTTCCGGACAAGCGTATTATTAGTACGTTATATTTATACACTTCTTATACATATATATATACAAACATGTCGATCCGTAACATCGTTACTACAGCCACGGTCTAACGCTCGTTGACCACTGACCGTTTAATTTAAGGCCTTTGTCTCTTACCCGAGTGTAAGCACTTTGGACGTTACTTAACTTACAAGTACCGACTATTAATTATAAACTTATCAAGTATACTAGTTGAATATATATTGTAATTACTATTCAAATTTTACGTTGACATTGAACCCGAATGTTGTCTGGGGTTTGTTACCCAGGAGCAGGTTTAAGTGGTCCTTTTGTAAATCATAACTTTTTTGGGGTATCTACTATCTGTGTAAAAATATACAGTAAATAAGATTTCTATCATACACTACCTTCATTTATTACAATTGATAGATTTTGTTACAGAAATATCTATGATCTCGATATAAAAATGGATAACATAACTATAACCATGATATTAATATTTTACAATTCTAATCATCACAAACGGAATACCAATGGTGGTACTAGACTAGGGATGGTTTGATTGTGTCTAGCACCACCACTGCTTATGAATGGGGGTATTTCTAAATTTAAAAAAAATATATTCATAATTATACTCATAGCAAATTAACAAAATAATCACTGCAGAGATAAATAAGTATAGTAAACTAAATCCTAGTTTAAAGTTAGAGTAACAGTCGGCCGGATATCCGTCGAAACTTATTAATTGTCTGCCCTAAGTTCCTTCACGCCCGTCGCCTTTACCCGGCTAACTCACATATCTCTTTAATGTTCTCTCTTAAGATACTTTCAAAATTGCCTATCATTTTGTTTTTAATAAAACGTCCAGAAAGTAATTTTTTTAAACTCTAACTATATCGTTACAAAACAAAATTATGAAATTATAAATAAAATTATGATGAGCGATTTCACGAAACTAACACATATGAACACAATTTTTTTATGATTGATTAGGGACCAACAAGCGAACAGTCCACCGTCCATGGATATCGGCAAAATTTTTAACGATGTTTTCCTGCCTCAAAAGTTGAGTTTGGAGGGGGAGCGAAGAGAAGAATGCTGCAGTTTTATTAGACACAGAGCAAATATGGATGGGAGTAGGAGGGTGTAGGAATCGTCAAAGAAACTTGATGGCCGCAAACCGGTCGGGGAACAAAGCCCCTACGACCAATGTGGGTTCTGGGTTACTTGCCTCTTACGATATGCTCTCACAGCAGTTCCCTCTCTCATGCAGCAGACGGGAATTGTATTCTAACCCTCACGGATAGATATCATATTTGTTGAAGTTAAATATTGTTTACTCTGAAATTAAGAAAGCATAAGCTCTGTTATCGAGCCTCTAATATAATATTCTGACGATGATAATATTCTCTATTATAAAAGTGTAATAAAGTGTAGTAAAAATTATGGGTTTCTATGATTACGAATGACGTGACTCGTTAACTTATCCACTCAGTCGCAAGTGCCAGACATTGCTTAAATTTCTAACTAAAGTCTTTTTTATTATCTATTAGGTATCACTTACTAATTACAGGCAGGTAAGAGTTAAAGACTCTGCTACAGTATAACATAAGGTGGAAAGAAAATCTGCCTGTATCAAATTCCTTTTGAGAAGAATTTGCTAAATTAATATTCGAATGAACTGTTACTACAGATTATTATTTGTTCGTTGAAAATAAGTTCGTTGAGAGAATAATAGAGGAATGTTTTAATGATCAATTACTCCACAGCAATACGTGTACATACAATTTAGACAGGAAGCCGGCCAAGCGTCTTGGACTTGCGACCAAGACAACGCTGCCCCAACACTAAATACGATAGGTAATAAAATAAACTTACGTGGACCTCAAGAAGAGTGACCTTAACCACGACACTATAATACTAGTTCCTCTTCTTCCATGTACACAGCGCGACAACACCAGAGAAACTGACTCTAATCTATCGCAACAATAGTTATTTATATGCGGGTATCCTTGAAATAATATAAAAGGAACTATCCGCAAATACTTATTTGTAAACAGTGTTGCTAACTCTAGTTGTAGTAATAGTAGTTATTACGTAAAGTATAGTAGATGTAACATAGAAGTTACACTCAAAGCAGTCTAGTCTACGAGGAGCTAAGTCAGTGTGGAGAGAGGAGTGTGGAACAGCTTGGCCGCTCGACGCCGGACGTCCGGGGCCAGTTGAAACTTATTAATTGTCTAATCCTTAGCTCTTTGACGTTCGTTTCCTTTAACGGACACAAATTTCTCAAATAATATATAGCTATCCGCCCTCACTTCGCTGAGGAATTATTAGATCTACATGACCTTTCGGTCTTAATTTCTTCATATTTATAGTGGTGTGGTTAGTATTGTCATACACCGGAGGGGTGTAAAATAAAATAGCCTTCAACTCTGCTCCAGAATTATAAACTCCAAACTCTGTGCAATTTGTTTATAATATCTAACCTTCCATTTGCCTAGTGGGCAGAACAATTAACAGTAATGATCTAAAGGGATTAGGTATAGGTTTTGATACCTATTTTTTGATTGATTATTATAGAAAGGGGCATTGCGGATCGAAGTTTCAGATATTCATTTCAATTTGATACCTCTATGTTCCTGAGAAAAGTATATAGGTACAACAGACAAACAGACGGGCAACAAAATTATTCTATATAAGCTCCTTTTACCTTTTAAGATATAGAACCCTAAAAAGTACAAAATTGATTTTTACATATTAATTTAAAGATGATTAGATGCAAAATGGGTAGTGTAAGAAAGCGTGTATGTTGATTACACTCTGCCCACTTGTCGGCCATCATAATTGGATACTCTATTTCTGATCCGGCCGCGAGCGAGAATACATCAAAATGTTTTAGGGGGCTACACGCGAGGCGTTAAAACTGTTTTAAATATTTTATTACGTTGTAATTATTTCTTTATTTATTTTATACATATTTAAATACTTTGTTATGCACACCAACAGGTTTTTTTTTTTCATTTTTTAATCTGGTATAATTTGTTTGAATTGAAGTTACATTTTCATGTCATCCACTTTGTTGAAACTCGACAAAACTAAGGTTCTAGCCTAAAATCAATCATTACTTATCGAAGGTAAGATAATTTTAATACAATATACAAATTTTACTACAAATAATTTTACCTGTTAGGGAACGGGTTAGAATAATCCAATACACCGTAGTGGTAGGGGATCTGTTCCCCGACTGGCTTGCGACCACCAGTATGCGAATCCGACCGCTGAGTATCATTGACGCTCCCCTCCCATCTCATTAATTCTATGGTATTAGTGAACTCTGGGTTCTCGTTCGGGGTCCACAATCCGCAGCATACTTTTCTTTATTCCTATTCCTCATCCTATCTTCGAGGTGGCAACAAGAGTCACTATTTTCTATTGCAGATGTCCATAGGTGACGGTGGCCACTTACCATCTGGAGGGCCGTCTGCTCGTTTGCCCCTTAACTGCCATTAAAAAATATATCTGTGGTATTCACAGACAAAAAGTAGTTATTCTAATAGTTGCTATTTTTTAACTGCATAAACTTGTAAATCAATTTAATAATTTGATAAACCGTGCCTGTTTTTAGTTTTAAACTACGTTATAATAATAACAAAGTGATACCCCAAAAGAAATATCTGGTTCCACAACAATAAAATACGTTACAAATAAAGTGCATTACTTTAGACTATGTTAATTATGAAATCACTTGTCAGACTGCCTTATATCTATCGAGGCGGTGTAGGTAAAATTGTATTCTTTTACAATTTTTATCTGTCAGTCTATTTGTTCCGGCTAATCTCTGAAATGGCTCGACCGATTTTGACGGGACTTTCACTGGCAGATATTTGATGTAACAAGGAGTAACTTGGGCTATTTAACATCTCGCTATGACCCATAGGAGCGGAGCAACACGCGAACGAAGTCACGCGGGTAGTCTATACTAAAATTATACCCAGCTAAATTTGTGAGGTTACAGGAGGGTATACATATTATTTGTAAGTGTATATATGTAGTATATAAGTTGTATATAGGTATATTAACCCGATAATGAAAAGATTTTTTCGTGGAAGTCGAATTCGCAAAGTAATCGGGAAAAAAACGGAAACGGAAAGATATATGATTAATAGTAGCGGGTAGAGTATGAATGAATAAATGAGTGAGTGAGTGTATGAACAGTTTGAATACAACTTAACGAAGTGAGAGTGTGTCGGCTATTATTTAATATTTTCTTAGCGTGTTTTAAACGCGCAGTGTGTAGTGCTACATTAAAAACCAAAGATATATTATGTCCCACCTATGCGAGCATGTCGGAGTAATTTTTAACTGTAGTCTGTCGTTTTAATGAATGAGGTAGTACGTTAGCTTAATGAAATGTTCAGTTTGATACGTTTGGGAACTTTTTCATTCGGATATGGCATTAACAGGGTTATACGCACTTGGGACATTACTGGTATTAATTATTTTTGACTTTTTAATTAACATTTTATTACAATTAGTTATAAAGTCATGTCAAGGTTTACTGATAGAAAAAGCAAAAATTAATAAAGATGCTATTTATATGTCAACGGTTGCCACTACTGTGTCAATGTTTGTTAGAAGACTGTCTGTCTTTAAGCTACCAAAGAGCCTATAAACCTAAATCAATAATTTCTATAAGAGCTCTCAATAACGGACCTTCACTCGTTTCGCTGTTATAAAATAAGATCTTGAGCTTTTATTATTATTATTATTTACAATAAATAAATAAAAAATAAGAAAGAGGAAGTACGATTTTCCCGAATTTGATGACATTCATTTCATTCATCCATTTAGTCATACCTATATAAAACTTTTAAATTATGTAAAAAATATATCACTGCATAGTATAAAACAAAGTCGCTTCCTGCAGTCTGTCTGTCTGTCTATCCCTATGTATGCTTAGATCTTTAAAAGTAAGCAACGAATTTTGATGCGATTATTTTTAATAGATAGAGTAATTCAAGAGAAAGTTTTATATGTATAATACATACATAATATAGTAGAGAAACACTGATTTACGCTTACATTGCAAACGCTGGTTGAACCCTACGAGATAGATCAAAATAATGTACTACAGTATTGTACGCCTTAAAAATGTCTACAAAAAAGTCCGCAATGGTATATGTGTACCTCTTAGGGATAACCCACAATAACTATTTTTTATCCTTTACTTTTTACGAGAAATAATGGCTTATTTACGAAGCGATTTTAAACAATACAGCACTATTCCTTATCTAATTAGGTACCTTAAATACATTGTGCATTTGATATAGATCAATATGGCCCTTTACAGCATGATATTTAAATTAATATTTTCGAAGAAATTTAAGATTTAATATGCAGGGACATAGCGGTTACGGCTAAATACACGTGTTAAATTGCACCCGGGCGAAGCCGGGACGGGTCGACTACTAATTCATGAATAAGCCATTAATATAATTTTTGTTGGACTCTGACATCATTAATGTCCTAATAATTAACTTACAAATTTTGAAGATTTCCAGTAAAAGTAAATTGGCAGAAATGTCAGGCCTGTCATCAAATTTAAAGAGAAATCATTAAGATAAATTGCATTCGTTCCCAGAAGTGGCCTTGAAGTGCATTAAAATTCGCTCAGCGTATACTTGACTCACTCACTTGAAGAATGCATACGTTATTAATATTATAAACTGTTATAAAATGATACTAGTTAATACAAAGCAACATAACTTATGAATAGTCTGCCTGTTGATCATTTTGTACATATGTTTGTATTACCAATTCAAAAAGTTAATGAAATCCTATTCCGAGAATATTAATTAGGTTTCCGTACTTCAAAATAGAAAAAGTAACATATAGGATCACTTTGCTGTCTATCCGTTTTTATTTTTATACAATGGCAAAAGTATGCTTGTCCTTAATGAAATATATGTGCTTAAGTTTAATTAATATATCACCTTTTAAATATACATAAAATTGTACAAGTATCAAAGGGATCAAAAGTTTTAGAATCTTCCTTTATTGCTAAACACTTTAATAAATATATAGATATTTGTATATATTGTAGTCATTGGAGAGCAATGTTAGAAAAATTCTATTTTTCTAATTTTTTAATAATTGCTTAAAATTATGTCCATTAATTTTTTTTTCTAATTTAAAGAGCACAAAAAGATCGCAAGGCAAAAGCTATTGCCTCCATGTCACCTTTGAATTATTCTAGCTTCTACTAATGTATATTTCTTACCGGATATTTTGGCGAATCAGGACAATATAAAATAATGTTACATTCTCCTATGTCATTAACAAAAAGGTTATCAGAAAATATTTGACGTCTTACCGACTCATTATTACGTATACCTGAAATCTGGTTTTTATTCTGATGGTAAGTGGCCACAATAGTCCATGGGCGTTGCATTCTCTAAGATAAATTGGGGAGGGGGAGTGAAGAAAAATATGCTGCGGTTTCAGCGGACTCTAAACAAGAACCCAAAGTCCACTAATTTCTGAATGATGGAAGAGATGAAAGATGGGAGAGGGAGGGGATAAGTCTGGCCCACTTGGCGGTCGGAGTCGCATGCTGATGTTCGTAAACCAGGCGGGGAGCAGATCCCCTACCACCAAGGATAATAATACCACAAGATACAGTTCAACAAACCGACTAATATTTTAAACTTATCCCAGGAAACTAACCAATTATAAGGTAAAATAGAATGATTATATTTCAATGTATTATTAAAATCTATCTAACAAGTTATACCTTATAATAAAACACGCTAAGTCGATAATGAAGGCAATTAGTGGATATTTAATGAACTAGTATGTGGTGCACAAACTTTACTATTCATTAGTAAGAGTGAGTGAGGTCGTTAGAAAGGACAAGTTGACAAATATACAAACAAACATTGTCAAAATATTTTTCCTTTATTTAGGTATTTTACAAGTATTGATGTTTCAGTTAAAAAAGCAGTGATAGCCCAGTGGTTGACACTTCAATATCATACTCGGGAGATCCGAGTTAGATCCTGGGCACACACCTCTGACTTTTCTGAGTTATGTGTGTTTTACAAAAAATAAATATCACATGCTTTAACGGTGAAGCACGATGTTTGCCTTCACCGGAAACCTGCACTCCTGAGAGTTCTCCATGTTTTCAAAGGTGTGTGAAGTTTGCCAACCCGCACTGAGCCAGCGTGGTGGACTATGACTTAATACCCTCCTCATTCTGAGGAGGAAACCCGGCTCAGCAGTGGGCCATTGACGGGTCGTGATGATGATGTTTCAGTTTAATTTAAATTTTTGTCAATTTTTACCTGGTTGTGTTTACGTTAATTTCATCGGTAGATGGCGTTGTGTTAATATAAAAACTATTTCTATTTTCCAGCCAGGCTAGGTACTTACATACATACTTAATACTTATATTAATTACTTTTGAAGCAAATTGTATTGGTTATAATTGATATAAATTACTCCCAAAACCATGTATTTTTACCTAAATGTAATTGATATCATATCTATTTTTTTATTCTGTGTATAATAACATAGGGTGTCCCGTACACGTCAATTGTGACGTAATTACAGCGAGTGTATGAAACGTTTATGAAATAATACTAGGATTTTATAATTAACTAGTAGCTTTACTGTTTATTCTACGTAAACGTTTAGTTAAAATTAATTCAAGTAACTTATTCACAAGTTACAAGACTGTGTAAAGTATTTGCAGCTTCTGTTAGTTGGACAAATAGATTGACTAATAAAAATCAACCTTTTACATCTATATATTGATATATGTATCACTATTAAATGCTAGGTCCGTCATATTTTTGAATCCGCCATATTGACTTTAGAATAATAATAATAGAATATATAACCTTGCATTATCATTAAAAAATTAGAGTCAATAAATTTGATAGTCCAAGAGACTTGTACTTTGGAAGTCTTCAACTAACAGAAGAACTAGAGGATTAACTTCAATAATAACAAATTGTTACCTACAGGTTATATCTTTCAGATTTTAAACTCCCTAAATTCACATCGAAGGAGATGGGTAGTATCATGTCTCCTCCCACCACGGCTTCTGTCGCCACCCCCTGTAAGCCGGACAAGATGAAATGGCCCACTGAAGGAAACCAATAGCGAAAATCTTCTCCAAAATTTTTATTTCTTTTCCAAAAGTATCAGTCAGTGCCCCCGATACTTTTCCGCCATCGCACACTTTGCCGCTGGTACAGATTTCCATGCACATGCAGGCTATGGAACAATCTGTCCCCAGAGGTCCCCAGATCGCTTTAATCTTGAAACGCCGAGTTACAGGTTCCTTAGAAAATAGGGTCGGCAACGCATTTGCTATTCTCCTTGTATTGCAGATGTGCATAGGCGATGATGACCACATATCATCAGATGGGTCTTTTTTGCTCGTTTGCCCCCATATACTATAAAACCATCTTGTCCATCTCGCTAAACAGCAAAGAATCAGTGGCAGTTCCTCGGCAACAGGCACAATTGATAACATTCATATGAAGCCTAGACATAACTTTTGTATATTCGTTAGTGTTAACAAAACGCAAATATCCAGACAATCGTTGCAGTTTTATTACCATAGCTATAAGGGTGATAGTGTGCTGCCTGTGTTGTAACAGACAATCTGCAGACGATGCCAGTCACGTACTAATCTACCACAGTTTGCTCGTTCACGGCACATCTCCTGAATACCCAAATATACGGCATTCCTCACTACTCACTACTAACTGCTAAAAATTAACTGCATTCGTTAAAGTTAGCAACACTGTTGAAAATTTTGTATTGGCAACCATATATATCTTCTCTTCCGATAGATTTGAGACAGTTTGACAAGTGTGTTAGTAGTATAGTTTAGTATTGACGTTGTCCGACGAAGGAAAGTGTATTATAGTTGTCTTAAAGGGCCCTGCAAACCTGCACCAAAGTCACAAATCACAGGCACTACTATACTTCGGTGATTAAAGTGATGATGATTTGTAGCTCCTCAAAGACCAAGTAAGTTTAAACTTTTCAACAAAAGTCACAAACTCCAAACTCTGCTTGGCTTGACGTCTAAACTCTTTGTTATTACTGGCATTTAATAACTACTGTACTAATAATGATTCCGTTTTTTCTTTTTTATACAAATAACTCTTTATGTTACACAAACATTCATTGTATAAATTTAATATTCTATGTACCCTCTACTAACTTCTAATATACATTGTTAATCGAGAACTCACTTCAAGTACTTGAAGACTATACTAATATCGTGTTTAAACTGAAACTGTCTTTGAATGACCTTGAGATTAATTAAAACTACCCTCTAAAGGGTGAATTTGGAGCTGATCTTAAATCGCTTAGGGTCTATTGAGTTATCCGTCGTACCCGTCGTAGTGGGTAATATATGAGGTTCGGATCTACAATGGGATGTGCAGCGAAGGGTTATAATTGCTTGGTTATATTACACGATAAGTGCTTAGGAACAGACTAACGGTCCGAACTGGATTCGGTTTCGGACTTTCAACTTTGACCCCTACCACTATCTTAATGGATCCGTTTTATTGTATTCTCGCCTTTGGCTCGGTCTAAATACATTTTACAAGGTATATTATATCATTTTTGTTACCAAAGTCTATCATATGACTTTGACTGAGACTGAATGTATGCTAGCGTAGTATAAATGTAATAATGAGTAGTTCAGTGTAAGGCTGCGTTTCCACCAAAGATGAGTGAGGATGTGTAGCGAGGAATTTGTCTGTTAACAACCAATAGAATCTCTTCATTTGACATACTACTACTAGGTAAATTAGACGATTCTATTGGTTCTGGTCCGTAGCCAAATTTGTTAACTTTACCACTTACTTTAGTTAGATGTTAGCTATCGAGGTCGATTAATAGAGGTGAGTGCTCTAAAATGCCTTGTAAACCTACATATGCGTCACAAGCACCAGACTCTTTTTACTTCAATATCAATACAGACATATATTAATACTTATTTAGTGTAGTATTCAAAGAAAAAAATATGTATAAAAAAACAAAAGAAAATTAAACTTTTTAAGCAAAATTTAGTAATCTAGGAGTCGGCCTCGCGATAGAGGGTTCCGTACAAACTTTGCCTAAAAAACTGCTGTCTCCATATATCGACATATATCACGATCACATTACCAACGGTAAACATATTTTTTTAAAGTATAGAATTAACACGTGCTAAAAGTAGTGCTGTATGGATACGATTTATTCATTCATTAATTCGTACTTGATATCTGAACTCTCTGCTGAACCGGACCTCAGAATGAGAAGGAAGTTGGTAGACTTTACACACCTTTGAGAATTTTATGGAGAACTCTCAGGAGTGCAGGTTTCCTCTCAAGTGATATTTAATTGCTTAAAACACACGTAATTCAGAAAAGTCGTCGGCGTGTGCCTGTGTGGGGATCGAACTCAGACCTCCTGAGTAAGACATTTAAGCCTTAACCACTGGTCTATCACTGTTGCGCCCTCACGGAGTCAACGAAGTAATCATATAAGGATTCCTTTTATCATTTTAAGGTAAAAAGCAGTGATGGCCCAGTGATTGAGACTTCAAGTCTTACTCGGGAGGTCCCGAGTTCGATTCTGGGCACACACCTCTGACTCTGAGTTATGTCAGAAAAACGTCAGTAAAACGTCGTGGGGAAACCTCCACTCCTGAGAGTTCCCTAAAAGTTCTCAAAGGTGTGTGAAGTCTGCCAACCTGCACTGGGCCATCGTGGTGGACTATGGCCTAATACTAATGGAGACTCAGCTCAGCAGTGGGCCATTGATGGGTCGTGATGAATTAATGAATTTTAAGGTATGGAACCCTAAAAATCTATAAAACTTTAAGTCGAACTTTTTATAGCATATCAACCTTTTACTTTATGTGTATTATGATCACATAAATATGAGATTCCCTACATTCATACAGACCGACACGACGCCGACGGTCAGATATGGTGCATATGTAATGCGGGTGTTGCCACCCTAAGGATACCAACCCTTAACAGAACCGGCGATTTCTTAAATTGTTCCATGAATAAAATGCAGCAATAACTCTTAATAGCGGTGGAAATATGACCGGATGCGTTTATAAGGATAAGGGGGCAGATACAATATGTTTTGTTCCGGTAGAAATACAATGTAGGGTTCACAATAACAATTTTTAACAAAAAAATCAACATGATATTAGTTTTCTATATGTGAGCAACAATGTTTTATAAGGCTAAAACTACAATAGTAATATTCCCATTAAAGAAGAAGACGAGCAGAGGGACATAAGCCCTAAGAGCACCTCCTTCAATATTTAATCTATCAAAGCGTCAATCAATCGTCAATCAAAACAACAAAAAAATTATGAATAAGGACCAGGACAATAAGATGAAAATTAAAATCATCCCATACCATTTTTTTTTTAAAAAAGGGATTTATTAAAAATAGAATTGGAATTGAAAAATAATGCTTAAAAACAAGAATTAATTCTGGACCCATAACCTATACTATTTCTAAAAATAAAAATTAAGAAAGACCTACTGCAAGAGTACATGTTCTCCAATTCTATCCAGTGACATTAAGGCTGCTTTTCTACCAGAGATGTGCAAGTATGTGTAACGAAGGATTTGTTTGTTAAAAAAAAATAGAATCACTTCATATGACACATTGAGCGAGACTAGGTAAAGAGATTCTATTCTTATTAACAAACATATCCCTCGTTATACATTTTCGCATATCTCTCGTGAAAGCGCCTAAAACTGCAATTATTATACTTAAAAGAAGTTCTCAGAAAATAATAATTTAATTTATTCAACAGTGTCTATTGTAGTCGCATCTTTATTTCATCCGTCCAGCGATGATCCTCCATGCATTATGTATGGGCACGCATTTTATACTTAACTCCTACATACTCACCTTATATTATACGAGTGGCCTGCCCTCGCACCGCTTCGGGTATTTCAAATATACATAATTATAAAACGTATATACTAAAATCTTCAATTAAATTAATAGTTGATATTAACAGTTTGAGCGTCAGGAGATCAGTGGATCAGGAGGGTTCAAATCCCAGTCATTGGATTATTGAATATAAAAACAATATGGTCTCATTAGGTTTCGTATAAATCCTTTCTGTAAATTAATTAGCAACATTTTAGCTTTTTAACAATATAGACAAATTCCAAGATATCGGTCGCCATGTCACAACTGAGTCAGAGCTGTGACTCACAGTCGGCATAGATACAAGCTTGTCAGTCAGACTGCGGTTACTCATTGTTTATGAAATCGTGTGAATAATCAATCAAGTTAAAACTTATTTTCCTGTACTAGTAACGGTAACAGGATCTTGCTGTTTTTTTTAAATGAGTAATTGTAGAAAGTATTGTATTTACATACTTTAGTGACTCTCCCTCAATTTATTGTGTTATTGAACTATTCATTTTCTAAACAATGTCAATTCTGCTATTTTTCTATTGACTTATTTATAAATTAATACAAAAATGTTAAAGTACTGTTTTATGGTTATCATATTATTTTCTGCCTTCGTGTATCTTTTGGCTGAACTATATCGTTATATACATTTATATCGTTTGGTGATTTTGTCTACAAAAACTTGTAATTAAATCCACAAAGAGATCAATAAGGTATGAAATGACCTTCAACATCAGTATCCCAAAGACTATACTGAAATGAAGTTTTGATTATTGTTAGTAGTTTCGGACAAATATTATCGAGAAACGCGACATGGGATTTTAAAAAAATGGCCCTTAGGATTAACTGAAACCTTGACTACAAAATAAAACTAAATCTTATACCATACATGAAACACACAAGTAACTAAGTGTTGCTAAAGTTGGCAAGTCATGCGCAAACGAATCTCACGTCGCATCCATCTTGAGTGTCATCTATCTTCTTGTAATTATCGCCAGCAGTTCGGTAATAGATCTAATCTCTCACACGGGTTTGCCTCTCATCACTCATGATGATAGTTAGGTAAACTCTTTTTAACACCACCCGTTATAAGCCCTTTTTCCATTTTCTGTTCAACTTTTTACTTATTGCTAAAATTATCGCTGAGCAGTAATACGGATTAACAGGCACTCTAAATATACAGCAGAGAAGCGTCTGGGTCCTGTGACTTAAAGGCAGGTCCAGGGGGTTTTTTCATATAACTTTTACATTTAACCAAACTGATATCAAAACAATTCACATAATCTTCAATAGCACCACAATACTAACATACACATTTTTTAAATGATCTGCAATGTCTATTTTTAAAATCACTTGTACTCGTTTAGAGTTTTTTTTGGTAAAAGTTTATGGTAAAATTTTTTTATGGTAAATGTTTTATCAAAATTTGTTAAATAATATCTACAGAGACGATTACCGAAAGATTCATTATGTAGATATGAGATTTAGTATCATTTAAAACACGTACTGCTACGTGCACGTAAGTATAGGTTTGACCTTGAATTCACAGAAGCCGAGAGCAGTGCATCACACGCGATTGGTTCTTATGACACGCAACAAACCCCCACTATTTTTGCTCAGACCTAAAGTTAGCTGCCGGGTACTATACATATATTTGTAAATATAAATAATACCATCTGGTATGATCTATTATAAGATAATCCAAGATTTGATATTAAAAATTAAAATGGAAATCCATTGTAGAGTACATTATCGAGTCTACACCAATTTGATAGAGGCAGAGTGCCAGCAGTTCAGTCACGAGTCATTGTTGTTATGAAATGCAATCGATTTTATACGTGCTACTGTTATATAATACTAGTTATTATTATAGGAAATTAATAGAATTATTGTTAAAGAATATTTGAGGGAAACACTTAATGATATTTTAGGAGAAAGGTCGTAATAAAGCAGAAAAAACGCTTTACAATTAATTAACGTTGTGATGCTGATGAGTTTTGGTTATAAATTTAAGGTATATAAAAGAGATTATTAGATTAAAGATTAGATTTATAAAATTGATCTAAGGTAAATATTAGCCAATTTTGGGACAAAATTTGGATTACATATAGTTGGATACACATAGAAACCTGCTCCGTTTTCGCACTGGTGCTATTACCATAAAAATTTGTTTCTTTTTTAAAAAAAAAATTAGGAAACTGGTTTTAAATTAGTGTACTGTCTTTTAAAAAAAATGTGTTTTTTAAAACAATCTATGCTTTAAATATGACGAACTTCCATACAAACTTTCATCCACTATTTCAACCACTTTAAGTTTTAATTTCTACAATAAATCTTTATCTAAATCCATAGTACGTCCGAATATGTATGTTTGTATATATATGAGGTTAGGGCATAAACAGCTTAGACAGCAGTCAGTAGATATGTAAATAGCGGGTCACTAGCACCGAATACAGAATTAATTATGTGAACCATCTGTCGTATCAATATTCAATCCGATCGAGGCCCATCGAGCCCACCGACCTGTGTATTCACTGTTTTGTGTTTGTTAATCTGTATACATTGTTATAATATCTCCAAAACTACGAACATAATAAGTACAGTTTATACTATTGTTAGTTTTTAAAAGATAATCTATATCTATAGTAATGTTAAAAAGATGTAAAGTTTGTGAGGTTGAAGGGGGTAATCTACTGAACCGATTTTGAAAATTCTTTTACCAATAGAAAGCTACATTATTTGTGAGTGCCTCAGGCTATATATTAACCCGAAAAATGGAAAGACTTTTTAGTAAACTAGTCGAATGAAAATGATTCTTACGATCGTTGCGTGAGCGAGTGGACAGTTTGAATACACTTCAGCGAAGCGAGAGCGGGTCGGTTAGTCTTTAATAATAATCGAATATATTATTACTGTTGTCTCGAAACTTTGATATGCGTCATTGTTTTTCAACTGCAAACAGGCAGACATTCATACGAACAAATATAAATGACTAGGGGCCCGTCCCGGCTTCGCACGGGTAATTTTTTTTTAACATTTTGGCTCCCGCATTCCGTCGCTCCCTCTATCGCCGCGTTACTCGCTGCGCTGCGAGGCACTGCACACCGCACACCGCGCCAGCGGCCCGTCTGGGATTATTTTTTATTTATCTTGATATTTTTATTTCGTAATATCTTTTGACTGGAATGTCCGATTTCAATAATTCAAAAAGTAATTAACAGGTATTGAAACAGTCTTGAATATGAAATAATTTATTTGGATAAGGATTAATACAAAGGTATGGAAAACATGGTCTGATTTTGATAGGCATTTTTATCAACTTTTAAAATATAAAAAAGTAGTTATAGTGACGTAACTACAATAGTTGGACATATGGTCTCGCTTAGTGTTTTGTAGATATTGATTCGTTCTATAATATTGTAGAACAGTTTTTTGTTCTATCATCAATACTTTCAGCAGCGCATGCGATGAAATACATTTTATGGCTAATTTTTTTTTGCACCTTAGGGTGGTTTTAGTAAGAATTTCTGAGGACCTCTAATATTTTCTAGTTATAAATATAGCCTATGTTACTCAGGGATAATTAAGCTTTCTAACGGCACAACAATTTTTAAAATCGATCCAGTAGTTATAAGTTTATTCGTTACATACAAAAATACAATTTTTTTTTCTTTATAATATTATATTAGTATAGATAAAAACATATCGTGACCTCCTTATCTATACGCTTTGAATGTTTAAACTACGCAACGTATGTTATTGTGGTTGTAATCAATAGATAGTGTTAGCAACACTATTTATAAAGTAGTATTAGCGGGTAGATCATTTTATATTGTTTCAAGTATACTGACGTGGAGACAATATATAACCTTTAGTACATTAGATTAGTCTCAGTCTTTCTGGTGTTTGGTCTGGTTCATTTCGTGCAGTGAACATGGAAGTTAGTGTTATACACGGGGAGGTCCAAAAGTTCGTGGAATGGAGGGGATGGAGTGGGGATAGGGATGCTTGCTTAAAGTCATACTAATTGCGGACTCATCATTAGTATATAAGCTGAGTTTCAGCCTAATTGCGTCTTTTGTTTACGAATACTCGCCTGATAAACAAGTCAATCCGGAAGAACACTAAAACTATGGAGAAAATTGAACACCGTGCTGTAATAAAATTCCTTTTAAAGGAAAGACCGCTCAAACCATTTTGAATGAAATGGGAACCGTTTATGGGGACCAGTGCCCTAGTAAATCAAAGATTTAAAAGTGGCATGGTCTTTTTAAACATGGTCGGGAGTCGATTGAAGACGACCCTCGCTCAGGAAGGCCTGTTGAGGCCACCACATCATCGAAAAAGTGGAAAAAATTGTACTGGAAGATACCCGTTTAAAGAAAAAACAGATATCTGCATTAGTTGGAGTATCAGATACCACCATTTTACGAATCCTACATGACCATCTGGGTATGACAAAAGTCAGTGCAAGATGGGTACCGAGAATGTCGGAGTCGGCTGGCAAGTTGATGGCAACTGTTTTTTGGGATTGTGAAGGGATACTACTGATTGGTAAAGAAAAGGGAAGGACCATAACAGGAAAATACTACGCAACGATTCTAGAAAAATTAAAGGAGTCCATCAAGGAAAAACGTCAAGGAAAACTGACCAAAGGTGTGTTGCTTTTGCAAGACAACGCACCGGTCACAAGAGCAGAGTTGCAATGGCTGCTCTGCACACACATGGCTTCGAATCGCTAGTCCACCCACCCTACAGTCCAGATCTGGCCCCAAGTGATTTTTATTTGTTCCCTAATTTAATAAAAGACCTAAGGGGAAGGAAATTTTCCAACGACAATGAAGTAAAGGGGGCAATTTTGGCTCATTTTGCAGCAAAAGAGAAAAAATATTTTTACGACGGTTTAGAAAAATTAATTCATAGATCTAATAAATGTATTCAACTTCATTGTGATTATATTGAAAAGGAAAAATAGTTTTGTTGTTTCATTTTATTTCAAACCCTTCCATTCCACGAACTTTTGGACCTCCCCTCGTAGTGTCGTGATTAAGGTTACCCTTCTCGAGGTCCACGTAAGTTTACTTTATTATCTATTGTCGTTAGCGAGGTCGAGTGGTGGAGGTGAGAGTTAATATATTATGAATGAGCTCTTTAAACCTGCTCCTGGGTCTCAAGCCCCAGGCACCGGTCGCCTCAGTCTAAATTGCATGTGTATACGTATTGCTGTACAGTAATTGGTATCATATCTTTCTCCATGTTTATAGCAATAGAGTGATTCAAAGGGAAGGTTTATATGTGTAATATTAAGAGTATATGAGCTATATTGCGCATAACACTCAAATGTTAATATGTAATTTAGATGGAAGCCGGGCAGTGTCTGGGGCTTGAGACCCAGAAGCACCTTTAAAGACGTCTTTTATAACCGTAAACTCTCACCTTCTCGCTGCCAGATATAAAAATAGCAAAGTACTAACTCACGTGCTCTTCGATAACGGAGCCTAGCACCTTAGCCGTTGTTTTATTTGTCGCCAAAGTACCGATACAGCACTAACCCAATCGTATCGGAACGAAAGTTAAGTATATAATATTGTCTAATCGAAATAAGATAAAATGAACTACCCGCGAATACTAATTTATAAATAATTAACCATGGGAAGCCGGGGTGGGTTGCTAGCAATACATACATGCCGGGGATTTTAATGATGAGAAAGAAGGGGGAGAGGGAAATATTGGAAAACACTACAAGAGGGGATGATATTGAATGGACTATCGGGTAAACGCAACGTAGACACTGCTACTGATCCGATAAATAATCAAACATGATCTCTAACAATTATGAGAGAAACCTAAGCAGTGATGCGAGTGATGGAATTCAGCTAAACAGAATCCCAACAATCACCTCCACTGCTCAGACTCTCTGTTTAAATCCAAGGTTAAACTCACATAAACATAACCTATCGCAAGATTTGGCAATTACATTGCTTCGCGCTTCCAGCACTAACACAGCACTGCACTTAACAATTTCACTGATACTATCTAGAGACTACTACACTCTTTGAGAGACCGCGCAAGAGTAAGACTACAGTAAGGCTGTTGATGGCATATAAAGGGTCGAGGGTCAAGACTGTCAAAACGATGGAAGTGACTACTACCCTACTCCAACGCCATAGATGGCGACGACAATCCTTTATTATTCAAATAGTAGAAAATAAACAAGTAAAATATTATTCCACATAGTTTATAAGATGACAAACAAGCTAAAGCAAAGGATGTAACCCCACAAATAGTATTTTCGTACAAATATTCAAGCTTTAGTCAGCTCTAATAAACACTTGGTATACGTTTCGGAGGCAGGACGGAAGGTTAGAAAGGGTTCGAGTCGAATGTATCTGTTGTATAAATCTTAGCAAGATCGTGCGTGGCTATTGTATCGGAATTGAGTTAGTTTGTTCCGTGTTTACTGCCATTTTATTTGGGACTTATATTGTGTGTTTATTTGATAAGGTTCTTGATTTTGGGACTGAACTTGCTTTAATTTTGATTAAGCCTAGATTCCAGGATATATATAAGCAGAAACCGATTGGTTACCTTAGGCAGATTGAATGTATTATTTTATTTTTTCAGGAATAAAAGACGCATTTGTGTTAATCCATACGCCAAATTTTATTGAAATCTGTCCATCTGTTTTTGCGTGATTGAGTAAAAATCATCCATACATAAATCATTAATCATCAATACAATTAGATTGTGCATTCAATAAAAAATAAAATAGCTCTGAATTGTATTGATATGTTAAATATAACTCGTCAATAGACAGACAGTGAAGTTATTCATCGAATACTAGTAGGAAACTAGTAGTAGAGTAAAAAAATCTATAAATATCTCTTGGACATTGATCGATTGGTTGATTGAATTGATTGAAAATAACAAAAAATTATAATAACATACAATAATGTATTTAATTGATATTATTTATTTATAATTTATAAGAGAGTGATAGCCTAGTGATTAAGATATTGATGTCTACTCGGGAGGTCCGAGTTTGATCCCCCACACAGGCAAACACCGAAGACTTTTCTGAGTTATGTGTGTTTTAAGCAATTAAATATCACTTGCTTTAACGGTGAAGGAAAACATTGCGAGGAAACCTGCACTTCTGAAAGTTCCTAATGTTCTCAAAGGTTTGTGAAGTCTGCCAACCCACATTGGGCTAGCGTGGTGGACTATGGTCTAACAACCTCCTCATTCTGAGAAGGAGACCCAGCCAGTAGTAAGCCATTAACGAGTGATGATGATGATGAATGTATTTACCAAAACCTTCGATAATAATGTTCAATTCAGGCAAACCTTTTACAAACATCACCTTTGATCTTAAGCTGCCAAAAAAGCAAAAGTAATTATATTCTTATGATTTTAAAGTATAAATTATGTAAAACTAAAATATACGGCTTACCTCACTTTGCTTTGTGTTGAGTGCTCACTTGCAGATGTCACCTGAAAGTCTGGGATAAATGATAGTTTCGTCATGGTCTTTTATACCTCCAGATTTTAATTATAATTATTTTAAAAAAAATATAAAGTAGAAATATTATCATATTTTACACCTGTTTTTAAAACTATTCTATAATTGTTCTATAAGAGGGTAGATAAATTTTTTGGTGTCCGAAAATATGCTAAATATAAAACTTATGTCTGTTCGTTCAAATTTTAATAATTAATAATTTGTTTTGATTTATTTTAAGAATAATTTAAATGGCTCGACTATTAATATTAATAATGGATCAGAGGGAGTTTGACAAGTAATTTCCTATAGAACATACTGTGTATCATAATAATTTAATGTAACTGGTGTTAGATCTACCATGAATTGCGATATCGAACAGTTAAGGCAAGTATTCATAGAACGAAAGGCCTTGAAACTTGGGTTACAATCCCCAGGCACTACGGAACTCACTGTCCAAAATCAGACAGTACTAATTATGCTGCTGATAATACTCACAATTACTAATTTTGAAAAACTGATTGACGAAGCTTCTATCATCACCAGAATATGATGACAGAAATGTCGCCAAAAAAACTTTATATTGAATCCGTCCCGGCTTCGCTCTGGTGCAATTTTAATTCCTATATCCCTATATTTTACATTATAATGTATATATGACTAAATCCCAAACACATAACGATCACACAGCTCGACATGAACTTCACCCCCACGTCGATAGATGGCGTACGAGCACATCCATTTATTTACTTTGTATTCTTAAGTATTTTTTTCGCGATAAAACATATCCTATGGCCTTCCTCAAGCTCTACTTTATCTCTGTATCATATTTTATCAAAATCGATTCTGTGATTTAAACCTGATTGTAGAACAGGCAGGCAGACGCCATTTATCCGTCAATAGATGGCGTAAGTAGTATATTAAATCGCAGTTATGTTTGTTTAGTTTTAGTTTGTATTCTTAAGTATTACCTACGTTTCTTAAGAGTTACTTTCAAAATCATAATATTAGGAGTAAGGATTATGTTAAGATTAACCTGTATAGATTTGTGACAGACACAACTAACATACTCACAATAACATGACATTATAGTAGTAATCGTAGACATGTCGTCAACATTAATGTTTCAACGTTTCAGACTTATTATATTTAATGTTTCACAAGTGCAGCGCAGGAAAAATGTACTCTCTTTATTATCATTTTGAGCGAGCAATTATATTACTTGAGCTAATGGGTTTACTTTATTTTTAATATTTAAAAACTAACTTTTATAATGCAGAACTATACTATTTTGTTATATTATAAATTTGATTATTTATAAGAGAATCAATTAATAAAATTTTAGACAAAACCAGACCTTCGAGCGAGTTTGCGGAATTCCATGATAAGGGAAGAATTTAGAAGACACTTCGTTATTGTATATAAATCTTTTAGATTTACGTAGCAGTGAAAGTGTAACTTCGATACCGAGTCATCCTCAGAAGATGCTGATTCCACAAAAGTCAATTCCAGAATTCTCCTTAAAATGCTACAGTGTTGGAGTTAACTGCATTTTCATATATAGCTGTTTTATTTAAGTAAGTTAAAAAGCTTAAATTAAAATTTAAGGAAGCCCATCCGAACAAGACGGCAATTCCGTGACATTTTATTTTATTTAGCGTATCTACTTGAACTAGCCACTATGTTTTATGTCGGCAAACCTTAGGGATCCCCTCAAACACATAAAAACCCCGTAATCGCACCTTAAAGGCACTAAAAAGGTCGATTCTGTACATCTGATAATAAATCGTTGAAAACAAAAGAAAATTCCAACATAAATCGTACTGGATGCAATATACGTCTATTAGGTTCGCACTTGGAACGTTTTAAATCTTCCTACCCCAAAATACCAGGTTTTACAGTTAGCCAGCATCTACTAGGGTGCGGAGTAAATTTGATAGCGATCTATAAGCTATCCATTACTGGTTTTATTGGTGCAATTAGGTTTAAAGCTAGCTACATACCCATCAAGTAAACCGGAGTTTCATAGAGGACATACACGAAACGGTAAACCTACATAAACTCTTAATTGAAGCCACGACTCCGGAAGGGGGAATGGGAGGGAGGCTTGATCTTGTTTCAGTAGCATTAATATGATTTTTGTTTATGACTCTATCGCAAGCCACTCGTCTCTATAATAGTTAGGACCCGCAGTGAGTTTCAGCTCACTCTCTTTTTTACTCTTTTCTTTCTATTCCTTAGGCTTAGCTGATGTATCAGCGGCTCGTGATGATGCCAGAATTTTTGCTCTAGGCACATAGTTAAGCATTTATGTATATTATGGCATTCAGCTAACTGCAGAAGCATACCTTCTATTCGCTTTACCTGTACAGATATTCCTTACCGTATAGTGTATGGCTACCTTAAGCTAATATCAGCCGCGCAATGGTCGTTGAGCACAAGTAAAGTGTAGTAATAAGTATGCAGGATGTATGTTACGTAATAGCTTGATCGTATGCTGCAGTACACTCAGCAAGGTGTTTTATAAATTTTTAATTCTATAATAGTTCTCTAGGGGTTTTATGTGGGACTGAGGTATTGCCTATATTCCAAATATACGGCTAAAGTTCAGTTTATGTTCGATTTATAAAGTTTTACTCTGGTTTTCAAGTTTATATTGGAGAAATGGATACATTTTATTTTCAATTTTAGAAACTACTAGTATTAGTAGTTTTAAAAATAAATCTTGTTTACAGCCAGGGACTGATATTAGGGTTCCGTATTTTTAAAGAAAAAAAACGACTCTTTATGTCCGGAATAAAGGAAGAGACAAACTTTTTAGACAACACAATAAAAAAATTGTTTTAGATCGAATTGTTCATCATTACTATAAAAAATACTTAAAAGAATGTTAGATATACACTTTAAGGAAAAGTCGGACTTACCTGCAGCGTGATTAGATCACATAAAGCTCCCATAGAACCACATAAATCTTTAAAAATATTCACACATCCCTACGTATATAAATGCTTTAAAGAATTCTTTTCTAATACTAAAAATAAGAAATACCTTTTCCCATAAAAACCTTTTTGTTCCTATCTATCCTTTTGTAGAATCGATGAATGGCTGATAATTATAACTACGGATTAACGCCTCCAGTATTTTACTTTGAGTTTATTTTTAATGCCTAAAACGTTTTTAATCAGATTGTAACGGGAGTTTAGGAGTCCGTGACTCGAAACTTTAATGAGACTCGTTTGACAGGACTATGGGAGGATAAATCAAAATATATTATACTTAGTGTAATGATTATACATATAATATATACATATATAATCATACATATTTCATTTCCAGTGTTGCCAGTCAATGAGAGTACTTTTCAATCCATCGTAAAACAAGTTTTGTAGCACAAATTTGAAGGGCCTTAAGACTGAATTTCCAGCAGATAAAAGCGAGGATCTGTAGCTAGGAATGTGTTTGTTGAGAACCAATAGAATCGCTTCATTTATCTCGCCTCACTCAGTGTGTCAAATGAAGCGGTTCTTTATCTCTGGTTGAAACGCAGCCTTAAACTTAATGGTTAGTGGATAACAGATGACATCTATTTTTCGATTACTTGACCTCTGCGGTATAATAGGTCGTAGGCAATTTTTTATAACCCTAGTGTTGCCCACTAGAAATATGTATAGAAATATTCGTCGCGTGATGCTCCGCTCCTATTAGTCTTAGCGTGATGATATATAGCCTATAGCCTTCCTCAATAAATGGGCTATCTGACACTGACGAGAACTTTTAAAATTCAGCTTTATATATTAGTATAGATGATAAACAACATCGCTCTAGTTTATATTAAAAAAAAATAAAGAAATTATACAGAACCTTTCAATTTTACCTAAAAGCTCCACACATTTCTTTATCCCCATCCCAGATTAGTTGTTTATATATTAGGCAATAAATAACTCGTCGTACTGACGTTCAGTTTAGTTATGTCACTGAATGTTATCTATGGTATTCTTTTGGTTAAGAAAATAACCGTTATTTTTAATGTTGTATTTAAGTTATTTGAATATTGATTTAAGGATCACGATGCACCTGGAATGAGGTCATTTATGAGATGTGTGGCTCTTAATATGAATGATGGTAACACCATAGACCTCCCAGTTGAAGTGTTTATTTTTTATTGAGTAACTAGTCGACCCGTCCGGCTTCGCCCGGGTGCAAATTAACACGTGTATTTAGCCGTAACCGCTATGTCCCTGCATATTAAATCTGTAATATCTTCGAAAGTATCATTTAATTTACATGCTATAAAGGGCCATATTGATCTATATCAAATGCACAATGTATTTAAGGTACCTAATTGGATAAGGATTAATGCTGTATTGTTTAAAATCGCTTCGTAAATAAGCCATTATTTCTGGTAAAAGGTATAGGACAAAAAATGTTTATTGTTATTATACATATAAACCTTCCTAATGCTCATACATTACTCAGAAATTCAATCATTCTTTAGCTCATAAACTCAATCGTTAATTCACTCATACACTTATTCACTTTCAGCGATTAAGTAATCAGAGTAGAGACTTTTAATCCATTTAGTTATTCCATTCCATTAGATAATATAAATATCTCACCATTTAACAATAAACTTCCTTGTTTTCTCCCAGTGTTGCTATTTATAGTAAAGCAACCTAGAAGAAAAGAAATTATTAAAATCGGATTAGAGTTTCCAGAAATAAAATGCAAACTTTACCTCTTCATATTGGTATAGATATCGTTCATTCATTCACTCTCACTGATTGCAAAATGATTGAAATCATTAACCATTGTTAAGCGAGAACGGGTCGCCATTAACACAAGATAAGAACATGATCCCATATGAAACATATCAAAACGCCATCATTACCAGCTTAGATTGTAGCAAGCCTTAGTAATTAGTAATTTGCCGTTATATACCGATTGGATCCCATTAGTCCATGTCCCATATCCAAGTTGACTGATGACCGTGTCTTTCATTCACTTCCATTCAACGAACGCTAAAGGCTGTATCAAAATAGATTTTGTGTCTTTGAAAATTGTTTAGTACAAAATATTGTTACGAGCTTGAGTTCAGGATTGGAAGAAATTGATAGATTTCAATGTCCACAAAGTCCAATAAAATTTGTACTAAAATAATTCTACACTACGATCTCGCTCTATTTACATGTCTCCGATATTTACAGTCCTTTTCAATATTCACTATTTCCACGTCTGTTCGTCACTATATACTTCACTATGATCCACTAGTGTGACTATGCACCACTTTCTTTGCTCTCACTTCGATAACTCTTCAAACTCACTTCGTCACTCTCGAGTATTAGACTAACTCGCAACCGTCCGTCCAACCCTTTATATAGAAACTTTTAGCAACTTGATTCTAGCAATTTAAAAAAAAAAAATTCTGACAACCACTGGAAAGATCTAGAGTTATACTCACTCGAACACATAAATTGGCCTAACGTCGTCCTTTTCCGTCAGTGGTTCAGTGGTTCGGGCGTTGGATTCATGATCAACAAGTCGTGTGTTCAAATCCCGGACATTGGACTACTGGCCTGGCCCACTCCTAGCACAAGCTTTAGCTTAGTTGGAGGGGTAAAGGGAATACTAGTACATAGTATGTGATCCATACTGCTAGTAATCTTTAAAAAAAAAAAAAAAAAATTTCAATCATTGAAGGCACGCGAAATTTCCTGCAAACGACATCTTGCTATCCCTCTCGGTTTATCTTTTTTATTTTTCTACCCCTTTTTATGGCCACCCCCAACTAACTCGGTTAACAGACGTTATACGCTATTAATATCTGATGCGCTCGAATATTTCGATGTGACTGTTTCTTTTACATTTTTAAAAATTTGTACGCGATCTCCTTTACACTGTACAAAAAGGGCATGCTTAACACTAACTTTTTTTCGTTTTTGCACCTAATCTTCACAATCCAATTTGTCCCCATAACAGTAAACACTAGTAACTCCCGATTTATCACCCACTACTATTACTTTCCTCTACGGTGATATATAAATTATATTGCTTTATAATTATGCTAATATTATGAAATGAGTATTAAGCTCAAATCTAAATGTCAACAAATAATTATCTGCATTATTACATTAATCATTTTTATATTGTTAATCGGCTTTAACAGTTCACATCCTTACTAATATTATAAATTGTATGTAATGATGTACGTTACTCCGTTATTTTATTCTATTTTGACATTTTCCTGCAAGTCCGAACTAAAGCTTGGTCTAGGCATGCGAATTGTTTTGATATCGATTCACAACAATAACCTTATTTTAGTCATAATTTTGGAAAAGTTTAGCTTAATGGAGGGAACTATGGAAACAGATTCGTGGTTCGTTCACAAAGTTTACCTCTACAATATTAAAGTATAAATATCATTTATTCATTCAATATTATTTTATATAGATACCGTTTGTATTCCTTAAGGATAATACTTCAGTTAACTGGTGAGTGATGATCATTACATTCATTCTTTCATTCACTTCTATTCTACGGATATCACTTACTGTTTTGAATTGATTAATATGATACTTGTTTGTTACTTTCTAATTCCATTAACGACAACTCCCAATAAGATTCTGTCTATTGAATTGAATCAGGCGTTACATTCTGGTTTAAAAGGATTCAAAATATTACCTTGCTATAAACCGCGGTAATCTGAACTACCAGACTCGTATGGTACAACCTAGAAGAGCACCCTGTCCACACAAAAGTGAGACGCGCGAACCCGAACCAAGACACCACACAACTCTACAAGCGTCACTTGCTAAGACTCTACAAGTCTTAGCAAGTGACGCTTGTAGAGTCAACACGTCCTGAAGATGCTTCGGTTACGAAGCAAAACGTACGTCGATTGTCGATCGCGATCTACTTGTGTGGTGTGCACTGGTTCGGGTTCGCGCGTCTCACTTTTGTGTGGACAGGGTGCTCTTCTAGGTTGTACCATACGAGTCTGGTAGTTCAGATTGCGGCGGTTTATAGCAAGGTAACATTTTGATTCCCTTTAAGATTCTATCTGTTTGTTTCGGTAATCTCTAAAATGGCTGGACCAATTTTGACGGGACTTTCACTGGCAGATTGCTGATTTAACAAGGAGTAACTTAGGCTATTTAACATCTCGCTACGCCCCATAGGAGAGGATTAACACGCGAACGTAGTCGCGCGTACTCATTAATTTATTCGCTCTCACTTTGATTACAATAGGATTTTGTGATTGATGACTATATCTTTCATTCACTTCCATTCAACGATCAAGCCTGATTCGACGACCAATAACATCTTTATCCTTTTACTAGAAATTATTATCCTATCAAGCGCTATCAACAGTGTTGCTAGCATTATGTGAATTACATCAACAATTCTATTTTTGTCATTCTTGTATTTAGGTCACACTAAATAACAATTTTTGTTAATAAAAATGTTAAATAATCTATTTTAGTATAAAGCATTAGTATAATAGCTCATGGAATTTCATTCATTCGTTCTTAGCCATTCAATTCTGTTTATAGGTAGTCCGAAATAGATTTAATACGAACGGTATGCCAATACCATTCCGACATTGTTTTGTTGCTTTCGAAAATACATGCATTAGTTTAATGATCTGATATAAAGCTAATTTAACATACCTCTCTAATGTCTAGCTATCTATAGCTATAGATAGCTAGACTAAAAGAAGATTCTTGATTAGCCAAGATATTTATTCTTTCCTACTGAGGTATTGATAATTTATAAAGCTTTTCTTCTTACTAGACTAATTCATAATTTTTATCCTTTTAACCTTAAATAGCTAGTTTCTAAAAACACCATATAAGCTAACTATTCGATTTTTGTACGATTTTTTTTTATTATTTTATTATCACTTCATGTATATGGAGGACTTAATGAGAGCATTGGCTATCAGTCAACCTTTTTTGACATCCATATTTAAATAAATATACTTGTAATATATATTTAAACACCAATAAATACCATAATAACACCCGTGAGGGGACGGGTTAGAATACTATGCCCCTCTTCCGCTGGGAGAGCATCTCGTAAGGGCCGAGTAACCCATCCGACCGCCAAGTGTCATATACGCGTTCCGGCCGAGCCGCATATGGGCCAGACTTATCCCCTCCCTCTCCCATCCCATTAATGCTGTGGGTCTAGTGGACTCTGGGCTCTTGCCTAGGGTCCGCTGCATCCGCATCATTTTTCTTCTTCATTCCCCCTTCCCACTATCTTCGGGGACGCATCGACAAAACAGAGAGTGTTTCTTGTTTTGTCGATGTCCATGGGCGATGGTTGCCACTTACCATCTGGTGGACCATCTGCTCGTTTGTACCTTATCTATTATAAAAAAAAAATATCATGTTTATATACAATACAAGATAAAATTATAATATATCAGGATATAAATTGAGTGAGTTATTTTTACAAGATTTGATATTATTTTTATCAAGTTTATTCAATTGTGAGGAGGTTAATAAAAGTTTTGAATACATTATTAAATATCTTAATAAATTGAAAATTACTCCTTATGCCCTTAGCTCGACCAACAGAAAATTCTAAAGGCAAATTCCGTTGGTATGGACATGCAATGTGAAAGGAAGGAACGCTATTTAGCCAAAACTGCACTAAAATAAAACACTGAGTCATAAATAGATCCTTTCTGATATTAAGTGGTTGCGAAAGACAGAATTAAAGTCACTAAAAACTAGGTCTAACTCGAAATATAGCTGGACAAGGGTAGAAGAAAGAATAGGAGCTTAGCGCGATGTAGATATAGGGTGCCGTCATTTTGACTAACACAAGCTATCTAGGGTTAAAGTTTTATTTTTTTCTAATCACATCTATCAATTAACATGTCAAAGAACTGTTTAATAAGCATAGATGTCTAAGAAAATAGTAAAAACCATCAATAAGCGTAAAATGCCAATAGACAGAGCTTTGAAAGCGATTTAGCAAGCATAACACGACAATAGTTCAAACAGATAAAAGAACGGTATCATTCATCGTTCACCATTCACCGCTCTTTCGCGAAGCACTTCAATGAGCCAAACAAGTCTCGGACGAGATCGAGTACAATCAGATGCGAGTTGAATGGAAAAATCGATTCAATTCACATCACTATTCAAAGGACAGTGTTGTTCTATTCGAGATTTGAATTTGGAAAGTTTAAGCCTATTGTATATTCTGTCTTTTGATTTGCCTATTTAGTTAATTTTATGGCACATTCATTATATATGTTTCTTCAACTACAATTAAAGAAACTTTCTACACCGCACAGTAACACGCAAGAAATTTAATACTATGCACTTCAAAGCCACAGCTTGAAAATGGAGTCCAAGCATCACGACACCAAGCTTTCGTCCCGGGCGATATCATTTTGACAACTGGCTTGAGTCATATAAAAAAAATTAAGTTCAAATAAAATATTTATATATTTTCAGATATTAATAAAACAAGCTAATATTATAAACTAGCCGACGTGTCCTCACTTTGCAGAGGTGAATTCAAACCGTTCATTCACTCACTCATTTATTCATTCACTCTGCCACCCACAACTATTAATATACTATTTCCGTTGAATGTCTTTTCTATAGTACGGATTCTGTGTAGTATATCACTGATTTCTTACTCACTGTCTTCTATCTCACTCACTTTTCCTAACACAACAACAAAAGAATTATCCGATTTGGTGCAGTCGTTACTTTATGTATCCTGAATTAATATAAAGGATACCTTTTATCCCGTTAATAAATAATGTTTTTTGTGTGTCAGATAACTTTAGGTCTGACACACTAGCGCTTTGTGACGTAGCAGACGCCCGGGAACTGAAACGTCGCAAAAGAACCAATCGTATGTGACGCGCTGCTGGCGCCCCTTAAAGTGACTTCTGCAAATTTAATTTTAAACCTATACTTACGTGCCGGTAGCTATATCAAATAGTTTTAAAAAATCTAGAATAATACTAAATGATACATTTTATTTTAATTGCTGCATAGAAAACTCTATGTCTTAATTACAGTTTAAAAATAAAGTCGTTCATTCACAAAAAAGCACTTAGATCGAACAATTGAACCACTCGCGATGTAGTATGTAGGTTAAGAACTGACGCGCAGTGGGAACGTTGGTAGGCCAACACGCGAGTGTAACACGCGAAGTGCGGGTTTCTTCTGTGGAATCTGGAAAAAAAATATAGTTACACTGTGATTTCGTCTCAAAGAGCACAGGTTTGGTGGATAAATGACATCAATTATTGTAGATGCTAACTCTTACATCAGTCAATTCAACAAAAACTTCATACAATAATTAAATACGGTCAAATATAACTCTGAGAAATTGAAGGAGTATTAATAATACTAAGAGGGGTGTGATATTGAATGGACCTTTTGTAAACGCAACGTAGATACTTCTACTGAACCGATAAATAACTAAACTTTATGATCTTTTACAATTATGTGCGCCTAAGCACTTGGAGGTTTAAGAGCTGACCTTAAGGCAAACCAATGCAAGGCTAACCTAACACAAGACCAACCTAACACTAATTCAAACCAAGTCTAACTTACGCTTCTAACATATAATTACATTATATCAAATAGTTTCTATTTACTGGCTTTTAGATTTCTATCTAGGCAACATGTTTTAGTTTATGCTTTATAGATATTGAGTCAATGCTGTACATTTGCGCCATGACGTACGTGGGAGGTGTTGTCATTAGTTTGTAGGTTTTTGCATCTTTGCGCAACAACTATGTCTTATATAATCCACGCGTTGTGTTATTGGCAGCATAAGTTTACACTGAAAAAAATATGGTTATTTATTTACTTATTCTGATAAAACTAGTTGACCGTAGACTATAATACCAAAAAGCGCGGAATATACTACTAATAAATTATGATGATCTATCTTGATGTAATCTTGGACAAACATATAATAATACTTTTTTTATTTAATCTATATCATAATTAGATCGGTATCAGTTAAGATGGTATGTTAGTGACAAGTTAACTTACAGTCGTTGAATATGGTATTTACCCTTCGTCGTATATAACCCGTACATTTGCCAAGCAAGCACCTCCGCTCGTCACTCGTACGAAAGCTCACACATATTTTCATTGTAATTATGTTCCTTACACACCAGACATATTTCAACAACCTGTAAAATTGAGCTTAGGTTAATAATTGCATTTATATACACTTTTAATTGTTTACAATACATACGATAAACAAAGCAATAGTTCGAAACAAGCTTGCAAATGAGTGTAATGAAGTTTAAACTATTTTTAATATTAATACAATATGGTTTATCTGTTACTCCTTCCTCAAAATAAGATTATAATATTTTTTTGAAGAATACCATCCTGTAATGAAGAATATTGCATTTATAGTGAGGAACGTTGCACTGCCAATGAGCACAGCAACTTTAAATAGTAAAGTCTTTATATAGTGAAGTCATTTCCGCGGTCTATTCGCTTAGATCTTTTAAACTACTCAATGGATTTTAATACACAATTGTAGTAGAGAAACCGTGCCAGGCCGGGGCGGGTCGCTAGTTATTATAATCTAATGAAGAAAAGCAAAGAACGTATTTTTAAACAGGATTATTATACCTGTAATCTAATGTGGCCCACATTGATAGTGAAGTAAATACTGTAGTGAAGAATATTGCATTCATAATAAGTGATCATGTACTTCTTATCTTTCTTCATTTTTCAAATTAATATGAATATTTTTTGGAGATAACATAGGTATATTTAAAGTAATACTATTGAAATTGATAGAATAATAGTTAAATAACTAACACTGGTACCGGCACAAGTGCTCACATTTAATTCGTCAATGCGTTGCGCGACATGGCAACACAGCGACACCTGCAGCGAGCACATCGGTGCTGACGTTGATGGATTGACGCTTTGAATAATACACCCCACTACCGATCGCAAATATATTATATGTTTCGATTTTCTTTATCTTTATTACACTTTAACTACTCCAGTCATGTTTATCAAGTTCAGCTGCTACGACTTTTTGGGAGCTCTGTTAGACATCCGGCTCAAATCTATCGGAACAGAAGAATAAATTAAAAAGTACTATCCGCAAATATAAAGTTATCAACGCTGTCTATAGCTAAATATCAGCGAAGTGATATGACGTATTTCCTCTCTAAGATTTCACATTACCTTAAATTATTTACAAAAATGACGAGGGTCCAAGGGTAGATCCTTGAAGGACCCCTATTTTATAATTCAGGCATAAAATCAAAAGGGCGATTATTGTCACCTTTTATTATATTTCATTGTCGTAGTAGTATAGTTTCCTGACATGAGTATATTCTGTGATTCATACCAGATTGCAAAAATATTCTTAGTTCAATGATAAGCTCTTGAAAACGGACCTTATATTTGGTGCTCTACCTGCATTGTTTAAGGGCTCTAAGATTGTTTTTGTATATTTTGCAAGTCCAAAATTTCTACAAGAAAAATCTAGAGATGATAGATCAGATTACCACTAGGTCAAACATATATTGTTGTCTCTTAGACAAAACAAAAACCTTGGAAAAGAAATAGCAATGAACGTCCATGACATCTAAGTATACTACTAACCTTGAATGCGCATTAGTCACTATTAGAAACTTTGAGCTTACATTAAATTGGTTCTTACGTGATGGTTTTGCTATCGCGCGCCTTTTATTTGCCAAAATATTTAACATTATAATGCGCAACTACCCCAATGGTTTTTTTCAGCCGTACAGATAGTTGTCGACCAGTACTTTTTACGTATTCCTATGTTGTATAGCTCATGTTAAGTTAATATTGCGGACTTTTTTCAATGGTATATGGAATATACCAACATACATCATGACAGTCATTTCTGAAACATTCTTTTATTGAAGCAAAAGTTCTGTTTACAATATCCGATTCAACGTATTTAGTCTACTGGCCATACAAAAATAAATAAGTATTCAAAAGAACAACAATGAAAAAGCATCGATAAAACCGTCGGGAAATACAACGAATACGCAGTTTAAAACGACCACTCATACGTATGCATGAAGCAAAAAGACGTATGCATGTATGCATATGCTGGGGTGAACAGGGAACGTAAATAGTGGAGGTTAACTAGGTTAGCATGTGGATGCGCTTGTTGTTAATTTGCTGATGGTCAATGCATGTCCCAAAACTTTTACGTAAGAATTTTTTGACTAAGTAACACTTCAAACATAATAATAACCTACACTTTAGATAGGAAACCAAACAGTACCTGGAACTTGTGATGCAGGTGCTGGTTTAAGGACGTTCTTTACAGTAATTACAACTTTAACCAACTCACTAATCAACACTCTTACTTTATATTGAACTAATCCCACACTTTAATATGTGTAATAACTATATGATTTCTCTTTATAAAATCACTCGTCAAACTGCCGTGCTGCTGAAATACGAAGGCAGAGGTAAGGTCCAGCCACTGTATTATTTTAAAATAAACAAAAGACATTATTCATAACTTCATCACTTTTCAAGGCTATGTGGTATTAAGCCTTTGAGATATTTTGGATAAAAAGTATCTTTGCTAGTTAATTCTATCACTAAAGAGCTAGTATGTGTAGTAAACTATAAAACGATACCTCAAGAATTAAGTACGTTATTAAGAGTTGTCGTTAAGGGGGAGTGGTAAGGGCAAACAAGTAGAAAGGTAGACCAATCAAAGATAGTAATTCTGAAATAGTGAAATTTTATTTAATCGGATGTTAGATGAAGGTTAAGCTATATATGAATACTAAAGGGAAGCAAGGGCAGTTCATTGCTACTTACATAACATAATACACAAAAAACTACCCTCTTCATTTAATTATACAAAATTAAAGGGTTGTGCAACAGGTGGAGCTTCGGTTACCTTTACACATCTGTTGAAGGACGGATGAGTAAGATAATAGTAGATATTAACGTTTCTTTGCATTAACAGGTTGTAACGACTTATGATTCGTTAGTACTTAAAGCCTGATGTACTTGAGGCTGGCGACTCTAAGTAGATAGTAAAATTAAGGAACAACTTGTCAAACAGCCTCAGATATACCTGGACAGAGATTATATATTTTTAGTAGCGTTTCTCCCTTTTTATGGGTTAAGCCAGACTTGCCAAGCTCTCAGACTCCCCTGTATGAACTAAGGTTATTCTAGCCTAAATTTCTATTTGTTATTTTTTAGTCTGTTCAGTCTTTATATGTTATTGAATTAGCTTTTACGATAACCGGTAATTAGGCAATAAATTAAGTTATATTAGTTACCAAATTAAAACTTTGAAGGCGTGTGTTACTGCATTTAAAAAAAGCTTGTAAATCTGCACCTGGGTCAAAAATCCCAAGCAGGTACATCAAATACAGAAGTTTAATAATAGTAAGAATAAAAAATATGACATTTAATTCAAGAACATGTACCACAAACTATATAGATACCCAGCAATTTGTCATGACGTCGCACCGCAGAGCAAGACTGTAATTATTTGGACATCACTCAAATGCTTTATACTTTATCGTTTACGCTCATTGCCTCTGATAACAGACTGCTCAGTTTAATTGAAGTACTGGATACCGACAATCTACCCTCATCAACTTACAAATACATATATTTTATACTAGTCAACCCGCCCCGGCTTCGTCTGGGTCCAATTTACTTAGGTTTTATTTTAAATTTAAATATTTAACATCAATATAATTCATATATGATTAATTTCCAAATAGCAGCTCGACTTTATCCCCTTTTAGTGGTCCCCCTTCATTTTCCCACGTTTTATGTGGGTATTGCAGCTGTAATACTCACTAAAACCATCGAATCCACCACCGTCTTAAGGCACAGGCACCACGGGATCGCATTCAGCACTCATGTTGCCTTGACGGAGACCTTCCTACAGAGCGACGCTCCTCAATCCCTCTAGAGGAGCAACTATCTTCTCCTATAGCTTCCTTGTGCATGATGCACTTCATCCTCTATTTCAACCGTTTTTTCGCAACAAAATATAGCATATCTCCTTTCCTAAGCTCTAGTGTACATCTGTACTGAATATAATTAAAATCGGTTCAGAGGTTTAAGCGTGAAAACGTTACAGACAGACAGTATAATTAATACAAGTCGGAAAACCGAAAAAAAAAATTTTTTTTGATAAATACCCGCGACTATAACACCTAAATGAGTACTAATAGGTGTGGCCGTAAAACACGGTGTTGTATAACGTGTATGACGTATATAAAGTTTATTAAATTCACCAGAATTATAACAAATTAGCGCGCTATTATTCTAGGTGTACAGGCCGTGTACGCCATTTGCTCTGAATTAAATGACAAATTATGTAAGCGTAAACGTTTTGCGGTTTTATTCATCAAATGTTGGTTGGGAACATTTTTAGTAATATTTCACTTTAAACCTTTATATTTAAAAGGATGATTGATGGGCTAAATATTTTTGAATTCCAATTTAGGGTATCATTCATTTTAGATAAGAAGGCAAGGTCTGTCATCTATATGAGAGTTTTACTGCACAGCAACACGTAAAAGACAATCTTATATTTAAAACTAGCTGACCCAAAAAACGTTGTTTTGACACCGTGACGTTGACCTACCCGACATGTACACAAAATTTCATAAAAATCGGTCAAGCCGTTTCGGTGGAGTATGCTAACATTGTGACACGAGATTTTTATCCGTAAGTCTGACAATCGGTCAACATCTATTTTTTATACCCCTAAGTGATATGGGTGGCCCACCCCAGCTTTTTAAATTTTTAAGGCAAAACAATGTTTGGTGGGTCTGCCAGTAATAATATACAATCTAATACCATTTATAAATTAGTATTCGCGGGTTAGTTCATTTTATCTTATTTCGAGTAAACAATAACTTTCGTTCCGATAGGATTTAGTTAGTCTGTCAAGAGGTGTCGCGCAGTACATATTAAAGTTGTGAGACTAATAGTGTAATATTGTTTGGTGGCGTGGTGCTAGGTTATCGAGGAGCACGTGAGTATAATGTACTTTATTATTTTAATATTTGGTAGCGAGGTCGAGCGGTGAAGGTGAGAGTTTATGTAGTAGAATTAAAAGCCTTTTTAAGATATAAATTTCTACTAAGACCTAACCAAAGTAAGGATAATTTTAAAAATAATTAATCTTAGTACCTATCTTTTAACTCATTCATCATCCCGTTTAAATTACCCACCCAAATTTGACCCAACATCAAAGTAGTTGGCGTTTAACCTCTAAGTATTAAAGACGGTTAAGTGAAGTTACCCAAACTTCAATATGTGGTTATTATTAAAATGATTAATGATGGCCGCTGATATAAATCATAGGCATTTCCTGTGTTTTTAATTTTTTGCAATTTAAATTAAATTTTTGTCTCATAAAAGAAACTTGTCTAAGTTTTTTAATCATCAATCAATAATTCTTCTTTTGTAAACTGATTCATAGTATGAATACTGCACTGTGTACCTGACACATAAAATACCTATTAAAAATTTAAATGACCCTCGACTAAAACTCTAATTTAATACAGTCAAGTATCGATACTTACACGACATCGATTTAGAAGAATCGATATAAACTTGTACAAGTCGATTTTTTTAATTGTTGAAAACAAAATGTCAAACAGCAGTCAAATTTCATAAATAAACAGAACTTAATATCGATTCTCGATATCGAAAGATAGGTATCGAGAAATACCGTTTTACCTGTACTCAGTGAAAGCAATGTCAGTGTGTTGCCATGGTTACAAAATTGTTATAATTGTCAGTATATTAATATATGAGGCAGCTCTCAAGTTAGCAATAAGCTGATAGTCCTCAAACGGCTAAACAGATCTTCACAATACATAGCTAAGAACTATCTCGATTAAATTATCTTTCAAACAAATAAAACTGCATCACAATCGGTCTATTATCTTGGGCTTTACGGCCAGAAAGACAAATACACAGAGTAATTTCTACTAAATTTGTTTACTTTTGTACCTGAATATTTTTATTTCGCAAAAATATATTAAAAAATAAGTATTGTACGTGATAAATTGCACCCGCGCGAAGCCAGGGCGGGACTACTAGTTTTAAATTAAAACCATTAAAAATTATATATTAAAATCATATCCTTTTTTTATTGCGTACTATTTGTATGAAAACTAAAATCATTACTTATCAACTCCATTTAACTTATATCAGCACAATTTATATAAATACCTGCTTTTAGGGTTCTGTTATCCTAATATTAATGACGAGCCCTCCTGCCCTCGCTTCGCTCCGGGTATTTAAAGCAATATTATGATGTCCTCAATTTGTCATTCTGTAATTGTTTTTTTTATAAGAGGGAGGGCAGAGCAAAAATAAAATTGAGTAAATAAAGAGGAGAGAGAGAGATAATCGAAAAAAAGAAAGTGAAAAGAGACTGATCATTTTGAACAGGTCGATAAAAGATAAAAATTAAAGAGAGTAAAAAAGATAGAGGATGATAGTACATATATAAGAGGAAGAGAGATGAAAATACTGTAGACTTCTCTCAGTGAAAAAAAATTTTAAAATCGGGTTAGTAGCTACAAAACGGCCATATTCTATTAATAAAAAAATGTATATGGCAGCACTAAATCACCTTTGTCATTCACAAATAGTGTAGTTTTCGATCGGTGAAAGAATTTTAAAAATCGGATTAGTAGTTCCTGAGAAACCCTTTAATTTCAAAATGACCAGGTTATGGCACTTAAATGGCCATGTCTTTTTAATTACAATATTTATGGCAACACCACATAGCCTATGTTACCCGGAAAGGATGTAGATTTCTATCGGTGAAAGAATATTGTATAGATAACCTTTAGTATCGGGGCCGTTCAAGTATTACGTTATCATTAAAGGGGGTTTTCCCTTGCTTTGCTTATTTTTGATGACATGGGGGATGGGGAGGTCTACATCGTAATTAAGCACGTCGAAACATAAATATAGCTCAGAATAAGGAGAAAGCAAAATACATGCATCATGAATGATCATGAAAATAAGCACGGGGGGAGAGGTTATGGCTTTGCTTGCTTTTGCTGACATGGAGGAGGGAGGGTTGACAACTGCAAAAAATCTGCTAACGTAATACTTGAATGGCCCCATACGTTAATAGGTCAAAGGTAACAATGCAATCGACATTAGTGTCCTAGTTTTAGTTCCAATTACAAATAGTGTTGGGGCTTGTGATCCGGGTGCGGGTCTCGTCTTAGCTACATGACCTCATTGAGGAACATATAGTAGGTAAACACTTGCACTACGATAGT
Source organism: Limenitis camilla (assembly GCA_905147385.1). Taxonomy (NCBI): domain Eukaryota; kingdom Metazoa; phylum Arthropoda; class Insecta; order Lepidoptera; family Nymphalidae; genus Limenitis; species Limenitis camilla. The sequence continues at coordinate 15,733,454 of LR990225.1, read as the reverse complement.
AGTATATAATATTCAGAGAAATATTGACTATCATAGTGTCTTTTTTTGCAATCTCAAAAAACGCTGTAAACCTACATCTGCATTATCTACATTATTTCCTTTAAAGTGCTAATAAGCAGTAGCTAGTATAGTGTGCAATTTAGACGGAACCCTTATCTTAAGTCCGACTCGCACTTAACATAGCATTTGCAATACCAGTCTTAAACGTCATGAAAGAAATATACAACCCAATTCCAGACCTACCCATTAAGGAATAATACGTTTAATCAAAAAACTAACTAAATGTAAGGCAATAAAGTTGTTTTTTGAATGAACTAATGTGAACGAAAACGCGATTTTAATTTAAGGCATAATAAAAAAATTGCAATAAAAGCTAGAATAGATGGCGATTTAAAAACGCAATCGCTGCACCTTAAGACTGCTACCATAGACCTTAGATTAGTAATAATAGACGTGGCATGAGCTGGCAACACTTTTGATGGACAATACTATAATTATATAGATTTAATTTAGGAATGCCCTACCTTCCCATTTTATAACTAAAACTTAACTTTTTATTATTTATATTAATAGCTGAAAATAAAATAACCTCCTTTAGATATATCTAAGGTAGTTTGACAAGTAAATTCATAGATTTAATTATTAAACTTGTAATTAGGTCACAAGTCTCGATCTCAAAATCTCAATGTTTATATGAATTTATTAAAGTAAGAGAAAGAGACAACAAAAGTAACTGTTAAGTAAACTACACCTTCTGAACAGTATACTGAATATAATCTTATAATAAATTTCATAGAATGAACATTATCTAAAGTAGTATAAGGAAATTGTATAAAGTATAGTGTTACTACGATCACGTTTTTCTAGTCCTAGAGGTCTAATTTTTTTAAGGAATACTAGCAGAAACTGGTGGTAAGTTGGATCCCAAACTGCTAGTATTACCCCTCCAAGTAAGCTAAATGCTTGTGTTAGCAGGGGGCCACGTCAGTAGTCCAATGACTGGGATTGAACCCACGACCTCATCATCACGACCCTTCAATGGCCTACTGCTGAGCCAGGTCTCCTCCTCAGAATGAGGAGGGTATTAGGCCATAGTCCACCACGCTGGCCTAGTGCGGGTTGGCAGACTTCACACACCTTTGAGAACTTTTAGGGAACTCTCAGGAGTGCAGGTTTCCTCACGATGTTTTCCTTCACCGTTAAAGCAAGTGATATTTAATTGCTTAAAACACACATAACTCAGAGTCAGAGGTGTGTGCCCAGGATCGACCTCGGACCTCCCGAGTAAGACTTGAAGTCTCAACCACTGGGCCATCACTGCTTTTATCACTGACCTATCGATCATGAATCCAACGCCTGAACCACTGACTTACTGACGCTTTGATGGAATGGAATGGCATTGTAATAAGTGATGCCACTTCTAAACTTTATATTTACAGTAAATATAGTTTTTGCCACAGAACCAAAATGCTGAGATAGTGTTTTTCATATTCACTTTTAGAATTCTAGAAAAATCCTCGAGAACAAAGGGATCTCGGAGCGGAAACTGATTTTTCGTGTTCAAATGTCTGGCTTTCAGGTTTATTTAAATTCAGTTATTACGAAATTTGTCTTTGAAATATTTTTAAAAATTCTGCCCAAAAGATATCTGCTTAAATTCAATAGATACAGAATTCTAGAGGTATCTGGAGCCAGAGGTAGCCGGATAGACAGTTTTGAAGTTCCTGGAGCTTGTGACTTAAGTACAGGGTTATGGAGTACCATTACTCGACCACTACGACATCGTTGAACTTGTTCACTCTATGAAATGAAATTCACGTCAAAATGCCCTGGTTATATCGGTTTCCAAATGTGCTGAAGGTGAACGTCACTGCTTTTAATATTTTGAAGCCGAAATAACATAAAAATGTGACTATGATTGATTCGTTCCCTTCACACTTACATTGTAGGGATTTTAATTAAGGATCCAATTCCAAACTGCACCAAAATCGGTCCATTAGTTTCGGTTGTAGAAATTCGACACTAAAGACCATTTCCAATTTAACTCGCCCTCGCTTCGCTGACACAAAATTGACTATAATTCAAGCAGTCGCTTGCTCACGTAAACATGATCCTTCCACCGACTTGCCTATCAACCTATCCCATTGACCTACTCTCTTATTGATTCATTCTTATACTCTATTACATGCACTCATTCTCTTATTGACTCATTCTTTTACCCAATCACATTCACCTGCTCTATTATTGACTCACTATTATACTCAATCACATTCACCCACTCCCTTATTGATTCATTCTTATACAAAATGACATTCATTCACTCCCTCATTGACTCATTATTATACTCAATCACTCAACATTCCATTCACTTACCCTGCTATTCATCCATTTACTCACTCACTCACCTATTGTCATATAAATTCTATCTTCAATCGTTTGTAAATTTAAATAATTTAATGAAATATTTTATTAATTTTCGTTTCTAAAAACTTTTCTGAGACTTAAAAGATTTAAAAAATATCATCCAAATCGGTCAAGCCATTTTTACGATACAACAGATTTAAAAAAAAATATTACGGTACCTAGCCCTTAATTACTTAACCTTCCTGCAATTAATTATCTTAGAACAAAAACCTAAATGTCAATTAGTCCACTAACAAAGATCGAGTACTCAAACTTATACCCCTCTTTTTCCTGGGGGGTTAGAAATTAAAATACTTTAAAACCATATTTCATAATTATGATTGATTCGTTCAACCCACACTCGGGTCTCATCGGTATATTAATTAAGAACTAATGGCTAAAAGAAAAAGAAGACGGGGAGAGTCAGAAGAAAAGTTTAAAGTTTTTAATTATGAACTGGATAAGTTTAAAGTTTCAGATCTAGTAATGGTTGGAAATTGTTTCAGCTATTAATTGAGTTTTTAAAGATGTCATGATATTATGGCAGAAAGACGAGCTGTGCCTGGTGTTTGTGACCCATATAAAGGCCAGATTCATTGCAATGTTTTTATTTGATGCATAAAATTTAAAAAAAACCTCTTATTACAGAACATGTCTTCAGAAATACAAGGTAATTGCAATTAATAGAGTAGGAGAAGTCTGGCTTACATACGGTGCGACCCGAATGCTTGTTGGTAGTATCAAGACTTTGGGTGAAATATTTCCTACCACCAAGAAGGTGCTTTTTTATTTCAATTTTTTTTGTGCCGCTTTTTTTGTCATTCAGTGGAGAATTGTGGGATTTTTTTTTTAATTTCTTGAACCCTCTTTTTTCATATTCCGATGAGCAACAAAATTCATATTCCCTTATCCCTTCGCAGAAAAGCGGGTGCAAATTAGGCAGTAACTAGAATCAGTATATAAAATTGTTATTTTCTAGATATTTGTTTTCATTTTCATACAACAACAAAATTAGCTACAAATTCCTGTTTTTCTTAATATCAAGCTAGCAGTGACGCTGATTTATCGAGACCGGCACGAGCAATAAAATCAATTATGATAACTAATTAGGAACTAATTCCTATAACGTTTTATTTAATTAGTTAAAGAGAGCTTAAATTTACTTTCTAACGCTACCTAATAATAAAACGTGGCTCAGTGCATTATGACACGGACGTTATCTCATTAACTATCTGGGCACGTCAAACATACACGCCGCTCGACGGTCACCGCTCACCCACCACCACCTACCACAATGGATCTGTCAAAACTTACATGCTTTGATTTATTAGAGTACCTTCTATATTAAATACTTTGTCACATTTCAATGATAACAGTATTTCATCCTGTTATCATTGAAATTAGCTTAAGACTCTCTAACTCCAAAGGTTCAAGGTCCAAGGGTCCAAGTTCAATCCACACAAACACACAACTCTGAATATTCTGAGTTATGTATGTTGCTATAACGGTGAAAACAAATATCCTGAGAAAACCTGCACACCTGAAACTTCTCTATATTATCTCTCGAATAGGTGTGCTCTATAATATTATCTCCCAAATAGGTGTGCTTTATAATATTTTCTCTCGAATATGTGTGCTCTATAATATTATGTCTCGAATAGGTGTGCCCTATAATATTATCTCTCGAATAGGTGTGCTCTATAATATTATCTCTCGAATAGGTGTGCTCTATAATATTATCTCTCGAATATGTGTGCCCTATGATATTATCTCTCGAATAGATGTGCTCAATAATATTATCTCTCGAATATGTGTGCCCTATGATATTATCTCTCGAATAGGTGTGCTCTATAATATTATCTCTCGAATATGTGTGCCCTATAATATTATCTCTCGAATAGGTGTGCTCTATAATATTATCTCTCGAATAGGTGTGCCCTATAATATTATCTCTCGAATAGGTGTGCTCTATAATATTATCTCTCGAATATGTGTGTCCTATAATATTATCTCTCGAATAGGTGTGCTCTATAATATTATCTCTCGAATAGGTGTGCTCGATAATATTATCTCTCGAATATGTGTGCTCTATAATATTATCTCCCAAATAGGTGTGCTTTATAATATTTTCTCTCGAATATGTGTGCTCTATAATATTATGTCTCGAATAGGTGTGCCCTATAATATTATCTCTCGAATAGGTGTGCTCTATAATATTATCTCTCGAATAGGTGTGCTCTATAATATTATCTCTCGAATATGTGTGCCCTATGATATTATCTCTCGAATAGATGTGCTCAATAATATTATCTCTCGAATATGTGTGCCCTATGATATTATCTCTCGAATAGGTGTGCTCTATAATATTATCTCTCGAATATGTGTGCCCTATAATATTATCTCTCGAATAGGTGTGCTCTATAATATTATCTCTCGAATAGGTGTGCCCTATAATATTATCTCTCGAATAGGTGTGCTCTATAATATTATCTCTCGAATATGTGTGTCCTATAATATTATCTCTCGAATAGGTGTGCTCTATAATATTATCTCTCGAATAGGTGTGCTCGATAATATTATCTCTCGAATATGTGTGCTCTATAATATTATCTCTCGAATAGGTGTGCCCTATAATATTATCTCTCGAATAGGTGTGCTCTATAATATTATCTCTCGAATATGTGTGTCCTATAATATTATCTCTCGAATAGGTGTGCTCTATAATATTATCTCTCGAATAGGTGTGCTCGATAATATTATCTCTCGAATATGTGTGCTCTATAATATTATCTCTCGAATAGGTGTGCTCTATAATATTCTCGAATGTGTGTACTCTATAATATTCTCGAATGCGTGTACTCTATAATATTATCTCTCGAACATGTGTGCTCTATAATATTATCTCTCGAATATGTGTGATGTCTGCCAACCTTCATTTGGTCAGGTAGACCATAGCCTGACCAACTCCTTATCAAAATAAAAAGAGTTTACTTCCCAAGCAGTCAGCCATTAATGAATTCAAATTCAAAGTTCAAAAGGTGAAAACAAAAAGGAAAGTTTCATCAAAATAATCAAACCATTTCGGAGGATAGATTAAGAAACATTGGAATATATAAAGATCATATCGGTCTAGCAATTTCCTCCACCTCGGTCTGTCGGCCAACGTTTTGTCTTCCTCGACCACACGTTCCTCACATTGCTGTTCATAAGGGATTTTGGAGTCCTAGTTTCGTCCATTCGCTGAGCATGACCAGGCCATCTAAGCCTATTTAGCTTAATGTGCCTGCCGATATGTCGTTCTGCATAGAGAGTTAAATGGATAACTTGAAAAACTTCTCCATAAAAACATACTTATAGGTATCATCTTTCTAATGTTCAATCAAACGATATCGAAATTCACTATTATTGGAACATCCATTTTTAACCCCCAACGCTACAACGACAGGGTGTTTTAAGTTTAACTTGTGTATCTGTGTGTGTTTTATCAAGATATTTTTTCCATTTTATGAATATATTTTAAGTCTGTAATAACTGCTGTTTATACATTTTTTTTTTCAACAATACAAAAAGATCGACTTGTACAAGTTAATATCGATTTTTATTTAATTGTATTGAAATTAATGTCGTGTGGGTATCGATAATTGGTGACTGTATTAAATTAGTTTTTTAAAGTTATTTACCTATTTATTAATTAATAATTTTATTGTTTCAGGTATATTGATGGCAGCTTATAAGTATTTATTTTTCTGTAAACAATAGTAAGTACAATCTACACATCTTTACTATGAGAATCTAACCCTTATCCCCCCATCTTAATTTAATGAAGTCTTTTTCAAGTTTCAGTATAATGTAAAAAATGCTATAGTTAATATGCTTATACCGTCCTATCGATCCCAAACAGTTTAATTGAAAGTGAGTGATGCATGAAATGTACAGAATGAGGATTTTTAAGACGATTATCGCCCAAAGCTAGTCTATCAATGGGGACAAAACGATTGGCGTAGGGTTGTCACACACATCTTGACTTATATTAAATATTTTTTAATACTCTTAATGGTATATATACTATACTCTATACATAGCTAGCAATCAAGACGGGCTTTACTTATCCGTAAAACTCTATTAACATCTATTTAGTATTTTTTTACAATTAACACAGATTTTAAACTACTTGACAGTTTGTGAAAGTTAGGCCTTCATATGACTAAATAGCAATACTCTACATAGATTTAAAATTTAATATAGAAAAGGGAGCTTGTCTGCTTAATTTATATATGAAGAGATTCACTTACTATTTTTTTTTAATACCATTTTTGTTCTTTCTTTATAACCCCCGATGCTACAACGACATATAACATGTGTATCTGTGTTTCTGTGGCATTGTAGAGCCCCAGATAATAGACCGATTGTGATGAAATTTTATTTGTTTGAAAGGTAATTTAATCGAGATGGTTCTTAATTTTGAATTGTGAAGGTCTGTACACCCGTTTGCCTCACAATATTAATATATTGACAATTATAACTTTAAGCAAGTACATATAAAACGTTATTTCTCGATATCTTTCTTTCTATATCAAGTATAGAATGGAATCGAGTATCAAGCTTTTTAAAGTACGTAATATTTTATGTGTAATTTGTAATTTTTATGCATTTTATGAATACATATTTGTACATACAACAAAACAAAAAGATCAGCTTAATAAAAACGATACAAGTTAATATCGATTTTTCTACATCAAAGTCGTGTAAGTATCGGAATGAATAGACAATATTTATGTTCAAATATTATAATAATACAATGAAAATTGTATAAAATAAATGCGGTGAGAAGCTGTGAGAATAAATCCGAAGAGTCTGGTCGCAGATTGCAATAAAATTTTAACGATCATTTTACAAATTCAACTATGAGTTACGACCGTCTTGACGAATAGTGGAGACAAATTGGATACTTGATGGAGATTTAATTTTTTAAAGCTATTAAACTGTTTTTAGGGTTTCGTATCCAGAGGGTAAAAACGTGACCCTATTACTAAGACTCCGCTTACCGTCCGTCCGTCTGTCTGTCACCAGGATGTATTTCATTAACCGTGATAGCTAGAAAGTTGAAATTTTCACAAGTGATGTATTTCTGTTGTCCCTATAACACCAAATACTAAAAACAGAATAAAATAAATATTTAAGGGGGGCTCCTATACAACAAATGTGATTTTTTTTGCCCAATAATAGTACGGAAATTATTTGTTATTAACTATTTAATTATGAAGAATAAGAGATCATCATCACGACCCTTCAATGGCCCACTGCTGAGCCGGGTCTCCTCCTCAGAATGAGGAGGGTATCAGGCCATAGTCCACCACGCTGGCCCAGTGCGAGTTGGTAGACTTCACACACCTTTTTTGAGAACTTTTTGGGAACTCTCAGGAGTGCAGGATTCCTCACGATGTTTTCCTTCACTGTTAAAGCAAGTGATATTTAATTGCCCAGGATCGAACTCGGGACCTCCCGAGTAAGACTTGAAGTCTCAACCACTGGGCCATCACTGAGATACAAACATTGCCAATATTTTTTTTTTCAAAAAAAAAACTTACGTAGACAATTTTTAGTGTTTTATTTTTTTAACATGAGGTGCGATTGGCAACCCTACGTATTATGAAGTATCGACGTATAAACCGTTTTGTCTGGAGATTTCTCAAGGTCCAACATGTCCTCGTGTCTTTGTCCCCTCTATTAATGAACTATAAGCTTTTATTTTGTCATCTTATAATAACCATAAGATATATTTTGTCCTTTTTGACAGTGTATTAAGAATCATTTTCGATTACCGTTGGTGTAATCGGCTTATTTTTATTCTGTTTTTTTAGTATGGTAACACCTGGGAATAGGAAATGAAATGGACATTTACTTATTATTGTGATTAACTTAGAAATCTAAAAAAAATAACTATTTCTTAGAATGAAATTTGTCTATCGTAGTGCAATGTAATTGATGCTAAGTCAGCCACAAGTCTAGTTTACTAGTTCACATCTAAAATCCATGTTACTTCCTATCCCACTCCCACTGCAAGTATTATTAAGAGGTTTGACAAAAGTCCTTCGTCCTTCGTATATGCGACTAACGTGTATCAGTTGTGCAGTCTTCGAAAATTGATAAGCTTTTATTTTGTAGACAATATGTAACCCATAACAAAAACCTTTGAGGAGTTTCTTGTGAGTGAATTACTACTAGTATGGGAGGTATACTGCGCATTAACACTTACATGACAATATTAACATGTAATCTAGATGGAAGCTGAGCTGTACCTGGGGCTTGTGACTCAAGAGCAGGTTTAAAGACTTCTTTTATCATGGACAAACTCTCACCTTTACGGCTCTACATCGCTACCAAATATTAAAATAATACCGAATATTACTCACGTGCTCCCCGATAACGAAGGCCTAGCACCAAGCCATCAAGCAACACTACACTATTAGTCTCACTACTTTAATATATACTGCGCGATACCACTTGACATACTAACTCGATCCCATCAGAACGAAGTTATATTTTGTCTACTGGAAACAAGATAAACTGAACTATCCACAATTACTGATTTATAAACAGTTGCTTTACGGGTTATTGTACAGTAAACTACCAATATAGATAACTAGCGACCCGCCCCGGCTTCGCACGGGTGCAATGCTGATACTAAATATACTACAGAATGTCTTTACATACAACGTTTACAGCTTTTTTGTCATTAGACAATACAACCATGTTTTCATAGGCACGCGCCGCGCAACCGCTATGTCCCTGCATTTTAAATCTGTAATATCTTCGAAAATATTCATTTTAATTTCATGCTGTAAAGGGCCGTATTGATCTATATAAAATGCACAATGTACTTAAGGTATCTAATAGGATAAGGATTACAGCTGTATTGTTTAAAATAACTTTGAAAATAACCCATTATTTCTTGTAAAAAGTAAAGGTTAAAAAAGGGTATTGTGGGTTATCCCTAAGAGATAGACAAATACCATTGTTGAATTTTTTGTAGACCTTTTTAAGGTGTACAATACTGTAGTACATTATTTTGATCTATCTCGTAGGGTTTAGCCAATTTGCAATGTAAGCGTAAAAATGTGTTTATTTACGACATCACATTAGAAACCTCTAAAATTATCAGTGTTTCTCTACTGTATTATGTATGTATTATACATATAAACCTTCCTTTTGAATCACTCTATCTTTTAAAAAAATTTGCATCAAAATCCGTTGATTACTTTTAAAGATCTAAGCAAACATAGGGACAGACAGACAGCTGGAAGCGACTTTGTTTTATACTATATAGTAATACAATTGATTCCATCAGAAAATCAACAGCACTATTAAAAAGTAGTATAACAAAGATTTATGCAGTTTAAGCAAGTTGTAAGGTACATCACGGTCCAGCTCCGGCTCTGAGTGAAACGAGTTCATTCTGTGATGAGTTATTGTATAACAGGTGCTTGTTATTGTAAATGATGGCGGATGGGATTCCAGGTCGCTTTAAAATTATTGGAACGTATTTTGCTGTGGCTCTGGGTCAATGAGTTTTTGTAGTTCTTTGTAAATACGTTGATAGATCCAGTCCCATTCTAGATACGCATGCAACTTTGACTTTAGTGTGCTTTAATAGTTATTTAAAGGCAACATCTTTAAACAACTTGCATGCCTGAAAATTCTCCATATTTTTTTCGAAGGTCTTGGCTTAGTTGGTGGGGTTAAGAATACAAGTAGTTTGCAATCCAAACTCTCACACCTTTGTGATAATTATGTTACGACAAATATTTGGAATTTACCGTATTCAATGTAACAGTTGTTATTTTACTGCTATAACTAATACGAAAGTTAAAGGTCGAGGTATAGGTGGATGTCCATCACTCTTTTTCAAATTGATACCTCAACACAGCACGGAGATGCTACAAGTAATTTATGAAACACAATTTCATGGCATAAGTGCAAAAATATGGCAAAAATAAAACATTAATAAAATCTGTCGCCCCCTAGGCCGGAGGAGAGGGAGGAAGAGGAGGAGGCTTAGGCTGGAGCGGAACATCTTTATTTTCAAGTGACGTGTACAAGATTCTCGTTCACCTGAATTTATGACCCCTCAACGGTATTTTTATACCTGAAAAACGGTGCTCAGTATTGTGGGATATAGACCTCATCGCGGGGTCGTTGTGTTAATGATGTACTAGAAGACATTTTGGAAATATTATTAAATGTATCTTGTTAGTTACTCCAATGATTTAGATCAAACTTTGCATTTACATAGATTTTGTGTATAATAAAACAATAATATTAAAGTAATTAACAAAAAAATCTTAAATTACTTAAAAATCAATATAACCTTTTTAAGTTTATATAAGCTTTTTAAGTACATGTGAAAGCTCAAAAATCCTACTAATATTATAAACGCGAAAGTTGGTAAGAATGTATGGATGAATGGATGTTACTCTTTCACACAAAAACTACAGAATGGATTTTAGATAGATAAAGATAGATAAAAATCTTTATTGCACACATAAAAGTTAATAAAATAAAATAGAACAAGTAATATAAGCTAAAAACTTAAAACGCATGCAAAGGCGGCCTTATTGCTAAAGCAATCTCTTCCAGGCAACCTTCTAAGCAGGAATTGGTATATCATATCGGGCAAGTGCTAAAGATTTAAATATAAACAAATATATTGCTATGGAAAATAAATACTTATATATTTAAAATACTTATACTACATATATTTTAAACACACTACTTATATGCATGCACTATATAAACTAACAAATATAGACAACCAAATGATAAATAGATATATATATATATATATAATGAAAGTTATAGAATTTTGAGATAATAATCTGTAAGACGACGCTTAAAGATGTTAAGAGACGCCGAATGACGTATATTCGGAGGAAGATCATTCCATAAGATGACAGCCTTGACCGTAAAAGAATTCCGATAACAATGAGTGTGGCTAATAGGTATTTTTAGGCGATTGTCGTGTCTTGATCTTAAATTACGATCCCCAGGAACGTCGGAACCCAAATAAGAAAACCGTTCTTTTAAATAAGTCGGGGTATGAGGATTGTTAAGTATGTTGTAAAGCAGTGAGAGCATATGTAAATTTCTACGGTGTCGGATTTTTAACCATTTGAGTTTAGTTCGATACTGGGAGACATGGTCATGGATTTTGATGAAACTTTACAATAATATAGCTTACACATCAGAATAACATATAGGCTATAATTTATAATGATATAGTGTGAATTATCCAAAATATAGCGGGGCGCAGCTAGTAAACTAATAAGTTCTTCACCGCCATCTCACCATTTTTATAAATCGTTTCTTTTTATAATAATCACTAGATTTATGTTATATTGTGTCATGTTACGATTGTAAACAAAATAACAGAACCAGGTCATACATTTAGTCATAATAAAAGTTTACAATAAAGCTCCGGGACGGTTATGAAAAATTCAGATCTGAACACAAAATCAACAAGTCTATCTTATTATGGTGTTTTATTTTTATATACTTTATTAAGAGTACTATTCCCCTTTGCTGCTGGGAGGGCATCTCATAAGAGCCGAATGACCCAACACCCCCTTGGTGGTAGGGACTCTGTTTTTCGACCGATTTACAACCACCATCATGCGAATTCAACCACCAAGTGTCTTTGACGCGTTCTGGATGCGCCGCATGTGGGGCAGACTAACCCCATCCTATAATCTTGGAGATCTAGTTGACTATAGGCTCTGACTTAGGGTCGCATTGGCAAAACAAGAGGCGACGGAGTCCTCTTACCATCAGCAGGATTGTCTGCACGTTCCCGTCTTACCTACGACACTAAAATATATAAATATCTGTCCGAATAAACTATAATATTAATTTTGGCGCTTTATTGAATTAAATTTAAATTTCTCAGCAGTAGAACTAATTCACAATAAAAGAATTTACCTAAAAAAATATAATTTGGTATTTTTACCAAAAATAATGAGATAATACAACATAAACAAGAATCAGCGATCCAAATCAAAAGTTACCTGACAGTCGGTATTACTGCCCTCCGGACAAATCCACAGAATTAAAAAGCCAATCTAAGTTATCCCATACAATTAACAGCCACTTACCCCACCCTTGTCTTTAAGGGTAGCTTTACTTGTTCACACGAAGACGTATTGATTCATTGATTTTATGATAATAGTAGGAAGCTAGAGATTTCTCCTAGAATAGTTAGCACAGCCCTTTCTTGCTCGCTCGCTCGCCTAGTGACTATTGTTGCTTTACAAGTGGTTTGGTGTCGGAATGCTGGGACTCCATTGTGAAGTCTTTCGTGAGTGTTGGCAATATTTGCTCGGTTTCCTTCTAAAATGTATATTAGTAAAATGAGGATTGCAAAGAAATATAATGTGATGTATTTTTTTTTTAATATTTATGTAGGACGTAGGAGTTAGGATAAGACTTTGATGAATATAATATATCATTACCCGCGGCTTTGCTTGCATCTTAGCCGCGCTTTAGTTACCATGACAGTTCTAAATCAGCCGCAGCCAGTAACAAAAAAATTTAAGAGTTTCGTAGTCATAAGAACAAGTGGTAAGACATCACGTCTCCCATAGGGATTGGGGTAGAAAAGTGCATGTTGCATTTGTTACTCGGTAATGGACTTTGTGGTGGCCTACCGGTATTAGAGGTAGATAAAGAAAATTGAACGTTATAATCCTCTAACAAGCTGCTTCGAGACGATAGCAAGATTATATTTGTTGGGAGGTTATTAGACACAAGGGAAACTTTTGGTGAAAAACATACATCTCACAAATAAATTATTTTTAAGTCATTGCGAAATGTTATATCCAATTTTATTTTACACTGGTTAAGGTTATCTATAAGGACAATTTAAGCAATTTGACGTCGTTGTCAAAATTATACTGATCACTTTATGCCGCTCTATGTAAAGACCTAATTTGACAGTTAAAACGCCAAAAATAATAAGATGGTGAATTTATTTGAAATTAGCTTCCTCCTCCGAGTAAGTAACCATTTTTTTATTCTTGACCACTTATTTTGACCATACAGTCTTTTCTCAATATCTCTCATCATTATTGTCTCCTCTCTTCCTTTAATCAATTTCAAGTTTATAAGATCCATAATTTTCATTTGTACAACGGATAGTTCAAAATGAATATTTTAGTATTCAAATAACTGCATTTGTATCCATCCAGTCAGATTGTTTAAACATAATAGTAAGTTAGAGAGCTCATGAATTACAATATCTAAGGGCACGCATTAACCATCGCTGCCCCGAGGCAAATGAAATAACTTAGTTCTGATGAATCGATTCACGCGCCCGCATAAATTAACTTGTTGCAAGGAACTAACCTGTAACAATTGTAAGCGTTGGCAAATTCTAACATTGTTTTGATTCATTTATTCCAGATGTCCTTCAATTTTTTAAATCTATTTAAATTGAAGAAGTAGGCTTTGTAATTTTAGATGTAGACGATAATTTCTTTTACTGCTGTTATTAGCGTCATGATGTGTAAGTCGAATTGGTAAGGAAAGACGTAAAATAGTAAAAACAGTAGCAATGTATGGATTGTATAGAAATTTAAATAAATAATTATTATGTTGCTATTGCAGATGGTATTTCTAGTTTTCATTTAGTTCCAGCTCTTATACCTCTTAGATATTAGCTTCCAAGCTATCTTTAGATAAACATATTTTGATTTTATTTTAAATTTTAGTGCGATTGTAACCATCTCAATGCTACTAGCATCCAATATGTCATCAAGTTTTGTTACTATTTCACCTGGTCGGTATATTTCTGCGTTTAGCGCTTTAGATACAATATTAGCAGGTATTGGAACATTTAAAAACATAAAGGTATTTTATAGGTCTGACCTTACAAAGCAATCGCATTATCTACTAGCGGTATATTGAACCCGGGTCGAGCTCGAGCCCGACCTACGTTACCATAACGACTAAACACAGAAATCAAACGCTCGACTTTCACACAATTTACTTGTCGATGTTCTGACATTTAATGATATTTACTGGGGTAATACTTAAAGTAGTTCAGCCCATCTGGATCTTATAATACAAAGACTCTTTTGTCTTTGTTTATCGCAAATAATGTTTCTTAGTCCTTGAACACAATAGTTCACAGTTGTACATAAAAACGAAATTTTAATTTTTTACTATTTTTTTATTAAAATACTCATGTTTTAATAAAATAAATGTAGAACTCTTGGTAACAAACTTCTAAATCCAAGTGGTTTAATACTAAATCAAGTGTCTTAGGAAGTTTGTCTAAAATTTGAAAAAGAAGGTCCCCATCTTTTTCAAATTTTAGAATAATTAATGAAAATGCATTGGAAGCGTCAGTAGTTCGGTGGTTCAGGCGTTGGATTCACGATCGATAAGTCGTGGGTTCAAATCCTGGACATTGGACTACTGACGTGCCGCCTCCTAACACAAGCATTTAGCTTAGTTGGAGGGGTAAAGGGAATACTAGTAGTATGTGATCTATACTGCTAGTAATCTTTTTTTTTAAATAAAAAAGAAGCTTTACTGTAAGGAGGTAGGTATGCATTTTCATTCATATTTCATATTTCTTGGGACTACTGTATAAAATATACAGAAAAATGAGTTAATTTGTATTCTTGAATATTTTTCATTCCTTAAGGTTTGAAACCTAGAGTATTTTGGTTATAATGTTAAAAGAAATACAACCTATAGTTTTTATTACAAGAAAACATAGTTTGCCGAAAAAAATGTCTTGATGATTCGGGAAGACTATCGGATTATTATTCCAATCAATCAATGTTGAGTGGATGAAGATGATGTATCCCTCGATTTTGAAATCATTCGTTTTTTTAATTGCCTTTCTGTAGAAGCAATTTTAAAGACGTGTTCACGTCAAAAATCCAAATATAGTGATAATAATGAAACGTCTAGCGCGCCTGAAAATAGGATTAAATTGGATTTCGATACTCCACCCTTCACATTTGTTAGTCCAAAAACCTAAATAGTTTTTATTGTTGCCATCAAAGTGTGAACTACAGAAAATAATATTACAGCGGCAAAAAAACTAAAGTATCTTAATGAATAAATGAACGAAGTGTCCATAAAAATCCACGACAAAGTGTAAGGGTTTACCTTTTAAAAGTAACAATTACTTATGCAAATGACGGCACTTTGTGCTTTGGGTCGCAACGAGCTTATTAGCTTTTGTTTTCGGCCATCCAATATAATGTGAAAGGAAGAAAACTTTGTAGGAGACATCATATTTTAAGTAAAAATAATTTATAAACAACTAGCGACATTTTTATTTCTTTTATTTTATTTTGAAAACAATGAGTTTCATAGATATTTAAGTTATTTCGTACTCGGTAGGAAAAAAAAAATTTCCCCTTGAGATGTCGGCGCGTAAGTTATGTTAAGGTTAACCGACTTAGTCTTAGATTTAAACAGTGAAATTAAGCAGTGGAGGCGAGTGCTGGAATTCTGTATAGGTTCCTGTAATTGTAAGAGATCATTATGTTTAATTGTTTATCGATTCAGTAGCAGTATCTACGTTGCGTTTACCGAATAGTTTATTCAATATACCTCTCGCTTTTCTCTTCGCTTCTTATTTTCTCCGAGTAATATTAGTACGGAAAAATTCTCTATCGTTTCATTTTTGTTTTGGCACAAATCTGTTTGGCATGGCTTCATTGTTGTGGTCTGAAGTGAATACCGTCGTCGTACGATATTATAAAGTGTCCAAAAGTACCTACCTTATACAAAAATCTCATAAAAATTTAATACAATATTTATTACTGACTAAAAATCATTTCTCATCGTCACCAGAAAGCCCTAACATGTTAATAGATTTAACTATAGGTAGTGAAGTATATCATCCATATTAAAGCTACCGATACCGCATAGTAATACGCATAAGACAATAATAGTACGCACTTAAAACGGAACACTGAGTAATCAATATGACTTACTCTAAACCTAAGTAATGGAGAGCCAGCATCATGACATCACACCATTGGACATCCATAATGATCACTAGGTGAGCTCCTTTGGTAACTGGCTCAAGGTTATATACAGTCTTGGAATAAAATAAAAGATACTACCCGCGAATATAAAGTTATCAACGGTGTAACTTTACGAAGTTCTAATTAAAAAGTGTTTTAGGATCATGCTTTAGGATTGTTAAACACAGGATTTATATCAGAAAGCTTGTCGTCGTGATTCGGTTGCTCCATTCAAAAGTTGTGACAATATTTATTCTTCTTTTTTACTTGTTATTGTTCTTCTTGATCCCTCCCTTTATCTGAAACCAAGTATTTATATGAAAACATCCCATGAGGTTATACTCCTCCAAGAATTCAAGGGAAAAACAATCAAATAATTTAAAATACGACGTATACCTAAATTATCCTGGAGTTTAGTATTCACAAACGGACATATAGACATCCAAATCTTTTTAACTTTTTTACTTATATTACTATAGAAATAAAATAATATATTTAGAGATCTTTTATTTATTACGGCACCCAGTGTATGCCCTATTCTTAAAACTCGAAATATTTTATTCATACTGAATTGGAAGCTCTGACTTGTTGACTGGATTCGGTGTTGGGCCATACGATACTATCTTCTAGATAGGGTTTAGCGTTTTAACAAGTTATTTTTTATAATAATAATCATTATCACCATACATAGTATTATTATGGAATTATCTAACCTTATTCAATACTTTGTGGCGATTTGTTTTTACTACTGCATCTGGGTGGTCGATCTGTCTGGGTTAGATCATTCAATTCTGAAAATGTAAAGTCCTGTAAAAAGTGTCTTTGATAAAAAGATTTTCTAATTTGTCTTATATTGTAATAATAATATATTGTTTATAAATACATCGTGTAATATTGTGTAATGTCGTTTAGTTTACAAAAATTCTCCAAACTTCCTCCTTTCCTCTCCCATAATATTAATCCAGCCGCTCCAGTGAACTCTAGGTTCTGGAACCACATAATTCTTCTCTCCTATCCCTTTTCTAACTCGGTTTTATGTCAGCAATTCATCAGCAGAATATAAGATTACTTACCGTCTATTTGTTTACTGCTCCTAGCTGTCTTAAAAAAAAACTTTATGCAGACTGTGATTGGTTTATGCTGATGATGATGTTGACAGTCTCTTATCATTATGGTCGTTCCCAAGTAGCAACCTTAGATACTTTTTTCAATTCTGTTGAATCAAGTACTGTGTTGTATTCGCGCGTTTAGAGGCTCCACGATTTAGTCCACAGTCGAGGTTTGAGCGATACGAAAGGCAGATTCCCGACGTTCCGACGTACACTCATTGTTCGACGCAAACAATGACCGATCTGGTCACTGATGGCCACATGTAGGCCACACACAACAAAAACTCATCCAATTTTCATACCTATCCAAACACAATAAGGTTCATATTCCTATACATATGTTTGTTTAACGAATTTTAAGCATGTCACAGTGTGTGCTGAGTTAAACAATAACTAAAATATGTATGTTTTCGTTATTTTGTATTTCAGTTGTGCGATTTTTTTTGATATTTTGATTCTATTGTTATTTTAGAAAGTGTATGTAAACACATTCTAAAATAACAATAGAATCAAATGTGTATGTAGATAAGCAAGTCTAATTTGAACTTTAATGCATTTTTCAGTTTTAACCCGTTTTCCATCTGTCCTTTATTGCACTGTTCTTCTACTGCTGATAATTTTGCAATGATTATACAAAAGTCATAGACCACATATACGCTATACTACTAGGACAAATTGTTTATAGTGATCAAGTAACTGTCACACTGCCTTCGCTTCTAAACCTTTTCCCAGCCACTTATTGATTCTATGGATTTCTGAATACTGTTGACGATGTTCTTGACTTGTAGTTTTAAAAAGTATCCCTCCCCGCCCCCACCGGCATAAATTAAATATTGATTATCGCAGTGAAGTGCAAATGTAAAGCAACTATTACAATTATTATTCAGTTTCACATGAATCTTTTTTATCATTATAACAATAAATATTGGCTTAACTAGATTTATAAAGGGGTCTTTTAAACCTTCTTCTGGGTCTCAAATCCCAAATACTTCTGGATTCCCGTCTAAAGTATATTTTTTGCTTTTATGTGCTGCTGTGTAATATGGTTCCTATATTGTACGAAGAAAAATATCCTTCAAATTTATTTCCCTTATTAAAAAAATAACGATTTTAGTAAATTAAAATCAGCCCAAAATTTCAGAGGTCGGACGATCTTTGTCAAATCAGCTGCAAACGAGCTTTGAGCTCACGTTGAAATATAAAAAAGCGCTGACATAGGCTTGTGCTTCCCCAAAGAATTGCACCGAAAGAATTCCACCGCTCCACAAAATTGCAGGTTTCAATTCACACGCCAATTCTTGATGAATCTCTGGTATGGTAATTTTTAAAAATGCTGAATTTTTAGGACAATTTAACCCAAAATTTGAATTGAAATTGACACAAATATATTCTGCATCTCATTCAGTCATATAAAATATAAAAATAACAAAACTAACCCTAGTTGTGACTATTGTTGAACACAATAACGGAAATTGTAACACCGTTGTGTTTACTCCTTCATAGGTTATATACACCTGTATTGTGACTAATGTCGGCCATGTCACAAGAACTGAAACTCTCACACACGGGTGTGATTATTATGTTTTCTTCCTTAAGTTGCAACAAGTTTTATTGGAAGCTATTATGACTAATGTGGGTCATGTATGTTAGCATCCGTTTTAATTTTATCTAAATTGTTGTTATATGTTATAATATAAATGCACACACACTCAGTATGTTCTGCGCTTAACATATAAAGTAGAGAAATACCTCTTTATTTAGTAATCTGTGTTAGCATCCCTTTTAATTTTATATAAATGGTTGTTATATGTCCGTACAATGCTTGAATATTATCTATGGTATATGATAAATTGTTTACCGTACAGGAAATGAATTGTCTATGAGTTAGATCATATTAGTGATGAATTGTCAGCATTGATACTGTTTCTGTTATTTTTTTAGGCTAAGGTAGGATGTAAAAAGATGATGCAAGATAACAGAGTGCAGTATTTCTTTGATTTTTGGTGTGATAAGTGCTATTAAAGTGGTTATGTGTGTAAGTGCTGGTGTTTTTCTTACGAAATATCTGTGTTAATAGTTCTAGAGCTAACATGTAATAGTAACAGAATTTATCATACCGATGTGTTTATAGTGTCACCCCTCTTAATTTGCAACTAGTTTTATTGGAAGCTATTCTGACGAATGCTGGTCATGCACTTTCACAGCGGTGTGTTTACATATAACATGAATTATCATCTTTACGTAAAAAAACATTTTAACAAATTGATTTTGTTATATAATAACACCTACCTTCATTAGTCTTACTTCGTTGGTTTTTACGACTCCATTTTACCTTATTTGTCGTTTTTGTAATGAACGTCTTTTTATAGGACAAATTAAGAAAAAGTTTCTCATTTTTTTTACGTTGTCAACGCTGGGAATGAAAAGTGGATTTCTTACGGTTAATTAGTTTTGGGTTCACCTTCACTCAATTAACTTTGTTTGTACTTTTTGTAAATTAAGAAAATAATTCTGTTCTAACGTAAGAGTCATAACATCGTCTCAAAAAATAAAATATATATATATATTTTTAGCGGACCTTTGGCTACTGAACTTTATGAATAAACTTTCGCCTCCACTACTCCACTGTGATCTTTACTAATATTATAAAGAAGTAAGATTTGTATTTTTGTATTTTTGTATGTAACGAATAAACATAAAAACTACTGGACCGATTTCAAAAATTCTTTCACCATTAGGAAGCTACATTATCCCTGAGTAACATAGGCTATATTTATTACAAGAAAAAATTAGAGATCCTTAGGAAATCTCACGAAAACCAACCCAAGGTGCAAAAAAATTTGCCATAAAATATCTTTCATTGCATGCGCTGCAAAAAGTATTGATGATAGAACAAAAAAATGTTCTACAATATTATAGAACGTATCAATATCTACAAAAAAATCCGCGAGACCATATGTCCAACTATTGTAGTTACGTCACTATAACTACTTTTTTACATTTTAAAAGTTGATAAAAATGCCTATCAAAATCAGACCATGTTTTCTATAACTTTGTATTAATCCTTATCCAAATAAATTATTTCGTATTCAAGACTATTTCAATATCTGTAAATTACTTTTTGAATTATTAAAATCGGACTTTCCATTCAAAAGATATTACGAAATTAAAAATATCAATGCAAACAAAAAATACACGAGGACGCGACGGGCCAGTATAGCGACGCAGCGCAGCGAGTAAAGCGGCAAGAGAGGGGGCACCGAAATGCGGGAGGGCCAATATATTTTTAAAAATAATATTCCACCCGCGCGAAGCCGGGATGGGCCGCTAGTAGTCAATAAACAGGTAATGAAATAAATCGAATTCCGTGACTATGTCCGCATAGAAATGTCAAATTATGAATATGTGTAGGTACTTAACTTTCAGCTTCACATTTATTGTAAAACCCTTCTATCTAAGGGGAACGATATCTTTTTCAAAATAAAAAGTTCCTTATTTGTTAATCAACCTTCTAAAGTATTTGTGTACATATTTTCACCCAAATCATGCGTGCAACAAACACGTGAATTCTACGATTTTATTATATGTATAGATGAAACGATTGATATGAAATATTGCCTTATATAACAGGCGATTTGTTTTATTCCTTTATTTTATATTAAAGTGGTATATTTTGAAAGTAATTTATAGATAAAGAGCACATGATATCGTGGAAACATTACACTTTGTGACAACTACACGACTTGAAATAAGATATTGCTCTACGAAGGTGTTACACATTTCAACGAAAACTTACAAACTATTTATTCACAAGCACAAACATATTTCAATCTATTTAAACAAACTGCTGAAGAGACGGAAATGGTGAACAAATTTTGATAAACTTTAACACATACTGTGTTTAGGTTACATTAAAATTTAAATTAATTACTGATCTTTGATTTATCTAACTTTTTAATTTAATAATATTTTATAAAATAATTTAATTTTTGGTTAAATTTTTGAAGATTAGAGTGAATTTAACCTTAAAACTGAAAAATCATAAAATGTTTCGCTCTCGCTTCAAATAATATTATAAACGCGAAAGTTTGTAAGAATGTTGGATTGTTTGTTACTATTTCACGCAAAAACTACTGAATGGATTTTTATGAAATTTTACAACAATATAGATTACACATCAGAATAACACACAGACTATAATTTATAATGATATAGCGTGATTTATCCAAAATATAGCGGGTGAAACCGCGGGGTAAAGTAAAATATATTTGTAATTTCAAAGAAAATTAACTTATTCTTGCAAAATGTTTATTATCTTTTAAATTTTAATATTTATAGCAACACTACATAGCTTATGTTATCCGGAAAGGATGTAGATTTCTATTTATTAAAAAATTATTAAAATCTGTACAGTAGTTTTAAAGCCTATTTTCAGCATATAAACAAAATAATCAAATATTTCCTATTTAAATAATAGTGTAGATAATATATAGATTTTTATTAAATAACAATCACGCTTTAGAATAATTGTATTTCTGATTTCACTAAAAATTAAATTGATTACGAACCCATTGGTCGGTACAAAAAATTCAATGCTTATCACACCAACGCGTCGGCATGTATTTTTTGTTTATATTGACATTTTTAATTTCATAATATCTTTTGAATAAAATGTCTGATTTCAATAATTCAAAAAGTAGTCAACAGGTCATGAAATAGTCTTGAATACGAAATAATTTATTTTGATAAGAATTAATACAAAGGTATGGAGAACAGGGTCTGATTTTGATTGGCATTTCTATCAACTTTTAAAATGTAAAAAAAGTAGGTTTAGTGACATAACTACAATAGTTGAACATATGGTCTCGCGTAGTGTTTTGTAGCTATTGATACGTTCTATAATATTGTAGAATATTTTTTTGTTCTATCATCAATACTTTCCGCAGCGCATGCGATGAAAGATATTTTATGGCTAATTTTTTTAATCCTTGGGTTGATTTTAGTAAGAATTTCTGAGGATATCTAATTTTTTCTAGTAATAAATATAGCCTATGTTACTCAGGGATAATGTAGCATTAAATTAGTCAAATAATTTTTGAAATCGCTCTAGTAGTTTTTGAGTTTATCCGTTACATACAAAAATACAAATCTTTCCTCTATAATATTAGTATATTTATATTGAAATATAAACGAATCCCATAGGGCACCCATAATAAAGTTATTTAACAACCCAACTTATTTCACTCGCGTCTAAACTTTAGTTGAAAGTAATAAAAGTCGAAGCACCACTAAAATCTATAAAGCACCAGCGGAGTGATGTGACTGATATGTCAATTAGTGTAATGATGGGTAGTAAAGTCCAGCTAATGGGTAAAGTATCACGTAAGGTTGATTTTCCATATATGACAATTTCTATTATTTTAATAAGATTATTATCTGTATCTCTGTCTGTATGCGATGCTTAAGTTCGCTAGCAGCAACACTTCACTATTTCTACACTTCACTATGGCCGTCAACTTCATTAAATTACTCGTCAAATTGCTGCAAAAGTATTAGAGCTTATAAGTTTTCCAATAAGAGTGTTATTTTTTAAATAAATTAATAGAAAATACGAGTACTGGCCATCAACGTTATCAACAGTGTTGCCAGCTCTTATTATATATGGTTTAGCAATCTCATTGGAGTTAAAACCATTATTAATTTTGGTACTTTTCCCAAATTCCGAAAAGCTTAGTGAAATTTCATGAAATATTTTATTTACTCATTATGCTCTCTCTGACAGTAAGGCTGTTCTCCAAGCGCTTGGTAGTGATTCCATCACATCAAGACTCATATACGAATGTCACCTAGCACTGCAACGCATTGCTGTAGTCAACAGGGTCGTCCTACAATGGATAAAGGGGCATAGCGGATACTATGGTAGGCCCTGTACCACACCGTCCTCTCTCTTTTAGCACGTTTCGCTCATGGCTGCGTCAGTTCACCCTAAACACGCACAATGCGAGATGGAATAACGCAACAGACTGTCGACAGTCCAAACTAGCCGTCCCTGCATTGTCAAGGACCTTGTCCCGAAAACTGCTCAGTCTGAATCGCATTGATCTTCGTCTAATAGTGGGAGTAATGTCGGGACACTGCCTACTCAACAAACACTTATTTACCATAGGCCTGTCTGACAGTCCTATCTGTAGGGGTTGTCTGCAAGCGGAAGAGACGACTGCCCACGTTGTCCTGGAATGCGTGGGCGTCGCCACATAACGGGCACAAATCCTCAAGGACATGAGGTCGCTCCAAGAAGCCTGTGAAGTTCCCAGGAAACTTCTGCGCTTCTGGAAGGAGCTGGGCTGTTTCTTATAGCTAGTCATCCCTGCACGCACAATGGACCGCCTTAGAGTCTAAGTGCGGAAACAGGAGCCCACTTACATTACATTACATTATTACTCATTATGCGCACTAGATGGCGTTGTTACAGAATATTTCATTTATTTTTTTATTTTTTCACTTACCAATATTTTATTTAAACTTTTGGATGATTCTTCAAAATTTTCTCAAACTTTATATTTAAAACTACTAACGGTTTAGTAGTTTTCAAGAGATTTTCACTATAATAATTTAAATTTGTTTTTCAATATTTTATTGAATGTAGAAACAATTTTTTTTTATTAGTTGTATTTATTTAAAATAAATTATTATCTGACTTACAATCGACGCGAAGTGAGGGCTGGTTGTTATCTCAATTTACTCTGTATGTATATATATATAGATATAGTTTGTAGGTTCAAATTATCTGTCTGTCACTGTAGAACCAATGATTAAGTTTAGGAGATACGAGTAATAGCTGAATTAATGTAATGATAGACAATAAGGCAATCATGCTAATGTCTGTGGCTTTGAGCACTTAGCTACAATTAACCTGTATGTTAGAGGAAATAATGACAAAAATTAAGTATTATTAAATTATTTAATTCATTGAACCGATTTTGATGAAATTTGGTACAGAGATAGACTAGAGCTTGGGAAAGTGCAGGGACTAGGTTTTATCGCTTAAAAGGGCTTGCAGGGACTGAACAAGGGGTTGAAGTTGTCGAGCTGTGTGAGCGTTAAATAAAGTCTTTCGGAATTAGTAATATATAAAAGGCAAGGTTTTTGTCTCCACTATATTATGTATGTATTATACATATAAACCTTTCTCTTGAATCACTCTATCTATTAAAAAAAATGCATCAAAATCCGTTGCGTATTTTCAAAGATCTGAGCATATATAAGGACAGACAGACAACGGGAAGCGACTTTGTTTTATACTATGTAATGATGTTAATATTGAAAATTAAAATGTATAATTAAACCTCGTGGTAAATGACACCCGGGAAAAGCCTGGGTGGGTCAACTAGTATACTATAAACTTTAAAGTTTCATCGAAATTAATATTGCATTTAATATATTTTAATATTTTTGTTGTATTTTTCCAATTTCCTAAACATTGGTTTTAACTTGTTGTACATTTTTATTACCGACTTCAAAAAAAAGTAAGAATTTATATTTGTATGAATAAATGTATTTTTTGAAATATTTGTTTGTTAGCTCCGAACTTCATTATTTATGAACCGAATATTTTTTTTTTGAAGAACTGTTAGCAACACTGTTTATAAAGTAGTAGTATCGGGTAGATCATTTTATATTATTTCAAGTATACCGACGTGAAGACAATATATAACCTTCAGTGTGATAGTTTAGTCTCAGTCTCTCTGGTGTTTTCGTGCAGTGAACATGGAAGTTAGTGTTATAGTGTCGTGATTAAGGTTACCCTTCTCAAGGTCCATGTAAGTTTACTTTATTAAGAGCTCTTTAAGCCTGCTTCTGGGTCTCAAGCCCCAGGCACCGCTCGCCTCAGTCTAAATTGCATGTGTATACGTATTGCTGTACAGTAATGGGTATCATATCTCTCTCATATACTTAGCAGAACAAATAGAATTTGAGGAACTAATACAAGGAAAGGCTATCAAAAAGTGTTGGCATAGCATCTATGTGTATTTTAGTAACAGCATATTAAGGTGATGTAGGCTGGCTGCATTGAGTTTAGGAGATAGGAGTGATAGGTCAATTAACGTAATGATGGACAATAAACCAGTTATGCTAATGGCTGTGGCTTAGAGCACTCAGCTGCAACAAACAGATACGAGTACGCGTACACTACTATATACATATAGAGAGTAATATTCGAATTGGATATTGGAGACTATGTTTAAACTACCCACATTCATGTCACTTGATGACCATAAAATGTTTATGAAATTCCAAACATAGACACTTCAAAGCCAATTTTTTTTCTTGTAGAAATACTTCAAAGCTCAATTTCTTTTAAAAAAGTGAGTGACTGAATGATTAAATTTGGATATTTTTTTTTACCCCGGAATAGAGCATTTTCCTTAAATTTTAATGAATGAATATGTGTAACTGAGAGAGTGAGTGAGTCTGTTAAAGTAATGATAATTGAGTGAGAAGGCGCGTGAGTAAGTGAGACACACTTTTCAATTCAATCTGAAAACAATTTTGAAGTTTACACGGAGAAAGGCAGCTTCTATTTATAGAATACTCAAAATTTTTATTAATGAATGTGTAAACTTGAGATATTGAGTGAGTTGGAGCATGAATGAGTGTCGTGATACTTATCAGTTCACTTTGAACCGAACCGAACGAAATCACTCGTCAGAGCTCGTATGAAATCACATCTAATATTATAATTGCGAAAATAATTATGTCTGTTAGTTACGCTTTCACGCTTAAACCACTGAACTGATTTTGATGAAATATGGTACGGAGATAGACTAGAACTTGAGAAAGGACATAGGCTACTAGATAGAAACAGTTTGACCGTTTATATGCATCAGAACGAAGCATTCTTCAAACATGAATGAATAAATCCATATAATTTATATTTATTATAAATTCCAATATGTCATGTCATGTGCACAGATAAAAGCATTGGCAAAGACGAACACTTCAATCCGAAATGCGCAAAAGAAAAGTAAAACCTATTTCATTTCCAAGTTCGCATAGTTTTTGTTACATATTGTTACTCGTACTCGGAGCTTACACTCGTATAGAGTTCACTATTTTG
Organism: Limenitis camilla; assembly: GCA_905147385.1. Classification (NCBI taxonomy): domain Eukaryota; kingdom Metazoa; phylum Arthropoda; class Insecta; order Lepidoptera; family Nymphalidae; genus Limenitis; species Limenitis camilla. Next base: position 15,706,779 of record LR990225.1, on the reverse strand, counting down.
GATGAAATCTGATATTTTGTTATACTATATATACCCAATTGTATGTAGGTTAGCTAGCTATTCAGAATTACGTCTAATAAAGCTTGGAATCAAAATGACGTTGATAATCAGCTGAATGATTATACCTTTGGAACATTAAATTTAAACTGCGAGCGACTGTTGAGTTTGTTGCCGTTCTACTCATCAGAAAACCACTTTCCGAAATGATGGTAGCTTCACACAAACTGACTGACTGACCAATTTTAGTACGAAAGTACGCTATGTTCAATCTCAGATTTTAAAGTGTGTTTATTTTATTCAAATCTTATTAGTGGTTTTTGGGAAGATTCAGAAGAAACAGGAAGCTCAGCACGCAAGCCATAGACTGGCTTGTGACCTTCGTGTAAGGTCGTGTAGTTGTAAAATGCCTTTTTAAAATGATAGTTTTAGTTAACTAATAGCCATATTACATTACGGTAGAAAATGTTTACTATATAAAATAATGTTTAATACTGATTGTGATCTATTTGGACCCAGTTTATAAGCTACCAGCCAATTCAGGTATCAAAAGAAACTAACAATGTTGTTGAAACAAAAAGTCAAATAATTGTCACAACTAAGAAAAACCTAATCTCCCAAGATCACCTTTAACTCCGACAAATAAACAAGGTTTATTTGAGGTACTAATCACATAAAGAATTTTTAAAATTTTACGAACTATAGTTAACTCCAATATTTATAATCTGTGTCACTTTAACTTATTCACAGTTATACCAAACGTTTTAGGACTCATCATCATCACGACCCTTCAATAGCCCACTGCTGAGCCGGGTCTCCTCCTCAGAATGAGGAGGGTATTAGGCCATAGTCTACCACGCTGGCCCAGTGCGGGTTGGCAGACTTCACACACCTTTGAGAACTTTTAGGGAACTCTCAGGAGTGCAGGTTTTCTCACGATGTTTTCCTTCACCGTTAAAGCAAGTGATATTTAAATGCTTAAAACACACATACGAACGTCGAACCTCGGACCTCCCGAGTAAGACTCGAAGTCTCAACCACTAGGCCATCACTGCTTAGGACTCATGATAAAGTTATAATACAGTATGTAGATTTATAACTAAGAAAGACATAGCAAGGCTATGTATACTATTCATTACAGATACATAATGATTCTTTACTTTTACTCAATCTTCTTCATTTTTCACCTCTCTGCCTTTTTCCCTATTTCTAAATTCTCTTCTATCATCATCATAATCTTTATTTTCAACCATTCATACCACACTCCATATTCTCCATAAAGACCTACTCCTTTATATTCTTCTTTATTTTCTACGTATAAGATGTTCTACTTCTATACCTATTCAACTGTTTTGTACTTTTCTACTTTCTTTATTTGCCACTTCTATAGCTTCTTCAGGTTCTTCTTTATTTCCTACTTCTTTACGATAACGAGTAAGTATAATTACTTCTTGTAACAAAATGAGTTATTATTAATTTAAATAGTTCATCGTCGTATAGACAACTTTCACATCTTAATCTGTGGTAACCTTTGACGGGTATTTTATGGTAAAGTTGTTTAAATGATGGTTTATGTTAATGTTTATAGCTGGGACTTCCTTTTACGATTTAATACTTGTCGGCGACGATTTTGTCATATGCATCACTAAATCTAAATACATTCTTTACGACATTTGGGGTTGTCGTTATATGGAGAGTTGGCAATAATAAATGAATAAGAGATATAAACCAAGAAGGACATATAGAGAACTGTTCAAAAAGAAACATAAATTAATTTCCCAAAAGTGAGTCTTGACTTTTTAACATAACTATGAAGATGAATGAGCTTAACCAACTTCAAAGAAGGATGTTTTGTGAATTTTCGAGCGTCTTTGTTAATTTGTTAGATTTTTTTTATTTTTTCTTCATAGGAAATTAGAAATAAAGGTTAGGTTCTTATATATGTCGGGGATTTTAAATGGTGTGAAAAGGGAGATGGCAGGAGGGAGATGGGGAGTATTAGGGAACACTAAAAGGGGGTGATGGTATTGAATGGAATATTGGGTAAACGCAACGTAGATACTTCTACTGAACCGATAAATTATCAAATGATCTCTAACAATTACGAGAGAAACCTAAGCAGTGCCTTGGACTTGTGACCAAGGTGTAGGCTTAAGGAATTCCTTTAAATGATCATAACACTCACCTCCACTGCTCAGGCTCTCTGTTCAAACCCAAGGTTAAACGCACATAAACCGAATCTAACACAAGGCTAACCTAACCTAAGGCTAACCTAACCTAACATTGTGTTTACTTAACCACGTGGGAATTACATTGTAAGAACTTACGTGACCTTAGTTGGACAGCACTTCCACATTACACTGCACTTGACACTATCACTATCACTAGCACTACTTAGATGATGTTCACTTCTTGAGAGACCGCGCACGACTAAGACTTCAGTTAGACTGTCGATCGCATATAAAGGGTCGAGGGTAGAGACTGTCAAAACAACGGAAGTGACTACTACCCCACTCCAACGCCATAGATAACGATAACGATTCGATTAATCGATAATCTTTTACTATGCTCCGACATATATTATAAAAATAAATTCACGTTTGTTAGTCTCGCTAAAACTCGTGAACGTCTTTACCAATTTGTGGGAGATCAAACTTTAACTTGTAGTGTAATTCACCCCAGCGAAGCGAGGACGTGTTAACTAGTATCTTATAAAAAAGGTCTATTCAAAACCAGTAGCAGAGACATGAGGCTGTTTGTGTTTTTTAAGCCTCCTACTGAGCCCAGTATACTATTTGATGACCCTACATTTGTTACATTACCAAAAAGCCTTAAACTGGTTACAAAAATGATGTTATTTGTTGGGGTTTATGTAAATGTTGTTATTTTTCAGTGATGCCTTTTCAAAATATTGTTATTTTTTAGTATTGCTTTTCAACATTTTGTTATTTTTTAGTAATGCTTTTTCAATATCTTGTTATTTATCAGTGATGTTTTTTCAACATCTTGTTATTTTTTAGTGATGCTTTTTCAAAATATTGTTATTTTTTAGTAATGCTTTTTCAATATCTTGTTATTTATCAGTGATGTTTTTTCAACATCTTGTTATTTTTTAGTGATGCTTTTTCAAAATATTGTTATTTTTTTGTGTTGCTTTTTCAAAATGTTGTTATTTTTAAAATGGACAAAAAAATTATGTATTATTTGAATATAAAATAAAATAGAGATTGACCTATTGACTTACAATGAACGTCTAAAATAATATGTGGCAAAAGAGATCCAAAAGAAAACGGTTTAACATTCAACTTTTGTCATTTCGGTAACAATAGTGTATCATGTTTCATGTTTTTGGGAAGTTATGCTAATATTTATTTTAAAAAAGTCTAAACAAACGGAACAATATTTTTATTATGTTCACATTTTTATTTCTTTCAACAAAATTAAAACACAACCTAATAGATTAAGCATTAGAAAATCAATGTGTACAAACCTCGGACACTGTTTTCTTGTTGTTTGTATGAAGTGCCGACTTCCACGACCTGAAGACCCGATTTTATCAATACCCAATATAATAAAGTAAATATTTATCAAAAGGTTTTAAATACAACCTTCAAATGATATTTAAACAAAGACACTTTTCTTAGAAACAATTTAAAGCAATTCCTATTAAATGTTAGAATCATTAACGACGCCATTGATTATATTCAAGTCTAAAATGCCTTCCAGAGATAACAGTTATATAATGAATAACTGCCTAAACTGATATTCATATTTACTCAAATAAATTCTCTTTCATTACAAATATTATAAAGGACCTTTAATTAATAAAAAAGTCCAAAGGTCCATTATATGTATAACCTATAGTGGGATAGATTAGAGTCAGTCTCTTTGGTGTTTGTGTACATGAAAGTTTGTGTTATGGTGTCGTGGTTAGGGTCACTTTTTGAGCTTTACTTTATTATCTACTGTAGTTAGTGTTCGGGTAGTGAAGGGCGCGTTAGAATTATATAAAAGGCCTTTATCCCTACATTTTGGTGGTAAGTCCAAAGGGGAATGGGTTTCATTCCCCTTATTCTCTGGCACTCTTGTCACAGTATTTGTTATCGAACTACTCCAAAACAGCTTGACTGATTTTTATGAAATTTTTTAGGTATATTTGGTAGATCTAATAATAGGTCATAGGTTATTTTTTATACCCTTAGGTGTTAAGCGGCTTCAGAAATTAATTTATATGGCAAAACAACGTTTCTCGGGTCAACTAGTACGACAGAAAAAATATCAAAATAATGCCACACGTGTCTATAGAAATAAATATTATAAGATTTCAAAATCTTCAAAAAAATTATATAGGTGGAATATTTTATTATTATACCGCAGGACCTATGGAATTTTCCGGGATAAAAAGTAGCCAATCTTTTGATCCAGGTTAAAAGTAGGTGTTTGCCAAACAACATTGAAATCCATTCAGCCGTTTCATGTCAATGAGTCCAAACATTCAATCAATATATATTTCTTGTTAAAACCAAGTATTTTAATATTTAAATAAATATCAGTAAAATCTGATTTTCCTGTAAAATACCTTTACAATAGATTTCGATATGAAATGTTAATAATGAAGTAATAACCAGCGCAGTGTTTGAGTAGTTTGTATACTTTACAACGGGATGGAATAAAACAATTATTATTATCGTTGGGATTTAGCAACGAGTGGAACGCGATTACGAAATATACGCGGTTTTTAATCCGCACAGTTTATATTTTGCGGTAGAAAACCGCACATCGCTGTGTCGTGTGGGTTAAAATGTGTATTAGAGCGAATTCAAGCTTCAAGCTTTTGACGGAGCGTTTTTCATTTAAAGTAACCGAGTTGTTCAAAATAAACTACAAAGTTTAATTGAATGTATGTAAAAAAGATGGCGCTGGTTGTCATTTAAATCAAAGTATTGATTGTTAGGTCACAAATTACATTTTCTTTAGAATTGAATGTAAACCATGACGGCAAAGAGGATAGAATCTTGCAGAGGATTGCGAAAAGTTTTTGGGTTAGTATAGTGTAGAATTTTATACTTCAAATTTATAATTTATGAATTACTCTAGAGATGTCATAATTTCACTAGTAGTAGTTTTACAGCATATAACTTAAATACAATTACGATATTACTTGTAATCACAAATATGATCATATGGCAAAACTGCAGCACTATTAAACCGCTAAATCTCACAACTTAGACACCAATAAAGTCCACTTATAAATAGGCTTTTCGGTGAGGCCAGAGAATGATACTTAATACGGCCGCATTGTTTGCGGATTTAACGTTATTACGATGGTTACGTTAATTCATTTAAAATGCGGAAAACAAACAGTTTGTGTTATTTATTTGTAAACAAATTCAGGTCATTGGGTGTTTATATAAAAACTAACTATTTTAGTTACAAATATCTGTAGTATTAATATGAGAATGGTAGAAATTAACCTTTAGAGAATAGATGTCTGTTTTGTTACGATAACCTCTACATTGTATGATTCTATAATTTTTCAATTTCAACATCAAATATAAATGAAATAAAAAAACCATGGAAATGTCATAGGTTGGGATTGTTTCATGTGACATACTTTATACACTAATAGCGGCCCATCCCGGCTTCGCACGGGTGGAATATTATTTTTAAAAATATATTGGCCCTCCCGCATTTCGGTGCCCCCTCTCTTGCCGCGTTACTCGCTGCGCTGCGTCGCTATACACTGGCCCGTCGCGTCGGCGTGTATTTTTTGTTTATATTGATATTTTTAATTTCGTAATATCTTTTGAATGGAAAGTCCGATTTTAATAATTCAAAAAGTAATTTATAGGTATTGAAATAGTCTTGAATACGAAATAATTTATTTGGATTAGGATTAATACAAAGTTATAGAAAACATGGTCTGATTTTGATAGGCATTTTTATCAACTTTTAAAATGTAAAAAAGTAGTTATTGTGACGTAACTACAATAGTTGGACATATGGTCTCGCGGACTTTTTTGTAGATATTGATACGTTCTATAATATTGTACAACATTTTTTTGTTCTATCATCAATACTTTTTGCAGCGCATGCGATGAAAGATATTTTATAGCAAATTTTTTGGCACCTTGGGTTGGTTTTCGTGAGATTTCCTAAGGATCTCTAATTTTTTCTTGTAATAAATATAGCTTATGTTACTCAGGGATAATGTAGCTTCCTAATGGTGAAAGAATTTTTGAAATCGGTCCAGTAGTTTTTATGTTTATTCGTTACATACAAAAATACAAAAATACAAATCTTACTTCTTTATAATATTAGTATAGATATACTTAATATTTCTTTCTTCATTTTATTTTTTATACTTCATATTTCATACAGTCACATTTCTCACTTCTTTCACACCTAATACTTTATGGGTACTTCATGAAATGTGACTTTTTTGGAAAAAAATGCAATTAAACTTTTCATAATTACGCTATCTAGATTATCCTAATAAAACATAAAATTATTCACTTCACTTTTATTGAAATCGAAAGAAGAATACCCATGAGGGGACAGGTTAGAATACTATACCCCTCTGCCGCTGAAAGAGCATCTCGTAAGAGCCGAGTAACCCAGCACTTGGTGGTAGGAGATCTGTTTCTAGACTAGCTTGCGACCACCAGCATGCGAATCTGGCCGCCAAGTGTCATAGACGTGTTCCGGTCGAGCCGCATGTGGGCCAGACTTAGCCCCTCCCTCCCCCATCCCATTAATGCTGCGGATCTAGTGGACTCAGTTGAAACCTCAGCGTTTTTTTTTCACTCCTCCTCCCCACTTTTTCTTCGAGGATGCAGCGCATCGACAAAACAAGAGAGTATCTTTTGTTTTACCGATGTCCATGGGCCATTGTGGCCACTTACCCTCAATTGGACCATTTGCTCGTTTGCACCTTATCTACCAAAGAAAAAAAGTCATATAATATGAAGTATCAAGTGTGTTAGTTCGCAATATGAAGTGCAAAGAATTTAGAATAGATTGTGAAGTGTCAGATCTGAAGTTTTATACTTCTCTTATATAATTAAGTATAACCTATAATCAATGATAATTATAATTTATATCAATTAAGTTTGATACACCGCACACGTCAGGCAACACTAACACCAACAGTAACAGGTAACAATACAAGATAGTCACGTGATTACGATACCGTGTAACCTTTCACATGTAAAACCTTACTCACACCTACCATGCATTCGCACGAGAGATTTTGTAATAAAACTGACCATACACACCAATATAAATTTATTTATATTAGATAAATGAAGAGAGAGAAAATAGATAAAGATGTAACCTTTCTCATGTTTGATTTTATTAATATATATAAAGCCATAAAAGAGTAATAGTCTATACGCAGACCAACATTATATCAGGCTTGATTAGAATATTCTCCTGGGGTGTACATTTTAGACTCAGAGTTTCAGAATTACTGCTGGAATTTTCGCAATGTAATAATGATTTCTGTCGTAACGGCATATTTATTTTGCAATTCCTACTTCTCCAATTGATGTTTATCAGTTGTCCAATATACAAGAAAGTAAAAATGCTACCAACATCATAAATAACAGGATGCTCCTCATATTAGTGTTGCCAACATTATAATTAAAACTCGTAATATTAATGCTGCGGTTCTAGTGAACTCTTGGTTCTCATTTAGGGACCACTGAAACCGTAGCATTCTACTTTTCATTCCCCTTCCTCACTCTATTTTCGAGGTAGCAACGCAATCAGCAAAATAAGAGTCTGAGGTAGGGCACAGCAGGAAGTTTCCTGCTCAAATATGGAGCAGCCCGACTGGGGTAGTACCTCGACCTTACAGAAGATCACTGCTAAACAACACTAGTCTGGATCAGTGTTGTGTTCCTGTTGGTGAGTAAGGTGACCAGAGCTCCTGGGGGGAATTGAGGATAGGGTCGGCAACGCGCTTGCGGTGCTTCTGGTGTTGCAGACGTCTATAAGCTACGGTAATCGCTTACCATCAGGTGAGCCATACGCTTGTTTGCCGACCTAGTTACATAAAAAAAAAAGAGTCACTCTCTTGTATTGCCGAAGTCCATAGGCTACGGTGACCACTTACCATCAGTGTTTAAAAAAACCATGTGTATTTTTTAATATGTCATATCTCGTGCGAACAAACTCATACGAACATAAAATAAATCAGACGCTTTTTGTTTCAATTCTTTTTGTTATTTAATTATCTGTGACTGGAGCTATTCACGTAAATTGGTGCGTGGGCTATATTCAAAATTATAGAATTTGAACCTTATTACAATGCATTAGGGTTAATTTTAGTTTCACGTCATGGTATGAGATAACATCTCAGCTTTTTTCGATATTTTTGATGTGAAGTTTTAATTGTTAGCTTTCATATATTTAACGCTTTATTAACAACTTATCAATAAGGATAGTCAGAATGGGAGATCTATTAACAACGCTCTCCTTCACTGCCTAAATACGGACTACAATAGATAACAAAGTTAACTTACGTGGACCTCAAGAAAGGTGACCTTAACCAAGACACTATAATACTAACTTCCATGTACACTACGCGACAACACCATAGAGAGAGTTACGTTACATACTGTCTACACGTGAATATTAGTTTTTAATAATATAAGAGAAAAAAGCATGCTCCTTAGACTATAAACCTTACAGTATCTGGGGCTTGAGACTCAAGAGTAGGTATAAAGAACTCTTTGATGAAACTCAAAACAAACTCTTGCATGGGCTTGAAACCTATGTTTTGTTTTTTTTTTGCATAGAGTGATTATTGTCTATTGTGCAGCTGGCTCATGCAGGATCACGTGATTAATTAACTTTATTTAATTTAGTGAGATGTTGAGTTACGAGATCGAGCAGTGGCGGCGTTATAATCATTACAAAAGTTCTTGTTTAGTATTTTCTATTAAATACACTTAACAAACTGACCCTTAAAAGCAACTGATGCTAATTAAGTATGACGTGCACATTACTCATCTATCCCCGTCCCTCTCTCGCATATAGCTTTAGAGAGGGATGGAACATATCCAAATAAATTGCTTCCTTTTCTGGATCACTTTTCGGTTAATATCACAATTATACGATATTATTTTAGGATTGTGATCCACCTATAGTGTATTATTGGCTAATAGTATCTATTGGTTTGATTTAAGAATACCCATACATAGTTTGACTAGTACTTCCATAGATTAAATATTGAATTATCATATTAAAGTCACGTGAGTCTTTGATATTGTTATTACTAATTTTTTTTGACGCCTACCTCTAGGAATCAAGCTCCAAGCACTGATCGGCTAGCTATCTCAAATGCCCATTCATCTCTGCTCCACTCTCTGCTATTTCTGCACTCCTTGGTGGTAGGGGATCTGTTCCCCGACTGGCCCCGACCCGACCGCCAAGTGTCTTTGACGCGTTCCGGTTGAGTCGCATGTGGGCCAGACTTACCCCCTCCCTCTCCCATCCCATTAATGCTGTGGATCTAGTTGACTCTAGGGTTTTGCTCAGGGTCTGGTGAAACCGCATTATATTTTTTTTCTTCGCTGCCCCTCCCCACTCTATCTTTGAGGATGCAACGCATCGGCAAAACAAGAGAGTAATAAATACATTCGTATGATCATAAATAATTAATGTTGCTCCAACACTACTTTAGACAGATTATCAGAGTGCTTCAATACTATCAGGACAGAGGTTAAAATTAGGTTGTTAGGCTACTATTACATATGCTCTAAAATAGCATGCTAAAAAGCGTGCTATAAGTGTAGGATTCTGGCCGAAATTATCGGCTTGCATATGCTTTACTAGGTTATCGAAGAAATAAATAAGACTACGGGAATACTCACTCATGACAATTGTACTTTATTTTTAAAAACTACAACAATAATAAGCATGCTAGTTTTAAGTATGCACCTAAATAAGCATGCTCAAAGCAAACACTCCAATACACATGCCATTTGATAGCATGCTCTCTGCTAATTTAAACAAAACTATGGCAAATCAAACAGCCACCCGCATGGATCTGAATAAAATTATACTTTTACTGAGCATGCAATGCATCCAAAAACTTCTCTCAGCTAACAAGATCGATAGCATGCTAATTAAGCAATGGCGTTCAAACTTAATACCTTGAGGGGACGGGTTAGAATACTATTTCCCTCTGCCGCTGGGAGATATCTCGTAAGAGCCGAGTAACCCAGCACCCCCTTGGTGGTGGGGGATCTGTTGCCCGACCGGCTTGCGACCACCAGCATACGAATCCGGCCGCCAAGTGTCTTTGACGCGTTCCGGTTGAGCCGCATGTGGGCCAGACTTAACCCCTCCCTCTCCCATCCCATTAATGCTGTGCGTCTAGTGGACTCTGGGCTCTTGCCTACGGTCCGCTGAATCCGCATCACTTTTCTTCTTCCTTCCCACTCTATCTTCGGGGATGCAACGCATTGACAAAACGAGAGAGTGTTTCTTGTTTTTCCGATGTCCATGGGCGATGGTTGCCACTTACCATCAAGTGGACCATCTACTCGTTTGCATCTTATATAAAAAAAAACCTTTCCCCCTTCCACCCCCCGCATCAACTAGCATGGTTAAAGATAGCACGGCGAGCTATTATCCAGCATGCCACTAAAAAGCATGCTTAATAATAGCATGTCCTGTACACACACGCTTATAGGTAGCATTTGCTCAATAATAGCATGCTCTTGTGCTAGTAATTAGCATGTGTAACAGTAGCCAAGAAATTTTTGAAAGCGATTTATAGCTTATCGTATCGCATATACGATAGACAACAATACTCATATAGTTTGAATTCGGCCGCTTTATTTATATCGTGTGAAAGATCTTAACAGACATAGAGACGTAATTGGGTGTGAAAGATAAGATTTAATTTAATTATCGGAATGGTAGCTCCATTGCTTTCACTGCTTTTTTAAATAACATGGAGATAAATGTCTGAAGTATTGTACATAAATCCTTGTTTTAAGACTAGATTATTTTCGTTTCTTTGCTTCTAAGTCATGCCATAATCATAACACAAGTCAACAAAAAAAATCTTTATTTTGTGTCTGTTATTTAATGACTATTGTCTGAGTGTTTACATTGAAAAATAACCAAAAACTCAATTTATGAAGAAATAAGTTTGCGTATGTATGTTTTATATTGATAATTAAGTTTTAAAGTTCTTAGTGGAGAGTAAAATAATAATTGGTAATACTTTAAAACAAAATGGCGACAAGTCGCGCATTCTATTGTATTGAGTGTATGTATGTCTATTACAAACTATAGTAACTACTTTTGCATATGACTGAGTCGCAAACTAGCATACAGACTTTACTTGTCGAAATAATATGAAATTTTCTATAAAACCGAAATTTCTAGAAAAGCAAACTTTAACCAAAAAACCTATTTTACCCATTATAAGTAAGGTAAAAGAAATCAAAATTTGACATTTTGTTTTCAGACTCAAAATCCGTGTTGACCGGTGTAATCATTATAATTTGTGCTTTTTTATGTACTAGCTTTTACCTACAACTTCATTTACGATATTGAGGTGAGTTATATTAGCCTACAGTAGATGGTCTGTACACATATTTAATAATTTTATGAGGTAGTCATACTATATAGGTAACTTTGCACCCCCTTTTTACCTCCTAAAGGGATAATTTTACAAGTGTTTCATGACTTTCAAAGAAGAACCTTCATACTGAATTTTATTTTAATAACTTCAAAAACGATCAAGTTTCAAACTAACTTTGCACCCCCGTTTTACTCCCTTAGGGAGTGAATTTTCAAAAATCCTTTCTTAGTGCTCCCCTACGTTATATAAGGAACCCTTGTGCAAAATTTCAAGTTTCTAACCCTTATAGTTTAGGCCCTGCGTTGTTGTCAGTCACTAAGTTAGTCAGCTTCTCCTTTTATATATTAAACCGGCCCCTTATGAACGTATAGACAATTTACAAAAAAGATATCTTCTTCAAAGTTTAATTATATTTGTTTATTATTATCCTATTACCTATGAATATATTTGGGATAAAAAGTAGCTTGAATTACTTTCAGATCCATAAGCATATGAGTTAGCAACACCGTAGATAACTTTATATTTGCGGATAGTACCTTTTATTTTATTCCAAGACTCTATATAGCCTCTGTTCTGACAGAAAAACATTTGCAGTTGTCAAACGAAGCTCGCCTGGTTACCATTATGGCTGTGCAGTGGAGTTGTTTCGTGAAGCTGGGTCTCCGTTACTAAGGTTTGGAGTGTTTAGTATTGGTTACTCGGTGCATTTTAAGTGCATATTATGTATACAGTAAATATGAAGTAGATAGTAAAGCACAACAAAATAACCAATATAAAACGGTCCATAAACAAAATTTAAAGTAGGTAACCTTATTTTAAAATCGGTTAAGGCAGTTCACCGTAACAAGTCCGCAATGCAGCCTCCGGGATATCGGCAGAGCTTGAAAACGAATTATTTGGCTCTACATTGTACTTTATTCATTTAAATTGCTCGGTAAATACTAAATAAATACAAAATTATTTAAAAAATTCAGTCAAGTGCGAGTTGGACTTGTAAACTAAAGGTTCCGTACAATGTGCATTGACAAATTTAACTTTGCCGTTAGAAGATTTATATTCCCATATTTTGTTATAGTTTTTTATTATATACATTTTTCGAATTTTTCCTTTTCTTGTGCTATTGCTTCTTACCACTTTGTATGAATCAAGAAAACGTAGTACCCATAGATTTTGATTCTTTTACAAATATACAAGCGTATGTTTTGATTGCATTAATTTCGAAGATTGATTTTTTAGAAATTTCTAGCGACCGCAGACATGAGGGTTGATATGAGGTAATTTTAACCTTTTAAAAAAAAGTACTTTTGATATGTTAAAATTGTTTAGTCAGTTTGTCTGTATCTACTGCCAGTTCGATCTTCAGTGGAACTCTCATTTATCATCTCTGGCGGGAAGATTAGCATTTATCACCTCGGCAGTTATATAGTTACTATACTTATTTATTTCAGTTACTTTCACAGTACTATATCTTAAGGCATGTTACTGTTGGATAAACTTTTAATTCTAGTATTTTTTTTATATAAAATCGAGGTATGTTGTACTGTATTATTATCATTCTTCAATATTTTCCACAAATTAATCGGTGGTTATCAAAACTACCTATTCAGGCATTTGTGATCGCAGAAGCTTTCAAGGTCGACACATAGTAAAAATTTTAAAATCTCTTATAAAAATTTAGGCAAATTATAAACCCAGGTAAAGTCAGGACAATGTTACAGATATATCCGACCAAATCCAGCCACACGATAACCCTAACCAAGACACCACAAATGTCAGAACATTTCGCAAGTGTTATTTACGAGCTCCAGTCCTGTCCAGGCCTCTCTGGGTTATCATCGTTTATTGAATTTGAGTTAAGTAAATAAACCAATGATTTATGTTTTGCGGTCGATCTTTATGGACATGTGGACCATGTTTACTTTATTTTTTAAAAAAAGGGGAATGAGGTCGAGGTGTCTGTAAATATAAGTTTATTATAAACTTCTTGCTATTGATTTTTTTTTTAAATTACTAGCAGTTTGGATTGCATACTACTAGTATTCTTAACCCCTCCAAGTAAGCTAAGCTTGTTTTAGGAGTGGGCCACGTCACTAGTCCCATAACTGGAATTTGAACCCATAACCTATCTATAGGGAAGCCTCAAAAATTTGGACACTATAAGAAACTTTGAGTTTGAGTTTTTGGAAAATACAGTATCAATAGAAATAAACAATCAGAAAAAGATGAAGAGAAAAGAGCTCTAAGCTAATAAATGGGTGAAAAATAATTCAAGGAATACTCAACTGATATTTTCAATTTTCGATGATAGGAATTCTCAATATATTAATATTGTGAGGCAGCTCTCAAGTGAGCAATGAGCTGATAGTCTTCAAACGGGTGACCAATTCTTTACAATACATAGCTAAGAACCATCTCCATTAAATTACCTTTCAAGCAAATAAAACCAAAAATTGAAATCAATGACCAAAGTCTTTTCATTAGCCATGTTGAATTTAAAAACTGCCATTGTGTGCACTCTATTAGATTAATTTAGGTATTACTCAAACGAAGCAAAGATAGAAAGAAAATAATAATAAAAAATAGGAATGAAATGACCCAAATATAACCTAAAGCTGCGATTCCACCAGAGATGATCTGTTTTGCAATATTTTAAAATACTTGCCAAAGTGCCTCTTAATCTATTGAGATTTTATCTAGTTTATATAATATATCCGATTTACGAGTATATAGAGCACTTTGTTATTCTAGCTAGTACTTGTGGTTTCGTTTGTCTAGAGTTAGTACTTAAAATTTTTTCGATGATTACCATTAATTTAAACTATGGTTTTAATTTAGCAAAAATCTCTAATAATTAAATAAGTCAAACCAACGGATATTTTAATCTTTTAAAAACTACCCAAAAACTGTGAGAAATAAACATTGTAATATATTAAAATATATACAGTTTTAAGTATACATTAATGTGCTCAAAACTGTTAATATTAAATTTATATTTTTCAATACAAATAATGTATGGTTGAGTTTCTTATTTTAGACCCAACGTCAATGGGCTACTCGCACGACGGAAGCGGACGGCATCACCAACCCAATTTTTTGTCCAAAAATACTTATGATGTAGCAGATGCATTTTATTCTATCATCCGGCGAACAAATCAAATGCCGGATATACATTTTTCATTAATTTACTTTTTATAGATTACATTAGTGTAGAGATTTGATAATAATAAACAAGTTAAAGCAAAGTCTATTAATGAGTTTTTCGTTAAATTAGTAGAAACTAACTTCGGTGACCTGTAATCAAATTGTTCACTCACTCATTCTCTTCCACCTTCAACTATGAATATGCTACTTTACGTTGAATTACTATTCTATAATGCGTGGTCATTGATTTGCAGCAGCATTTGCATCAACTGCATTGCCATCAACCATCTTACCCTGACATTTTACAAAACAGAAAAAGAATTATCCAATTTCGTGTAATCGTTTATTTAAAGTTATACAGTAACATACATACAGGCGATACATATTTGTATATATAGATAACAAACACTAAGTGTAAATAACTATTTATTGGATACAATATATTCGCAGCATTGTATACAGTGTAGTGTATAGTGGACGGTCTCGCATTACATTTCGGGACTGTAATAGGACTTGATGGGTGTCTTGCTCTAACCGCTCTCTCTTGAGCGATTTGACAAGTATCACTTACGCCAGAGGATTCTAAAGTTACGGTTGCTTTAGCCAGAATATATTATATTTAATAAGAATAACCGCTTTGTTCCGAAGGTCTTCTCGAATCACATGCATACTTCCACTCACACTGGAGTCCCTAACATCACGACACGAAACCAGTTGTACTGTCATAATGGTCATCAGGCGAGTTCCGTTTGACTTCTGGGTCAAATCTGTAATAAAATAAAGGGAGATACCCGCTAATATAAATTTATCAACGGTATTTCTACTGTCTTTACTTTAAATATCTATTTATCTTAGTATTTTAACACAAATTAACTAAATCTTATTTTTTTTACTTCTTCTACTACCTTAAGCGCCGTACAAGTAAACTTTATACAGTTTTCGTACCTACTACATTAATTTCCATGATGTAGAGGAAGACATCCTCAACAAAACTGCGCTCTTTTACAACATAGTTGTAAATTATAAAAGTTTAAATCCAAGATCTTATAAATTTCAGAATTTAGGTGATTAACCTTATTAATTCTTTGTTGTTGTTGTTGTTAAATTAACAGTAGTACTACTCTTAATTTAACAACTACTTCCAAATGCTCAATAAAGTCTCTATATAGAGCTAACATTGTATTTCATCGCTCTTTTTATAAGTGAAAAAGACAAAACAGCCGCTGCTCACGTACAACACAATAATAAAAAGCACTTAAAACGGAAACAGAGTAACCAATATACACTTACTCCAAACCTTAGTAATGGAGACCCAGCACCTACCACCATACCACTGCACAGCCATAACGGTCAACAGGCGAGCTTCGTTTTGTAATAGTGCTTTGATACTTCAAATAGGTCGAAACGTCATCTGTTGAATATAGCTAGCGAAATACTGCATATCTTTTCATATTTATGAAGGTATAAAAATGTTAAGAAAAAGCCAAAACTTTTCTTTAGAGTAGGTCAAGCGATTATAGTATAATGACGACCTAGTAGTCTCTAAAAGATTCTCAAATGCTGTCACTAGCACAATGAGATAAAAAGATAGATAAAAAAATATACCTAATACGACCTCTCACTTGGGAACCTCTGATCTAGTACGAACGGAATAAACAGTGAAATACAATATCGTTGTTTTTAGATTTTTTTGTTATTTTCAACTTGTTGTCGAATTGTCTTTGACCATTACCACAATTAATAAAAAGAGTTATATTTCTAAAGTACGTCTTACATTACTTTTTAATACTTTATAGATTAAAATATATATATATCTAAATATTACTCGGAGATTTCGGAAGAAGAAGGAGAAGGGGAATATACCCCATATTGGAAAACACTACAAGGGGTGATTATATTGAATGGACTATTGGGTAAACGCAACGTAGATACTGCTACTGAACCGATAAATAATTAAACAATATGATTTCTTACAACTACGGCAGGAACCTAAACAGTGCCTTGCACTTGTGACCAAGGTGTAGGCTTAAGGAATTCTTTGAAGTAATTACAACACTCGCCTTCACTTTAATACTCAAATATTGTGTTGGTCACGTGGACTACAGTTTTAGCCGCATTCGGAATACTGGTGTTCGCCGAACCGTCACGGCGCCTCCACCAGCTGCGAAAGGCCACCGAATGCGGTTGAAACTATAGTACATTTTAGCAAAACAATAAGTAAGTCTTACCGTCTAAAAAAGCTTTAAATTGTAATTCTCCTTCACTTAAAATATGGTCATATTTTGACAATTATATACATAAAAATGATTAAATAACAAAAAATACAGTTAAAACGTTATTAAATGGGAATCAACAGTTTTGTTTTGGCTATTCCGAGAACCGAACAGTTAACCTTGAGAGTGTGACTCAATGAAGAAACTCGAGTAGTCTAAGAGCTGTCAGTCATAAATAAATCTATTCAAGGATATTTAGAGTATCAATAACTCTGAATATTATATATTTTTTTTCTCTGAACAAAATTTCGTACACGTGAGGGAACGGGTTAAAATATTATTCCCTCTACCACTGGGAGAGCATCTCGTATGAGCCGAGTAACCCAGCACCCCCTTGGTGGTAGGTGATCTGTTCCCCGACTGGCTCGCAACCACCATCATGCGAATGCGACCGCCAAGTGTCGTAGACGCGTTCTGTTCAAACGGCATGTGGACCAGACTTACCCTCTCCTTCTCCCACTCCATTAATAATGCAGATCTAGTGGACTCTGGAGGATGCAACACATCGGAAATACAAGAAGATATCTCTTGTTTTGCCGTCCTCTTGTTTTTCCGATGTGCATGGGCATTGTTAGCCACTTACCATCAGGTGGATCACCTGCTTGTTTGCAAGGTGCAACGCATCTACCATAAAAAATACCTAGATTTAGAATATTCATTAAATTGACATGCATGCGTCTAGCGGAACGTTGAGTCCTGAGGCTTGTGTCCTAGAGACCACGCACCACGACGCTAAACCGTTGCCGTGTAAAATCACAGATTTTTCTCAAATCTATTAAGACACAGGTTGTTGTCGAGAGAGTAGGTAATCTTGAAATAAAATAAGAAGAAAGAGTAGTTCAATACCTAATACAATAACATTTTCATGTCAAAGTGACTAGAAAAAATGAAATATTTCATTTAAGTTTCCCATAAACATATGAATATATTTAATTTTGTAATACACAATTATGCTTTGTAAATTCTGCGAATTATATTTGTGTGGTATTTTGTATAGAAATAAGTTTATTGATTTAATTACTGTGACAAAATTGATATAAACATTTCATATTTAATTACACGTAATATAATATTGTTAAACATATATATTTTTGTTGTTTAATGAACTGGTAACTTTAAATTATAATTAATTTAAGTTGGTTTTGAATATACTTTTTTACGTAAACTACATTTAGCGTCGATTTGAGTTGGAAAAAAACAGTTTTGCATGCCTCACTACAGCTACAAAAAAGAAATAAAATAAATAAAAACCTTGTGTGATATATCCTAAGCTCTATGAAATTGAACATGAAAAGGGTAAAAAAGACATCGTCTCCCAACCTATACACAGACATGTGGCTAACAAACGGACAGAGATAAACAAACAATCTATTTCGTTCCTCACTTGCTGAATCAGACTGCGAAAACATCTCTTTATATACTTTTACGTTTATGTTCACTTCATAGTTACTAAGTGCCATGAATTCGTGTGTGTTAGAGACGAAATTATAAAAAGGCCTTGCAAACGTGCTTCTGTGCTAACTCCAGGTTCTGCTTAAAGCGACATAATATGGGTCACGTGCCCCAGGCATTATTTAAGCTCCCGTCTTTATGGTTAGTTTACAACTAATAATTAATTTTATGTTAAGCAAATTAAACAAAGTTAGATAGTTATTATGCGATATAGAGTTTACAGTGCAATTAAATATTTACATCAATAAATATAATAATAGTCAGCTGTCTCGCTCTAACACTGTATTTGTTTTAAACATCTGCTCTCTGTCAAATGAGAGTCGTAAAAAGTTTACGGAATTCGACTGAATGAGTCCTTTGTAATGCAAATGTATAGGAAATCCTTGTTTTTATATTATTTTACTTGCTACTTCAATGCATAAAGGAAATGAATCATTCGAAACTAGAATTAACTATATTAAAACTGCCACTGATCCACAAACATACAAATTGAATATTCCTTATTAAAAATCTTTATCTCACAAAAACTTCTATAAATATTTATTTTACAGTATAACTGATTTTAACAATTTTATAGAACAGTAAATAAGCTATAATAAAGACTTTTTGTTTTTTTCGCATCCGACAAAACGTTTAAGAGATATACGACTAACCGTGTATTCCAAGATGGCCGGCAGACTATCCCGGCTGTGCCAAATCAAACTTATACCTACTCAAGATCGCCCCCAGCTAATATACTGAAATATTGTCTCTATTCGTTCTCTTTTATTATATTTTCATAACAAATCGACTGAATCAATCCTGATTGAATATCTATAACAAAATAAATTGCACTAAAGAGATAACTTTCACATGGTCCTTCGAGCCGGATTTTTATTGTCCAGCGCAGATGTAAGTTATATTAATAACATCAAAAAGGGATACGAGAATGCGCAGGCGCCGGATCGCTGACACTTTTGTAAAGCATTCGCCATATTGTCCGCCATGTTGTGATTGCGTGTTATAAATCGTGAGCGTTTAAGTGCAGTCGTTGGCCACACGTGAATGCTTGTGGGCGGGAGCTATTTATATCTACTGATTATTTTATGGATATCTTTTCTTTACTTTTTACTTAATTTAAGATATTTCAATATAACATTTTTTGCTATTGGATTAGTTCGCGACGGTTAATTTAATAACGAGAAAAAGGTTCTAGAATTATCTTTTATTAGTCGACACAGCTTTGGTAGCTTTGGTAAATAAAGATATTTAGTCGTTTACTATTACTATGATTTTTTCCAAGATTAAAATGTGATATGTTAATCCAGATTATCAAGTATCGGTGTGGCTAATTTCATTAAACTCCGTTTAGCCGTTTTCGCGTGATTAAGTAACAAACACCCTAACATTTACATTTATAATATTATTAAGAAGTAAGATAACATAAAAAAGAGATTTTGTGTGAGAAATCTATGATTATTATCAATTATTTAAAAAAATCTTAATAGAAGCTAAGAACCATCTATATGTCAACATAGGTACTATATCTCGCAGATTCAAATGGATTCGATTTCTTGGGCTTATCTGTGTCCGCCATGTTGTCGGTACGTAACTTTCAGTACGCACGTCTTGTGCCTCCGCCAGCCGAGGTATAAATGATCGACTGACTTGCAACATACTGACACCAACTGTCAACGTCGTACCATCGACAATCAATCATCTGACACTGACACTGTGTCTAACATTGCACTTTCTATTAATCTGTGACATTGCAGTGTTGCTATTCAAATAAATTAAATTACCACCTTTATAACTATTTTTCCGACATATATATAGAACAAATAAATCAAAGATCTAAAATATCTTCCAATGACAGAAAACAACAATATTTCTCAGTGTTTAACGAACATATTATTGAGACGAAATATTTGTTTTTTTAAAAATAACAATGCACTTATAAACAAAGGTTTTTCACGGAATGGCTCATGCTTTTAAATATTTTTTTATGCATTTCATCGATGAAATTTTATTGCATCTGAATCGTAAAATCTTATTTTGTTACTTTTGATAAACAAAAGAGTATTGAAACAGTTTTTATGATCTCAATACAAACTCCAATTAGCTGTACATGAGTGAATGTGTTCTTCCTGTATCCCTTATTTTCTCTGGAATCCGTTCGCAAATGTTTGTTATAATAAAATTCTGAGAAACCACTCGATTATACGTCGGTTTATGTTATCTGAGAGTTTGTATTTGTAATATGGAAGCTATACACAGTAAAACTCAAACAACAATATTAACATGAAATCTACATAGAAACCGAGCAGTGCCTGGGGCTTGAAACCCAGGAGCAGAACGTTTAAAGACGTCCTTTATAACCATAAACTCTCACCTTCACTGCTCAACCTCGCTACCAAATGTTGAAATAATAAAGTAAATTCACTTGCTCCTCGATAACCACCAACACTATTAGTATCACTACTTTAAAATGTACTGCGCGATATCACTTGACAGACTAACTCAACCCTATCGGAACAAAAGTAATATATTGTCTACTCGAAATAAGATAAAATTCTTATTAGATAATTGTCCCAAATCATCATTATCAACGTCAGTTTAATATTATTTAGCAAAAAACATAAAAACTAACAATACTTTAATATGGAAACAAATATATCCGCAAACAGTAGACAAAACAAAACATTGTTCTTCCATTTCCATTGCAATAAAAATACGTTAAAGATTTAGTTTGTGTTACCAGCCTGTGGAAACTGTGAGGACAATCGGCTGAGGTATACAAAATATGATGCCTAATAAGAGATGTTGGGTGGCAAAGAATAAAATACGAGTATATGGGTCTAAATCTGCTACTCTGTTTTGTATCACCATCAGCACTACACTCAGACAAATTCTATACCCAAGTCCTAAGCTGCATGTGGTTGTTAAGAATCCATAGAATCGCTTCATTCATCTACCCTTGCTTACACTGCGTCAAATGAAATGATTCTATTCGTTATGCAGCCATAATCTAATCTAAGAATTAAAAAGAAATCACAACGATTACTTTGCCTTGCTTGGACCCGAGGTGCTGTAAAAACTAGTAACCTTGACCAAAGAAAACCGCACAAATTCACAGTACAATACTCAACGTACATTTTGATCCCACACCGGAGCATCATCAGGAGATGTAGACTCTACAATAGTCAGTCAGTAAATCTCTTTTTACCACAAAGTCACACTATACAACTTCACGTGTTGTTCGCAGATTATAGCAAAGTAATCGTTGTGAATTCTTGTTAATCATAAATCTCCGCAAAGTAACGCATGAATCAATTCAATATCATTCTTTATCTTCTCTTTCTCACATTCCATGAAAGTGGTAATTTCTGCAAACGTCATTTTTATGTATTTATAGTTACAACAATCTTTTTTTGTCAAGTGTCTTTTTCATGTTAGCAAGATTGCTATGGCTTGTGAATTTCTGGACAATGAACACCAAATTTTATAAGAGAATGGCATAGGATTTAAGTTTAAGCTGAGTTTTCAGGAGAGATAAGAGAGGATGTAGTGCTTCATTTGACACACTCTGGGCGAGATTCTATTGGTTCTTAATAATCACATTTCTCGCTATACATCTCTGATAGACACACAGCTTTACTAGAAAAAATAGAAAAAAGATTAAATATATGATAAAAATTGAGTTCATAAAGTGGCAGTTCTGTATTGCATCATCTCAATCTCTACATAAAGCTGTCGGGACTATCTTGGCATATTGCTCGTGCACTCGCATACGATAAGTGCATAACATGAACGTTAGAAAAACATATTTCGTTGAAATAGAGCTCCTCGACACTCCTCTGAATTATATGTTTGCTGAACGTATGAGGTATTCCAGGATTTTTCTTGGAAAGTTTTTTGTAACTTGAGTTTAAATTACATTTGTACTATTTTATATTGCAAACTAAAACTATTTTTAACCGACTTCAAAAAAAGGAGGTTTTTTATGTATGTTTTATTCGAAAGAGTGCACTTTCCAGGTAGTCCAATTGGAACCAAGTTGGGGACTGATAGTGGAATCCGGAGTAAAAGGAAACCCTCAAAATTCAAAGGCAAAATTCAAATGTTTTTCACATATTTTGATCTATAAAATAATCAGATATTGTGTATATTGCTATTGCTGAGCTGATGTGATGGAAGACACAACTCCTCAGCGGTTTGGAGTTAGAGGATACTTCTTTAAATATTATGGGGACGTACTGATAACTAATTGTACACTTTAAAGATATTTAGGTAAGCTGATAAAAAGAGAAAAATAAAATATTTTTAATTTTGTTTTTAAATACATTATTTTAATAATCTGTGCATCTCACAATTTTGATGTTTTTTTGTATGAATTTAATAGGTCCCTGGATCATTTAGATTTTCAATACCCAGAAGATGGAGCCCTGGAGCGCTAATAATGTAAAACTCACATAAAACGGCAGCCTTTTTGACAATTAGACGAGTCTAGTGACTTTTTCTAGTCTCACGTTATGCAAGCTTGTCTAAGCCCTTAAAGTCTTTTCTTTTTAACCTGTTAATCCAAATTCTACTGTCATTCCATTCGGTATTAGGGAGTTTCAATTACTAAAACTCAGTGAAAAAAAGCTTGCAAAAACATCGTGGAAATTAAATCCTTGGTAGCTTCCATGGTAGCCATAACTAGAGTATAGTTAGTAGGGTAGTGTAAGTATCTTTTGTGATCTGAGCTCCCATTTCGCTCCTCTCATTTCACGGCTATTAGTTAAACTTGTTACGTACGCGTGGATCTCCATTAAAATGCAAATTGAACGCCCCTGAAAATGTTTGTATAATTTTTTTTTTCATTTATTTTCGCTCGCGGCACTGTTCACTACTTTTTGCTATTGTTTTGTTCAGAAATGTGAGCTAAATATGTATGTATCTTATATAATATAATGATGTACAGGTAAGGAATGTTCTTATACTAATATGGACGACGGGTCTTCAAATAAGAAGCGTCAGTAGCTCAGTGGTTCGGGCGGTGGATTCACGATCAACAAGTCGTGGGTTCAAATCCCGGACATTGGACTACTGGCGTGACCCACTCCTAACACAAGCATTTAGCTTAGTTGGAGGGGTAAAAGGAATATTAGTAGTACGTGATCCATATTGCTAGTAATCTTAAAAAAAAATAAAAAAATAAAAATAAAAAAAAAACCTTCCAGTCTTTCATGGATGTTACTAAACGAATGTAAGTCTTAATACAACATAGTATTAAGAGTAAGCTATACTGCGTAGTAACACTAAAAGATATTGTAATTAAGACAGAGCCGAGCAGTGCCTGGGGATTGAGACGGATGCAGGTTTAACGAACTGTTTATGATATACATATTAACTCAAACCAAATATTAAATATTAAATTAAAAGTACATTACTCCCGTGATCCTCTGTAACGGAAGCCTAGCACCACGCCACCAATCAATACTATACTATATTAGTCTCACTATTTTACTATGTACTGCGCTATTTCACTTGAGAGGCTAACTCAATCCTATGGGAACGAAAATTATATATTGTCTACTTGAAATGAAATATAATGAACTACCCGCGAATACTGTAATAAATAATTTAAAATGATATACTTCCTCGAAGTGACTGAATTGAATTCCTTTTGATAGCTGTTTGAAAATATATAATATTGATCATAGATTGTAGAGTATTCCTGTCAAGTTCAAATTAAATGAATTAAAATATTTCAAGCAATATATTATTTATTGTATATGTATATATGTCGGGGATTTTAAAACGATGTGAAAGGAGATGGAAGGAGGAAGATGGGGAATATTGGGGAACACTAAAAGGGGGTGATGGTATTGAATGGGATATTGGGTAAACGCAACGTAGATACTCCTATTGAACCGATAAATGATCAAATATGATCTCTAACAATTACGAGAGAAACCTAAGCAGTGCCTTGGACTTGTGACCAAGGTGTAGGCTTAAGGAATTCCTTTATATGATCATAACACTCACCTCCACTGCTCAGGCTCTCTGTTTAAACCCAAGGTTAAACGCACATAAAGCGAATCTAACACAAGGCTAACCTAACCTAAGGCTAACCTAACCTAACATTGTGTTTACTTAACTACGTGGCAATTACATTGTAAGGACTTACGTGACCTTAGTTGGACAGCACTTCCACACTACACTGCACTTGACACTATCACTAGCACTACTTAGATGATGTTCACTTCTTGAGAGACCGCGCACGACTAAGATTTCAGTTAGACTGTCGATCGCATATAAAGGGTCGAGGGTAGATACTGTCAAAACAACGGAAGTGATTCCTACCCCACTCCAACGCCATAGACAACGATAACGATTCGATTAATCGATAATCTTTTACTATGCTCCGACATATATAAAGCCAAAACAACAAGATAATTAATGTAAATCAATCATAATTACAAGACAGGATCACCAATGTGAATGTACAGCTAATCAACACGCTATTTACATAACAACAATGTTCATACATAACATTATTGTAGGTAGCTGAACTATTTAAATAGTAATGTTGGTCTAATTAAATATTACATTTATATTATTTTTAGTGGGCAACCCTTATCACCTAGGGTACAAAAAATACCTTTTAACCTATTCTCACTCCTAGGCCTACCAAATATACACAAAAAAAATTATAAAAATCGAGATTTTATTAGACTAAAAAAATATTGGATTGATAGAGTTTTAGTTAGTTATATTAGACAGTATACTGTTCATAATTACTTTAAATAGATCTATATGAATTATTAAGTATTCATATCGTAAGTACAGTTAGTTACTTTGGTATAGGTTTGACCTTGAATGCGCAGAAGTCACACGCGATTGGTTGGTCTGCTACGTCATGCTTGGAACTGCCAATACAGGCACGCAGCACGCTCACAATGCGCAACTTTCCCCCACTATTTTTTCTCAGACCTAAAGTTAGCTGCCAGCTACTATGGATTTGGCATAATTTCTGTAGCCTAGAGGACATGTTTAAGAGATCTTAAAATAAGTTTTAAGAACATATCTAAATTAGTATTCAATATAAATAGGAAACTGTCGACGGATGTAAATGTCACTGGTACGAGTGCGTCGTCTACATAAATATAGACCACGGGATATGCAGATTAGTTATATCCTATCAACATATTATTAATTACATGTTTGAATCTGATTACTTACTTACATTATAGTATAAAATCCGACTTTTCTACTATTTCTTCCCATTCTTACCATTACGTAGTTCCAGTCCCTACACCAGTATGGTAAGTTTCAGCTTTATGAAATAATAGAAAGAGGCTAAAATAATGGGCGATCCGCCATATTGGATTTAACGTAAAGTAATAATTTTTTAAAAATTCTACTCAGCAAATTTATTTATTTTATACCACTCAATTATTTGATCAAGTATGTTACATGAAAAATAAACATTCTGCCGCTTGGACCATTCGCCATATTGGATTTAAAGAAAGGCGATTTATGCGTCTTCACTTTCGCATCTCTGAGATATTAATAATTTCTGCAATTAATATAACTCTAACTATAGTTAAGTGTAAAGATTTTCTCTAAAGATAACTACGAGCTAAAGTATGAACACATTACCCAGAATACAGATTATATAAAGTACCTAACAAGTTCCTTTCAATTGTATACTATGATAATAAATAGTACCAATATATAAGATGTTATCGTTAAATAAGATATGAGGTATCTTAATCTTTTATGAACTTAATCTCGAATATTGCAACTTAACAATTTCTTTACTAACCTGCACAAGTGTTAGTCCCTGGTAGTTTTTCTAAGTCATTTAGACTATAGCTATTTTCTCTCTTTGTAAAAAAGCATTTATGTAAAAAAGACAGACAGTAGGTACATCTCCGAAATCATCAAGATTCCAGAGAGTATGAATATGAGAGAGAAAAAGAGCAAGAATATTAGTTTGGAGTAATAGTGTCAGTCAATGATTATAATTATAGTTTATTTTA
This sequence comes from Limenitis camilla, assembly GCA_905147385.1. Classification (NCBI taxonomy): domain Eukaryota; kingdom Metazoa; phylum Arthropoda; class Insecta; order Lepidoptera; family Nymphalidae; genus Limenitis; species Limenitis camilla. The sequence goes on along the minus strand of LR990225.1, from coordinate 15,680,296 downwards.
CGTTGTTGAGAATCAAGTGGCAAGGCAGTGCCCCGCCAAGTCGAGCAAAGCTAATAAGCAAACCACAGACATTACCTTTTTATTTAAGCATTTTTTAACCTCTGTAAGTTCAATGTAGATAAAAGTGAACGCTAATATATCACAAATTAAGAACTATTTATATTTTCAGATTATGGAATATTACTTGCCAACTGCACTGTTGACATCCATCACTGATCTTATATGTATAATTTTAATTCCATAGATACATTAACCTTAATATTTTTGTAATGTTCCATTTTATTTATATCATGTTGGTGTATTTAATTTATTTTAAATTTATATGTATTTATAAAAAAAAATATTATTTCAAATAGTTGTTTGGCTAGAAGAGTTTCCATACAGGCATAAGTCCGCCTTTGTACATATTTTTTAACTGTTTCTATTTCTTTAACTGTATTTTGCTTTGTGTGTACAATAAAAATAAATAAACTTAACTAACATAACTGAAATAACTAACTTGGTTTTAAAAGTCTTCTGCGAGAGTTGACTTCTTTTACAATTTAGGTCTTAATTACAATTTAACCTACATCAAAATTAAGCGAGGATGGTTCAGTACTTCAGTATAAAAACTTAATCATATATACTCAGTTAGTAGTGTAGATAACTATAACTAGATATCAAAGGACTGCAACTCTGCAAATCTGCGCAGGAACAATTAAAGTGCTAGCGTCGTCCGCAACTCGATTACCGTCCTGGTTCACGTTAAAAAGTAATTTGAGTGGACTTCACTAACGCATTTACCCTCTTTAACATTATTTATTACTTAAATCTATTTATACTTTTTATATTTTAGCAGAAATATATTTAAGTGTTTTGAAGAATATGCTTTTTTCCATCTTCTAAATGCAGGAACAACAGGATTTTAAAAATTGGTATGTCTTAAACAAATCACAGATAGTAAGTGTTACTCATTCTTTAGTTTCCATTATAATATCCTATAGATAACTTTTCAAATCGACCAATGATTGGAATATACCCCTATTCATTTGGATGAATTTTGGTCAAAACTTTTCTTTTATCATATAAGGAGTTCTGTCAAAGAAAAAAATCTAAATTATTCAAATTAGTTTTTCAAATACCCCGAGAACTATAACAATTACAAAAATCGTTCCAACTTTGTTTTAAAGGGGATACTTGGGGCTACAGAAAAAAAATTTTATTTTTCATAATCATAAAAATGGACGCCTGACATAAATGATTTTAAAAAATTCTAAAATATAAAAATTTGAGTTTGAAAACAAAAACGAGTTTTTTAATACTTACTGAATAAGAATTTACTTCTAATTCTTTCTATATATGCGTCTTCCTATATAAAATGTTTATACGTATGCTGTCCAATAATAGGTAGCATTCCTTACACTAGTGATTTTAATAGACGCTCATTATCTAGGGGATTATCTGCTTATCTATATTATTCCAGTTTTGAAATATAAATGGCGTTATACAACTATTGATTACCAATATCATTAGAAGTTATATCGTCTCTTTTGTCTCGTATTATTTCAGCAACAATCCGAGTGTCCTACAAATGAAAATAAGTCTTGTGCCTGTCTGTGTTTATTAATAAAACAACCCTAAATGAGTCACCGATAATCACTAATAAGTAATAGGTACTAAATCTGTTAGCAGGTAATTATTATACCCCTTTGATGACTTGCACCGACGAGACCGTAATAAACGGTGATTTGATTGCAATATACAGACAGATGCGATGGAATAGCTTAAATGTATAATTTTATCTATTGTATACGTAAAGTTGGATGATTATCTTTGCAATTTTACTATACGTCAACTCCCGACTACACTGATTGACTTATTATGCTTCGTAAAACTAAGCCAACGGCAATATAAAAGACACAAGATCTCAAAGATCACAAAGATCAATATTTAATATATGATTCTACTCGTCAAACAACCGCCCGTCTATGAGAATCTAATTTATAATTTATCTAGTATTAATCATTAGGAAATTAAACGTTATCAACAGTGTTGCCTAAATCAATCCTAAAATAATGGACTTCAACAGCGTTTAATAGAAAACCATAAACGTTGGTACATAGTTTAATTAAAAGAAAGTGTTACTGAAACAAGAGTAGGTCAGAAAGAAACAGAAGAAGAGAAAAAGAACGCTAAAGATCCTTATAAGAAACCATTATCTTGCCAAATTGGCAAGATAATTTTATGGTAGGAAGAGGAATTTTAAATAAACTGTCTTTGGTAAAAATGGGGTTAGCTTGTTCTAACCTGCATATATTAACCCCAACGCTATATAAGTAATATATTTACAAAAGATCACTAATAGGTATTAAGTATGATTGTAATTAACATCACCCCTTTGCTGACTTGCACTGACCGACGCGACGACCGCAGGAAACGGGGATTTAGTTGCAAGTCATTCGGATAAGATGGGAATGTAGGACGTTTACACTGTATCTGACAGTTAATTTCGATATCCTTTTGATAGCCTTTGACTGGCTAGTAGTTCCTATTACTTTATTTTATGAAGACAGATCTGAGATAGTTCAAATGAAAATCTAGTTAATACTGCTTGTCATTGATGATCGCGTTAGTCGTTTTTTTTATTATCTAATTACATGGCGTTCATGTACCGTAAAATATCTTGTCAATCTTGGTTGCAAGCCGCAGATATTGTTCAGCTTTCTATGTAAAGTTTCATAGAATATAATAATTAATGCTAAAAAAATTTTTCTTACATCAATCAATTCCACACAAAGTATCTGTCTTCTGAGCTGATACTTTGTTTGGAATTGATAATTTGATAAATAAATCCTCCACCTTTCTCTTTCCCCCTATGTCCAACAAACTATAAGTAGGATATGAGCTCTCGAATTAAATTTTGAAATTTAGGGAAAATGTCAAAATTAAAACCATTAACATACTAAGGTCTCTTCGATGAGGAGTTTGTATTATTGTTTAGAAGCAAATCTCTAGTTCCGTATTGTCTACGTACAACAAGTAATAATAAACATATTCCCTAATCGACATAATGTAAACGGACGCAGAGGATCCCATTATAACCAGTCCATAGCGAAGTCAACAAAGGCTGGAATCAGTGTACAATGAACAAACGAGTGAACGGATTACGACGTAATGGACAGTAATGTCTATTGGTTTACTTGCTTATATAAATGACTTGCTATAATCTGACTTTATGTATGAACTAGCAATACAGAAAGTTTACTGACAGGAATCCAAACAACACCTGGGATTTGCAACCCAGGGGAGATTTAGGGATCGCTTTCAAATACTTATTGACGCTCACATAATTTTCTTCTCCATTGCTTAATATTTATTTGTGAAGAATCGGTTCTCCTCCTCTTTGTTATGTATAGTATTTGTTTTGTTTTGTAGTTTATTGCTCAGTAATCCAGGAACCATCAGCTATATCGATTTCCATTAGTAAATTTTATCCCCTTTGTAGTCCTTAATAATATAATTTGAAATTATTTGGAGAATCCTTATAAGTGAATGCTACTCTTTTCTTCGTAACAACCTTTAATTTTGCTTAATATCAAGGCTAAAATACTTCCTAAACTATGCCAATATCCACATCCATACCTTCAACCTAGAAAACACTTCTAAACTATCCTAAAATCTAGGTTATAAGCTTTCAGTGTTATTGTTTCACAGTTCCGAACAGAGTGCACTAGTTGTTCACCTATTTTGATACTAACTCCTAAAAGTACTAAATGGATTTTGTTAGATTTTTATTTGTGCACTTCTGAATCGCTTTCTTCTTGATCAAGGCCAGATTTTCTACTACACTAAGAGTAAAATTAGCGTATCTAAGCGTACATAAAACAATTTTGGATTAATTCTAGATCTGTCATTCCATTATTGTGGAACGGATTAGAAAACTAACATACTTTATATGATAAGGAAGAAGTAAAATCTAAACTGAAATCTATCTTTCAAATGTTTTGGTGAACACTTTTTTCCATCAACAGATACCAACCGGTATAGAAGAAAAAGGAAGAGAAGAAGACGAGTAATCAAGTGATAGTCTAGTTAAGACTTTAATTTTATACTATAGTATATACCACTAATAATACGGTTTACTTTGTTAAATACCAGATATTCAGATTTTCGAGACGAATAATTTCTTTGTTTTGTCCCATATTAAAAGAATGATGAATAAATAATCCTTCACGTGGTTAATTATTCGACCCCATCGATATCTTGGCATTCAAGTAGTTCCGTAATAACAGCGTGGGCGTCAGGCGCTGCAGTGTGCGGTCTTATACTGGACTGTACACAAAATCAAGCTAAATTAACGTCTACTACATTTACCATAAGATTCAAAATTTTATCTCAATCACAGACATCAGTATTAACTTCTGGTATTAAGTTTTCAACTATAGTAACCTGTGTTAGAGTTTAAATTGGTTTGTTTATTAATGATTTATACTGTTAAAATAATGAGGAATCATAAGGGTATCCCAGTAATTTCTCATATGTTCTTCCTTTATTTATAAAGGCTACTGTTTCATTGTTGGTTACAAAGCATTCTTGGGTTGGTTTAAATTATATGTGAGACCAATCCAAAAAGCTGGGTTTCTCTACATAATTAATAAGATGAATCCAGAAGCATAAGATGTCATAAAATATATTATGTAGATAAGCTCTATTAAAGGATGTCGTAACCTGAAGAGGAACGGGCAATATCCAATAAGCGATAAGAAGCATTATTTAACTTTTCTGATCTCAAATTCTCAAAACATTGTTTTAACCTTTGAGAGAAGTTGAAAACAAGAGATGAAGAAGGGGACAAAAGTATATATTTGTAGGAAACCTCCATAGATATTTGGCATTCCAGTTATTATGTTTTTGTTATGTTTAATTAAGAATTAAACACATAGAGATATAGTTTGTATTGAAAAAACAGACAACTTAGAGGACGACTTTAAAAAGGATTTTCCTTTATGTACCATATATGGTACACCATAAATGGTAGAGTTGATTTAAGTTTGAATAACAAGTACATTCCGCAAGTTTGCATTGTATACGCTAATTTGAAAAAAAATTAAAACAAGTAAAAAAAAAGGTAAACCAAGCCCTGATGATAGCTTTGTATCATCAACATAATAAAAACAGTATCGATAAAGATCAATCAGATGAAAATCTAATTACTACCACAGAAATGTCGTGAAAGCAAAGATCCACAACATGCCTTAACTAAATCATCTATATCTTAAAAATCAGAAGGCAAAACTTAATTCAATCACCCACCCCTACTGTATGGTCCACAACTCCTCACTTGCGTGGAATCCATTTCATCTGTCAAAGCAATTGTATACATCAGCATAGATGTGATTAACGGTTTCTTCTCGTCCCTTCGCTTTAACGTTTAATGGATTTCAAAATTAATTTATTTGCAAAATATCCAAAACATGAGGGATGATGTAAATGTAATTATTTTTTCTGTCTGTATCTAACCACTTAATATGAATTAATAGATACTGTGATATATTATATTAAGTGTAAATTTTATTTTTCAACATCTTAAACACAAAAGTTATTTTCAATGTACCTATTTTTTGGTTCTTACCGATATTCATCTCTCTCTTTCATCAAAGTTTTACAATTTTATCAATGGCATATATATAATTTTTATGAAATATAAATCTTCTTAGAGAGTTTATCTGAATTTGTCCAATGGTTTTTGAGGTCAAAGATAATACCTCACTATTTTATATGACATAAGATATGTTGTTATAGTTTTGTTACTAGCAAAGGAAGCGGGGTAAAATATAATGGTATCAATGTCCTGCCATCAAAAGTAGAAGTAATATCCGTAAAAGTATTTCATTCAATAGATACTGTATTGTAAACAAAAGCTCGACAATGCATTACCGTTGATTGCGAGAACATATTGACTGTCTGTCTGGTAAATATGATTTGTAGAAATGCCACCAAATGATGGAGCGAATGGCATTGGTTTCTGTTTGTATTGTATAGATTTATAAGCAAACTCTAGATAATTACTTCTATTTCAAGCTAAATTTTTCTCTACTACTTTAGTAGACGACTTTCGTCTAAAGTTTTCTCTACTAACGAATAGTTTAGAATCTACTATAGAGAATACCTAGCAATTAATTACAACTACTAATAGTTTATACAGAGCTCTCGCTACTACCCCTATCACCACCTTGACTATCAATATCAAATTTGCGACCAAAATCTTCTTCAAGCTTTAGCTAGGGATACTGTCTCTGACAACAAAAAAACTGAAATTGTCTTTTACAAAATACATAAATTCTTGTTAAAAAATATGCCTTAATTATAAATAATTTATATAGAAAGCCGTGAAATTGAACGGCTCCAAACAACAGCAGGTTATCTTCGTTAGATCTTTGTGTATCGCGGACACTACAAAAACCACAAATATTCAGAAGTCGTATCAATTACTTACACTCTTTTGATCTTTTAATAAGGGGAAGATGTTTCAATTCTCAACATAAATTTCATTTTTTCTCCCTATAAAAGAATTATAATCGTCTCCCTATAAAAGTGTCAATTTTACGTCATTGAAAAAAGAAAGAAACAGATAAAAAATAGAGCGATAAAAATCGAGAAAAGAGACAGAGAATAATTAAAGATAGAAAAGAGAGAAAGAAAGAGAAAGTAAAGTAATGAAGCCAAAAACCAAAAAAAAATTCAATACAGATTAGATTCTTTGATGGAATAAATTGGATGGATAGAAAACTGTAGTATTAAGTATTGCCCTTAAATTTAATTCAAAATATTTAAATAAACTATCTACATAAATGAAATTCAATCTAGCATTAACCAAAACACGGTTTCTCACGCACCGCTCGTTGTATCATGCTATTGTAATTGATATATTAATTCGATACACGTCTCATGTTATTATGAGTTGGCACTGTGCAGATGCTCTTGACAGAACATAGCTTCTATCATGCCTTTAATGATAGGAAGTGATTGGATATTTAATGAAGAGAGCATTTCAAAGTCATGTAATTTCTACTTATGACCTCCATCGGTCATTGGATTATAAAAACGACTCTAAAAAATTTCATTAGTATCAAAAGATTACTGATGTTGATAATGCAGAGATAGGTGAAGAAATGAGTGTTGATTCTTCAGTGCCGGTGAGGCAAAAATAAGGGATTGATAAAACCGTCAGAATCATGGAATAAGAAAGAAAATGAAATAGAGGTACTAGTGACTAATGTATAACACGACTAGAATTCAAATCCGTAAAAAAACGGATTGCAATCAAAATTGTATAAAAAATACTAAGAAAAATAATACACTAGACTCTTATTGTTTTATAAATATTTTCGTATTGGCACCCCTTAATAAAAGAAATCATAAAGCGCAATATGTCTCCATGGTATGCAAAATTGCATAGGGCTATGCGTACACTTCTTCACATCTGGGTCGACACACGTGCCGCATTTGCTAAGCTAGACGGGCGGTTGGAGCGCTGACAATAAACGATATATAATTTGAAATCCAAATATTTATTTCGCAAAAATATATTAATTGTAATTTAAGAAGATATAATCTATAAATGTATTGTATAGATGGCCTAGTGGTGCAGATATTGGTGTCTTACTCGGGAGGTCCGAGTTCGATCATGGACACACTCTTCTAACTTTTCTGAGTTATGTTTGTTTTAAGCAATTAAATATCACTTGAAGAGAACGCCGTGAAAAAATTTGCACTCTTGAAAGTTCTCCAAAGTTTTAGTTTGAGTTTGAGTCTCAAAAGTGTGTGAAGTCTACCAAGCCGCACTGGGCCAGTGTGGTGGACTATGACCTAACACCCTCCTCAATCTGAGGAAAAGATCCGACACCACAGTGAGTCATTCAAGGGTAGTGATGATGATGAATCTAGTAATTATTGTTATTAAAAATGCAGAGATAAATGTAAATCTCACAGAAACTTTTGCATTATTTCTTCTCAAGTATTAGTTATTTTCTGACTAATAAATATTTCACCTTCAATTCGACTTTTTCTTCGACAAATCAATCAAAAAAATAATGTTGGTCGTTTTTAATTTATTACACAATTGCATAATATGAGCTATTTCGAACAGAATCCAATAATTTACGTTATCATAGATTATACCACCAGTTTGGAAGTTAATTTATTAAAATAATATGTGTCAAATATGATTCATCGTAAATTGAACCAAAACAAACGAACTTTAAGTTTTGGCTTTACTATTTTGGTCGTTTATTAATTTTTTACCCCTGATGCGTTTTATAACCGCTCGTCTACTTCCGTATTCTGTTTACTAAAGCATACGGCAGCGCAGTTGTCTTTAATTAAATTTAAAAGTTCGGCGTGACGTCACGTCGCGTCTGCTCGCAATAATTCTTCCGGAACTAGTGAACCGGGAAAAAACTTTGTCTTGCAAACCGTTGCTTTGCAGAATTTAGATTTTTAAGTTTCGGTGTGGTTTAACTTGTGTTAAACCACACCGAAATAGTAGACTTTCTTCCTGTTGGAAGAAAGTCTACTATTGACAAGAAAAATTTGTGGTACATTTAGTGCTCAAGTGGAATCGTTCATTTACGTCTCGTTGGTCTACCTCTCAATGAATTCCGTCGCACCGTTCCGTAGCAGAAGACCAGTAAGTCTAAATACATTAGCTGGCGTACTTATAAAAGCATTATCATAGGTAACTCGTAACGAGGTTTAACTTTCCGCTAAAGACGTCTTAATAAAATAATTTTATCAGAGCAGAGATGTAAGCTTCAAAAATCTTCCTCAGTTTACAGCGAATTTAAACTAATTGAAAAACTTTTCTAATTATAGGCTTAGCAGATACTTGGAGTAAATCGCCTTAAGGGTAAACAACACCTCCGAAATTCGCACCCGGTGAGCGTTAAGATGATTTGGGATGAGGTATAAGAATTCAGCGGAATTGAACTTACAAATAGTAGAGAAGCTCTTAAAATTTTGTTGGCTGATAAGAATACCATTACAGCTGAAGTATTTGTTATTGCAGCAAAAAATACCATACTTAAGATTTTTTATGATTGGTCAATAGACACCATAGCTAGAAAATAAATTTTGTGTTTTATTACCCAATATGGGTAGACTGTCTTCTTGATCTAGATGTGTCAGTTTATGCAAAGCATCTCTTGCATCAGTGAAATTGCTTGTATCTCATAATTGTTTATATCCTTTAAGATTTATATAAAAGATAAATATACAATTTAAAAATTATTAGCTTATATTATTAGTATGACTAAGATCGACTTGATTAATCCTTTACAACCGCTTTGACCTCCCATTTGCGCCAACAATCGGCTCGTATTAGCGATGCGCATAAACTTAAATAAAAATAACATTACGGACATATTTATAATAATTATATGTTATACTTTGCAGCCGTAATAATAATTATTTGTGATTACATGAAGGATAAATCTGTCATATGAAAACCAATATGAAAGATTTCATTAAAATTGCTTTCTATATGATCTAAGGCATTTTGAGCAAAATCTGTAAAAACTTAGCGTTCATTTAGATACTATCAATCCAATATTATATTTATTAGAATTAGATTATCTCATTCTAGACCCCAAAAAAAATATCAGCCACATCGTAATGGATTTTTGATTCAAATGCCATATATATCTCTTACGCAGTGACTTAGATTAAAACTAATACCAATCAAAGCGTTTAAAATTATAACTACCAACAACACCAGCATTACGCAGACCATTGATAGCTGCACTTAAACTTGATAATATGTTAATTTTATATTAGAGCTAAAAGTGTGATTTGTATGCAAAATATTCGACAGGCAGGACGGGTGAGGTGCAATCTTCATTATCAAAGTTAATAGTGTAATCATTTTTGATTACGTCTATTATATTTTACAGTAGCTGTAAATTGTTGTTACCTATTTTGTTTTCATTTAAGTTTTGGGCTATTCGTTTTTTAGTTAATCATTTCTACCCAGGATCTTTATAATTTCTAATACATCTAATGATGGTAATAATAGATCTTAGCTAGGCGTTATATGTTTTGATTTATTATTTTAATGCTCTTTTATTATTTCAATCTGACTCTTTATTATTATTTTCTTTATTGGTTCTTTTCTATTCTTTCACTAAAACTTTGATTTTTTTTAACAATTTTTATTAACTTTCTAGATGTCTTAGTCATATATCTTGGATGAACAACTAAAAACTATTTATCTGAATAAAATAATATCAAAAAGTTCTAAAAAATATACACCAAAATATATAAAATTTGGACATGACCAAAGTGATCCAATTATCGGTATCCTCCCTCATACTGTAACTTTACCTGGCAGCTTTATAATAATTACAAGTAATTTTCCAATTGATCAGTTTACAAAACATCTCCGACCCCATTCATTTGTTATTCATCGAAAAACGCGAGGTATTCAAAAAACAGCCGACTAAGACGCTCGTTAAGTAAATTAATACGAGTATAAAACATGATTAAAAAAATTACGTCGACAACTTGAGGGGAGCGAATGAGGGATCCTCCCTCGACTATGAATGAACGCTTTCTTCATTCGAAAACAAACTTATATTTGCTGCTAGAGATCAAAAAGTGGACTATTTTAAATTTTAAAGTGTACGTAATAAGAGTGTTGTTTATTTTGTTAGTGTTGTTTTAATATAGTTATTTGTATATGCTAAGTTTACCTTTAAGTACTGTAACTTATAACATCCCCCAGCATCAATACAACTTGCTCGGGTTTAAAACAATGAAAATGTTAATATCTTCGCCCCACTCGGTTATTTTTAACTGATATAGTTCTAAGTTAACATTAAAAGACAATTCTCTCCATATTTATGGTTATACTGAAAGTTTTACTTCAATTGCTTCTTTTAGGGTACTAGAATTGAAAATACTTCAAAGTTTATTTTTATTATTGTTTGTTTTTAGGGTTTCGTATCTGTAAGAAAAAAGTAATTTTTAGAATCACTTTGTTACCTATCTGTGTATCTGTCTTTTCGTCGGGAATGCGATTATACGAGATTTTTTTTATGTTTGAATATTAGCGAGGGAATTAAAACTTTTAGGGTACTCCCTTTTGCCCTCGCCCTCCTATCCCGTTAATGCTACGGTTCTAGCGAATTCTGGTCTCTCCTTCAGGGTCCACTGAATCCGTAGCATTCTCACTCTATCTTTGAGGTGGTAACGCATCGGCAATACAACAGTCACTTTCTTGTATTGCCGTTGTCCATGGAGGAGAGTAGCCACTTACAATAAGGTGGGCCGTCTGCTCTTTTGCCCCTTAAAAAAAAACAGTTTACCAATTGTAAAGATAACTTTGTCCCTAAATCCAAAGTACGAGTCAGAATTTTTTGAGTTCCGTACATTCTATTTAACATCTCCATCCTACCTTCCAGCTCCATCGTCAGATCAACTCCATATCATAATATTTTATGTTATTTTGTCATAGCCTAATCATAATGAAAGTGGGCAGAAAACTTGAAAAGTATGACGAACATACAGATAGGCAGTAACCGAAAAAGATGAATCTAAAATAAAAGAAAAATATTAGACATATTCATTTAATTCCTACAAACAACTTTCTAATTCATCAAGTGGAATTTACTGAAGCCTAAGCCATAATATTTGGACAATAAATTTTTATTGCGTTTGTATTTAGGAACATTTTTGGAAAAGAACCCTTGTGGTAGACTTGGGCTGCTTTTTGACAGCTTTTGACAATAATTATAATGTTAAAATTGTTATAGTTTGTTCTAGTAGTTGGAACATTAAACGTTCTGATGGGATTTTTTGGTGATGTACCAGTTGATTATGAATTTTTGGTTTCAGCCTCAAGTACGCAGACCAAGAATATGACGGCTTGACTAGAATATCCTCCTGGGGGTTATACTTTAGATTCAGAGTTACTCCCAGAATACTCGCGATGTAGTCCTACTAATATTATAAACGCGAAAGTTTGTAAGAATGTATGGATCTTTGGATGTATGTCTCTTTCATGTAAAAACTACTGAATGGATTTTGATGAAACTTTACAATAATATAGCTTACACATCAGAATAATACATAGGCTATAATTTATAATGATATAGTTTGAATTATCTAAAATATAGCGGGTGAAACTTCGGGGCGCAGCTAGTAATCAATATTTCCGACATGGCGGCGTATTTTTTCTTTACGTTGGCTTAACCGAATGATATTTAGTTTTTGCAAACTCATAAAATCAAATGTTACTTAGATTAATGAAATGAAAACAGACTGCCATACAAATCAGTATTGCCAACATCATAATTAACAATAGTTATTATAAAATATTAATACCAGTTAATAATTTTACCAATTATTTTGAAGGTTTTGTCACGGTGTATGTAAGCCAGAGCCCAATTACTCTTGTTTCATTAGCTTTAACACTCGCCTCCACAGCTTGATCTCGCTATATAGTATCAAACTTAACTAAGTAATAAAGTTTTCAACTGACACGATCCTACTTATACTACACTACACTTTATTACATTCACTCTATAGTCATAAATTACTTGTCAAACTGCTTCAGAACTGAACATGGCGAGTTTAAACCCCACCTTTACTATATGCAAATTATTTAATGTATGCGTAAAAAATTTTCGCGAGCGTAAAATTTCAATCAACTCCTTATTCATATGTAAAAGTTTGTTCCCTCGAGTGTTTTGTGTTACGACCTTATGTTTATACACATATAGTATTCCACCTATTTTAGTATTGTTATAAATTAGTGTTCGCGGGTAGTTCCTTTTATATTATTTCAAGTCTACTCAGTTGTAGACAATATATATAACCTTTAGTGAGATATATTAGAATCAGTCTCTCTGGTGTTGTCGCGCAGTGTACTTGGAAGTTAGTGTTATAGTGTCGTGGTTATTAAGGTCACCCTTCTTGAGGTCCACGTAAGTTAGCTTTATTATCTACTGTAGTTAGTGTTCGGGCAGCGAAGATACTTTTTTTTCAGAGGATTGAATCGTTGATGAAGTATACCAACGTGTAGATACTATATAACCCTTGTTCTAATATGCTGGAGCCAGGAAAGAAATTGATCTCATCCGATGACGATTAGAGCTTTGTGTCGTAAAGTCGTGGATCCATTACTAAGATTTGGTGTCAGTATTTGCTTGGTTCCCGTCTGAGACTAGCTATTGGCAAGTAATTCCTATTGGTTTATTTTTGGAGTACTCACTACCTGAACAACTTATAAACATCATCATCATTACGACCCGACAAAGGTCCACTGCTGAGTCGGGTCTGCACCTGAGAATGAGGAAGTTATTAGGCCATAATCCACCACGCAGGCTCAGTACGGGTTGGCACACCTCATACACCTTTGAGAACTTTAGGTATCTCTCAGGAGTCCAGGTTTCTCTTCCATGTTTTCCTTCACCGTTAAAGCAAGTGATATTTAATTGCTTAAAACACACATAACTCAGAAAAGTCAAAGGTGTGTGAGTGTATGGGGGATCCAACTCGGACCTCCCGAGTAAGACTTGAAGTCTCAACTACCGGGCCAACACTGCTTACAGCAACACTGAACAACTTATAAGCTCCATAAATATAGCTTGATAGATAAGCAGCAGCAAGAATAACTGTTGACTATCTTAGTGGAGTATAACTTTTATTAAGCAGCTGAGTAAGAGGGCTTTATAAAAGGGCATGTGACACAGTTCAAATGTCATAAAGTACAGTTAGCAACACCGTAGATTGATTACTTTTATAACAACATATTCGCAAAGATCGCACATGTTTTATAGTACTGAATTGGTTATGGTAATTACTGTAATACTCGTACACGTACTCGTACATACTTTTATACCCTGTTTAGAGCGTCTCTTTGTATTCTTGATTAAATTTCCTTTTTTTCTGAATAGGCAATAACAGGCATATGGAACGAGTTCAAATCTTCTTCTTATTAAATTATTAGGGTATTCTTGACTTTGTCAGATATTTTTTTATTAAATATAACGTTATTTGACGTACTTGTTCTTTAATATTAGTATAAATAGATTGTTTTAATGTTATAGCTCAGTTTTTCATCACTCATGGAATTTTAATTTATTATAATAATATATATTATATGTTATACTACATATAACTGTGGCATCGTAGTGCCCAAGATAATGGTCCGATTCTGATGAAGTTTTATTTATTTGAAAGCTGATAAAATCGAGATGGTTCTTAGCTATGTATTGTGAAGATCTGTTCTCCCGTTTGGAGACTATCAGCTCATTGCTCACTTGAGAGCTGCCTCACAATATTAATATATTGTCAATTATAACAACCTTGTAACCATGGTAACACTCTGTCATTGCTCACACTGGAATCGAGTATCAAGCTTTGTTTTTTTTGCTTGCATTTCATGTATATTTGTTGTCTGTATTGACTGCTGCTTTAATATTTTGTTTTATACAAGTTAATATCGATTCTTCTAAATCGATGTCGTGTGAGTATCGTTACTTGGTAACTTTATTAAATTAGTGTCAGGGGAAAAATAAACATACGAATAAACTTTCACTAATTTAAATAAAATTAAACTTATGTAACTTACTCAACATTAACCTTTATAGTACATATGGTAATTTAGCAAGTTTCAGCATGAAAATTTCTTCTAAAAAATAATTTCAGCATGCAAACGTTTTTACAAGGTTACACTCAACATACTTGATTAATGATTTTGCACATACGTTAAAAAACCTACGTTTTTTGCCCCAACCTACAAAACTTCATGATAAATTGAGCGTTTTATGTCCAAGTTTGCTTGTGGAATATTTTTTTTAATTTCTGATTTTATTTGAATTCTGTTAACCACAAATAACGAAAAATTAATACATTTTTGACTGAAAAACAACAAGAAAGTAGAGTAAGGGATATAAGAGCTCGCCTAGTGACCATTATGGCTATGCAAGTGGTGTGGTGTCGTGAAGCTGGAAGTCGGTTTCCGTCTAAAGTGTATAGTATATTACGTGTCACATATAGCTACCTTATATATAATATATTATCTTTTTACACAGGTAACTGACCAGTACCTGGGGCTTGTAACCCACAAGCAGATTTAAGGTCGTCTTGACATATCGCAACACTCACAATCACTAGAGAGACTACATCTGATTCTGAAATATAATTTAAAAACCAACACTCGCCAATACGAGCTTAACAACAGTGTTACATGGGACCCACGATAGACAAGTCAGTTGTCAAATGGACCTCGCCTGGTGACCATTATGGCTGTGCAGTGGTTTGGTTTAAGTGATTATTATTGGTTACTAGATGTTCCGTTTTAAGTGTATGATATTATTGTCTTGTTCGTGTTACTATGTTGTTTAATGAAGTATGAGTTTAAATCTAAAAATCATTAACATAGTTATACCCCTATGCTTGCACTGAAGTGTACGAGAGGCAGCAGCGGGAACGCACTATATTGAGCCTCTTGTAATGCATTAACTGCATCGCTATGAAACTTTAATATGGAGTTTTTGCATTCCATTCTCGTATGGAATTTACCACTGAGATACGAGTACGATATCATTCCTCACAAAACTAATGTATTAACTATTTAAATATGAAACGATTGAAACTAAATATTTCATTCAATATCGCCTTATATAGAGCAGCATCGTAGCGCAGAGACGCGCAGTGATGCCAACTACCAACAACAGTTCTCACACCATACCGCAAAATGGTACAAAATGGCATCTCAGACTAGTTAAAAATGTTACAAATGAGATGACAATCACCATCATCATGGCAACCCGTTTATGGCTCACTGCTGAGCCGGGTGTCCTTCTCAGATTGAGGAGAGTCAAACTATAGTCCACCACGCTGGCCAAGTGCGGCAGACTTGAAACACCGAACTCTCAAGAGTGCAGGTTTCCTCGCGATGTTTTCCTTCACCATTGAAACAAGTGATATTTTATTGTAGATGACAATGCAATATTATTATAACAGACCTGATCTGATGTACCCAAGTGTGCAGTTGGATCCTAAAATTTTGGGAATTGGCGTGCGAACGACTCCATAGAGCGTCTTGTTGAGCGTTGGACGGATCAGGTGAAGGCTGCGGTAGACGGTAATGTGTGTAATAATTAAGAGTCAGTAGACAGAGGAGGAACTTCGTGAGGCCGGCACTGTCTTCTAACCAACTTGCTGGGACGTGATAACCATGACCACTTTGCTAATAGTGAAGCGACAGAGAAGAAGGAGAGCTGATCTGATGTTGAAACGGTAAGGTGGTCATGGGAACGACGCAATCCCGTCGAGTTTGATCTCCTTCAATTCGACTAGAAAAGGATTTGTCGTCCTAGATGATTAGCTTTTTAGTATTTCACATAAAGTAATAACTTTCTGCCAGATTTTTTTAAAGATCAGAGTATCTTCAGAATCTGGTTGATGGAACACAAAGTGTTTAGGACGTGAATGTTTAATCTTTTATACTATGACGTCATTTAACCATTTTCTGATATCTCCTAAAGCACTGGATATTATTATATAAATGGTTACAACTTATTAAAATTACTTTCTACGTGATTTATCTTTCTGATTTTACACTTTAAGGCTGCGTTTTGACTAGAGATGTGCGGGTATATATAGCAAGAGACTTGTTTATTAAAAACCAAAACAAACATATCCTTTACTTCATATTCTTGCTAATTACTGGTGGAATCGCAGCCTAAAGGAGGTCAAGCAAGCCTTGGCTCTCATATTATACGTATATTGAATAAGCAAGTCATAGCAGCAGCAATTTATAAAATTCCATATAAGAAAAATATAAAATACTAACCTATTTCTGGCATGAGCTAAACACACTAATTTCCTCGACGTTTAACCGTTTTATCCGTTCAAAGTGGGGCATTGAGACAACAATTTTGAAAGCTTTGAAAATAATTACCATGAAAAATGACTCGAAATGTGGGTCACTTCAAACGCTGCCTACGAGTTTATCTACAGAGGTTTTTCTAAAGTTTCTAGGTCAGAATTTACGTTATGTTGAAGAACACTGTTTGGAAATGTAACTTATCAATCTAAATACCAGAATCAATTGAACAAGTTCACAAACCAGTAGAGAACTCTTTTACCTATCTTATTTACGATCATACGTGGTGCAGTATATAAGCCAGACTCCCATCTCGTTCTTTATTTCAATAGCTACTGCTGAATCTACAAGGATTCTTAAAACTAAATTATCTGACCACCAATTCTCTTTTTACATAAAAAAGTGATTTATCCCACTAATCTTACAAGTTTACTTATACTACTAGAAGTATAAAAGTGTGTATGTTTAAAATTGATACCTTGTTTTTAAAAAAAAAAGTTTTGTGAGATTTAAGACAGTTATTTAAATTAAAAACTGTGTGTAAGACAGCTAGCTCTAAGTGGAATATACACTAGTAGGATACGTTTTATCCCAGAAAAAACCATAGTTCAAATGAAAAAGGTTGTTATAAGATGGTGAGTGAGCTGTAGAGAAATTCAGTAAATGAGTTGATGCTTGAGTGAAAGTTGGTGGGTGATTGATTGTGTTAATGTGTGTGTGAGTTGGGTAAGCTAGCGAGTAAATGAGTTGATTATTAAGTAAATTTATTAATCAGCTAATATGATGACAATTAAAAATATATAAATATATAGTATATTTATACCTCTTTTTCTAATACAGTAAAAATTTGTAATTCCGACGCTATTCGCAGGATATAAGTAATGAAAGAGGCCTGAGCTTTTTACGTGAACAGTACATTTATGATTCTTTGACGGAATTTTGTATGTTTTTTTCAAAGTACTACTTAGCTACTTCGCAGGTTATATATCATTTATTTTGTTTCAGGTAATTTAAAGAATATATGGATGGAATTTGGATGGAAACATATGAATTATTACAGGAGTGTGGATACAAAGAAATTCTTTAATGAAAGGTAAGAGTGAAGACATTTTGTGTCTCCTCATGAGTCTTTAAATTTATTAAGTTAACTAACAGAAGTAAAGGTAATTTAAAAAAAGTGTTCATCCAATCGCTACGAAAGGATTATCCCTCGGCTGATCTGACGAATGTTTGAATACATTATCAAAAACTATGTTCTAGCGTCTATGTGGAATCTGATGAATCGATTCACAAAAAAATCGAAAACAAAAATAACAAAAAATGTTTTCGTCCCCAAAACTCATTTCATTAAATTGGCAGTCACTTTTAGAAAAACAGCAAAAATATCAAATATCAATTTTCTTTGTTAAAATATCGATTCAGACAATCGATTCAATTATAGTAGTGCTATAGACAGATTTAAAAGATCAATTTTTTTACAAAGGAGATAAATAATTTCAAAATATTCTTAAAAGTATTTATTTAATTTCTAAATAGTAATAATATTTTTATAAGTAACATTCAGATCCTCAATCATAGTCGAGGGTAGAGACAATGTAGTACCCAGGGGACTGTTCCATCAAGTGTACGGTGCCTATTAATTTTGTCTACCCTCTTTGATTAAAATGCCACAAAGCAAATGCCAAATGTGGATTTGAAGGTCACTTGATACAAAAGATTTTAAATTTTACTAATTTAAATCATAATTTCATATTAATTATATACCTATGCCACGATCTGTCATACAAATAAAAAAATGCTGCCAACCTTAAAAAAATACATGTCATGGCACCAAAATTTACAGTGCTACCATCTGGTGATAGTTTTCGAGAGTTCTAGAAATATGGATAACGAAATCAGTAAACTAACAGCAAATTTCAAAATGGCGACCTATTATACATAATGGTAAACACTAATGAAGTAGAAAGAGATCCAATTCCTCTTTAGTCAAGAAATATTTTGTAAGTAAAGTTAAGTAAGATTATTACAGACAATTCGGACACTTTTAAGCGCGATCTGTATGGAGACCCGATGTCCATACAATAATGTTGTATAGCTAGTTTCTATATAAGTATATTTCGTCATAACAAAGTAAGTCAAATAGTGCCCTTAGAGAGCTCTTGATTATAGAAGAAAACGTTTGATGCAGAGGGTAGCGTAGGGGATGATTGTTTACATACAAAATATGGGGCCCATAAGGGTTTGTGCTTCTCAATACTAAAAATAGTTATATTTATGTTCATTTATATTCATAAAGAAAGAAGTGGATATTTTATTTATTTACCAGTCTAGCCCCCGGCTTCGCTGTGTTTAGGTTTAATTTTACATTTTAATTTATAATACTAATTCCCAAAGACGTAACGGCCACACAGCTCGACATGCACTTCATTCTCACGTCACTAGATGGCGTACGAGCACACTCATTTGTTTACTTTGTATTCTTAAGTATTTGTTTCGCGATAAAACATAACCTGTGTCCTTCCTCAAACTCTACTTCATCTCTGTATCATATTTCATTACAATCGGTTCAGCGACTTAAGTATTTTGTGTAACAGCCATCCATCTATTCGTCAATAGATGGCGTAAGTAGTATATTGAAATGCGCTTTCGTTTATTTTGAAATATATATATATATATATATATGTCATCAGGCTAAGATGATGGACACGAAGTCGCAAGGATCAGGTAGTTTTCTATAAAATCAAAAAATTAATTGTGTTAGCAAAGATATTCCTATTGTTTGATATGTCATTTCATCCAATAAATATCGACTATCGTAGTGTAGAGGAAATGAGGAAAGATCACATGGATAAGCGATGGATTTTTATAAGTTACCAACACCATTGATAACTTAATGTTCGAGGGTAGTACCTTTTATTTTATTCCACAACTTTATATAACCTCTGAGAGACTTATTTAAAGTGTCAGGTGTAAAACGGAGCTCATCTTGTGACTATTATGGCTGTGCGACGTGATGCTGGGTTTCCATTACTAAGGTTTGTAATTAGTTTTTAATATTGGTTATTCGGTTTCCGTTTAAGTGCATATTATTATTGTCTTGTGCGTGTTACATCAGCGAAATAAAACATCAAAGTATATGATATCAAAATGAATACATCCTCACCGCGAAAGCGCTTGTATAAATATTGGTAGCTTTGAGACTAAGTGCCGGCTTTGTCTCCCCAATACAAGAATAACACTCGTTTATACGAGTATGCACAATGAAACACTTATTTCGGTTATATGTAAGAGAATTTTGTTATATATGATTATTAACCTACAATACAATCGAATAACAATGGACTACAGAAACAAACTTAATATGATTTTAGTAACTTCGAGACCGTCTTGATGAAAGCACACCAACAACTTTACACTAAATTGTAAAAATTCTAGCTCGAATAAATTGGCGAAATTTCATATCTTATTGATGATTTTTACCTACTGCAATTAATTACGTGTACTTAGATTTATCAAGAAAACTTTTAATTTGTATCCCACAGAAACTATGAACTTTTAAGAGATAAAAAGTAGTCTATATTTATTAGTCCAGGGTATAAAGTACGTATCTGTGTGCAAAATTTCATTGAAATCCGTTCAGCCGTTTTTACGTGATTGATTAACATACATCCAAACATATTCTTTCTCATTTAAAATATTAATAAGATATATCAATGTATTTATTACATAGTCAACCAGTCCTGGCTTCACTCGCTAGTCCAATTTTCTACGTGTATTTAGGCAGATGGTCTAGCTGATGGTAAGTGGCCACCATCGCCCATGGACATCGACAATTGTTTTGTCGATGCGTTGCATCCTCAAAGTTAGAGTGGGGAGGGGTAGTGAAGAAAAAATGCTGCGGTTTCAGCGGACTCCGAACAAGAGCCCAGAGTCCACTGAATCCGCAACACTAATGGGATGGGAGAGGGAGGGAGGCAAGTCTGGCCCACATGCGGCTCGATCGGAATGCGTCTATGACACTTGGCGGACGGATTTGCATGCTGGTGGTCGCAAGCCAGTCGGGGAACAGATACCCTACCACCAAGGGGGTGCTAGGTTACTCGGCTCTTACGAGATGCTCTCCCAGCAGCAGAGGGGAATAGTATTCTAACCCGTCCCCTCACGGGTGAAAACATGATAATTTCACATTTTAATCGCTATATCACTATATTTTACATTATAATTTATATATGACTAAATCCCAAACACATAACGGTCACACTGCTCGACATGCACTTCACCCCCACGTCAGTAGATGGGGTACGACACATTCATTTGTTTACTTAGTATTCTTAATTATTTTTTGGCGATAAAACATATGTCGTTCCTGAAGCTTCATTTTATTGCTGTACTAAATTTCGTCAAAATCGGTTCAGTGATTTAGACTGATTGTATAACAGACAGACAGACGCCATCTATTCGTCATTAGATGGCGTAAGTAGTATATTAAATCGCAGTTATGTTTGTTTAGTTTGTATTCTTAAGTATTACCTACGGTTCTTAAGTGTTACTTTCGAAATTATTATTATAATACTTAGTAATTGTAAAAGATAATATTATTAGTCTAGAATATTTCACGCAATAAGTTTAAAAATTAAGAGACTCAATCCACAGTGCAAAAAAAAACGAGTAATAAAAAGGAGTATAAATTTAACTCGGATTTGTTTAGTACATTTTTTTCATACATTAATGTGCCATAAAAAATAAATAATATTAGAGGTGTTGGTACACATGTGTTGGTTATTTATTCAGAGAGTCTCGCATTTTTCAAAGCCTAAATACGAGCATGACCTCTACACCTTATGAATTCTTAAAACTTCGATTATGTGACTCATGTTTAGCACATTTTACAACAGTCACGGTGACGTAAATGTTACATTTTATTTCTGGGAAATAGATTTATATTTAGGACTGTTATATGAGTATAACCCACTTGTACACTATCGGACAGAGACGTCCTATCACTACTGCTGCAACTATACAACTAGCGCTGAAATACGTACTTGCCTTGTTTCTCTGCTTATATACGACTACCTTATCATAAGTAGACGGCAGCTAACTTTAGGTATGAGTAAAATAGTAGGGGAAAGGGGGGCTGTGTGCCTGTATTAATAGTTCCATCAGTGATGTTTACTATTTTGACAAATAGCAGATGCGTGGGAACTTAAACGACGCATAAGAACCAATCGCGTGGGACGCTTTGCTCTCGACCCCAATAGTGAGTTGTTCGCATTCAAGGTCAAACCTATACTTACGTGCCGGCATACACAACAATATCTACTGTGTTGCAAAATTGTACCAATAGACCACCTATATTAAGTGCAGTAGGTAACAAGAGACATAGATTTATTGTAGGAAAATTTGGATTGTTCGAAGATATTATTTAAATTATGTCGTCATAGAATTAAGGGTATCTAACAGAAGTGATTGCATGTTGTAAATATTGTTTAACGTAGTGAAATTAGTGAGTTTTAAAGTGGTGGTTCTTTGGGCTTCCTTATAGTGATGGTTTCGAGCAATTGGTGTCATAATTCTATGAATAAGTCTACGTAAACCTGCATTGGCAGACTTCACACACCTTTGAGAACTTTTAGGGAACTCTCAGGAGTGCAGGTTTCCTCACGATGTTTTCCTTCACCGTTAAGGCAAGTGATAATTAATTGCTTAAAACACACATAACTCAGAGCCAGAGGTGTGTGCCCAGGATCGAACCTCGGACCTCCCGAGTAAAACTTGAAGTCTCAACCACTGGACCATCACTGCATATGATGACCACCATGGCCACTGGGTCAGCGTGGTGAGCTATGGCCTAATACCCTCCTCATTTTGAGGAGGAGACCCAACTCAGCAGTGGGCCATTGAAGGGTCGTAATGATGAAACTTGCATTTGGGTCATTAAACTCGAGGCTTTGTTCGACTTAATACTTCAAGAGATATAAATTAATATAGTATCAACATCCTTGCTTCTTTAATTATTATTATATTATCACAGCTTCATTTTACGTAATTTAAGGTTAACTTAATGTAGTTTCTAGCTTCCTTGCAAGTATTACAGTACAAAAAAATCATATACGTCGAATAAAGTTGTTTATATAATTAGGATCAAACTTCACTTGGTTAGTTCGTTTGATCATTAATTATTATCTCTGTAGTAATAAATCCAAGTTGTCCATAGAATTACAAGATGATACTTGATAGGAGATAGAAAAAAGTTTAAAATCGTATTCTTTTAGGAAAGATTGTTATATAGATATAGTTAAAAAGTAAAACCGCAAATGTCGTTATTTTCATTAATTTATTTGAATATAAAAATCAAGCGGTCAAACGTATATATATTCTCAAGATGTAATATTTAACCGCATTTAAATTTAATTCCTCCGCCATCATTTGCATACGTAAAAATTGACGATAACATTATAGGTCGTTAAGAGTTGGGTTGTTCATAACTTGGCGGTTCATATCTTTTGGTTGGCAACTTTGTGAAAACCGCGCCATGTATTACTTGCTCATAGAATATTTAAAAAGAAACGTTAAGTTGTGTATTTTATATATTTTAATTTAAAAAAAAAATAGATTTACCAGAATTATGATGTTTTAATTTTTACACTCTTTTTAATGTAGTAAATAATTATAAAAGGGGGACTATTCTTGCTTTGATAACCATTTTTTTAATACCTATCTCCATGTTTGACAGTCTGCCATATTTTATTTAGCAGGAACGCAGACACCACTTATCGAAAATATTAAAATTATAAAAAAGTCAATTTTAGGTTTTTCTGCGTTTACATTTACTTAATAACGATTATATAGACTTTTAAATTCTTTTTAATTCACTTTCAACTAAACTAAATGTTGCCCAGTGGTTACTTTAATGTGTTACTCGGAAGGTCCGAGTTCGATCCCCCACACAGGCATACATACCTTTGACTTTTCTGAGTTATATGTGTTTTAGGCAATTAAATATCACTTGCTTTAACGGTGAAGGAAAACATCCAACATCCTCCTCATTCTGAGGGAGAGGCTCGGCTCAGCAATGGCTCATCAACGGCTGATGATGAAAAAAAAGTGTATGAAAAATTTAGTTCTTATAGTTTTAGTTCAAGATATGATCCATGTACTAATAAAGCAAATTAAAAAAATAAAAATTATGAGAAAATAAAACAAAAATTATAATAAGAGTTATAATTTAAGCAGCATTGAATTGGATAGCATTTTTGTTTCGATGGTTGCACGATTGCTACACATCCGAAATAAATTCGTTTTAATATAATTATAACTACAAAGACACTGACATGAAAATTATCTTCGTAGTAGTTCTGTAAGTTTTAAAATGTCTTATCTGTATATTTATAATACTCTATGAGCCTCAAGCTATTAACAAGTTCTACGAACACAAAACACGAACATAAAGTTCTATCATATCATAATAGGTGTGATCCTGCCCTAATATCATTTGAGAGGCACTTAAGGCTAACTTTCCAATAAACTTAATATTTTTATGAGACAGGTTGGCTGTAAAAAGGCCTGCCCTGACATTTGTTTGGCAGTTTCGCAGAATTTTCGCATTTAACCTATGATTATTATGGTAAATTTTTTCGCGATGATGCTAGCTTTTTGGATTATTAAAAGTTATTTTTTTATGTTAACAAAATTAACTACTTTGTTACAGCAATATCGCAGACGATTTGTTTGAGAATATTGGTCATTTTAATAAAGGAGGGAAATGAACAATATTCAACTTCATTGAAATTTATGATTTTAGGATTTATTGAATTACAGCTTTAAGTAAGTGATGTGAGTTATAAAGGATCCTTTAAGTTTACAAATGGGTTGCAAGCGCCTAGTCTCCTATCTGCCAATTCAAAAGTCAAAATAAAACCCTTTAATTAATAATAAGTAAAACAGCTCAACCTTCAATGATAGACGGGATTTAATATAAAATATAATTTATATGTATAAACAAACAAAACATATGAAAAATGCAAAAACTGGCTCTCACATAACCCCTCACAAGTTAATTGTTCAACAACATACAGACGTAGAACAAAAACAAACTATTGCACGCTCAGTTGACTAATAACACCGTAAAGGGCCATCGGGTAAAATTGAGGGGGTAGAATAAAACAAAGACGTATAGAATCGCTATAAATTATTGCTTCGTATGATAGGGGGCTGACTTTTTATTGGTTTGTGTTAATTGAAAGGGTTGGTATGATGTTAAATTGGTGTGTAATTCAGATATACAATAAAATATACCAATTGGCTAAAACTGTGTAAGGATGACCAATTTTAATGCCTGAGGGTTGTGACCCATATGCAAGTTTACAAGGGCTACATACAATGATCAACACTGCTCGACCTAGTTACCTAATATTTAACAAAAGTAAATTATAAAGTTCACAACTCGAGTAAACATCAATAATGAAATGAAAAAAGATTATATATTCCAATGATGAGTGGATCACTTATAGTTAGATGCATTTAAATAGTGTTTTAAAGTTTAATTAAAGTAAAATATGCTACACCATTCACAAGTGTAACACAGTATAAGCCATTCTCATCATCCCCATGAATAATCAAAGGCTTATGTCGCTCACATAAGACAATGAAATTAAAATTTCAGTTGAGTCAGTGGCGCTGCTCCAACGTCCAGCTGTACTGTTGTATGCAGATTTAATGTACCATGGGAAAAATGTGATAGGACTGAAGAATCCAAAATGGATAGAGTCTGAACTTAAACATTGCTTTAACCTGAATCTCTCTATTAGTCAAAGCCCTTATAAAATTTTATGATCATAAAACTTATATCAGTAATTATATTTATCAGTTCCTAAAGGCTATCCTTAATTAAGTATTTTTTTAGGGTTGTTATATATTACATGTTTATATTAGTTTCAATTTGTTTAACTTTAGAAGCCTTCTTATTGACATCTGCAGAAATTATTATCTGTTACTATGTTATGTGTGTTTTGAGCGATTTAATATCACTTGCTTTAACAGCTAAGGAAAACATCGTAAGGAAACCTGCACTTCCGGGTCCTTCAGGGTTCCCTAAAAGTTCTCAAAGATGTGTGAAGTCTGGCAACCTGCTCTGAGCCAGCGTGTTGAAGTATGGCCTAGCCCCTTCTATTCTTTATTTTCTGAACCGAAGATACTGCTCACCATTGGGCCAATAATGGGTCGTGATGATGATGATGACTATGCTATGTATTCTATTTCATTGATGATTATTTTAAAAAAATCAATTGGTTAACAACTTCAAGTAATTACCTTTCTGCATCTAAGGTCAATGTTAAGATAGCATTATATTTCAATAAGACGATATAATGAAACATTCTCAAACTTGCTAGCTGTACTAATACATGATGCATTACACTCAGCATCGCGGTCGGTTCCATTGTGATATTGTGACCTGATTCCACCAGCTCTATTTATAACTGACGGCTTTTGACTTAGATTTGACACAATTCTGTATACATGTCAAAAACATCTGGAATGTTTTGTTTTTATCCATATCACACTACATTTATAACGTGACTTAAAGTATTTATAAAGACTGTACAGTAACTCTCCCAAAAGATAAAAATAAAAGAACAAAAAGTAAAAAACACGGATAAATTTCACATAAGTATTTTACAACTCTTAGGTATATTAACACATGAAATAAAAAAAAAGCTATGATTATTTTTTAAAAAGATAACGTTATTATCGTTAAATGACATTTTATCAAAATTTGTATAGTACAACCAGCATTCAATGTGTCGTCTGATAACGAATGCGGCCTTTGAGATAAAATCACCTCGCAGCTTCCCACAGGCTTTGGAGGCCATGCTCTGATTTCTGTAGCGAAATATGTCTCTAGTTTTTTGAAGTATGTCACCTCTTTGGGATGTAGATATTTTTATAATATTATGTAAAACATTTTTTCATGTAAAAAGTCTTCATTAATTTTTTTTTTTTAAATCATGACCTACTCTAAATGGAATATTTCCTTAATACTGTTTTAGTTAACTCATCTTGTACTCTATTTACTGCTTTGATTATTAGTATATTAATTACTAAATAAATAAACAATCTCGCTTTGTCTATGAATACGTAATATAAATACGATGATTGATCACCCCCGCTCTGCGAAAACTATAAGACCAATTACTTATTAATTAACCATATCGGAAATGGCTGATGAGCCGTCTTTAATTGGACTATAAATCATACTCGGTGGTCCAATCGGGTACCCCCACACTTGATAACGTTTTCGGTACGTTAGGCTCTCTAACAGCTGATTCAGGACTCTGTGGCTTTCCACTAGACTTGCACTTTCTTTGCTAATATCGAAAAATAACAAGTTTAACACTACCATGAAATTTGGAGTCTAATTCTTTCGCAAATAAGGTTGAAATTCCTTGGTATCCCTCAGGGACGTATATTGGAACCGCAATTGCAGAGTTTGTAACTGAAGCGTCTTAAGATGATTTATGATATGTAGTACGGTTGACGTTTACGAGTTAACAGCCGCGGTGGGTAGGCCTTTTAATCAACTATGCTAATGTAAGGCTGATCTCAGCAACGGCTCGCTAAGCCTAATGTCAATATTAGACTCTAATTGAATATGTGAATGTGAGCAAAATTTAATCAAGGTCCCCGAGTCACTATATTCCGAGGGTAATATTATCCCTTCGTTATATGCTGACCTATTTATTATTGTACCATGAACTATTAATAACAGAGCAACTTTTCCTCTCTTTTATTAAGGAAATAGTAACATTTATCTTTTTTAACTGGAGCAGCATAATGAAATTGGATACTCCTCTGATTAAATATTTATGAGTGTTTTCAAACTTTGAGTTGTTAAAAACAATTTTTAGGGAGGTTAACGTAATGGCGGTCAATGGGAAACGTGGGTTTAAAATTCAAGTATCACGATATCTCATCCGCAATATCTCACGTACGATCTGTATTACCGCTTTTAGGATCGCAGAACGGATCCCCGAAAATTGAGGGTGATAACAAAAATTTCTACCTGAGATATATTGTTTGTACACGGAGATGTCATAAAGTTGTTTATTTAACTTTTATCGCAACTAACCGATAAGTTTATATTGATAATGAAATCGTAAGTTGATTTTGTTTGTTTTGCCTCACGAAAAGATTTGATATGTATTTAGTAAATGAAAAAGAAATTAATAATGTAAAAGAAAGTTAAAAATTATATTTGAATGTCACTGTTAGTCATAAAAAGGAATTTAAAAATCTCGCATTAATTAAAAGAGCCAAAACATAATAAGCCGTAACCGTTCAAACAAATATGTTCATAAAATCAAGATAACCTTTTGACATGCATTGTAATTGACCTTGCTCAGTACTCAAAACTCCCCTCAAAAGCCCTAATTATTCTCAATCGAGCAAAGAACTCGAGTAAAGAGGTTTGCGACCACTTACAAATGAATTAAGAACTATTGCGAACAATACTCATCCAATTAGCGAAAGAAGACTTGCCAATTATAAATTTGAATTATAATTTATTTAATTGGTATGACTAAGCTCATTGAATGAAATTAAAATCAGATTCAGCTGAATAATTTCTAACGTAAATTTTATAAAATATTTTTCCCATAAATTTCATAATTGCTACGAAAACTACGACAAAATTTCTAAATTTCTGATTTGGCTAAAACTTTCAGATTTAATCATTTTACCAAGAATATTAAAATTATCAAGTCTGTATATTTGTTTTGATATAAATAATTTGTCACTAAAATCATCCTATCCCATTTAATCATCAATATTAATGCATGAATGATTTAATGTAGTTAGGGCAATAGGTACAACCAAATTTTTAAAAGCAAAAAATATACAATTTTGGATTAAAAACCGGTCAGCAGTTGAATAGAAATAAGTTGTACTTGCTAGTTTTGATGAAATTGAAATGCCGCACAGATGGTGAATGGGTATCACAGATGCCCTGTCACAGTTATTCGACTCTCAATGGGGCATACTAATAGGCGTGCCCTATTAATTATATCCGACGAGAAAATTTTAAGGCAAGAAATCCCGGCCATCATGCCTAATACCAAATGAAATGGGTCCACTCGCTGGACCCTTGAATTACTTCTTACACAAAGTGTAAGAGTACAGCGATTATCAAGATTATAAATTTTGAAAGTTGTCTTAAATAGATTCCAATTTCTTTAGTCGTTTCAATATTTTTCGTATCAGCAGTAACTCAGTAAGTAAGTGTTAAATTCACGATAGAAAAACCGTAAATTCGACTCATGATATGAACCCAATCAGTAGTGAATTGATGTGTGAAGTGATGTGAAAGCACTTAGTTTAATTATGTTAAAAGAGGTCAAGATTCACGCATCGTCTAGAAACATCAGTCGTATATAATCGGTGTTATAGAATTCTTTATTTTCTAGGATAGTCCAATAATGCGACTATCAGACTGTTAAATATTAGTTTTATTTCTGAATTAATTTTATTAATCCGTAATGTTATGTTCGCCAAACTCTTTGAAATGGACCCTCATCCAATGTAGTGAACGTCGATTCATACCTGTCATAACGCCGGCTACGGAGATTGCAGAGGCGTGTTGCTACTATTTTGTACCATTGTAAACGCCATTTGGGATTATATTTGGCAAGTGGACTCAATCCTATTGTCTTTCAGCTTCTGTTAGTGTAATTGGACTTAAATCTTGTCACTCATTTACGAGTATACCCTAAATAGGTACTATGACTATTACATGGTTATGCGTAGAGCCGTTGTCTAAAGTCTGGATTCTTTTATTAACTTTATGTATATTATATTTCAAAAATGAAATTGATTTAAATATAATTTTACTCTTAACTTTATGTCCCTTTGAAGATAAATAAAAATAAATTATTTAAACTTTAATTTCTGCTGTTTTCACAAACCTCTTTAAAGAAATATTAACAAACGACACAACATCTGACCTCCTTTCTGCCTGAAGTCCGATAACAGCCGTCCGACAACGAATTTATCAGACAAAACAACTTACACAATTGCGTGCATAAAGGAAAATTGAAACGGGGAAAACTAAAATATAATAAAACGAGAGTACATAGGCAGGACAATCCACCGACCTAGTTGTGGAAATTGGATGGCAAGAGAAGATTTATCACTAACGTCTGAAGATATTATGTGAGTGATGCAATAGCTCTGGATGAACTAAGATTTTTATTTGCTCAGACGAAGGTTTCTTTCTCGTATTAATCTTACGTCTATTAATTACTTGTACTTTGAGATACTAGTTGCTTGTCCTTGGAGTTTGTTTACGTCAGTCAATACTGCAATTTACTTACCAACTAATACTACTTATATATCATAATCGTGGATCGCTAGTATTTAATTAAAAACAAAAAAAGGGTGATGGCTTGATCATATGCTAAGATAGATGGACAAATGGAGGCATGAGATGATCTAATGGTAAGTATAGAAAACCGGTCAAGTGCGAGAAGGCCTAAATCCGTACCAATATTAGGCAGAAAATCACGTCTATTGAATGGGAGCTCCCCTTAAATATTTATTTAATTCTGTTTTTAGTATTTGTTGTTATAGGGACAACAGAACTACATCATTTGTGAACATTTCAACTGTCTAGCTAACATATGATAGGGTCCCGTTTTTACTCTTTGGAGACGGAACCCTAAAAATGAACAAATAAATCAAGACGAAATTTAATAAGGACATTGATCTAGAAAAATTTAAATAAGTATGGCAAGTGATTATTTTAGTAACAGTAGGAAATAATTACAAGAATAAAAGTATATGATATTATTATTTTAAATCTCATAATGTTGTCATTCTAATTAATAATTTATTAACAATGAGAAATGAAATGGTAGATCAGAATAAAACATTCTAGACGCCTTCCCAATTAGACCATCCGAAGGCACAATTCTAAGCTTTTGACATAAAATGAATTACTCAATTAAATCCCTTATTGTTCGTGAAGGTTAAACGAGAATATTTTTGAATAAAAATTTGTACATTTATCATTTCTAACTTATTATTAAATTATATTAACTTCAATAGCGGTCTATTTTTTATTAAAACACGAGCGAAAGATTGAATACCGCTCATGATAGTATTCGAGGGTAGTTCCTTTTATTCGTTCCGATAGGATTGGGCCAGTTTGTCAAGTGTTGTCGCACAGTACACATTAAAATAAGAAGACTAAGTGGTGGAGCTGAGAGCTTACGCGGGGTAGAAGACGTCTCTAAATCTGCTCCTGGTTCTTTGGCCCCAGACACTATTCGTATTCCGTCTAGATTACACGTTAGTATTGTCATTTGAGTATTTCTGTATAACTCCCATATTCCTTGACTCGATAGATCTTTGAAGATCAATAGAAATAAAGAATATTTTCGATGTTGATATCTAGTTTCAAAAACATAGAATTTTCCAAAAATCATAAAAACATTAGAACAACATTTTACGTCACGTTCATAGTAAGGGCCACTTGTCTCACGACATTGGGACCCGACACAATAAATCAAGCCTACTCAAAATCCAATCTGTCATAGTATGCAAGGTTTTACACCTAACGACTTTTATTTTATTACATTTTCTATTGTCTTTTGCATACAGTTTATTGACACGCATTTGCATAAGAGTAAAACAATATTTTGAGTATACAATCCATCCATATCGTAAAGTTTAAACAAGCTCACGTTTTGTAAGAACTGTATTAATTTTCATTTCATAAAATGATAAATTAATAAATTCTATGCAGTCTACACTTAAATGACAACAATTCTACGGAAACAGTTCTCTCAATTTCAGTAAGAAGTTAAAATACTTTTATGAGTTTCCACATGAAACGGAATAAAACTGAGATACAACTATTGGCACGGAAGTATAGCCTTTTTAACGGATAGCGCGGGGCGAGAGCAGCACGTCACACGTGATTGGTTCTTATGCGACGTTTCAGTTCCCGCGCGTCTGCCACGTCACGGATGGAACTGCTACAAAGACAATTTTATAGAAGAAATTGTATAATATGATTTGGTTCTAAGAAAACTATTACAATTACTGTTGATGATTATGTTAATGTATCGTATCTGATGTATCGTATGAGAAAGTAAACAAAATCGTCACCATGTCGTTAGTAGTAAAGCGTACAAGTTAAAACAACCGACTTATCTGCAAACACATGTTACAACAAACTGATAAAAAATATGTAAAATTTTAAACTTGTCTATTCTGGGGTGGTCTTGTACCACGTGTGACTACTTAAACAGTACTTGAGATACTTCAGTAGATATTATTGATTTCTGCTTTATTTTAATTGCGACTAATCTAAATATAATTATTTAATTCATTGTCAGACTCCATCTCATCTTCGCGATGCGAAGAAATAAATGAAATTTTGAATTCATTTCTTTTAGAATTAAAGTTTAAATAATATATAATATAGGTTACTTTCACTAATGACGTCAATTCTCTATCTATCCAAAGTAATATATAATCTTAATTCAATCGAAATTGATGTAGTAATTTCTAATATTAGTTATAATAGAAAAACAGACAACCTTATACTAAATAACGACTTTCAAATTTAACCCCAGTCACGTAATTGACTTCAGAAAGCTCCGTCGTAAACAGATAACTACGAATCAATATAACAAAACTTTGGCACCAAAATTTAACTAGGCACCCTTACTATACTGAACCCAGCAGTTTATTGCATCGCAAATTAGCAACGGTCAGTATCCGCTTTAATCGTACCAAATTTTCAATATAGATCGAAACCACCCTCATAAGGAGTTTCATCTATATACTCTTCGGCTTAAAGTTCAAATTCCTGATCATGTTCAGCAAGAAGCATTTCAAGATATTGTTAAATTAAATTAGACTTACTGATGTTAGGATCAGATCTGAATTTTCAATGTGCTGATACACTTAGCGTGTCCTAAGAATCGTCCACGTTGTCCAAATTGCTCCAGGAGTGACAGCGTTGGTTTAACTTAGTGATTTCGTAAGGGAGCTCTAAGTCCGGGATCTTTGTTTATTATTGTTTGTACATTCTGTTCTTGAATATTAATACTGTCTCTAAACAAATTTGCTGTATCTAATTTTCTATAGTGTTATATTTTTATTAGATTGACATCATTTATAAACTACTTCCTCAGTTCGCCCACATCTTTATTTCTTCAATTTCTTTGCTATACAGTCACTTTAGATATTTAGATTTTTGCTGTCAAAATTTAACCTACACCTTGTTATCTTCGCTATTTAATCATATACCTATTATGCCGTTATTTATAATTTACACGTCCTTCTAGATTGGTACTACTACTTTCTGTTCTTCTTTCTAGCATTATATTAATAACCTCAAATATTATTGATATCAAATAATTAATACGTCCTTCTTGATTGCCACTACTACTTTCTGTGCTTCTGTCTAGCGTTGATATCTATTGATAAGTAATTCCTCAATAATAATTAACGTTATGTAAGTGATTATGCAAATCAAAATTAATTTTTACCTAAATATTTCTATTATCTACTGTCTGCAGTTTTTTCTACATTTCCATAAATAACATACTCTAATTTTTATCAGTTTTAGCCGCAATCTCTTTTATTTCTTACTTTGAAATATTGGGGGATTAGTTTTGGGTTGTAAACTGAGACGGGTATTTAAAAGCATTTGACAAAAAATTAACCGGTGACACTTATGATAAAGTAGAGATATTTCAGCTTATTAGGATTTGTTTATTCAACTGTAATGCCATCCATTTAGTAAGCTGTAAAAATATAAGCTAAGTGGTTAAAATAATTTACTATCATCTGTTGGAAACCAGAATTAAACCCTAAGATGGAATTTCAAAGCTTGTTAATTCCCGAGTGTTGACAACGACGTGTGATGTTACTCCAGCACAAAGGAGGTGATATAGTCTGAAGGGTTAAGGGTCAGATTTACAATACTATAATAGTAGGTATGCAACTACAACTAAGAAATTTTAGAACATCAGATTACAATATTAGTTTTGCCATTGGAAAATTGTCATTCCCATACATTGATAGTTTAGTTTACCAACAGCAAAAAATTAATTTTTTACTTTTATTTATATTTGATTCGAGATTTTTTTTGTACTCAGTAAGAAATATACTATTATAGTTTTAGCATAACTTTGCCCAGTAGCAAAACGTTTAAACCCACCTGCCACTTTTTCAAATACAAAACTTTAACCAAGCCAATTATTGTCAAGGAAAGTTGTTCCGTTTGTACAGCGGTTCCCAAAGTTATTTGACCGCCAAATCGAATCACTATTTTGAAATCCACAAAAAGAAGTCTCTACAGACTATTGTAGATTTAATTTATTAAAGATAATATGAGGTAGAGCTCATTTAATAATGAGACTATCGCTGTTTAGTCGAATGCTCTTTCGATTGGAGTACTTCTCGCTTTAGTTCTTCTAAAAACTACAGTTTTTCTTCTTCTACTTTGCCTTTTCCCTATATTTGGGGTCGGCTCTCCTCATTTTTAGGCTCCAAGTTTTTCTATCTTGGATGATCTGTTTATCAACTAGGAGTGCGCGTTCCCGGTCTCTGTACACGGATGCCTACCACGTGGTAATTAGACGCCTTCTTCTTCCTAAAACTAAAGTAAAAATTTATAATTTATCAAAAAAAAAAATTTAAATCACGTGTACTAGATCAAGAAGAAATTGTAGTTCAATGTCTATATCACAAAAATCGTAACCTGGTTTGATTTAGCCACCACTACTTCAACCCACTACTTTAACCTTACCACCATCACAAGGGCTGGTGGTAGGGGATCTGTTCCCCGACTGGCTTGCGACACCAGCATGCGAATCCGATCGCCAAGTGTCATAGACGCATTCCGGTTGAGCCGCATGTGGGTCAGACTTACCCCCTCCCTCTCCCATCCCATTAATGCTGTGGGTCTAGTGGACTCTGGGCTCTTGCCTAGGGTCCGCTGAATCCGCATCATTTTGCAACCCAACGACAAAACGAAAGAGTGTTTCTTGTTTTTCCGATGTCCACGGGCGATGGTTGCCACTTACCATCACGTGGACCATCTGCTCGTTTGCACCTTATCTATTATAAAAAAAAAAGGGCAAGGAGGAAGACTTCAACCAAACACCATCATTTTATATGAAGAACAAATGATAATCAAACCCTATGTAAATAACGACATTATAGAAGTTTAACAAATACTTGATAATTAATTATTTATTTACTCACATAATTACTGACCACATTTTTAAGTGTACGCCTGTAAATTATCATGGAGCCCTCAGGGTTGGCATAGAGAAGTTTGGGAACCACTGAACTAGCATCATTATAGCTATTAAGCCTTCAATTAATTGTAAGATATTCAAACTAGATCGGCACAACCAATTTGCTAGTTATAAATTCAAAATGCATCCAACCGGAAAATTGTATTGGGACCTGAATTCCGTTGGACAGCAAGGGTAGCTGCAGGACGGTCTCATATAGACTGGCTTGGAACAGGCTGTGGGCTGAGGTGAAGCCGTCCGTCACGCTTGTCGTTGCACGTTAATTGATGCATTTATGTCTTGTGTTTGTTGGATTGTAAATTTCTACTTGAGATATTAATTTTGATAAATGAAATATATAAGCTTCTTAAATTAAGTGTTGTCTAATTAAATAAATAAAAATGGATATGAAGAAGAAAAACTGTTATCGTATGCGTAACCTGCTGTTAGCAAATAGCAACATACGTATATATTTTTAAAGTATGGATGGAATTTTCAGTGGTATCTTGTGATAAAACCGTGTTATCTAACAAAATTAAAAAAAAAATAAAAAATTACTCGCTACGCTGCATGGAATCACGCCGGCCCGTCGACGTGTATTTTTTGTTTATATTGATATATTTAATTTTGTAATATCTTTGGAATGGAATGTCCGATTTCAATAATTCAAAAAGTAATCAACAGGTATTGAAACAGTATTGAATACGAAATAATTTATTTGTATCAGACCATGTTATCCATACCTTTTTATTATGGAGTACATGGTCAGGAGTTATTTGAAGTACATGGTCTGATTTTGATATGCATTTCTGATGATATCATTCAACTTTTCAAATGTAAAAAAGTAGTTATAGTGACATTAAAATAATTGTACATATTGTCACGCGAAGTTTTTTGTATATAATGATCGGTCCAGTTTTTATTTTCATTCGTTACATACAAAAATGCAAATCTTTAGATTAATTAGCTCTATTTATAAAGGATTTATTTTGGCATAACCAAACATACACTACATACAATATTAGTATTTGTTATATAAATATAATAATTAAGGTCTTTAATAAAATAAATAAGTTATGAAAATAAGTTCCCGTCAGTGCGCAAATGCCTTACCCATTTGGTTTATAGAGGTCAGTCCAGGATTGTGAGGTGGATGACCGTAGGACAGAACCATCTCATTTAGTGGGATTTACTTGTAATGGATTACAAAAATTATTTAAACATAATAGATTATAGAAATTATGTGTTGTTTTGTAGTATACTAGTAACCCGCCCCGGCTTCGCACAGTCTTTATAATATGCATGTAATATATATCACTATGTATATTGGTGAAAACCGCATCAAAAGCCGTAGCGTAGTTTAAAAGATCTAATTGTATAGACAGCGGGAAGCAATTGTTTCCATTCATTCAGTCATTCAATAGTACAGACAAATACATTCTCCTTTACTACCTCAGTCATACGAGAGATGCAGTGCAATGCGGACGTGTGGGTAGTCTGTCCAATAAGCATATGAACGAGCCGTAAAGTTATATTTTAGGAAAAATATTTATATCTAGCAGTTTTAGATCAAGTTTAAAGTTTCAGTTTCGTTCCCCCATGAGGGGACGGGTAAGAATACTATTCCCCTCTGGCGCTGGTAGAGCATCTCGTAAGAGCCGAGTAACCCAGCACCCCCTTGGTGGTAGGGGGACTGTTTTCCATCCCATTACCTGCGGTTCCGGTGAACACCGACTTCTTGTTTAGGGTCCATAGTAACCGCAGCAGTCTTCTCTTCGCTCCCCCTCCTCACTCTATCTTCGCGGCAACGCATCAGCCAAGCCAAGAGATACCCTCTAGTTTTGTCAATGTCCATGGGCGAGGGTGGCCACTTTCCATCAGGAACCGTATCCTCGTTTGTCCCTTATCTATCATAAAAAAAGAATCCTCTTCATATGAGCGTGGTAACTGCTACAGACATGGAGAGAGATATGATACCCATTACCAGAGACCCAGGAGCAGGTTTAAAGAGCTCTTTCATAATATATTAACTCTCACCTCCACCACTCGACCTCGCTAACGACAATAGATAATAAAGTAAACTTACATGGACCTCGAGAAGGGTAACCTTAACCACGACACTATAACACTAACTACCATGTTTACTGCACGAAAACACCAGAGAGACTGAGACTAATCCATCGCACTAAAGGTTATATATTGTCCTCACGTCGGTATACTTGAAATAATATAAAATGATCTACCCGCTACTACTACTTTATAAACAGTGTTGCTAACATAACAAAAGTTATATTATTATTTTGGTTTAATTTAGTCAAAAATGAGTAAAGTAACAATTTTCTTACTAATATTATAAAGGCGAAATTTTATATATAAGTATGTATGTTTGTTACTCTTTCACGCAAAAACTACTGAATGGATTTTAATGAAACTTTAAATTAATCTAGCTTACACATCAGAATAATAGATAAGCTATAATTTATGAAGATATTGTGTGAATTGTCCAACATATATGGATAAGTTTGCAGCAAGTAGGCTCGCTCGTGTGTAGTGTGTGTATAGTGGTGTACGCTGCTGTGTGTGTGTGTGTGTGTACGTAAGAGCTACACGTGTAACATATATAATGTATAATGGAAACGTTTATCCTACTAATATTATAAACGTGAAAGTTTGTAAGAATGTATGGATGTATGTCTCTTTCACGTAAAAACTACTGAATGGATTTTGATGAAACTTTACAATAATATAGCTGTCAGAACAGAGAGACGATTTGAATATATTAATTAATTAATCAATCGAATATCACGATTCTGTAGTTTTTGAACAGGAACCCAGGCAGTGCCTTGGACTTGTGACCAAGGTGTAGGCTTAAGGGATCCCTTTATGTAATTACAACACTCGCCTCCACTCCTGGTCTCACTGTTTGTCTGAGGTTAGGTTAACATAAGGCTAACCTAACCTAACTTAAACCTAACCTAAGGTTGTATTAACACATCTAAATACAATGTAGGGACTCATAATAAATAAGACCTAAGAACTCACATGATCCTTAGTCCGATATCCGTGATGCGACACACTATTTGTTACACTTCAACTCCAGGTGATGTAGAGACTTGTCGAGAAATTAAAGTGTACTGCGTCAGTCGGGGAATATAAAGGGACTAGACAATGGTAGCAATGCCCCTCCACTAGTGGGGAAAAGTAAATCAACAAAACAGGAATAGGGCATCCCGATTAATCGATAATCTTTTACTCGTTTGAGACTGTTAAAAATCGTTGAATATTAAAATGACGCGACGGAAGTGATGATTAATTTTCTTTATCATTATCCTACTCTAATTATAGCCCGACACGGCCTTCACTATTATCCTACCCCAACTATACCCCGACATGGCTTATACATCAGAATAATATATAGGATATAATTTATATAAATAATGTGGTAAATTACACCCGAGCGAAGCTAGCACGCGTCGACTAGTCATACCTATAACAGATAAATTTCAACTCCTATACAAAATTAATTATCAAAAGGTATTAAACCCTTTAACTTTGAAGGTACACATAATATTTAATCTACGGTATATCCTACAGTATATAGCTTTATAACGTAACCTTTTACGGTTACACGCGGTTCGTAAAAACTAAGTACATACAAAGCCCTAAAATCTGAATTTCTAATAACATCTCTCGAGCGAAATGAACATACAACATAGCTCACCTACACATTCGTTATATCAAACATACTTGTACTAGATGTGACAACAAACGTACCTAATTAATTATTAAATAGTCTCTTCGGTTTCGCCTCCTATATTTTAGATAATTCCCACTATATCATTATAAATTATAATTTGTGTGTTATTCTGATGTGTAAGCTATATTATAGTAAAGTTTCACTAAAATCCATTCAGTAGTTTTTGCGTGAAAGAGGAACAAACATATATCCAGACATCCATACATTCTTACAAACTTTCGCGTTTATAATATTAGTAGGATAATTCCCACTATATCATTGTAAATTATAGCCTATGCGTTATTCTAATGTGTAAGCTATATTATAGTAAAGTTTCACTAAAATCGATTCAGTGGTTTTTGCGTGAAAGAGGAACAAACATATATCCAGACATCCATACATTCTTACAAACTTTCGCGTTTATAATATTAGTAGGATAATTCCCACTATATCATTGTAAATTATAGCCTATGCGTTATTCTAATGTGTAAGCTATATTATAGTAAAGTTTCACTAAAATCGATTCAGTGGTTTTTGCGTGAAAGAGGAACAAACATATATCCAGACATCCATACATTCTTACAAACTTTCGCGTTTATAATATTAGTAGGATAATTCCCACTATATTATTATACATTATAGCCTATGCGTTATTCTGATGTGTAAGCTATATTATAGTAAAGTTTCACTAAAATCGATTCAGTAGTTTTTGCGTGAAAGAGGAACAAACATATATCCAGACATCCATACATTCTTACAAACTTTCGCGTTTATAATATTAGTAAGATAATTCCCACTTTATCATTATAAATTATAGCCTATTCGTTATTCTGATGTGTAAGCTTGTTATAGTAAAGTTTCACTAAAATCCATTCAGTAGTTTTTGCGTGAACGAGTAACAAACATACATCCAGACATTCTTACAAACTTTTGCGTTAAAAATATTAATAGGATTTAAAAAAATGTACACCGCTCACATGACACCAATAACACGTCATTATCTCGTTACACATAATTGTGTTACTCTCATATTTATTGGACAGACTACCAACACGTCTACTCTCGCCCGTGGACCTCTATAATTTACGTGGTGTGATACCAAAAAAAATTTTAAATAATTT
The DNA here is from genome assembly GCA_905147385.1 of Limenitis camilla. Taxonomy (NCBI): domain Eukaryota; kingdom Metazoa; phylum Arthropoda; class Insecta; order Lepidoptera; family Nymphalidae; genus Limenitis; species Limenitis camilla. The sequence continues at coordinate 15,640,255 of LR990225.1, read as the reverse complement.
TTGTTACAATGCTCAAATGATACAAATCGTCTTCATGTCGTCACAAACAGCGGTACTCTCACATTTAATTGACAGACTACCAACACATCTACTCTCGCCCACAGATCTCTACAATTGAGATTTAAAATAAATAATTTAAAAAATATTAAATTGTTAGTAGCTGCAACCCGGCGACGTGTGTCGGTAGATAGTGAAGTAAACTGCTAACCAGCCTAATGGGCATCAAAAACAGGTTGGGAAATATTTTACAATTTTTTCAAAATTATTGCATATAAGGTAACTATTCGACCTTTTGACGACAAATTTTTTTTAAAAATGTATCTTAACCACATGGTTCAGAAAAAATCATTAATTCAATCAAGACTACTATGGGACATGTAAGGGTAAAAAATTTGTAATAAAAGACTCTTCCAGTAAACTAGTCAGAGGTAGCGAGCAAAGCGTCACACACGTAACCCGTTAGATCCCCCAAATGTTTAATTTTCCCCCGTCCCTTAGGGTGGAACCACTTGCCTTGTAATATATGATGACTGTAGTGCACGATAATCACTTATTTAATTGCAACATTTATTCTCTTGATTAAAATACTTGCTGAACGGCGAGGATACGAGTATAGAAGCTTCTAGAAATATTAATGGATAGACTAATAACACAAACTCAACTCATACTGTTACACAAAACTACTCGTCAACCTGCATCTGAAGTAGAAGAGCAATGTCCGAGTTTTCAAGCTAGTAGGTCCTTAATATTTAAGTATCTTAATAAGTTAAAAAATGCAAATGTGCTGCTGACTGTACAGATAAGAATGTAAGGTTAGCATCGTAGAAACGTTCTCACTCTTCAAGTGACTCAAACTTTATCGTTGGTCGTAACTAGGTGTATGTGAACCAACTTAGAGAGACCTCCACTTGTATATAATACTAGTATATTACAGAGTTCAAGTTAAAATGGTCGTCTGTGCAAGGAATTTCTGATATTAAGCCCGCGTTAGTTCTAATGGTTGAGGAAGAAAATTTGGTGCTTGTTACCAGCAATTGAGCGTTTAGACTCCTTTGATAGTTCGTTTTGTCTCTTTTGTTACGTTAACGCTAAACAGTAGTTATGTAGACGGCAATCAAGGTAAATACTTTACATTTAACTAAGGAGTTTAGTGTTCTTGTTAATACTAAATATTTCAGTAACTAAAGGATAAAACTAAATTGTGTTTTCCTATTTAGTTTTTTTAAGTACAATTGAGCTCTTTGTCGTAATTTGTGACAATAAAGGCTTTCATGCGTTATGTTTTTATGTGACAAAGTAAATACTGACACGTAATTACGCTGTAGCTTGTTTATTAAAAAGAAAATGTATGTTTATATGTAACTAGCCGACCCGCTCTCGCTTCGCTGAGGTGTATTCAAACTGTTCACTTACTCATACACACTCATTTATTAATTCACTAGTCGACCCGTCCCGGTTTCGCCCGGGTGCAATTTATCACGTGTATTTAGCTGTAACCGCTATGTCCCTGCATTTTAAATCTGTAATATCTTCGAAAATATTCATTCAAATTTCATGCTGTAAAGAGCCATATTGATCTATATTAAATGCACAATGTATTTAAGGTACTTAATTGGATAAGGATGAATGTTGTATTGTTTAAAATCGCTTCGTAAATAAACCATTATTTCTCATAAAAAGTAACGGAACAAAGATGATTATTGTGGGTTATCCCTACGGGATAGACATATACCATCCTAAACTTTTTTGTAGACCTTTTTTAGGTGTACAATACTGTAGTACATTATTTTGATCTATCTCGTAGGGTTCATCCAGCGTTCGCAATGTAAGCGCAAAAAATGTCTTTATTTACGACATCACATTAGAAACCTCTAAAATTATCAGTGTTTCTCTATTTAAACCTTCTTCATTACATATAAATCGATAATTCACACTATATCATTATAAATTTTAGCCTATATGTTATTTTTTTTGATGTGTAAGCTATATTTTCATTAAAATCCATTCAGTAGTTTTGCGTGAAAGCGTGACAAACATACATTCTTACAAACCTTTGCGTTTATCTATACTTTTATATCAAGAGGGAAGATTTGATTGTTTGTATGTTGGTTTGTTGCGAATAGGCTCGAAAAGTACTGAACCGATTTTGAAAATTCTTTTACCAATAGGAAGCTAAATCCTTTCCGGGTAACAAAGGCTATGTGGTGTTGCCATAAATACTCTAATTAAAAAGATATGGCCATTTAAGTGCCATAACCTGGTCATTTTGTAAATTGAAGAGTTTCTCAGGGACTACAAATCCGATTTAAATAAATTCTTTCACTGAGAGAAAACTACACTATTCGTGAGTGATAAAAGTGATTTAGTGTTCCCATATACATTTTTTAATTAATAGAATACGGCCATTTTGTTGCTACTAATCTGATTTTAAAAATTCTTTCACTGATAGAAGTCTATAGTAATTCCGTCCCTCATCCTCTTATAATACTATCACTCTCTTTTTTCTCTCATTAATTTTTATCTTTATCTGTTCAGAATGATCAGTCTTCTTTCAATTTCTTTCTTTCGATTATCTCTTTCTCCCCTCTCTTTTTCTCTCTCCTTTACCTATTAAATATTATTTTTGCTCTGTCCTCTCTCTTTTATTATCTATTGCTTTTCTTTTTCTTTCTATTATTTTTTTTATAACTTTTTCTCACTCTTTCTTTTTTCAAATAATGGAAAACTACACAATTACAGAGTGACAATTTAAGAACATCAATTATAATATTGCTTTAAATACCCGGAGCGAAGCGAGGGCAGGCCGCTAGTAATATTATATAAGTAATATTATAGTGATATAGTTATAACAATAGGTGATGGAGATTTATATGGAAGTTCGTTATATATAATTGGATATTTATAATTAGAAATATAAGGAGAAGTCAATATACTCCATATTGAAAAACACTACAAGGGGGTGCGTACAAGTTATGTGTGTTTTAAGCAATTAAATATCAGTTGCTTTAACGGCGAAGGAAAACATCGTGAGGAAACCTGCACGAGTGAGAGTTCCCTAAAAATTCTCAAAGGTGTGTGAAGTCTGCCAGAGTGGTGGACTATGGCCTAACACCCTCCTTATTCTGAGGAGGAGACCCGGCTCAGCTGTGGACCATTGACGGGTCGTGACGATGACAAGGGGGTGTGATATTTTATGGACTATTGGGTAAACGCAACGTAAATACTGCTACTGAACCGATAAATAACTAAATATTATGATCTCTTACAAATACGACAGGAACCTAAGCACTGCTTTAGACTTGTGACCAAGGTGTAGGCTTAAGGATTTCCTTTAAATGAACATAACACTCACCTCCACTGTTAGGTTAATATAAGGTTAGGTTAACCCAGGCCTAACTTACGCGTCGACATATAAACATTATTTTGATTGCATCCGGGCAAAGCTGGGGTGGGTCGACTAGTATTATGACAAAAGATATCTTTCTTGGGTTATAACAGTTATAATTGCGGTTTGTATAACAATTGTATGGATGTACAATTAATGTCTCTCCATGTAAGGATCAAGTTATATAGCAAGTGACTTCAATTTGAAGCTTTAAGAGAATGGCTTTGAAGTTATATCATGTACAGTCCAGAATATACTGCTTGATACTGTACACACGAGATACCAAGAAAAGCGGCGTTTTAATGCCTAAACTATTAGCAAAATACATGATGATCATAACACTTTGATTAAACCAGAAGCATAGAAAATGCTGGTCTCATTACTTTGATTAAACTATGTACCAGAGATATACTTATTATATTAATTTATTTTGACCTTATATGTTCCTGGGTACATCGTACTTTAAACGTCCAAATCTAAAAATACTGTCACACTCACGAAATACTTCGAAATGGATTCTAGCCTTACGACACCACACCACCTCCTCTACCACAATCCTCACCAGGTGACTCCGTTTGAGAACTGTAACAAGTCTATCGGAACAGAAGTCAATATATTGTCACGTGAGTATAATTGAAATAAAATAGAGGGAGGCGACTAGCCCCAAATACAAAGTTATAAACGGTGTTGCTAACTCAGGAATGACCATGACTTGTTCGCAATTATGACAATGAAAGGATTATTAATAAATCTGGTCTAATTCGAGTAAAAGTTTCAGACTGAACTGCTGATGTACTAAAACTCTCGCTAGTTTCTGAAGAAAAAATAGTGTTCTACACGTTTATTTAAACTCTTGATCGAATAAGGTTCGTGCGAACAAAGCCTAAGAATCATAAATCAAAGTCAGCAAGACCTTTTCAATTAATTCTCGCCCAAGGCCTTAGAAATATTTGCATCAGAATATGTAATCTGTAAGCTATTGTCGGTTCTTAGTAAAAAGGGTCAAGTATTGTAATAGCGATACAGTACCACGGTGTTTGTCTTTCGCTTTTCCTAAATGTTCATATTTGATTTGGGCCTTGCGGTCAGTTCACTTCAGCTTAGGTATACTACACATTGCTGGGTAATGGACGTCTTTATCGAATAGAATTTTCAACTATATTTCTAGCCATCAACCCATCGAAGTAACCCATATAAGATCAAAAACTAGTAGACACAAGTATAGACTCACATAGCTCTGTGGCGAACGAAGCGAAGATGTTGACGTATGTTCTGTCAGGATAAGGTTGTGTTGGATAGCGCTTATTTATTACCTAGATTAAGATTATATAGTTAAGTAACGCTCAAACAAAGATATATCTCGAGGATTTTAATGATGAGGAGGAAGGAGGAGAGGGAAATATTGGAAAACACTGGAAGAGGTGATGATGTTGAATGGACTATTGGGTAAACACAACGTAAATACGTCTACTGAACCGATAAGTAATCAAATATGACCTCTAACAATTAAGAGAGAAACCTAAGCAGTGTCTTGGACTTGTGACCAATGTGTCGGGTTAAGGAGCTCCTTTAAGTGATTACAACACTCCTACTTACAACCTTAGGCTCAGGCACTTTGTTTAAGCCCAAGGTTAACTCTCGCTCACATAAACCTAACATAACACAAGGCGTGGCAACTATTGTCAGGTACTCACGTGACCTTAATCGGACCTCACTTCCAGCACTAATACTGCCCTGCACAACACTAACACTATTCAGGGCCTACTTCAATCCTTGAGAGACCGCGCACGACTAAAACTATAGTCAGACTGTTTCGATTTCAGGCATATAAAGGGTCGAGACTGTCAAAATGACATAAGTGACTACTACCGTACTCCAACGCCCTAGATGGCGATAACGATTTGATTATTCGATAATCTTTTACTATTCTCCGACATATATATTTTGTCTTGATTAAACTAATTTATATTTCATGGTGTTGTTACTGGAGTTAAATATTACCTATAGCCTCATAGATGCACAGACTCACTGAGAAAAGGCTCGCAGCACAAATTCACACACTCACAAACTCGAAGACTTCTAAACACACATACGATCGGGTTACGTGGTGTTAAGTAATCACCGCTGCCCTCTGTGGGCAACAATTGGGGAGTTACAGAAGCGTTGCCGGTCTTTAAGGTGGAGATATACGCGAGTTTTGAAGGTTCCCATGTCGTAGTGTTCTGGATATACCGCCGAAGGTAGATCATTCCATAAGTTGATTGTGCGTGGAATAAAAGTTCTAGAGAAACGCACTGTTGAGGAACCACGCATCCAGATGATGAGGATGATATTTTAGTCTATAACGTGCAGTGTGATGGTGGAATTCGGCGGCAGGGATCAAATGGAAAAGCTCTTCAGAATACTCCCCGTGATATATGCGATAGAGGACGCACAATGAAGATACGTCTCTACGCAGTGCCAGGGGGTCCAGCCGTGAATGCAACACCGGGTCCTCGACTATCCGAGCAGCCCTTCTTTGAATGCGATCAAAGGGTTCAAGCTGATACTTAGGTGCACCAGCCCAGAGAGCTTGGCCTTGCTTGCCAAATGATCGCGAAATTGACAGTCACTCGAAATATCGAGGCCCAATATTGCAATACTAGGCGAGGCTTTAAGGGGAGCTTTAAGCTTTCTAGGGGAGTGTTATCGAAGAAGGGAGATACGACGAATGGGGTTTTTTTAGTAGTGAACGCGCAAACTTGTGTCTTCAGGGGGTTGACCTGGACTAAATTAGATTTAGCCCATTGCGAAACCTCCCCCAAAGACATGTTAATAGAAGACTTACAAAATCACAAACCTTGTAAAATTTCTTACTAACTTTATCTATATTGACTAGCCATCCTGACCTTCTATAAGGCTTCTATAATTTTTTTACTGAAACCTAACTTTTTTTTTTTTGGGTCACAAATATTTCACGAAATTATTTTTTCCAAAATTATTTTTATTTATATACCAAGATTAAATATTAGACAGCGAAAATTCAATACTTTTAATTTGTACGCAATACACCTTTAACCTTTCCTCGTCTCGAAGATTTTCTACTAATTTCTCCATTGTATTCTCTTTCATTGTTTATTTGCTCCTAATTTGGTATTTGGATAGGGTTTTAGCGTTTAAGGGTATTTGCTCTATGTTTAAGATCGCCTTTTCTTATTATACTATTTTTGGTTACAGGTAATTCATTTGTGGCGAAGATTTCCTATTAGGAAATAATAAGGTAAATAATGGAGGAGCCTTTAATATCTAGAAAAATAAATAAAGGTACATTTTATTAACGAAAAAGTGAGAGAGCCTAATAAGAAAAAATAAATTTCGTAATATATATAATATAAACTATTTCCATGAATCCTAACAAAAACAATAATTGTATTTTTTTTAATTGCAATAGATTCGTACTATTTGGAAAAAATTAAAATACATTTACATGATCATTTTCATTTTTCAGTATTTAAAAAAAATATTCCTTTATGCTACGTTCCTGTATTTTCTAACTGTATCTAAACCTCAACTGGTTAATGTTGTATATTTCATTTATATTATCAAACATTATTTTCTATCTTACATAAATATCTGTAAGAGATGGTTAGAATATAATTCACCTCTGCCGCTGGGAGAGCATATAGTAAGAGCACCCTTGACGGTAAAGGATCTGTTCCCCGATTAGTTTGTGACCACCGTCTTTGAGGCGTCTTGTTCGCGCAGCATGGGAGCCAGACTACCCTAAGATTAATGCTGCTGTTCCAGTTGATTCAGGGTTCTCGCTCAGGGTTCACTCAAATCGCAGCATTCTTCTCTTCACTCCGAAAAGGCCTTATGTCCTTTACATTAGACGTTTTATTATATATATATATGTCGTTTTAATGATGAGAAGGAAGGAGGAAGATGGAAATATTGGGGAACACTAAAAGGGGGTGATGATATTTAACGGACTATTGGGTAAACGCAACGTAGATACTTCTACTGAACCGATAAATGATCAAATATGATCTCTAACAATTACGAGAGATACCTAAGCAGTGCCTTGGACTTGTGACCAAGGTGTAGGTTTAAGAAATTCCTATAAGTAAATACGACACTCACCTCCACTGCTCAGGCTCTCTGTTTAAACCTAAGGTTAATCTCACATAAACCTAACCTAACATAAGACAATAGTAGCAATTAGATTGTAAGGTACTCACGTGACCTTGATCGGACAGCACTCCTAGCACTAACACTGCACTGCACAACACTCACTATTCAGAGACTACTTCACTTCTTGAGAGACTGAGACCGCGCACGACTAAGACTTCAATCAGACTGCCGATGGCACATAAGGGGTCGAGGGTCGAGACTGTCAAAACAACGGAAGTGACTCTACACGATTAGATTATTCGATAGTCTTTTACTATTCTCCGACATATATATATATATTATATATAGTTAATTCAAATATATTAAAAAAATATTAACGGTACGGGCAGTAGCCCTGTGTAGGAAGTAACGTCTAAAACTTCTAAATGTAGTCGTTGTTTGCAAAGAAAAATAACAAAAACATTATATATAATAACACAACCAAATGTTTTATCTATTATAATTCCATGAATGGGATTATTCTAAGTATTTCCTGTATGATGTAAACCAAACAATAGGAAGTCTCATTGTGAACATTTTCCTAGTAAACACACTACGAAAATGATATAATGCGAATTTATTTTTTCTTATAAATAACTATAGTCCTGGTAAATCCTTTCGTATAACTGTATACATTTAATTTTATTTATTATTTACAAAATTATAGACCAACAATCAGAAGAAAGATCTCTCTTGAAGACGTTTGCCGTTTGACTAAATTGCAACTGGATGGACGAAGAACGTAGAAGGAGATATCATGCCAAATGTATCATATTTAAAGGGAAGGATTATGTGGGTGCATGGCAGTGCCATCGGCATGTCAATCAAAAAATATAAAAATAATCAAAGCCAAGCCGTATAACATCCTTTTCTCGAACCAAAACACGGCATTTTTATTTTTTTAGTTAATTATAGCCAAAATATTTTAACTTCAAAATGTAGGTTTAAAATAGTATAGCTGCCGGCACGTAGGTATAGGTTTGACCTTGAAAACGCAGAAGTCACTATTAGGTACTTTTTAGCGAAGCGCGGGGCGTGAACAGCATTCACACGCGATTGGTTATTATGGGACGTGTCAGTTCCCGCGCGTCTGCTACGTTATGGATAGAACTGTCAATGCTGCTTGCTGCTGCAGCACGCCTATAATGCGCTAATCAAAACTCAAACTCAAAATATTTTATTTATTATTAAGTACATTTGATACGTCAGAAATTGATCGGTCAGTCAGTTTGTCTAAAACTACCACCAGCTCGGAAAGCAGTTTTCTGTTGAGAAGAGCCGGCCAGAAACTCAACAGTCGCTCTTTTCAAAAAGCCATGTTTACATAGTCTGTTATACAAATCATTTAGCTTGAGAGTCATTTAAGTAATCCTGTACATTATAGTATGCTTTATATATTAATGACTTCTTGATCCGAGTTTTAAATTGTTGAAGTGGCAAGTCTAATATAGTCTGTGGAATCTTATTATAGATGCGAACACCAAGCCCCATGAAACTATTACTGACTTTGAGGAGACTATAGTACGGCGTAACAAGTTTATTTCTGTTTCTAGTATTAACATTATGTTTGTCACTGTGTTTTGAATACGGAGAAATAAACAAAATATTACAATATGTGTATTGAGATTGGACTGTAAGGACGTATATTTTTTTATAAACATCTAAGGGAATCCTTCTCTTATGTTACTAATAAACTTTTGATGCAACTTTCCCCCGCTATTTTTCTCAGACCTAAAGTTAGCAGCTATATTAGATGTATATAGAGTTTAGGTTACATTAAAAAATCTGATTTGCACAACTCTTTATTATTAAGATAAGGCCAAATAAGTTATTGAGTATATTATTATAAACATAACATTTTTGGACATTTACAGATATCTCAGTTTCCAGTGAGCTTGTACGAGTTAACTTGTTCATTATAATTAAACCAGTGGGCTGCGTCACTGGGAATACAAGGACACTGAAATAATATCGTATTCGTAGCTTATGAGCTGTGTAAACTCACTTGCTAACTTTATATTATTATTCTAGTTACAATAACACTATATTATATTAATAAATTATTCAACTCACTTGTGTAATTTGTTCTTGTTACGCTGCTTTTAAATTTATAGCTCACACTGTGATGCTTTCAATAATTATATACGCATTTGGATTGAGCTCGCACGTCTACACTAATATTGTAAAGAATTTGTACTTTGTTATGTTGGTACAAAAAGTATTGGACTGATTTCAAAAATTCTTTCATCATTATAATGTTACATTATCTCTGAGTAACATAGGCTTTATTTATTACTAGAAAAAATCAGATATCTCTACTAATATTTAAATAATCTCTCTGCTACACGTTCAAAGCCGGGGCTGGTCGCTAGCTACCTATATGGAGTCACAATCAGTGTCTAGAATAGTTAAAGAAGTACTCATTACAATTTCCTCTAAACCAAACATTTAGAAAGATATCGTCAATGTTGCCAAGTCTATAATAATACTGTACTCATGCCACGCAACAGCAAAATGTTTGCGAAATCCTGGAGTGTCCGTCAGTAACTAAAAACTGATTCTTAAGCTTGAAAATAAATGAGAAATTTTCGTTAAATAACATGATATACCATTTCTAGGCCAACTATGAAGAACACGTACACTGTACATTGTAAATTCCCATACACAAAGCCATGAGCATAGCAAGTATAGACAACAACTCAAATTACACCATTTACGTGTACAGGTATTTTCAATAGCGATCCTTACCGCAGGACGCAATTTAGAATAAAGCAACCATAATTATTGGCTGAGAGCTAAAAGCAGTAGACGCTCAGTGTTGCCACACACTACTTAATAACATCTTAAGGGGGGTATATACCACCATTAGAAATAAATTTGGCACTATCTTTTGCTGTTGTTGTTGCTTATCACTATAATGGATTTTCGATGGATGTTTCGTTGTTTTATTTTTTATTTTATTTTAAAAATAATTGCTATAATCCGCAGAATTCACTAGCGAAGTGCCACTTCGTAAATGACGCTTGTAGAGTCAACTACTCCTGAAGATGCGATCTACTTGTGTGGTGTGTCCTGGTTCGGGTTTGCGTGTCTTACTTTTCTGTGGACGGTATGCTCTTCTGGGTTGTGTCGTACGAGTGGGTGGTTTCAGAATTGCGCGGATTATAGCAAGGTAACCTTTTTGATTCCTTTTTAATCATGAATTTCCGCAAAGTAACGCCTGATTAAATTCAATATTTAATTCAATGGGCTCTCTCATGGTTATATATTACATAACTGTTACTAAAAACTTCATGAAAAATGTAGACTCCAAATAAATATTATTTTCTTTCTTTTCGCAATTTTATACATATTTCAAAGGCCAAAGGAGTAATCATCATAATCATAACAAGTTGATGGCTTACGACTATGCCGGGTCTCCTCCGAATAAGAAGGGCGGGTAGGGTTGGAAGGTCAATAGACCTATGCAGAAAGTACTAAATACGTATTTTTAAGTGTGCGTTATTAATCTTAAGAAATGGAAGCATTTAAGAACCAAAAACAAAAAGGCCAAACTGCTACTTTGACTCATATACATTAAACCCATCTATGTACATTAAATTAAATATTAAATTTAAAATAATAATTCGTCGTCTTGACCTTAATTTTAGTGCTTTCTATACAAATCGAGTGCCATAAACTCTTACGTAATTCAACAGTAATGACGCTCGTTTAAAACTTCCCTGAGGTTGTAAATAATAGTTCATAAGGGCCGTATCGAATAGTAGTAGCCAAAATGGTAGGGTTTACTCGTCTTTTTCATGGAAGGCGTAAAAAATAGCGGCGCCATTTTGTTTTAAAATACAGTTAGCAACAACGTTCTAACTTTATATTCGCGGGCAGTACCTACTTTTGATTTTATTCCAAGACTACATATGTCGGGGATTTCAATGATGATGAGAAGGAAATGGAAGGAGGAAGGTGGGGAATATTGGGGAACACTAAAAGGGGGTGATGGTAATGAATGGAATATTGGGTAAACGCAACGCAGATACTTCTACTGAACCGATAAATGATCAAATATGATCTCTAACAATTACGAGAGAAACCTAAGCAGTGCCTTGGACTTGTGACCAAGGTGTAGGCTTAAGGACGTCCTTTAAGTAATTACAACACTCGCCTCCACTGCTAGGCTCTCTATTTAAACCCAAGGTTAAATGCACATAAACCGTATCTAACACAAGGCTAACCTTTTTTTTTTTTTTTTTACCCGGAGGAATCTGTATACAGATACTTGCCCAAGCGGGGACTTGGGAAAGTTATGCGGGGTTGGTGTGACTGCCTCTGAAGGAGACACCCCAAACACTGCTTCGGAAGGAGGCAGCCCGACCCGCTAAACCATCCGGGGTGTTCCACTCTCCTGCTATAGGGACGAGGCCACGGGAAATTGAAAAGAACTTCCGCGACCCCGTCAGCAGTTGTCCGCAACCGGACTCTCATCTGGGAGACTAAGGTGATGAGTCTCCCCTTGAACTAAGCATAGTGTAGCCCCCGAAACACGAGGGGGCGTGCACCAGCACTAGACCTCTGCATGGGCAGCAGAATCCCCCGTCTACCACCCATAGTCTACTCGTCGACGGCGCAATTATCATGGCATTAAAGCCACATAGGCTCGGCGTCGTCGACCGCCTCTTCCCTGGCGCATAGGGTGGGAGTCAACATTGCGCTCCCTCTCCCTCTCCGCCGCTTCCTTCGCCGTCAATACAGTCTCGGAGAATGTCTTGACGGCTACCCAAGCTTGCTCGCTCCCAACCATGGCTTTGACCAACGTCGCCAACGACAGGTCGGGCCCGATGACCGCAGTTAAGACGGCGCGAGACTCCTCCCACGCGGAACAGATTTGTCGCGTGTGGTGCGCCGTGTCCTCCGCACCGTCTCCACAATGATGGCATGTGGTGGTCGGCTCCCTTTGTGCCACCCGACACAGATACCGCCCAAAGCAGCCATGCCCAGTCAGCAACTGTGTCACTCGGTACGTGAGGGGATCGAACTTGCGGCCGACCCATTGTTCTAGTACGGGCCGGACTGCGGCTATCAGTTCCCGGCTAGCTCCCGGGGCAATGCATCTCTCCTTCCACGCCTCTAGCACTTCCGCCGCTGCTTCCAATCGCCACATCTCAACGACTCGTTGTGGTGGGTCCCCATCGACTTTCCTGCGCGCGAGGGCTCGTTTGCGATATATCGCCGCAAGAGCCTCAGCTTGTAGATCCCACGGCGGTACTCCCGCCAACACACATGCCCCCTCAAACGATACCGTACGGTACGCTCGGGCAACTCGCAGCGCCATAGCCCGCTGCGGACGCCGCAGCAAGACTGCAGTTCTAGGACTGAGAGAACCCGCCCATATGGGCGCACCGTACAGAGCCATAGAGCCCACCACCCCAGTATAGAGACGCCGACATGCGCCGCCCGGACCACCAACGTTGGGTAAAAGTCTCCCTAGACTCCCGGCAGCACCCACCAGTCTTGGGACTAAGCGCCGGAAGTGCTCGTGGAACGACCACCGACTGTCAAGGACGAGCCCCAGATATTTCATCCAGGATCCGACAGCGATAACCGCCCCACCGACAACGATGCTGCTGTTCTGAGGAGGGCGATTACGAGGCCCATGAAATACCATGGCCTCCGTTTTTTGCAGCGCCACTTCTAACCCGAGCGCTTTGATGCGGCGCACGACTTGCGCCACACCTGCCGTGGCCAACACCGCCGCCTCGCGGTAATCGGAGCCGCGGGCCGTCACCAGGGTGTCGTCAGCGTAGCATGTCACGCTGACACCTCGGGAATTGGCCCCACGCAGAGCCCAGTCATAGCCGATGTTCCACAGAAGTGGCCCAAGAACAGACCCCTGCGGAACACCGCATGACATCCTCCACCTCGTCCAATTGCCATCCTTCATCGGGTAAGTGATTTCCCAGCCATGGAAGTAATCCGCAACCACATCCAGTATATACTGCGGAACGTTTTGGTACCGAAGCGCTGCCATGATTGTCTCCCATGGTAGGGTGTTGAAAGCATTGGAGATATCTAGCGAAACCGCTAGCAACACCCCACCACGCGAGACTGCCTTATCCGCGAGCTTCTTTACTCGTTCTATTGCTCCGATGGTCGAGCGACCCTGGCGAAACCCGTATTGTGTCTTGTGCAGTCCTGGAGTCATAGACTGCATGAGGCGAGCCGCAAGAACACGCTCAAAGAGCTTGCTCACCTCATCCAACAACACGATAGGGCGGTACGTTGCCGGCGACTCTGTCGGACGGCCCTCCTTCTTTAACAAGACCAGCTTCCCAATCTTCCAAGGCCTGGGAAATACACCTTGAGTGAGGCATAAGGTGAAGAGTTGCCTCGTCCAGTCTCCCATCTCTCTAAGCGCAACCAACAAGGCGCGACCCGGCACACCATCCAAACCCGGGGCAGCTTTTTTTGATCGGAGTTTTCGCACTGCCAATCCGAGTTCCATTTCCGACACTGGCAGAACCTCTAACTCTTCCTGCTGGTGGCTGATGGTTACCATTGGCGGTGGTATCCAAGCATCCCGTCGAGGAAATAGTACACTGACCACTTCACGTACGAATTGTGGCTGTAGACTCGTAGTAATAGTAGGAGCCCACGGCCTAAGCCTTGTTCGCACAAACTTATAGGGTCTTCCCCACGGGTCTCTATTTAGTGACTCTAGCCAATCGACCCACGACGCCTCTTTCGCATCGCATATGCCCACCTGAAGAGCTTGACGTGCAGATCGATACCGCTCGTAGAGAACATCCTCTTCATCTCTATTACGCGCCATCCTCCTTCGAGAGCGGGCGAAGAGTCGACGGGCACGGAGACAGGATCGGCGTAAATCGTGCAGCTCTGCTCTCCACCAGTATACCCAGCGCCGCGAAGCATGAGGCTTAGCTCGCGGCATTGAAGCGTCGCAAACTCGGGTTAACGCCTCCCTAAATCTTCCGGCCTCCTCATTCGCGTCTCCCGAAACTGAGTCACCTCTAAACCATGCCTCTACTAAAGCGGCCTCTTTCGCGACATCCAACTCCAAACGGCCCAACACCCATCTACGGCCATCTCCAACAAGGGAAGATGTTCTATTGTTTATTGTGGGTGACGCGGGTACCTGAAACCGGATGTAACGGTGATCCGATAGGGTCTCTGCATCTGTAACCACTCTCCAATCGGAGATACGACGCGCAAGGGGGGGAGATGCCAAGGTAATATCGACAATCGATCCCCCTTCTCTGCACACAAGTATTCTCCGTGCCTCTATTTAGCACTGCCAACCCCATGCTGACTGCCCACTCTTCAAGCACATCTCCTCGCGCATTCGTCACTGGAGACCCCCATGCTGATGATTTAGCATTGAAGTCGCCAGCAACTAGCACCGGACAGGATACTCTCCCCAACAGAGCTCCGACATCAACGAGCAGCTGTTCAAAAACGGCGAGACCCGAATTGGGAGAACAATACACTCCTACGATGGCGATACCATCTACGAAGGCCATCACAAACCCCTTACCCCTGACCACAGATTCAAGAGCCAACGATCCACCGGTTCTCGGGACAACGATCGCTACTAAGCCGTCTCTATCTCCAGCCCAATCGTCCCGTGGAGGCACGACATAAGGCTCGGCGACAACTGCCACTCGGATTTGCCACTCCGCTAGGTACTGTATAAGTAGATCCTGAGCCCTTGCGGAGTGGTTAATATTCGCCTGTAGAACTTGAACTGCCATCTATTGGGCGATGTCCATCGCTCGTTCTCCCCCTTCCTTAGGCGCCTGAGGGCCTTTTCGTATGTCACCGCCTTTCTTCCGCTTGCTCATCTTAGATGTTGTGACGGCGGTGCATCCCTTCTCGCCGGCCAGATGATCGGCGGGTTTGCCCTTCAGACCAGGCAGTTAGGCTCGTTATGGCAATCCCGAGCTATGTGGCCAGATAGTCCACACCTAAAGCAAAGGCCGGCAAAGCTAGCCTCGGCCTCACACCGCCCCGCCATGTGGCCAGACCCCATACACCGGAAACAGCGTAGAGGTCTTGATGGAACAACAACTACGCGAGCCGAAATCCATCCTACAATAATTCGGCCCGCATCCACTATCTTTTTTGCCGCTACGACTGGGACGCCAGCCAGAATGGTACCCGTCGAGCTGACCTTTCCAGACCTGATGTCTTCCACATTGCAACCGCCTACCTTTGCTATCGCCGCGGCCACCTCTTCTTTCGTCACCGAGTCGTCCAAGCCACTTATTCGGATATCGGTGCGCATCATTGGGCGCTGCACCTTCACCACTTCAGGGCTCAACACCTCTTTTAGCTTGGCAAATAGAGCGTCGGCCTTGGCGGCTCCATCCGCTCCGCCAATCTCCAGCATCCGAGCACCAGTGGCAGCCTTCTTGAAGCGCACCGACTCCATGCCTAGGGCTGCAAGATCTATTTTTCTTCTGGCCTCACCAAGAACCGACTCGTATGTCGTGTTTTCGGACGCCTCTGGCATCAGTGTCAGCGTGACCACTGCTGTCTTAGGAGGCTTAATCCTCATCTTCTGTGTCCTGTGTACTGCCACATTTTTTTTTCCGGCAGCCTTTTGGGTACCCTTCTTGACAACCGCGCTCCACGTCGGAGCAGGTGTAGCCACGCTAACTGAAGGGGCCGGCTGTGAGGCCTGTGTTGCTGAGGTGGATGCAGCCGCTTCTTTCGCCGCCATAGACTTCTCCTTCTTTTTCTTTTTCTTCTTCTTGTTTCCCTCATGTGGCGCAGGTTTCATGGCCGCCGGATCATTAGATGCAACTGGAGGGGAAGAAGTTTGAATAGTTGGAATCTCCACCACTGTCGCCGTCGGGGTTGATGCAGCCGCTGATGTTGCACCCACCTTCTTCTTTTTGTCTCCGGCTAGTGGCGGTCTCAACCGGGGTGCAGGCAGAAGCCGATCTTCAATGCCTGCCAACCGCGCCTCTAGTATTCCGCCAACAGCGTCTATGGCATTCCGAGTAACCATATCCATGAGATTCGCCTCACCGCCTTCAGGGGCGGCCACCGCCGGCCTCTGGCGCAAATCTGCAATTTCTCGCCGCATCTCTTCAACCTGTCTCTCTAGGGAAGCATTTGCGGCTTTCAGCAGTGCTACCTCCTCCGAAACTGTGCGGGACTGTATCTCTCCAAATGCCTCTTTGATAGTGTCAGCCGCTATCTTGAGGCTTTTGATCATGGTTCCCTTCAGGTTTTTTGACTTTCTGGCTACGTCGCCAATTACATCAAGGGAACCGACCACCATCTTTGCCAATGTCTCAGATGTTTGTTCTGAGACGTCTTTGTCCTTGTTCTTATTGGCCCGGTGCAACTCCCGCATCCGTTCCACCTCCTTCGCTGCCTTGGAGATTTCCTCTTCGGCTGACTGTCTGTCAGACTCCGCTCGGGGCCGAACATACTCCCACTTCGCCGTAGATAGCCCTACATTCTCCACTGTAGTAGGTAGTCGTCCACGTCCTCGTTTGGATTTGTTGGCGGCTCCCTTCATTGGCGACACTTTCACTGCCTCTACATAGTCGGAATCGGAATCCACAGAGCTAAGGTTAGGTTCAGCTCCACGTTTCCGCCAAAGCCTTGAAGGGGACTCCGACTTGTCCCTTACATCCGGGCCACTCTTGGATAACCCGGACATCTCCGACTCTGACAACCTCGTCACATGCACTCGAATGTCCTTTAGCAATGCTGGGTCAATTGTGGGATCATCCGCAATCGTTGCGGGCACTTCCACTAAGTTTTCGGTTTGGCATACGTTGCCCCCTCCAGAATTCGATAAGGGGCGCTCGAAGTCCGGAGACTCCGTGCTAAACACGGAGTCTTCGGGCCTCGAAAGGGACTCTCCTACCGCATTGCGGTCGGTACCCTCCTGGGGTATTTTATTTATTGCGTTTGCCATCATTGTTATCCCTTCTTATTTTAAAAGGTGAAGGTCCCTTTTATGTCAAGCGCTAGCGACCGGATACCCTCCGGCCATGCATCCCATCGGCACGCTTAACCTTAGGATTCAGGGTAATTTATATGAGGTTTTCTTCCTCCTCCCGAATGACTCAGGTCACCTATGTCATCAAACTACTCCACAGTCTATTCTGCTAATCAGAGTGGTACCAGTAGTAGCTGAAATGACGAGCCTCTCCATCAACTTGTCCATTCTTCGCGACAAAACTATTCGGAGTTCCCCCTTCGTCAGTCGTTAGCCGTGGTCAGTAATCACCACCCAGTTTAAGGGATGTTCACTGACCACGTTGCCCAGGGTGCACCACGGGGAGGTGACTGACATGCACCCCCACAAGGCTAACCTAACCTAACATTGTGTTTACTTAACCACGTGGCAATTACATTGTAAGGACTTACGTGACCTTAGTTGGACAGCACTTCCACACTACACTGCACTTGACACTATCACTATCACTACTTAGATGATGTTAACTTCTTGAGAGACCGCGCACGACTAAGACTTCAGTTAGACTGTCGATCGCATATAAAGGGTCGTGGGTAGAGACTGTCAAAACAACGGAAGTGACTACTACCCCACTCCAACGCCATAGACAACGATAACGATTCGATTAATCGATAATCTTTTACTATGCTCCGACATATATAACCTCTGTTGGCATTACTAAGGTTTGGAGTGTTTAATATTGGTTACTCGGTTTCCGTTTTAAGTGCATATTATTTATGTCTAGTGCGAAACTCTGCTCAATCGATACTATTAATACGTTTTTTTTGAAAATAGATAGTTTGGCTAAGTTTGTACCAGAATGAAAAAAAAAAACGTCGATTGATCTGAAATTTTAAGAAATAATCTTAATAATTTACATTATAACAAAAAAACACATTTCAGTATTTACCTTACCTATCTAAAGTTTTCCTTTAGTTCTCTAAGTATTAGAGAATATTAGTAAAAATTAGTTAATTACAGTAAATCGTCCAACCATTCGTGTCACTCTTGCCAACGTTTCTTGTAATATCATAAAAGATACACAGGATCCAGAGGAGTACACACAAAAAACTTCTCCTTCCCTTGATAACGTTTAGTCCACTCGAAACTAATATCTAAATCTAATTATTCTAAGAGACAAGTAACGCATTACCCTATTGATGATAGGAGATCTTGTCATGTCTCCAGCATGAAAATCTGTACTCCAAGAGACTTGCCATATATGTGTTAAACTTTGTCCTTCCTCCCATCCCATTGATTTTTTTGTTTATGGTAGATAAGGTGCAAACGAGCAGATGGTTCACCTAATGGTAAGTGGCCACCATCGCCCATGGACATCGGCAAAACTAGAGATACCCTCTCGTTTAGCCGATGCGCTGCATCCTCGAAGATAGAGTGGGGAGGGAGAATGAAGAAAACAATGCTGTGGTTTCAGCGGACCCTGAGCAAGAGCCCAGAGTTCATAAAATCCGCAGCATTAATGGGATGGGAGAGGGAAGGGATAAGTCTGGCTCACATGCGGCTCGACCAGAACGCGTCTATGACACTTGGCGGTCGGATTCGCATGCTGGTGGTCGCAAGCCAGTCGGGGAACAGATCCCCTACCACCAAGAGGGTGCTGGGTTACTCGGCTCCTACGAGATGCTCTCCCAGCGGCAGAGGGGAATAGTATTCTAACCCGTCCCCTCAGGGGTAATTGATGCTGCATTTCTAATGAATACTTGGTCAGAATCCACTAAGGCTAGGCTTCTTTTCTTCATTTCTCCTCACTACATTTTAAAGATAGCAATGAATCGGAAAAACAAGATTTGGAAAGTTAGCAATACCGTTTATAAATTTATTTGGGGCCAGTCCGTCAAGTGGTGTGGCGCTATATATAATTAAGTATTTAGACTATAAGTGTAGTGTTGTTTGATGGCGTGGTGCTTGGTCTCCATTATCGAGGAGTACGTGAGTGGTCCATCTAAATTACATATTATTATATCTTGAGTGTTATTGCTCCCATACTCTTAATAGGAAATATCAACGATGTAGATTGCCAACGTGGTCAGTTCCCAGGTGGTAAAATACCATAAAAAGTATATAAAAAGGGAAAATGAAACTGTAATTCATATTACCTATAAAGCCGGTTCATTATCGAATCGCATATCATTCGGTAACCATAGAGATATGCTCAAACACACACGGCACGGCACAGGGCGCAGTACGAAGCCGCGTTAATAAATCACACGGCTGATGTCCACTGTTTATTTTCAATTACTGGGCGGCGCGAATAATGCCAGAACAGCTGTTCGGTTGGCAGATTAGTGAGTTATTGTCCTAGTGGTGTTATTCATTAAAAAGTTGAAAATTTCCTCCTACGCTCAACTTTGGTACGGTGACAGGGTTTAATGTAGTGTTTTCACTGTAATTTGGATAATGTACTATATTTTGATTAATTTATTCCTATAGCGTGGTAATATATGAATATACTAATATATTTGCATTTGTATTTGCATCAATATCTTAAATTTAATTTTTTTTAAATCGTTTTCCATTATAGGAGATTATTCATGACATTTGTCACAGTTAAACAACGACTATGACAACACTACACTGATGAACTATAATATGACATGTCTAAACTAATTATAAAAAGTATTTTTGAAAAAAAAAACTATTACTTGGCTTTCTGACTAAATCGATCTTTTCTTGATCTCGCATTCAAATAATTTTCATATACCTCTTAAAAGCGAGGGCTGGCCGTTTGAAATATAAACAAACAGAACACTAAAAACACTATATTTTAAAAATTATATCAATTAAAAGTCCTCTACTATCACAATAATATAAAACACGAGATCACCACAATTATCATCTACCCTCATAACCATACTTATCTAAACGAAACTTTTACAACCCATTAAAGTAAAGCACTCAGCTTATCAGTAGATTTATTTTATTTACATGTGTTACTGAGATACAGATATTAATAGAGAGATAGAGATACAGGAATGGCTTTATTATTGTCTTCTGAGAGAATTCTCTTGTATTTAAAATTTAATATAATAAAGTATTGTTATATAACAATACAGTACTTTGAATGCGGTGGTATTAATAATCACAAAAACAACGTTTATTTAAAAAGCTAGATATGAATAACTACTTTATTATTATTTATTTATACAGGAAAAATGATTGTCGAAATAAGATCAGTGAGTTTTTACGGAAAAGTCCGACTCGCGTTCTAATGCGTCTTTTATTCTAATAAAAGAGTCATTTTATAGAGACTCGCAATAGGATTAGTTAAATTACAAAAATATCTATCTGACTTCACTGAGATTACTAAGTTATTTTAGACAAAAAAAACCTGACTCGTAATAGGATCAGTTAGTTTTTTTACAGAAAGAAGTGACTCACAATTGGATCAGTGAGTTATTTTACAGAAACAAATGGCTCACAATGAGATCAATGAGTTATTTTACAGAAAGAACTGGCTCGCAATGAGATCAATAAGTTATTTTACAGAAAGAACTGGCTCGCAATGAGATCAATGAGTTATTTTACAGAAACAAATGGCTCACAATGAGATCAATGAGTTATTTTACAGAAAGAACTGGCTCGCAATGAGATCAATAAGTTATTTTACAGAAACAAATGGCTCACAATGAGATCAATGAGTTATTTTACAGAAAGAACTGGCTCGCAATGAGATCAATAAGTTATTTTACAGAAAGAACTGGCTCGCAATGAGATCAATAAGTTATTTTACAGAAAGAACTGGCTCACAATGAGATCAATGAGTTATTTTACAGAAAGAACTGGCTCGCAATGAGATCAATAAGTTATTTTACAGAAAGAACTGGCTCGCAATGAGATCAATAAGTTATTTTACAGAAAGAACTGGCTCACAATGAGATCAATGAGTTATTTTACAGAAAGAACTGGCTCGCAATGAGATCAATAAGTTATTTTACAGAAAGAACTGGCTCGCAATGAGATCAATGAGTTATTTTACAGAAACAAATGGCTCACAATGAGATCAATGAGTTATTTTACAGAAAGAACTGGCTCGCAATGAGATCAATGAGTTATTTTACAGAATGAACTGGCTCACAATGAGATCAATGAGTTATTTTACAGAAAGAACTGGCTCACAATGAGATCAATGAGTTATTTTACAGAAAGAACTGGCTCGCAATGAGATCAATAAGTTATTTTACAGAAAGAACTGGCTCGCAATGAGATCAATAAGTTATTTTACAGAAAGAACTGGCTCACAATGAGATCAATGAGTTATTTTACAGAAAGAACTGGCTCGCAATGAGATCAATAAGTTATTTTACAGAAAGAACTGGCTCGCAATGAGATCAATGAGTTATTTTACAGAAACAAATGGCTCACAATGAGATCAATGAGTTATTTTACAGAAAGAACTGGCTCGCAATGAGATCAATGAGTTATTTTACAGAATGAACTGGCTCACAATAAGATTAGGTAGTTATTTTACAAATAAAAATTATATTCTTCTTCCTGCATTAAGCTATTTATTCTTTATTATTTGGAATAGGCCTACTTCCATATTCACGTAACATTATGTAGATTAATTCATATTTCATTTAAACCCAACCTTTGTTAAGACACTTGTCAAAGACTATTTTTTCTACTCACTTGAAATGGGACCACCCAAGTTGAATGACTTTTGTACCTTTGCCCAAGCTCTGCCCTAATGTGGGCGTTGCAGTAAGTTTATGTCAATCGTGTTGTCTGTTTATAAATTGTTTGTTAATTACACGGCTACAGAAATGACATATACCTATATTTGTTACAATTCAAGCGTCAGTAGCTCAATGGTTCAGGTTCAGGGATTTACGATCCCAATCATAGCAACAGAAGTGGCAGTGGAGATTGCTAGTAATCTTTTAAAAAAATAATTACTTTACTATGGCAAAATTATTTTTTAAAAATCTAATCGGTGAGAGAGATTGTTGTTTATGCTTATTAAGAAATGTTTCGTACAATACAGATTCAGGGAAAAATTCACCTTTGCCCACGGTTAGTTTACCAACTTACTACAGCTACCAATGTAGCAGATTTTCGGATTTTTCCCTTCTTCCAAGATCAGATCAAGCTAGCCCTAGTAATGGTCATTGGTCAGTCATTCCTTCGCCTCCGACTAGGGAGAAACTAAATTATAAAGACCTGTCTAGGGGTCTAGCTGATCCCTGGGCACTGCACAGGTCCTTTTTGGCCCTACAAAATGTATTACTGTACTTATCAAATATTCATACGTTACTCTGGCCACTTCAACGCTGTCTGTGATAGAAGACACACCACGCAGCCTGCTCCTGGTACAAAACATCACTAGGTGTTGCAACTACCTGCCCCGGACCAAACATTGATTCTAATTTTAACTTAAAAATTTACTTAGTTAACTAAGTGTATGATTATAGGTGAAGGTAAAGAGTCCGACTTATTTTAATTTAATCACTACAATTTTACAATAACTGATTCCAATGAGGGAAAATTAGTGTTTGATTGTAACTATTGCTAAATAATAAATAACTGTACATTCAAACTCAATTAATTCTCATAACCTTCTTCCTTTGCTTATTAGAAGATAGTTTTAATCTTTTGATGGTAATATTCAACAGTTTCTTCATTATCAGTGGCTTAATTTCTTAGAAGGAACGCCAAAGCAACAACATTCCTTTATTCCATTTCAAAGTCAGTGGCGGTCGCTTTGTGAGATGGACTGTCTACTCCTTTGGCTCTACCGATAAGGTTAAATTACTGTACACTTCTAACTTCTAAGATTTCCTGATTATTGGCATTTTCCTTTATAACATCACAATAAACAATTCAATACACTCAAGTATAATATTTCGAAAATTAATATTAAAACAAGTCAGATGTAAATTCTATTTAATATATAAGTTAATCAGTCAATCAATATCTTTTATTCTAATATTTCTAACAGCATTACGCTTTATTCACAGCTCAGAGCAACGTTTGTTATTAAATACAGTAACGTTAGTTGAGAATGAGAATCTTTTCATTATTAGTTCTATAAAATATGCATCTAAAATGAGAAAAATGTGTCGCTACATTGCGAATACCAAGCAAACATACAAATAATGTTATTACATAACACTCATCACATAAAAATATACTGTATTACGTCTCAATAAAGTCTTAATTTGGTCATCACTGATGAAAGTTAAGATCTTATATGAGAAGTTAGACAAGGAAACATAATCTCAGCTTGAATGAGTTATACATCTCATCTGTTTATATTAGTTAAAGAGCAAAGAAATAAGACTCCACGTATAGATTAAAAAATCAGCCTTTCGTAATTTTGATATTGAGATGAAAGATGTAAAATAAATTATTCTTGATGAAAATATTTCTACTAATGAAGAGTACTGGAAATGGAAATGAAAATCATATAAAATTATAGATTTATGTAATTACTTGCTGGGTAGCTATAAAACCATAGGGATTTCATATGTGTTAATATTTCTTATTAAGTTTACAAAATTTCATACTGGGTTTATTATTTGTTGCGAATAGCCTCGATAACTACTAAACCGATTTTGAAAATTTTTTCACCGATAGAAATCTACATCCTTTCCGGGTATAGGCTATGTGTTGTTGCCATAAATATTCTAATTAAAAAGATATGGCCATTTAAGTGCCATAACGTGGTCATTTTGTAAATTGAAGGGTTTCTCAAGAAATACTAATCCGATTTTAAAAATTCTTTCACTGATAGAAAACTACACTATTTGTGAGTGACAAAGGTGACGTAGTTTTGCCATATGCATTTTTTAATTAATAGAATATGGCCATTTTGTTGTTACTAATCCGATTTTCTCTCTCTTTCTCTCTCTCTCCTTTATCTATTTAATTTTATTTTTGCTCTGTCCGAGGGAGAAACCTCTTATATTATCTGAAGCTTTTCTTTTCTACTTTCTATCATTTTTCTTTAATACCTTTTTTTCACTTTCTCTCTCTCTTTTTTACCCGACTACGGCGAAGCCAAAACGAAGGGTTATGATTTTGGCAGTCTATGTATGTATGTATGTAACTTCGTGTGTATCTATGTATGTATGTATGTTCTACCCTAGCGCCTAAACAACGGAACCAATTTTCATGAATGAGGTGTCAATAGATTCGTTATAATGGCGCGGGTGGCATATATAATACTAGTCGACTACCGTGACTTCGTCTACGTTAAAGTATATGTTAAATTAAGAATATATGTACGAAAATAAAAACAAAGGAGAGAGAGAGAGACTCTTGAATGAAAAAAACCGAACAGAGACTGAACATTCTGAACAGAGATAAAGATAAATATTAAAGAGAGAGAAAAGAGCCAGGATGAGAGAGAATTATAGTATATAAGAGGAAAAGAGACAGAAATACAATAGAAATCGGATCAGTAGTAACAAAACGGCCATGTTCTTTTAACTAAAGAATGTATATGGCAACACTAAATCACCTTTGTCACTCACGAAAAGTATAGTTTTCTATCAACGAAAGAATTTTTAAAATCGGAAAAATGACCACATTCCTTTAATTAAAAAATGTATATGGCAACACTAAATCATCTTTGTCACTCACGAAAAGTAAGGTTTTCTACCAGGATGAGAGAGAATGATAGTATATAAGAGGAAAAGAGACAGATATACTATAGAAATCGGATCGGTAACAACAAAATGGCCATATTCGTTTAATTAAAAAATGTATATGGCAACACTAAATCACCTTTGTCACTCACGAATAGTGTAGTTTTCTATCTGTGAAATTTTTTTTTAAATCGGATTTGTAGTTCCTGAGAAACTCTTTAATTTACAAAATGACCACCTTATGGCACTTAAATGGTCATATCTTTTTTATTAGAGTATTTATGGCAACACCACATAGCCTATGTTACCCGGAAAGGATGTAGCTTCCTATCGGTGAAAGAATTTTCAAAATCGGTTCTGTACTTTTCGAGCCTATTCGCAACAAACAAACAAACATACTGTGGGGTTCGTGGATGATTTAAAACACCACACAAATTATATGACGTTTATTTTTGATGAAGTAAATAATTACAATAAATTAGCGCGAATTAATGGAATGGACTAGAAATTAAATTTTATACAATAAAAAAGAATACTAAAATGAATTTAATGTGAAAAACTACAAGCAAAAATTGATACTACTAAGGAAGGAATAAGATTCAAAATCGATCGGCGTATGCGCAACGGACTAACTAAGAATCTGCTCGGTAAGGCGTTTGGTCGCGATCTGAGGTCCCTCGGTCGCTCGGCGGCCGGCTGCATTCCAGCGAGTCACGTTGCAGGCCGCGTGATTTAATATTTTATCCGACTTGCGGCGAAGGTGAGTATTGTATTTATTTTAATTTATTTGTACTAATTTTTTCTTTTTTTTTTTTTTTCAGGATTCTGCTGCAGGACGCCACATCACTCCCCTCCCGAGACCATTACTATGGTCGATAGTAATCTGGAAATCGGACAACGCGGCCACTTCTCGTCTTCATTGGACTAAATTTTAATATTAGTTTCAGGCCGGTTGCTGCTGGTGGACTAGGAGAGGAAGCAGGTTCTTGTGCTACGGGACGTCGCGATGAAGCAGGAACTGGTGTTGAGGTAGGTGTTGTGTTGTCATCTTTGGTCAGGTAGGCAGGCTTCAAGCGGTCTATCGTGACTGTCTGACTTTTTCCGTTCACCTCGATAACGAAAGTTCTTGTTCCTCTTTCCAGTATCTTGTACGGGCCACTATAGGGTGCTTCCAAGGATTTATGTGCTGGACCCTGTCGCATAAACACGTGAGTGGTGGTGTTTAAGTCTCGTGGCACGTAAAATGTATGGCTTTTGTTCATATGCCATGTCGTTGGTCTGGGAGCTATCTTTGAGATGTGTCGTTGGAGTCTGCTAGCGAAGTCGGTGACGTCTACAGGAACATTGGATGTGGTTGGTGATATGAACTGTCCAGGTAAGTTAAGGGGCTCACCGTAGACTAGTTCTGCTGCTGTAGCTTGTAAGTCTTCTCTCCACGCACCTCGGATGCCGAGAAGAACCCAGGGTAGCACTTCAGTCCATTGCGGGTTGTCGTGGCAAATGATGGATGCCTTCAGCTGTCGATGAAACCTTTCAACGAGCCCGTTCGCGGCTGGATGGTATGCGGTCGTCATCTGATGCTTGGCTCCTAATTGGGTGGTGAGAACCTTGAAGAGGTTGGATTCAAACTGTCGTCCTCTGTCGGTTGTGATGCGCTCGGGACAGCCGAATCGAGAGACCCACCCAGATATGAAGGTGGATGCGCAAGTCTCGGCCGTGATGTCTGGCATGGGGTAGGCTTCCGGCCAGCGTGTGAAGCGGTCGACAACGGTGAGGCAGTACCTGTGGCCAAAAGAAAGGGTTAGGGGCCCTACGATGTCCATGTGGACATGTCTAAAACGCTGAGATGGCGTTTGGAATCTTTCTAATGGGGCTTTTGTGTGTCTCGTGATTTTGCTTCTTTGGCATTGTTCACACTCTTTAGCCCATTGTCTGCAATCTTTTCGAACACCTGGCCATACAAATCTTTGTGTGACCAAGAGTGTGGATGCTTTTGCACCTGGGTGACTGAGATTGTGTAGCATATCAAATATTTGTTTGCGGAAGTCCTTAGTCACAAACGGTCTGGGCGCTGGTGTGGATGTGTCACAGACTATTTTTATTCCAGTTCTAGGATCTTCTATTTTCTCCAGCTTTAATGTGCACCCAGTTTGCAATAAAGCCTGTAATTCAGCATCCTCTTCTTGCGAATTTGCTAGCCCGTGGTAATCTACCATCTTCAGATCTACAGCATGCAGTTCTTCAACTCGCGACAGGGTATCAGCGACTGTGTTGTGTTTTCCAGCCACGAAACGGATATCGGTGGAAAATTGGCTGATGAAGTCAAGGTATCTGAATTGGCGGGGCGAACACTTGTCACGGTTTCCTTTGAAGGCGAATGTTAATGGCTTGTGATCTGTGAGTATAGTAAATGTTCTCGCTTCAACCATAAATCTAAAATACCGGATTGCTTCATAGATCGCCAACAACTCTCTGTCATAGGGACTGTACTTTCTCTGCGACGGACTTAGCTTTCTGGAGAAGAAGGCGAGAGGTTCCCAGTGATCACCTTTTCGTTGCTGCAGTACAGCTCCTATGGCTATGTCTGAAGCGTCAGTCTGTACTGATAGTTCTGCTCGATAATCCGGATGAGCTAGAAGGGTTGCCTGGGACAAACTAGATTTGCACTCGTTAAATGCCTGCAATTCTTCCTGAGACAAGTTGATTGGTTGTGCACCTTTTAACTTTGGTCCAGGTAGTAGGGCGTTAAGGGGAGTTTGGATACTGGCTGCGTTTGGTATGAAGCGTCTGTAGAAATTAATCATACCTAAGAATCTTCGTAGCTCTTTTATTGTTTTAGGTACCGGGAAATCCTGAATCGCTTGGACTTTTATGTCCAGTGGTTGGATACCTTTCTCAGAAACACGATATCCCAGAAAATCTACTTCTTTCTTACCAAAGACACATTTCGATGGGTTTATTAGGATTCCATACTTCTGTAATCTTTCAAAGAGCGCTTTCAAGTGTTCTTTGTGATGACTTTCTGATTCAGAGTATATAATGATGTCATCGATATATGAATAGCAAAACTCCATTCCCTTCAGTACCTCGTCCATAAACCTTTGGAACGATTGAGCAGCGTTCCGTAGACCAAAAGTCATGTATGGGAATTCGAATAACCCAAAAGGCGTCGTTATTGCTGTCTTCGGTATGTCTTCGGTGTGAACTGGTATTTGGTTGTAAGCTTTAACTAAATCCACTGTGGAGAAAATGGACTTGCCTGCTAATTGGTATGCGAAGTCTTGGATATGTCGGACAGGGTACCGATCTGGTACTGTGCGAGCATTCAGTGCTCGGTAATCGCCACATGGTCGCCAGCCATCGTCTTTCTTCCGTGCTAGATGGAGTGGCGAGGACCATGAGCTCTCGGACCTGCGAGCAGTGCCACTTTGCACCATCTCCTCGAACTCCTTTTTCGCTGCTGCCAGTCGTTCTGGATCCAACCTGCGCGGTCGACAGTATATGGGAGGTCCAGGCGTAGTTCGTATATAATGCACTGAATGACTTAGAAAGTCGACTCCGATTATGGGTTTTGTAACATCCGCCACTATAAACCTCCATTCGAACAAGCGCCGTAAGCCCAGGTCTAACTGCATATTTGTGCATCCGTACGTCGCGATAGTAGACCCATTTGCAGCAAACAATAAATAAGTAGATCGTGGTCGCGGTCCTGGAATGGTTGTTCTCGGCACCACACATACGTCCGAGCCCGTGTCTATTAAAAACTGAACCTTACTTTTACGTTCTGTAATGAAGAGGCGGCTTGTTGAATCAGGGCAGTCCTGCGCCGCTACTAGTGGCTGCCTTGTGCGTTTCCCGCCTGGAACGTACATGGTTGTCGGCACTGTCTTGCTTTGCTACCAAATTTATGGTGGTACCAACAGAGGTCTGGTCGTGGTTTCGATCGCGATCGTGATCTCGAGCGATTTTGGTGAAATTTATTGCCCCTATATTTGTTATAGCTCCTACCTGGCCTCGTATGATGCAGCTGCATGTTGTCCAACCTCCGCGTCAGTTCTGCTACTCGGTTTGACAAGACGTCTAAAGCAGTACCCGGAGTAAGTGCTGAGCTAGCTACTTGCATGCTCGGTGGCGCCAGTTCATGTACCGTGTCGGCCAGTTCAGCTAAGGACTCCAGTGGGCTGTGAATCTGTGAAGCTTCCAGTGTTGCAAACCACATTGCGGGATCGTCGGGCCAAAATGGCGGCCCGCGTACGCCAACGCGGCACACACTGGTTTCTCCTTCTTCTTCTGATGACATTTTTGCTGACTTCTTGCTGACTGGCTCCATCTTTGCGTCGTCGGGGTCACCACTTGTGGGGTTCGTGGATGATTTAAAACACCACACAAATTATATGACGTTTATTTTTGATGAAGTAAATAATTACAATAAATTAGCGCGAATTAATGGAATGGACTAGAAATTAAATTTTATACAATAAAAAAGAATACTAAAATGAATTTAATGTGAAAAACTACAAGCAAAAATTGATACTACTAAGGAAGGAATAAGATTCAAAATCGATCGGCGTATGCGCAACGGACTAACTAAGAATCTGCTCGGTAAGGCGTTTGGTCGCGATCTGAGGTCCCTCGGTCGCTCGGCGGCCGGCTGCATTCCAGCGAGTCACGTTGCAGGCCGCGTGATTTAATATTTTATCCGACTTGCGGCGAAGGTGAGTATTGTATTTATTTTAATTTATTTGTACTAATTTTTTCTTTTTTTTTTTTTTTCAGGATTCTGCTGCAGGACGCCACAATACAAACAATCAAATCTTTCCTCTTTATATAATAGTACTAGGGGCCCGTCCCGGCTTCGCACGGGTGGATAAAAAAATTAACATTTTGGCTCCCGCATTCTGTCGCTCCTCTATTGCCGCGTTACTCGCTGCGCTGCGAGGCACTCTACACCGCGCCGGCGGCCCGTCTGGGATTATTTTTTATTTATCTTGATATTTTTATTTCGTAATATCTTTTGACTGGTATGTCCGATTTCAATAATTCAAAAAGTAATTAACAGGTATTAAAACAGTCTTCATTAGGAAATAATTTATTTGGGTAAGAATTAATACAAAGGTATGGAAAACATGGTCTGATTTTGATATGCATTTTTATCAACTTTTAAAATTTTTAAAAGTAGTTATAGTGACATAACTATAATAGTTGAACATATGGTCTCGCGGAGTTTTTTGTAGATATTGATACGTTCTATAATATTGTATAACATTTTTTTGTTCTATCATCAATACTTTTCGCAGCGCATGCGATGAAACATATTTTATGGGTAATTTTTTTGCACCTTGTGTTGGTTTTAGTGAGAATTTCTGGGGATCTCTAATTTATTCTCGTAATAAATATAGCCTATGTTACTCAGGGATAATGTAGCTTTCTAATGGTGAAAGAATTTTTGAAATCGGTCCAGTAGTTTTTATGTTTATTCGTTACATACAAAAATACAAATCTTTCCTCTTTATAATATTAGTATAGATCACCATCATAGATCACCATTATCCCAGACGGGCCGCCGGCGCGGTGTAGAGTGCCTCGCAGCGCAGCGAGTAACGCGGCAATAGAGGAGCGACAGAATGCGGGTGCCAAAATGTTAATTTTTTTATCCACCCATGCGAAGCCGGGACGGGCCCCTAGTGATAAATATAATAACCAATAATTAAGTGAGCAACCATCAGTCTCTCAGGGAAGTAATAAGAAAACATTTGAAATAACTTAAACTTATAAAATAACATGAATCACAGCACACTAAGTGTTAAATGTTTTAACAGTTACAAAGGGGGTGATAAAACTTTGATCCCATCTAGTGAACGACTGCATTTAAAGTAATCCAGCAATGAATAAATTACCAATAATATAACACATTTGGACAAATGTTCAAAATATTGTGAGAGAATTTTTTAACACAAATAGTCAACTTTATCACTATATTTTACTAATTCCCAAAGACATAACGGCCACGCAGCTCGATGGCGTACGAGCACACTCATTTGATTACTTTGTATTCTTAAGTAGTTTTTTTTAGACAAAACATAGCCTATGCCATTCCTCAAGCTCTACTTTATCTGTATCAGATTTCATCAATATCGGTTTAGTGATTTAAGCCTGATTGTGTAACAGATAGATAGACGCCATCCAACCGTCAATAGATGGCGTAAGTAGTATATTAAATCACAGTTTCGATTGTTCAGTTTGTATTCTCAAATATTACCTACCGTTCTTAAGAGTTACTTTGGACATTCTATATTACTTTGATACATATGAAATAAGAAATATTTTAGTGTCCAAAAAAGTTATATTTTCACTTAATATCTAAATACAGTAGCCAATATTTTAATAGGAATTGTTTTAGTAACTGTAACTAAACCAGAGCAAACTAATTAGGAAATATGAAATTAAAAAGTTTTAAAAGGATACGTGGTGATTAATAACGCAAATTATAATGTTAAAAATAAAGAATTTTAGATGGAATCAATCATATTATTATATTCTCAACAATAGATCGCTCAACAGAGTTTCATTTAATGATATACGACAAGCACAAAATGCGATCGGCAGATAGGTACATACACGGCACAGTATACTCGTATCGCACGGGACGAGCCACTCCGCTCCGGGCCTTATCTCGCCTATAATCACTTTGAACAACCGAGTGGCCCGCGATTAGAATCTTAAATCCTCCGTAAATTTTCTATTCCGTAGGGCCATTATAATGGAATAACCTCCGCAAGTTTGAGGGCAAAAAATGTACACGAATAATTTGATCATACTCCCCCTGTTGATTGCGAAATTTCAATCAAACTCGTAAATGGTGTACAGTGTCGTATCGACATTCGTAACAACTTTTTGGGGTTGCAGCCAGGATGCAGAGCTGAAAACTGTACAAAATGGAACTGCATCACCCAGTACTAAGACATACATTCGTATGGATAATGTAAATGAGAGAAAAGCACAGTTTGGCGACGAGTCTATAGCAAATGACACAGATTTATTTGTCCGATTTAAATGGCAATTGTAGCTGCTCGAATATATTCAGCACATCGAGTCGCCTGCACTAATTACGTCGGGATGAAAGGGCTTAACCCGACAAGGCGTCCATTCGCCTCGAAATGCATCTTAATGCATTACAAATTTAGTTCTCACTTAGTTCTACTTTGATTGATAAGTTATATTTTGTCACAAATATGTCCCTCTTTTAATTAAATCGTTAGTTCACGATCCCGCTGCGAACATGAGAGTTTGAACAATAACGCAACTTTAATTTGACTTGAAATAGTGCACCCTCGTAATTTCTTTATTAAAATTATTATCTCGCTGAGGGGTCAAAAAACACATTACTATCTACATTTCACCATCAACCTTTTGATGAGTTATTTTGTCTTAGACAAAATTTTCGTTAAGATTTCTATCGTTAGTCTAAAATAAACCTTTTACCTTGCACACAACATCGCGTATTGCAAAATCTGTATCAAGAATATCATTGATGTATCCAGAATAAAAGTTTGCATGTAAATGTGTGCCTAAAGTAGGATATTTTAAGGCTGAATATTCATGTTGATGTTCGTCGTCATATAAATCGTTTTACGTGGTGTGGAGCGAGGCACGCGTAAGCACGTGCCGCACTCCCCGCTGCGCGCTGGTACGCACTCCTTGTTACATCGAGAACTGTGCCGTCCTGTAATTACACACAAATTAGACAAGATTTATTGAGGGGTGGAACACCTTGGCAACTATAGAAGGTACTAATAACGGTTGGCCAGTTTCGATATTGCGATTAATTCGCAAGGATAATTTCTTGAGAACGTTAGAGGAATAAATCATCGCGATATTAAAATCTGAAGTGGTAAGACGATGGTATTTGCCACTTCAGCTCTATGAATTTATAATTGGGAACTATTTATAAAGATTACTTTGTCTTTGTCATTCTAGTCTGAGAGCCCGGAAGGCCAGAATTACGTTACAGTATAAAATTCTGTAGAGAACAGAATACAAAGAAGTTTATAATACTTCGAAGATGTCTACTACCAGTACTAGTTATGGGTCGTTCAAGTATTTTGTATGCAGTTTTTTGCAACTGTCCTAACCTCCCCCTTGCTTACGCAAACATTGATGCATGCATATTCATTTTTCGATGTGCGTGTTTACTTTTTTATTTCTGACGTAATCTCCATGCAGACTCCCCCCCCCCCCCCCCTCATGTCATCAAAAATAAACAAAGCAAGGACATTATATGATATTTGAATGGCCCTTATCACTATTAATATAAAATAATAATACTACTACTAATTTGTATATATCGTAGAATATTTTGACAACGTAGATAAACGTGATAAATAAATCTTAACAGATTTATAGATTACCATTGTTACAGACAAATACACAAAACTATGTAATAGTTTTATACTCGGTAAAAAAAAACTTAGTAGAAGCAATAAACGAACGCCTTTATCATATTAGTGTAGATTATTTAGAATGCTACTAAAAGTAAACAAACACATACTTAAAATGAAATTTATAACAGCAATAAAAAGTAGGGTGGTCTGTGCCGGGTCCCAGCCACTAGTTTTTACATCAATGGCTCTTTATGGAATCCTTTATGTACATTTATGAGAACTTTAATAAAGTAGTTTCTACACGCAACGTAAATACTCATTATCCTATTAATACTTTTAATTTGGAATCTCTGCGGAAATTAAGTATGTATCAGTACATATTATAACACAATGTCCCAAGTCGCATCTGTCTGTTTCTTAGCGATAAACTCAAAAATTAATGGACGGATTTTTATGCGGTTTTCTCCAATCAAAAGAGTGATTTACGAGTAAGGTTTAGTTGTATAATTTCTTAAGATTTTGTATAAATTGATTGAAATATGACAATAATTTTCGAAAAGAATTGGTCTGTTTGGTTGAACGCGCTTTGAACTGAGTAATTCTTATTTATTGTTGGATAGCTCATTTATCGAGGAAGACTAAAGGCTAAATAACATCACGCTACGACCCATAGGAGCAAGGCATTAATTTATTCCTTTTGGGAGCTTCCGTTGCGTGCGCTCTGTAAACGACGATAAATTAAAAAGGTTTCTTTTTCTAAGAGTACCTCTTATGTGATTCAAACGAAGTCGCGCAAGTCGGCTAATACATTACAAATTTGCATTCATTGATTAACTTTTAGTCTGTGAGTGTCAATATTTTATAACATGTCTTTTTAAAATGCATAAAGTAATTTTAAAATTTTTCATGCTTAAATTCTACAGCAATAAAAAATATAATTGACTTCATACCCTCGCGTGTGACTTAATTTAACAAAAGGTGGACATTCGGCAAATAATAATGACTTTTAGTGCGTCCTTTCATATTTTTATTGCGTGTTTATTGGCCATTGGAAGAGGTTTCGCGGTGTGACTGCGTTCCAAAGAGACAGTAAAAATGATTCATCTTCTGAGGTTGGGATTATTTGACATTTTGGGATCCTCTCGAATTAATGAACCTAAACAATGGTAAGGAATATCCCGAAATGGTTTATGTGTCATTGTGTTGTGTGTTATTCTCGTTCTACTTTCTCTCTTATTTTAACTGGTATTATTTACCTCTTTTATAAATAATTTTATACTCTTTATTTTATACTTTTTGCCATTAGTTTAAAATAAAATAAAGTTTTTTATTCTGCTTCTAGGTTTCCTATCATCTATATCTATATTTGATGACATCTTGTGCATGATTTAAAACTACACGTATTTTTTACAGTTCTTATAACGTCCTTTCTATTTTTGACAATAATACTCTAAGTAGCTGACCTATCATCGCTTCGCTCAGATGTCAAGGCTTTCCCTGGCGTTCCCCAAATATTTAAAAACCAAAATTTTCTTGACTTTTAGCGCGACTAACAACTATCAATTCATTTATATATGTAAGAGTAATTTACAGAGATCTTTTACTAGGTATATGAATGTATAAAATAGATTTAAATTTTTGATCGTCATATCTTGTAAGTTCTTATTTTCCATTTTTCTGTAAAAATCTATTGCATGTTATACAATTCCGCAGTACACCTCAGATTTTTCAAAGCGCAGTTATTATTTAAGTCGAGACTTAAGAAAATGAAACATCTCAAAACAATACGGATTATACCAACCGGGTACCTGGTTGCCTCCCTCAAAGAAATAAAAAGTTATCAGCGAACTTTGTACCCAGTTATCTCCGGGGCAAGTAAACACTTTTTATTTTATGGCCACCCTCGATTTTACTACTGCGCCTTAACTCCTAGGTAGCAAACTGTTTGGATTTAGTTTGCGACTATTTGGTAGTCTGTGCATGATCTTCATCGATTTTAAGTTGGATTATCTCAATTTTTTACGACTTCTTTTTCTTGTATCCTAGATTACATGAATATATCTTTACTGTCATCTACTATCGTTTTATTTACTCCACCAATTATTAAGAGTATGGGAGCAATACTGCGCAGTAACACTCAAACGACAATATTAACAACCTAGATGGAAGTCGAGCAGTGCCTAGGTACCTTCAGCGCTCTTTCTCGCTACCGATTATTAAAATAATCAAATCTGTTACTCACGTGCTCCTCGATAACCTAGCACCACGCCACCAAACAATAGTACACTATTAGTCTCACTAATTTATTTTATACTGCGTGATATCACTTGACAGTATAACTCAATCCTATCGGAACGAAAGTTATTATTTACTCGAAATAAGATAAAATGAACTACCCACGAATATTAACTCATAAATGGTGTTGCTAACACAATAATATCTACACTACGATACAGACATAAATTTACTGTTTCTTTTTTTTATTGATATTCTTTATAATAACTACCCTGAATTATAATGTTCTTATTGGTAGAAAATATCCTTCAATAGAGCATCATAAAGATATAGGTCATATAGCTATTTTATTTCACATTTTTGTAGCATATAAGTTTTTATTACTCCTTTAGTTTATATTTTAAAACGTTAGTTCACTATATTTCTAATTTATTCACAAAGTTTAAAATTGAGTTTTTGTTGGAAAGTTTTTAGAGTCCCTGTAGGAGCTGCCAAGTTCTATACCATACGAGGTTGTTAAAGGAAATAGACAAAATACTACATAATATGAAACATACGAAAGAAAAAATTGAAGATATTTTCTTATTAGATAATTCTTATGATCCTAAATTTTTATGGAGAGATACAGATGATAATAATAATGATGTCAATATTCTACATAAAACGCCTAATAATTTGATTATATCCATCTCCATAAAACAAGCAGGTTTTAGTTTGTCGCTATTTAAGATAAATCTATTGAAACATAAACCGTTTGTTATAATAATCAGCATTTGATATCTAACTAACCAATATTCCCTGTTCATTAAATTGTAGATCTGCCAATTACGATACAATAATATTGTTTCAACTAAAACATTGACGTCTCATTAACACCAATCGCTTCGGTATAAAATTATAACTAAGTTATATCAAGAGTATCAGAGAGTAGCGATTTCTTGTTTCGCTTCAATATTGTTACATATATTAATTATATCATTTTCAAATGAAAGTAAAATTCTAGAAATCATCACTTTATTTTCAAATGTTATTTTGTAATTCTTTTAATTCAGTGTCGACTCCTAATAGCGATACATGAAGAACCGAATTCTTTATAAAGTTATATAGATTTGGTAATTCAGCCGACTATTTATTACCATGACTTAGTGTTTGTCTTTAATTCAGATGATCTGAAAGGGATCTATTTATACTATATTGATATATTGATACTTAAAATTAGAATCGATATTTGTGGTCCTCAAAGTATTTTGTTTAATTCTAATTCTAAGATTGTCAAATTCATGATGATGTTCATTGCCAATGGGTTAAGCATGGGTGGGTGATTTGCCACCATCAGACGAACGACAACTAATGCTAATGAAACGCATTAAAAACTTATACTTTTCGCCATATTTCACCACATTTCTCTGCCTCAAGGAACCCTTGAAGGTATCACTATTCAGACACATGGTTGCCCCCTTTATATTTTAAACGTCTCCCTCCCTTTTTCTTTTATGTCTGTTGTGGAAAGCTAATACACATTTATTTGCACTACTGATCGTAACATTATTGGAATTATAACGTTTTCTATTTTCTTGACGATATTTATTAATATTGATTTTCGTTAGAACCTGCCAGCAGCACGTTGCCACTAATAAAATATCTATACCGTTGCATGATACCTTCACATTTGTGAACCCTATCCTGTTTTAGGAGTACCTACGCAATAAAGAAACCCTTCTTTAGTAGCTTCTTATCATTTTTATTCGTTTTACCCGCTGATTTATTTTCATTGATTTAAAAGTATAGTTTTTGAGCTAAGTGCTGAGTTTGTAACTGTAATTATAGGGGAGAGGTAATAAAACTTAGAAGGGGAAAGAATTTATTTTTATTTATGCTAATTTATTCCAACTTTTACGTTATTTTCCTCTCTATCTACTTTCACTTTTTTTTAACTCACTATTTCATCAATGTAAAGTTAGAGATAGCACTTATTCTATAATTTCAACGAATTATTTTATATCACTAAAGCTATCACTAAATGAATATATTCGTATTATCGTTGTTTTCTTTTTTTTATATTTGTCGGAAGTGTAAGTTAGATTTAGGTTAGCCTTGTGTTGGGTTAGCCTTATTTTAGCCTAACCTAAGGTTTAAACAGAAAACCTAGGCAGTGCAGGCGAGTGTTGTAATTACTTAAAGGATATCCTTAAGCCTACACATTAGACAAAGTCCAAGACACTGCTTGGGTTTTTGTCAGAATAGTGGAGAGGACGTAATTTTAACTTATATCCTGATTCCTGACCATATTGCGCCCGAAGCTTTCAAGTCAGGCCGTCCATTGTTTACTTACGATGCTTATAAAAAAATCTATATTCTTACTATCTCTCCTCCCTCCCATTCTAGTAATTATTTCTTTATCAATTATTATTTTATCAACATCATTATTATTATTAGGTGCCATTATAATAAAAAGTGCATATTTTTTTATTTTATACATTTTCGGAAATAAACAATATTTTAAACCATAAAATTAAATACACAAGATAAAAACACAAAAATTAATTAAGTTTCCATTAAATAGAACCAAAACAAGACAAACAAAGTTTATGAAACAATGAGCATAATATACTAATAATATCCATTTGAAACTAATTAACAAAATTATTAAGCAATTTTTAAAGTAACGTATTTATCATGAGAAATATCCAAACTTTTGCTGTGATTACTATAAGTGATAATTACAATATTCTAGATCTTGTAAAATATTATACTTATACAATAAATATGCCGCTGAACTCCTGAAACAGACAACAGTAATGAAGTCCCCAGAGAAATTAGGAGGGTCCAAAAGGTGGGCTCCTTCGATCCCCATTCATCAATTGAGATAAAAAGCTAAATCAATTGATTAGCAAACCATGTTCCACTATCTCTAAGATTAGAAGTCACGAAACTTACTAACTTTGGTTTGTTTTGACTAGGATTTTTTTAAAGACAGAAATGGTTAAAATTACTGTCTCAGATATTTTATATTTACAATATATTCGTCTATAAGGCTGAGTTTCTACCAGAAAAGGGGAGATGGGTGACTTTGGCGGGAAGACTAAGCTCGACAGCTTACGCAGTAAGGAAAGTAAGACAACTAACTGATATTGATACAGCTACACTTGTTTATTTTAGGGACTTTCACAGTATTATGTCCTACGGTATCTTATTGTAGGGCCGCGGACATAGCATCCATTTTTATCTTTCAAAGATGAGCAGCTCGGGCCATTTACAATCTAAGAGCTAGAGATTCCCTTCGAAATGTTTTCAATAAAATAAGTATTCTTACGGTGCCGTCAGAATACATTTATTGTAACATTTTATACATTAGGCAGAAGATTACTTTATTTTCCAAACATAGTGACATACACAATATAAATACTAGAAATAATAATAAACTTGTAACGCCTTCCTATCGTCTTCACAAAGTCAGTAATAGTTTCATGGGGCTTGGTGTTCGCATCTATAATTAGATTCCACAGACTATATTAGATTTGCCACTTCAGCGATTTAAGACTCTAATAAAAAAGTGTTTAGTAAATAAAGCTTACTACTCTGTACAAGATTACTTGAATGATGACAAAGCTTGGAATCAAAATGTCGTTGATGCTCAGCTGAATGATTATACCTTTGTAAAACAGACTGATGTAAACAATGGCATTTTGAAAAGCAACTGTTGAGTTTCTTGCCAGTTCTCATCAGGAAACTGCTTTCCGAACTCGTGGGGACCTATTTTGACGTGTCAAAAGTACTTTAGAAAAAGTCTATTTGAAATAAACTATTTTGAGTTTATGAGTTTCGAGAAAAGGGCGAGAAATCACTTCATTTATCGCTCAGAGGGTCAGGCTCATCACTGGTGGAAACGCCGCCTAGGAGACTGAGTTCGTATGTAAAAGATTATTTCTGTAATTGCTGTAAGAAGTACGAGTATAATTTACATTACAGGAAGCTAAGAAGTACTCAGGGTTCATGACCCAGATGAAAGTTTTTGAGGTTCTTTTACAATGCATTATTATTTGTCTCCACTTCTCGATCTTGCTACCTAACATCTAAAAAAGTAGAAAATATTTCATATAATCAAGCCACGTGATACTTTTCAAGGAGACTTACCACCAGTTACACTACGACAGACAATATTCACTCTATAAAATTACTTATCAGACTACCTCTTATTTATCAGAACACAGTAACACTGTTGAGCTTATGGTCAATTTATGCTTCACTTGTTAGTTCACCAGCACGAAGACACGTCCGCTTAGATCCATGACTCGTACACAACTGCATATCTTACTACCCTCGTAGTATAATTATAGTAAACACTACATCATGTATCAATAAAATACATCGATAAGGTCATCAACAGTGTTACCAACAAAAATTTACAGGTGTCAAATTATGTATAAGTATTCCAATGACTTATTGACTTTTATTTCAATAAGAATCAGTTAATTTAGTCTGTCATATTACCCACTACCCAGGTAAAGCAATCTCGTCGAGGGACATTACTTCTCCTTATCGCCACTCGTTACTCGCCCCTAATAAAACCCTCCCCTAATATCAAGGGTTGTTCAAACTATTCCAAATTTAATATAGGCAACTTTCAAATTTAAATCTAAACAATGGAGTGTCTTTATCTGATGTTTTAGTTTTAGATTTTATGTATCACTCGTTTCATTAAAACCTTCTTTACGTACTCGCGATATAATAACAGTATAATAACAATGGAAGTTACATCCAAATGCATTTAGTGCAGAAGTTTAGTAGTAGTGAAATATTTGAGACTAAAACGCAATCCAAAACCTTCTATATGAAAAGAATTTTATTTCTGAGAGCTAGTGTCTAACTGCCTACTCCTACCTACCACAGGACTCGATAACTTGTAATCTTTATATCTATTTCCTATAGACATGCAGCCGTTTGACGAGTACTTTTATAGAGTTAATATTGACTATAATAGTGAAGAGTTAGTATAAATTAGTGTTAACATTATTACAGTTTACGTAATTGTTTCTTAAAGATGTTGTGAAATGTCAACAAGAATATGTCCATGTCCAAATAGCTCTTTTAAACCAGCTTGTAGGTCACAAACTCCAGACATAGTTGCTGTTCATTATTAGGCATTCTTTTAAAAAAAAAAATGTTGTAAAAAAAATGTATATTACTTAAGTAATTTATAGTCAAAAGTCCCTTGAAAGAAAAAGCTACCTCTTGCAGTGTTTACTCTCAACAAACACTTTTGCATTAATAATATTGACATTATGATAATTTTAACTCATAACATGGTAAGGCATAAATTCAACAAGAAGTTGTCTATACGAAACTAAGTGTAACTTAATGAATAAATCAATAATTTGGGAACCATGGAGAATGTAAAATTTTGCACCCCCACGCCGGGACGTTAGATACGCGTCGCTGAGTCATCGCGTAAGAATGGGTTTCAACTATGATATATTAAGCTTAATAATTTTACTATGGATTTCATATATATCTACATGAAGCGGTAGTCTGTCTGTTTGTCTGCTTATAGTTATAACAATCCGTTCTTTTCTCCCTTTACTGATCAAATCAAATCAAAATTATTTATTTCAATTAGACTTTTTTGAAAAGTACTTTTGAAACGTCAAAAATTTGTCGGTCAGTTAGTTTGTCTGAAGCTACCACCAGCTCGGAAAGCAGTTTTCTGTTGAGAAGAGCCGGCCAGAAACTCAACAGTCGCTCTTTTCAAAAAGCCATGTTTACATAGTCTGTTATACAAATCATTTAACTTGAGAGTCAACGTCACTTAGATTCCAAGCATTCTCATCATTTAA
This sequence comes from Limenitis camilla, assembly GCA_905147385.1. Classification (NCBI taxonomy): domain Eukaryota; kingdom Metazoa; phylum Arthropoda; class Insecta; order Lepidoptera; family Nymphalidae; genus Limenitis; species Limenitis camilla. The sequence goes on along the minus strand of LR990225.1, from coordinate 15,598,667 downwards.
GTAATCCTGTACATTATAGTATGCTTTATATATTAATGACTTCTTGATACGAGTTTTAAATTGTTGAAGTGGCAAGTCTAATATAGGCTGTGGAATCTTATTATAGATGCGAACACCAAGCCCCATGAAGCTATTACTCACTTTGTGGAGACGATAGTAAGGCGTTACAAGTTTATTTCTGTTTCTAGTATTAACATTATGTTTGTCACTGTGTTTTGAATACAAATGAATATTCTGGTAAATGAACAAAATATTACAATATATGTATTGAGATGGGACTGTAAGAACGTCTATTTTTTTATATACATCTCTAAGGGAATCCCGCGCTCTTAAGTTATAAATGGCCCGAACAGCTCTCTTTTGAAGAATAAAAATGGATTCAATGTCCGCGGCCCTACCCCACAGTAAAATGCCATAAGACATAATACTGTGAAAGTAACTGAAGTAAACTAGCCTAGCAGTATTGATATCAGTCATTTGTCTGACTTTCCTTACCGCGTAGGCAGCTGAGCTGAGTCTTCCCGCTAGAGATGATAGATGGGGGTCCACTGGAGTTTTGAATCTAAAGTTATACCCAGAAATACCGTCGAGTCCGCCACATCTAAAATTTCTTTATTTAAACGTAGGTTAAATTTTTGTTTTTTAACATTAGGTAAAGCAAACTCAACGCATTTGGTTTTTTTAGCATTAAGAACTAAGTTATTTACCGTAAACCATTGAAGAACCTGCGATAATGCACTGTTTACATCGTCATAATTATGTTTATTTCTGTTTACTTTAAATATAAGAGATGTATCATCAGCAAAAAGTACAATATCACACAAGTTCTTCACATAGTATGGCAGATCATTAATATAAACCAAAAATAAAAACGGGCCTAAAATGGATCCCTGTGGAACGCCCATTTGTAGCAAAGATCCAGAAGATTTTACACCATTAATAGTAATCCTCTGGACTCTTTGATTTAGGTATGGGGCAATTAGATCCAGAGAAACACCACATATACCGTAATAATTAAGTTTTTTTAAAAGTGTTTCATGTTGAACACAATCAAAGGCCTTGGACAAATCGCAAAATACACCAATCGCATTTTGTGATTTCTCCCATGCTTCATAAATATGCTTAAGAAGAGCAACTCCGGCATCTGTTGTTGACCTACCCCTAGTAAAACCATACTGTTCACTATGAAATAGTTTATTTTCATTAAAATATTCTAAAAGTTGGTTTAAAATAATCTTTTCAAAAACTTTACTCAGTGATGGTAATATAGAGATTGGTCTATAGTTACCGGGATCTTTCCTGTTTCCATTTTTAAATAGAGGTATTATTTTACTGTGCTTCATTAAGTCCGGAAACTTTCCTGTATCGACACATTTATTAAAAATATCAGCTAGATGTGGGGCAATATTATTGATTATTGTATTTAATATTTTTACTGAGATGTCCCATAAATCACCAGTTATTTTTATATTAAGTGTCCTGAAATTCTTAATAATATCAAATGAAGTAATATGTTTAAACTCAAAGTAATTAGCATAGCCTGGGAGTTTATTTTTAAGTAGAGAAATAGCATCTAAGGGCGATGATTTTAATGCAGATGTTACTTTGATAGGTATATCAGTAAAGAATTTTTCAAACGTGCTTGCCACTTCTTCTTCCGAATTAATTAATATATTATCAACATTTAATTTAATTGGTTCGTTTTCTATTTTAGATCTTCCAGTTATGCTATTAATAATATCCCAGGTAGCCTTTATTTTATCGTCTGAGTTAAGTATTTTGTTTCTAATATAAATTGCCTTTGCCTGGATGCAAACACTTTTAAAGATCTTAGAATAACACCTAACGCGTTCTAAAAATACTGGATCCCGATTATATTGCCTCATACCATATAATTCATATAATTTATCTCTACTTCTAAATATACCTATGGTAGCCCAGTCACTAAATTTCAGTTTTAAATTTTTACTAAAAGTTTTTATTTTAAATGTGTTATTAAATTCATTTAAAATCATAGTAAATAAATTATTATATAGCGTATCTGGGTCCTTATAAATCAAACACAAACTAGAAATTTTTTGTACTACCTTATCCTTAAACAAGTTAATTTTATTATTCGACTTTGGTCTACATGAAATCTTATTTGATGACGATAAAGTTCTGAGATTACAGTATCTATCTATTACAGCAATTAATTAATTTATTTTGTAATAAAGTATGAAGGAACTTTCTAGAAAAACACAGTCAATAGTTTGTTTCAAAATAATACTTGTGCAATTAACATGGAGAGAGATATGATACCCATTACTGTACAGCAATACGTATTCACATGCAATTTAGAGTGAGGCGAGCGGTGCCTGGTGCTTGAGACCCAGGAGCAGGTTTAAAGAGCTCTTTCATAATATATTAACTATCACCTCCACCACTCGACCTCGCTAACGACAATAGATAATAAAGTAAACTCACGTGGACCTCGAGAAGGGTCACCTTAATCACGACACTATACCACTAACTACCATGTTCACTGCACGAAAACACCAGAGAGACTGACACTGATCTATCGCATTAAAGGTTATATATTGTCTATACGTCGGTATACTTGAAATAATATAAAATGATCTACCCGCTACTACTACTTTATAAACAGTGTTGCTAACACTTGAAGGGTTTGAAATTTAGTTTTCGAATTAAAATTCATCATATCTCTACTTTAGATAAGAAATATGGCAAAAATTAAACAATTGGCAGAAAAAATCCTACATAGACAAAGTCGTAGACATTAGCTAGTTATGAATAACATACTAAATTTAATTTGTAAACTATTATTTAGGGTGAGATATCGATACGTAAGCGAAAGAAGAGAGTATTTGATATTCTTATATGCGATTCGCGTCATCATCCTAAGGTCCAATAATAGATACTATTAGAACCCCAGACCTTTAGACCACTAGACTAACCAGAGATAAACCAAAAATGCTGGATATGTTACTTATATAAAAATTACAAGATGTTAATGAAAAGAATTGAATTTGATCCTTATTCCTTGTCGACTTATTCTACTTTAAACATGCTTTAGTTAGCAACGCCATTGAACATATGTGAATGGTATTGTGATCAACGAAGTCTTTAAACCTACATCTGGATCACAAGCCCCAGGCAGATCTTAGCTTCTTATTTTAAATGGAATTAATACATATTGTTATACAGTAAACAGTAATAGTTGACTTCCTTTTACAGTTTATTAAATTTATACTAATGTTATAAAGCCGAAGAGTTTGTTTATTTAAATGCTCTTATCTCAGGAACTATTTTTTAAATTAAAAAATGCTTTTAGTGGCGGATAGCCCTTTTACCCAGGAAAGTTTTAAGCTATATAACATCATGTTAAGACCCATAGGAGCGAAGCATTATACGGACCAAGTCGTGCGAGTTGACTAGTCATATATGTCGGAGTGTAAGCTAGGCTTAGGTTAAGCTAACCTTAGGTTTAAATTGAGAGCCTTGGCAGTGGAGGCGAGAGCTTTAATTGAATAAAGGACGTCCTTAAGCCTACACCCTGGTCATAAGTCACGTTTACCCAATAGCTCGTTCACCGCTCTTAGAGTTATTCAATATATTCTCTCCTTCTCTTCTCCTGCTTGCATTTTCTGTGAGTTATATATTATAAATTCCAAGAGTCTTATTCTACACAAGTATAGACAAAGTAGGAAGTTAAAGCAAGTGTATACACTTTATTCTACAAGAATGTATTGTTATCTCCTAGTCGCTAGTCGGGTTCAAATGTTATCTTATAAAACAGCACATGTTGATCGAGCTGGATGTAGAACAATAGCGGGTGTATTGTTCCTTCTACAGATATTATTGTTTTCTGCTTTATTTTTACTCATTTTCTAGTAAGTTACCTATTGGGAACTATTTAATTGATAATTGAGAAACATTTTTATAACAATTTTACAAAGAACATAAATGAACGAAAGTTTGTAATAACGAACAAATGTTTATAAAGTTTATAACGCTTACAAGCAAAAAGTACTAAATGGATTTTGATTAAATTTAAGATTGATACAGCTTATATATTTAAGTAAGATATAGGCTATAATTTATTGAAATTCTGTGATTGTATTTTTTCTAAAGTATCGGCATATGCCGAATAAGTAAAAAAGGCAATCTGTTCTATAAATTCGATATAAAATATTTGTTGTTCACTAATTTAATAATTAATTTTGTAAAATTATAAGGAAGCTATTTCTTTCTATACGCAGTGTAAACTCCATAAAGTCAAATTGTCTATCATAATTAGTTTTAAATTTTATTATTACCTTAATAATATTTTGGGTAGGGAGGTAGAGAAGTGAAGGAGTTGAAAAGATAAACCTGTTGTAAACCTGCTCCTGGGTTGCAGGTCCCAGTCTCCTTAAAGTCCTGTAGTATCAATTTTATTTTTATTAGAACAGCATTGAAATTAAGAAAATACTTTATCCCATCTTTATTATAAACGTGTCGATAGACAAAACTTTAACAATAACCATCTACATCCACGCACAAGTTCTTAGTTTTTTATCCTATAGTATGGTATAGAAATATCCCAAAAACTCGTGAGCATATACTTCTCATTACTTTAACTGGAAGTGCGATAACAAAACAATGGGGAGGCAAAAGAAAGAATCATTAAGCCGAGACAATTGTGAGACCTTCATTATGAAAATTTTCTTCGTCTAAGGTCTAGACTACGTGGAATAATATTGTATATTTTTGTTATTAGAATTTTACCAGTCTAAATACAATGTAAAAGATTGTTTCAGAACTATCATATCTGTTAGCAATACCGTTTATAAATTAGTATTCGCGGGTAGTTCATTTTATTACAAGTCCACCCACGTATATAATCTTTGATGCGATAGATTACAGTCAGTCTATCTGGTGTTCTCGCACAGTGCACATGGAATTAGTGTAACTAGTATTATAGTGTCGTGGTTAAAGTTAATCTACTTGAGGTCAACATAAGCTTAATTTACTATCTATTGTAGATAGTGTTTGGGCAGCGGAGGGGAGCGTTGTCTCGGTCGCAAGTCCTAGACGCTGCCCGGGTTGCATATCATTCCTCTCTCATTCTATGACAAAATATTATGTAGCGTACACCTTATAAGTACGGTAAGCAGTATTGCCAACTTAACGGATTTTCCGTTAGATCTGACGGATTAGAGTCAGGCACTAACGGAATAAAATATATTTTAACGGCTAAAGGATTTGTTTACGAAAATATAATAATAACTGAAGAGCAAAGAAAAAAAGGTCGTTCACCAAAAAAAAAAAAATATTCCGTGCCTGCTCTGTCATAATTATTTACCCCCTCATTTACGTATTTTTTTATTTGACGGTATTTTTTTCTTAACGGAATTATGAATTTATTGTTGGCAACAGTGACGGTAAGAGGTCTTTGAGGTCATTATCTTGTTGACCGTCGTAGTGATCGGACGTCGTATGAAGAGCGTGCTTGTGCCTGTTATCATTTGTGGAGAGTTCGAGAGAATCTCCAGGTCCCATTAAATCTTTAAGATGACTACCAAATATTTTTTCACTGTGATATTTTATGTGATTATTTTATCTTTAATTTTTAATGTACATCACACTAAAATAATTTCCAGATTTCTGTAAATATTTGCACCATAGACGTGAATATTTGAATATTTCTCATTATTCTAAAAACCCGATGCCAAGTCTGAGTCATACCTTAGTGTAGGGAGGGCGTAGTTTTTATATGCAAGACAATTTCCTCCAATCTTACTCATACGTATTTGCAGATGCAGACGGTGTACCACCAACCACAAACAACCCATTCAATGCTAATTTTAAACAAATCTAAAAACTACAATTTGATCGACTGTTATTTAAAAAAAAAACAGCACACTTTTATTGCGGTATTGGCAGTCCTATGGGATACTTATAAAAATGTATTTCAGACTCGGAATTGAGCAGTGCCTGCAACTTGTGATTAAGGTCAGGTTTAAGGAAGTTCTTCCAGAAACTTCTCGGCTTTTTTAACCGACCGAGGTTCTTAATTCATCGGAGTCTTTTTATGTATATTCCCCGATTTCTCGAAGACGTCTGGACAGATTTAAGAAATTCTTATTTTATTCGAAAGACTGCACTTCCCAGATGGTCCCATTGAAACCAAGTATGGGTCTGATAGTGGAATCCGGAGAAATTGAGGAAAACCCTCAAATTTCAAAGGCACTTTTTTTTACATATTTTGATCTATAAAATAATCAGACATTGTGTATAATGTTATTTCTGAGCTGATGTGATGGAAGACACAACTCTTCAACGGTTAGGAGTTAGAGGATACTTCTTTAAATATTATGGGGAAGTACTGACAACTAATTGTATATTTTACTGTAAAGTATTGCTTATATATAATCGTTTGTTTTCGGTATTAGTAAAGCAAACAATGAACAACTTACTATTCACATATAATACAGATATACCTGTTACTATGACATTTACAATTTATATAATGTTCTCATCATTTACGTTACTGCTTGTATGTGAATAATAAACACATTACAAACTGTCCACTTTGATTAATAACAATATTATTTCCAACAATACCATTTATGTGTCTGAATATAAATTAAAAGTGACCCTTATTTTTATTGCATTAAGGTCAAAAGTCCTGTTTTAGTTTAAATATGTTTAGGTTAATAAAAAGTGGGACATAGGGTCAGATATGTAGCAGAATGCATTGAGATAGGATGGAACATGTGTCCGTGTGGGCGGCAGGTCGATTCGATAATGGTTTCTGTGTTACAGATAATGTTTTAAATTTTGGAATTTCTTTTTTCAACTATTCAATAAAAGGATATCAATATTTTTTATGGGTGAACTTTTCTAAACCAAGTTTTCAAGTCAATTGATACGTTAAAATGTAGTTAGCAACACTGCAGGTAAATATCGTTGTATTGTCTCGATAATATATATAATGCTTATAGATTTCACATAGTAAACATTTTCTTAAGTAATGTAATTAGTGTAGTTTAGTATATTATTGCTAAGTTTTCCTCAATGAGAGTTAAAGCAATTAATGTTGATGCTAATTGTCTTGGCCATGTTAAAGACGTCCTTAATCTTGCTCATGGGTCACAAGCCCCAGCAACTATTAGACTTGCTGTCTCAAATGAATGCTTATACGTCTTCATTAAATAGATATTTATTAAAAATGATATATTTTTACAAAACCCACAACACCACTTATCAAATGCATCGCGTGGGTCAGTGTCCGGTACAAATGCACATTTAAATCGTCTTGTTTGTTTGTCTGTGCCGGCGATTGTTATGGTATTTTTATGGGTGTTTAGTTAATACAATCAAATATAGATATATAGATTTCAAAGCAAAAACTCTCGCCCAGATAGAATACCAGGTTAAACCCGTGAGGGGACGAGTTAGATTACTATTCCCGTCTGCCGATGGTAGAGCACATCGTAAGAGCCAAGTAACCCAGCGCCCCCTTGGAGGTAGCGGATCTGATCCCCGACTGGCTCTCGACCACCAGCATGCGAATCCGACCCTCCTTATCTCATCCCATTAATGCCGTGGATCTAGTGGACTCTGGGCTCTTGCTCAGGGTCCGCTGAAACCGCAGCATTGTTTTCTTCACTCCCTTTCTCCACTCTATCTTCGAGGATGCAACGCGTCGACAAAATAAGAGGGTATCTTTTGTTTTGTCGATGTCCATGGGCGATGGTCTCCACTTACCATCAGGTGGATCATCTGCTCGTTTGCACCTCGTCTACCATAAAAAAAAGGAATACTATTCCACTCTGTCGCTAGAAGAGCATCTCGTAAGAAGCGAGTAACCCAGCACCCCTTGGTGTTAGGGGATCTTATCCCCGACTGGTTTGCGACCACGAGAATTTGAAACCGATCGCCAAGTGTGTTTGACTCGTTCCGGTCGAGCCGCATGTGGGCCAGACATACCCCCTCCCGCTCCCATTCTGTTTATGCTGCGATTTTGGAGCATTTTTCTCTTCACTCCCCCTCCCGCTCTATCTTCAAGGTTGCAACGCATCGGCACACAAGAGAGTATCTCTTGTACATTATACAAAACAAAAAAAATATTTAAAACTACTCGTCATAAACAATAGTACTCGTCATACTGCCGCAAATTATCAAAACAGATTTGTGGAGCAGATAGGGGTATTTTTAAAATAAACTAATAGAATATGGAAGACAATTAAACGCTTTCAAAGTGTTGCTACATTTATGTACTAAATTTAGTCAAGTAACCTTTTTCTTTCTAGTTCTCAGCACATATTGACCTAAATTGTAAAACTTAGTCCACACTGCCAAGTTCAAGTTTCCGGAACAAGTTACTTCATAACATTACATTTTGAAAACTATTGGCCATATGTTTACTACCCCTATGTTATTTTATTTTAGTTTGTAGATCCTTTGGTTATATGAATCGATGAATTCTGAAATGGACGCAAAAACTAGAAGAATCGTGACAGAGACGAGATCTATTAATGTGCAGTAACACCAAGTCAAGCAGAGCGTAGTCCTTGTAAGCCTGGAGTGGCTTTACGAATCTTCTTTACCTTGTATAAACTCTAGCTTCCTGTTCTAAAAATAACTCATCAACAATACGTAAGTAAGAATCGCGTGATATCCTAACAAGATGTCTTACTTACACTTTACTATGGCAGCCAGCATTCAATCATTTGTCAAACTACTGGAAATCCATATCGAGCAAGTGGGAGTATTACAAAAATCAATTTAAACTAGTACTAGCCATTCATATTTGTAGCTAGATCCTACGGAAAGTCATTTTAGGCCTCAAGACTACATCTGGGCATCCAGACACTATCCCGGATACTGCAAAAATATTAGATGGAATAACCGTTATAGAGGATTTGAGAACAATTTCTACGCTAAATATATTGGTCTACGCTTCCAAGTACACTGAGCAGCCAAGTACAAGTTAGAATAGAATTCTGCGTCATTATTGAAGCCAACGAACCTTTCTCCTTTATGTCTGACCAGTCCCAAGGTCATTTATTAATTAACTAGGCATATATGAAATATAAACAATAGAAACAAATATGACGCCCCTATATTAACATTACAGTTAGCAGTAGTTACGGTCAGGTATAAGCGATGGAAAGCGTCAGTTTGTTTAGGACGTCTTATTAATAAAGCCCTTAAGGCAGTTTACAGGGTAATAAGTATGGTACGACTTATTGGTTTAACTGAATTATATTTAAGTTTTAAGTTACAATTAGAAACTGAAGTGTGTGAATCACTGCTGGGCAATGTCAGCCCTTTTATTAAATGTTTCAGTCCCATTTGACGATTAAAAGATACATGAAGCTATTGATTTATTATGCAATAAGAGAGAGGTTTTATTCCTTCCCCTAAAACTTTACAATAGAAGAATAGACTTGTCTAAATAATTTTTAATGGACATTAAGCACAAAGAGGAAAGTACTCGTGTAAATAAAAGGGATGGAGTGAACTAAAAGGACAAAGAAATAATTAGGAACGTTCTAAATGTTCGTAATCTGAAATCTTCCATAGATAAGGGTAATAAGAACATAGTGCTTAGACAGTTCATATGTTAATCGAAACTGAAATGGTTGTCTCGTCGAGAAGATGTGGTTGAACTAAGGCAGAATTTAAAAATGTTAGAAGTGTGACAATGAACCCAAACCTCGTAACAATGTGAAGCATCTAGTATGTTGTATTACGTAATTAGTGCTTGCAATCAAAAGCCTCGTTTCCAGGTCAGCAAAGTTTTTTGGCAACATGAAAGTAGACCTTACAAACACAAATTCTTTATCGTGGAAAAGGCACGTTCATACAACTGACCCACTTGGCTGGAGGATTCGCCAATTGAACAGTTTACTCGTATAAGCTCAAGAGTCATAATGAATGAAATTTTCAACTGCCTACCAAAGAGTGAATCTTTTTAATCTAACATTTGATCTATTTGTGTATTTAATATTTATGCATATCAAAATAGATTTAGCAGTTTGTTGCGACTGTTGCTGAATGCGCAACTTTACATTCTTCAAGATGATTACTAAGTATATTTATTTTGTGTGAGAAAAACAAACTTAATTTTGCCGTTGAAAACTTTTTCCCCTATATTTTGACATTGCTTCTTCCTAAATTCTAGATTGTAGGTCTACGGAAATAACTATTGGTTTAGAATCCTTTACGAGCATCAAAAGTCCCACGGTAATGGATTTCCGTTTTTTCATCTTGAGGTGCTTACGGAACAGTATTTTCTAAATCGTAACTTGGTAACCACCAACAATTTTTTACAAACCTAAAAAGTAGTAGTCGATAGCGTTACTTTGCTCCAATTAGATTTTAAAAACTGTTGAACTGAAATATAGGCTGAACTTCTTTAAATCTGGAATAATTGGAATCGTTAAAGTATTGAGTGCTTTTGAAAACCTTTTGTTGTTAATTGTTGTTTATACTAGTTTACGTTAAGTTTCTGAACCAGAGTAAGTAATACAAGAGAAATAATATTAAACAAATATTTTGCAGCTCTATAATATTTTAGTTTTCAGTGTTTATATCTCAATTATGTCTAGCTTCCCTGAGGTATGTTCAAACTGTTCACTCACTCATTCTATTCTAGTCCATTGTACCCGCAACTGTGAATCGTATTTCTCTCATCGTTAGGCTTTTTAATACGCTTTTATTAGCTTCATACGTATCTTAGTATGTATGTAATGGAATCTTTGAATATGATTTTGACACCCTTCAAAACGTCGGATTATCTCGAAATTTGGTATACTTATTAAGGATCGACGACAATTCAATGTTTTAAACAGTTTGATCCGTTATCCTTACTAGGATAATCAGGATTAGCGATTTTTTGTTTTTCTGAGACCCGGAGTGTCTGCGTCAAGACACTTTATATTTATGTTTTATAATTTCCCTATCTTATACGTACATCATCTCATATTCATATTCTTAAGTAGTTAGTCGGCGACCACGGTTCTACCTTGACCATTTTTATACCGATACATTTCTAGATTTCTATCTGATTATTTTCTTGTTTCGTCCTTTTCAGACCACTTTTTTACGTAGTCGGATTATAGTTTTTTAAACTTTATTTTTTTATTCCAATATTTTGGCTCTCTATTGATAAAATAATTTCCAAAATCGGTTCAGTAGATCAAACCCTTATTTTTTTTTTTTTTTTTTTTGCAGAGGAATGCATTTACACATACCCTTTTAGACCCTGGTGGGGCCCCTACAATCTCACAAACTTTACCTTTTTATAATATTAGAGTAAATAAAATAGATATTTTAAGTGACATCGCAAATATCTATAAAACAAAACTTTTAGTGATAAAAGAAAGACACAGATAAGTATCTCTCCATCTGAAAGATAATATCGATAAATGTTAGACTTTAAAATAAGCTCCGATAAAATTATCCGATTGTCGATCATCAAATTACAAAAACAATGCTCCGGCTATTCGATATCCAATTTTCGGTCACCATGTACAGCTGGATACTGGATATGGCTTATGGGTTTATTTAACCTACCATCTAACCCTTCGGTTTTTAGGAGATATAAAAGTACGCCAATAAATACAATTTTGTATTTTACGTATCTACCCCACGAACTAAAGTTATTTTGGATAGCATTTTCGAAAGTTCTTGCTCTAATACGACGCTTCATTTTTGACTTTTAAAAAAAGGAAATTAATATTTTTATAATTATTGAGAATTAGAAATTCTGACAAGTATAATAACTCCATAATAATCTTCAAAATATAGAAAAGGAAAAGGAAAATATGGAACTGTGAATTGTAATAGATGATAGCAAAGATCTTTAAAAGCGAAAGAAATAAAAAAAGTTTTAACATATAATATCTTAATTGTCCTCTTCCAGCACCACAATTCCAAGATATTAATAACCATGTCATTCCAAGTTTATTAGTATGCGAGCCGAGTTCGATTGATACACGAACGTCTGCGTACGAACATAAAAACTGTAACTGAATAGATGTGACTATAAACCTTAACTCCATAGATTTACAATTCAAAATAAAATATAATCAAGTTTTATGTATTGTTTATATTGAACTATACTTTCTCTTTGATAAAATCCGTCGGTAAAATGTTTAAAACAATAGCCAGATATCGATCGCTTTGAAATCTTTAAATAAAGTTTATCTAATAAATGCGTGAGATGAGTTGGGCTTTATACAAAAATTGAAATTATATTAAGGTACCTATAATGTCCGAAGATTATTCTAAAATATAATTGTTTTATGTGACATAATATTCCAGATCCACAACCACTGAAGGTGCTGAATAGAGTCGAAGTCTATTTTCAAGGCTTGATTTGAGCAACGATGATCGCAGTAGCAGTTAGGATGATCTCTAATTACAACTTTTCACATAGATATGAAAGATATTGCATACTTAGTAGACAAGTTATATACACATTTTACTTTTGACATAAAACATCAAAATAGTGAAGTTAAAGAATGAACAGCAGTAAGTACAACAATTAACACTAAATTATACACCTGGTATGCTCATATATCCCAAACGCCATTCCGAAAGTCCTGACAACAGACACAGAGTTCGCTAATAAAACGCCTCGTAAATTTCACATGAATACTTAAGCCTTATGTTCGTTTTAATTAACGCCCAACTCTTCCACTAATCTCCAGTTAAGTTTATCTAAAAACAATAAATTTCTCTCTAACGGGCCACATTGCTCAACCCTAAAATGCTCCACCTATTTCAGCTCACCACTTCAACCCTCATGGTTTCCTCGGTCCCGCCCACCGCAAGCACGTTAAGATACAGAAAACAAAGACAAACTTTATAGTCAGTCATTGTTTTAGTATTTTCGTTAATTGTTTTTCCGTGTATCGTTATCGGGGTCGACCTAATCTGGCTTGGCTTAATCGAATCTTCATAAGTCCTGGGGTACGTAAATGATAATAGACTTTCGAGGGTTAGGTAATGTTAGTCTGCAACTTGTCTGTCCAAAGATTTATGGTAACAGTTATGGGGCTTTGAAGTTTCTTGTAAATTGGTCGTGACATAATTCAATTTGGATTAAATTGAGTTACAATAGTTAAATCGTCATTCCAGCTATAGTTAAGTCCATAACTTAATAAAAATTATAATTTATGGAACTTCATACATCGTTAACAATATTTTCTTGATAGAAAGGCAATTTGACTGTCTGGCTCAGCCAAGTAAACATCGCGAATGAATAGTACGTTATCGTATCTGTACAACAATAATAACCCCTTCCATGATTCATCGCGAATATTAAAAGTGTAATGCACTCGGCAAACACGAACGCATTGATAGAAATGCTATTATTTCCTTACTTCAAGTTTACGACGTCAGGGCAACGCACCAAAACATAACTCTGGCCAATAGCCTGTCGCTTCGCTACTTGACAACCGACCTCGACGCGTATCTCCTGATTTATGTCCTCGCCGGCTCGACTAATGCAATTATTGCAATTTATTATGAAATTAAATAAGGTCGACGCGACACTCTTCCAGGCTCGCGTTTGAAATTTATACCCCTTTGTAGGAAACTAAGAAGGCGATAGTGCCGAAAAGACCCCAACACCGCACCGACTATGGTTGACTTTTGAGTTTCAAGCCGAGTAAGAAGGTTCGATTTCAACTATGGTCTTAGTGAAACTGCATTTAAGTGGGTAGTTTGCTTATTTTTCCCGCGGCTTATGTTGTCTGTTGTAATAAATTATTTGAGCCCCCAACACCTTGTCGAGGGAGGGGTCGCTAGATAGCGTCATTTTTATAAAAATGTAATGCGGTTTTCTTGTTGTGATTGCGTTTGTTGTGACTTTTTAGCGTTATTACTTCATCAGATTTTCTCGAGGAGAATTTTAAAATTGGATGTCTCGCTTCTAAGTTTTAAGTCGTTTTTCTTGTATTATCTTCATTCTTTAGATTATATAGAAAATATATTATATTATTTTATAACATACAACGTTGTATGTAATTCTGGAATAAATAGATAGTTTTATGATTAAAAGTAAATGGAGGATGCCACAAACAGATGAAATTAGAATAATGGCGTTAACTCAATCAAGAGAATTGTGTAACATAACCTCAATATATGCTAATTACTAACAGTACCAATATTAAACATGTCATTCAATACATCTTGGTGTCATTGACGTTGGTTAATATTTCGGAAGATGGTAATGACCATTATCGTCATTTAGAGCCATCGTGAATTATGTTACAAATCGATTTCTTGTTTTTGTCCAATTAGCTCGTGTGTATGAATGGGAATGATATTTCATAAATAACCATAATATTATACTTGTGTTCTGTATTAGATAGTTGTGATTTTAGTGAAATATATTTAATAACTTTCTCAATATTAATATCTGTTGTCGTCGAAGGTTAAGCGGTCGATCCTGACCCCTTAGGCTATTGTTGTGCTACACAAACTTTACGCTCAAACAGAGCTTACAGATTATTATTAATGAAACTATTACTAATATTGGAAAATAAACTTGTTTTCAGGCTTTTTTTACAGCTAAGAAAGTTTCCATCCATTTTCTTTAAAGAAGTAGCTTCTGTATGTATGGCTTGCCCTTTTAATCATCATGAAAATTAATATGTATTCTTCATGGCTTATTTATTCCTTTTCGATTTCCCATATTTATCAATGCTCTCGTCAATTTCTTTAAGATTTTGTCAAAATTTTTAATTCCATAATATGACCCTTACCATCAATATATCTATTACCACTTCTCTTCTCTTACCATCTCATTTCCCTATATCTTCATATATACAAAAATCTCGTGTCAAAATGTTAGTTATTTTTATGAAATTTTATATGCATATTCAGTAGCCCACCCCAAATTTATATGGCAAAACAACGTTTCCCGGTTCAGCTAGTAATATATATTGTTAATTATGATGTTGGCAACACTGATTTGAGTAGCTCCTGTTATTTATGCTATTGATAGGATTGATATGAGTAGCATTTTTACTTTCTTGAATGCTGGACAACTGATAGACATTAATCGAAGAAGAAGAGATTGCAAAATAATTACGCCGTCACGACTACAACTATAACTCTTTTTAATTATCAATATTTTATTTCTAATGGGATATCAAGCGTGATCAGCAGGGATGACTGCCAGTTTGCCCCCCAGCTGCCAGGCGCTTGTAAACTGACACATTTTATATGCCCTAGGCTTTGCTTGAGTTCCTGTTATGGCATACATATAAATAAAGTTTGAGTAAAATAAGTATATGACTGGTGTTATTTAATTTTGCATAATAGGAAGGTAGACGCATTTTGTTCATAATTTTAAATGACCAACACAACTTGTACTGAATTTTCGTGGTCATCAATTTTAAGCAGGCTTTAGAGAGACCATTGCTATAGCGCTGTGGCACCATCATTTAATTTGCCCCTAATTATCGGGGGTCGTTGTCCAATGGGAAGTTTGTATGTGTTATCGGAAATTATGTGCACGTTATAGAAAATTATGTTTGGGATTGTAGAAATCAAATTTCATGATATTTGAACGCGTATAGGGGCTTCATTTGGGACTGGAATTTGGAAAATTGGACAAACAAAATATTAATTTTTATGTGCAGTTAATAATCTCGAATAGAACTGAAGTTTGTAATTTTGCGAGTATTTTGTTAGGAAGCGCATTGATTTTAGAAATTTTCATTATTTTTGTCTCATCATCACAACCCGTTGATATTAATAGTCCTTTGCTGAGAATCTCCTACTCAGAATGAGGACCTTGTTAAGCCTAGTCCACTACTCTGACCGTGCGAGTTGGTAGACGTCACACACCTTATGCAGAACTCTCAGGAGTGCAGGTATCCTCACTATGTTTTTCTTTACCGTTAAAGTAAGTGATGTTTAATTGCTTAAAACGACACTTTACTCAGAAGTTTCAGAGGTGTGTGCCTGTGTGGGCGATTGAACTCGGACCTCCCGAATAATATATGACTGACTGACAGACAAGACTGGGTCATCATTGCTCTTTTTTGTTTCTCCTGTCTATTGTACCGAAATAGTAAATACAGAAGTACATATTATATATTTCGAGATTTAAAGCGTCAGTAACGGACAGACAGATTATAGAACACAGAAACTCCGAATCAGGACTCGGTAGCAAAAAAGAATTTTGGCAACTATAAACACTGTTAAGGATAGTTTTAGTATAAGTATTTAAACCAGCCCCCAGATCTCAAGGGGTCTATGTTTAACCTGTCTAAAGTACAGTGATTACAGTCTTTTACATGATGTTGTGCAGTATAGCCCATATAGTATCTTGGCTTGGTTTTAGAAGTATTTCCACAAGTAAAATTCACATCATACACCACAATAGTACCGCAGCACTGTCTGTCTGTCGCATCTCATTATCAGTCAAAACACTGCTTTGTAAACAACCGTGCGTGCTTTAATTCCATTATTGACAGACATTCTGTGGGTCTAGAAACTATATCTTATGGGTACAAGTTAGGGCTCATATTGCAGTTAAATTTAACTGGGCTCTGTTGACCTCTCGTGCGTTGCGGAACGTTCGCCAATGTTTAAGCGATTTGGTTTGACGTGTAAACAGGATTATGTGTTTGTTGATTAGTGTATGGTGACATGCTTCAGCCTTTCAGGTAGTTAACCAATACACTATATTTAGAAGCTTATTCGTACTACCGTTGTTTTATCACTCACATTTTAAAAAATTGGAGATAAGGTTTCTATGACACTGTAAATTAACTAAAAATGGAAGTTGATAAAGATATTATGGTTATTTATAGATTATTTTTGAATTCTTTATTGTAAAATGGTCCTCAAGACCAGCATATCAAAGGTTATGTTAAAAACCTCATTTAACTTTTTGGAAGCCAGGGCAGGCTGCTAGTATAACTAAACAAACAGATTTTTATACGGTTTTTACCACTGAATCTAATCGTTTAAACACAACCCATAATTTATAAGCTCTATCACAATAGTGCAAAAGCAGTTTGACGAGTGATTTCATAAACTGAATTTAATTACCTACTATATAGAAAATTTCTCTAAACCTTTCCATAGCCTGCCACGTCTTTTAAAGTCTATAGTATTGTTTTTAACATGTTACTGTGCAGTTAAATTATATACAGTGTATTTCCCTGAAACCAGGATAAGAAATATCACGTAAATATTACGTAGAATAAAATACAATGAAATAATTCCTTAAGTTTAGCTGAACTCATGAATTATTTCAACAAACCAATGGAAAACAATCGTTGCATTCATCACACTCGCACCCAAACCGAATCTTGATTATACTATAATTAGTTAACGGGACGGTTTATGGTTTTTTTATAAACAGCTGAGTAACGTTAATTGTGTGCCACGCCCTCAGTAGGCCCAATTATTACTGAGTGCGTATGCCTGAGATACAGCGGTTTAAACTAACAATAACTCAGAGGTCCGTAGATCGAACTACACTCTCCTATCAACAAGATGTAAAGACAAAGTCTCTGCACAATGTGGGAATTAGCTAAGTCCTGTACGTGTATAGTAATTATTATCTGTCTGTGATTAAACCAAGGTATACTCATATCTCCTCCTAAGCAGCGCCTATACATTTCAATTTAATCGCCTCCATTGCATGTAGACACCAATGGTCACCAGGCGAGCTCCGTATGAAAACTGACTCCTCTACCGGAATAGAAGTTATATACAGTCTTGAAATAAAAGGTACTACCCGCGAATATAATGTTATCAACAGTGTTGCTAACTATTTTGTCTATTAAAGCATTAATCAAACTAGTCGACTCCTATTGGTCTTAGCGTGATGATATATAGCCAATAGCCTTCCTCGATAAATGACCTATCTAACACTGAAAGAATTTTTGAAGTCAGACCAATAGTTCCTGAGATTAGCGCGTTCAAGCAAACTAACAAACTCTTCAGCTTTATATATTAGAATAGATTAATCGCTATATAAAATAAAACTATCCGCTACATGTCGGACGTACCCTATGCCCAATTACACTACGATTCACACGTCCGTCCGTGCGGCAGTTTCCCCTAATTTGATTTGATTGTCACCCTTTGACATTTATTTAAATAATCAATAGGACGCCTTTTAACGTATTTACTTTTAAAAGGTGTAATCTATTTATATCGATTGGAATAAATGTATTAAGAGTATGGGATCTCAAACGACAATATTAATAAATTTAATCTAGATTGGAGCCGAAAAGTACCTAGGGCTTGA
Organism: Limenitis camilla; assembly: GCA_905147385.1. Taxonomy (NCBI): domain Eukaryota; kingdom Metazoa; phylum Arthropoda; class Insecta; order Lepidoptera; family Nymphalidae; genus Limenitis; species Limenitis camilla. The sequence goes on along the minus strand of LR990225.1, from coordinate 15,580,384 downwards.
GACCCGAGCAAGTTTAAAGACGCTTCTACTATGCACAAACCTCGCTACCGAATATTAAAATGATAAAGTACATTACTGACGCTCTCCTGGCTGACGCTCTCCTGGCTCCTCGATAATCTAGCACCACGCCACCAAAGAACACTACACTATTAGTCTCACTTCTTTAATATGTGCTTTAACTTGATAGACTGACTCAATCCTATCGGAACGAATGTGATATATTGTCTACTCGGAAAAAGATAAAATGAACTACCCGCGAAATCTAATTTATAACTTGCCGATCCTTGCGGCGTCTTCCGCGTGATGCTCCGCTCCTATGAGTCGTAGCGTGATGATATATAGCCTATAGCCTTCCTCGATAATTGAGCTATCTAATACTGAAATAATTTTTGAAATCGGATCTATAGTTCCTGAGATTAGCGCGTTCAAAAGTTAAGTTTATATATTAATTTGTAATATTAGTATAGATTATTGATAAGCTTCTTAACCAAATGTTATGAAAAGTTATGAAGGTAAGGCGCCTATACTATACTTAGACTATATTTTGTTCTTGGCTTTTTTTATAGCCCAGTGTTCTGTAAGTAGTCCTTCACCATTATTACTCGTTATGAACATCAGCTTGAACTGTTACGATGCGTCCCAGGCACGCGCCAATCATCTTCTGCGCCGAAATACTTGTGAACGCCTTTACCTGACCAAATAAAAGGATTTCTGTCTCGACTTTAGTTTTTGAGGCCCCTATCTAGAATTACTTTAAGTCACAAATATGTAATGAAAGAGGTGACACCAGAAAGTCCTTAAAATATATTATGCAATTGTTCAGCAGCCGCTTCGCTCGAAGCGCTTTTCGGACCAACATTACTATAGCTGCGCCCCACGGTTTCACCCGCTATATTTGGGATAATTCACACTCTATCATTATAAATTAAAGCCTATGTGTTATTCTGATGTGTAAGCTATATTATTGTAAAGTTTCATCAAAATCCATTCAGTAGTTTTTGCGTGAAACAGTAACAAGCATACATCTATACATATATACATCCATACATTCTTACAAACTTTCACGTTTATAATATTAGTAGGATAGTGCAGTACATCAGAGAGTAAGACTACCTTTTTGTTTAGACGCATAGATACATCAGAAGTGAGATTGACCTCACTTATTAGATTTCTTATACTGCAGCTTTGTGTTTATTTTCAATTAAAATTTTAATTATAAGTATTATCTCTGAAAAACCTAATCATTCCATGGATATGCTTAAAATCGTCTGACATCTTAAGGAGTCCGCCATATTGGATTTAGTATGTCATTTACCTAATACAACACGTCCGCACAGATTCGTAGCTCTCGTATGACAAACAAAGTGTGAACGAAATTCTATTAACTGTCTGTACATTTGAATAAGTGAATAAACGATATTATTAAAAATACCCGTATGTAAAATTTCAGTAAATAAAAAGCGTATATTAACAAAGAAATAACAGCAAAATTAAGTACAATTAAAAATTTATATACTTTAATGACAACCTATTCAATTAAACGAACACGAATTTCAGCAAATCTGACAGTTAAATTAAATTATGGCGAAATAGACCTTATTATGAGTGACTTAAATATTAAAATTACACTCACATATATATAGATATATCCAAAATATTTTATATCAAAATTGAATCCTAAAGTAAACAACGTAGAGTTCAATTTTGCTTACCATGAGGTTATATCAAAATGTTTTGTATAGGAAAATGAGCTTTATATCTGAGTAATAGAGTCTATTTTAGCACAGATTTTGAAGTGGTCAGTCTCAACAATATGTCGGTATTAAAAATTCAGAAATAATTTGTCGGTAGCGCTAATATGACGGTATTTACACAGGGTAATGCGGGATTACGATTGACATTTATGGTAGAACAAATATACATTATTGAAATATATTTTAATGTTAATATTATATTAGCAAAGAAACGAAAAAATATGTAATAGACTCGACTAGAAATCTAAAACTTTTTTTACACTTGCTTAATTTGATGGAGAAATTTTATATAATTTTTATTTTTAATTGTAATGTTATATTTTCTTCGTGTTTTTTTTGTCTTAGAGGGCGTTCAATAATTACGTCAGGTGTTCTAGGGGGGAAGGGATCAAGCTAAATCTTTTCATATCTCATTTAGGGGGAGGGAGGGGTCTTAACAAATACCACTTATTTTTTTCTAACAGAAAATGGTGTAATATTGCATGAAAAATTATTTCTTGCATAAAATATCGCCAAATCTGACACAATAGTATTTGTAGCAGAAAATTCTCTAGTGAGATTAGGGGAGGGGGAGGGAGTTGAGGAAAATCTTACAAAATCTCACCAAGGGTTGAAAAACTCCCAAAAATGCCTCACATAATTAATGGAAGCCACCTTTAAATCAGAATATATTAAAAAAATATATAAAAAATAAAATCCAAATCATCATCTCAGATAGAGATTGGTTATTGATTTCGGCCGTTACTAATTAATGTATTTAATAGTTTAGAAATTACCGGGATTTAAAAACACTTCTTCTATTACTCTTTTTATAGTTTCATTTACTACTATTTAATAATACATGAAACCCCCGTAAATACTACACGTAGCTATATTTCCAGATTGATTCAGAATGGAAACAGTTTTACTATTGGCTTTCCCATAAATCGCATTCAGATCGTAGTAATTTCAAGTTAAAAAAGCGAATAAAAACCAGCACTCACGTTTATTATTCAATCTGGACTACGAAATCAATTTCGCGTGTGTACATTACGCTAGTTATTTTTTTTATAATAAAGTTTACGAGTTTTTTTACTTATTTATTTAAAGATAAAAAATACTTACGAAACTTTTATTCATACCAGGTATCCCCAAACTTAATAGGTACGTAGACCTCTTTGCTTGTGTATAGACCCCCGATATATATTAGCTATAGCTATTGATAGCTCGAATGTCAACTGATGGGGCAAATAGGTGCTAGAGTGGAGACCCTAAACTGGTCACAAAAACGTGGAGTGGCAAACAATGCAATGGACCGATGAACTGGTGAAGATAGTGAGGAGAGGCTGCACGTGGAAAGCTCAATATCTTAAAGAATGGGGTGCAATATAAGAGACCTACACTCAGCATTGGGTGGCAATGGGCTGAGAAGAGAAGAGAGATAGCTCCCTTGCTTAGCCTAAAAAGATCATCTAGATAAAATGTAACTCGTTCCTAAACATTTTGACTTCTAATGTCTTTCCTCTCAGTAACCTCTATCCTTTTCTTTCTGAGGAAAGAGTGTAGTTGAGACTACTAACAGCAATTTTTTCTTATGAGAATGTAGTAATAAATATTGAGGGTCTGGCAACACAATGAAAAATAATTGACCATATTTTGTCTAGCGCCTCCACTGTTAGGTACTACAGAGACTATCAATACAATCACAACAATTTTTGCAACTTGAGGAACTGGTGATTATTACATATTCTACAGTATGGTAACTGAAATAATTAAATTTACTATTGTGGCCAACTGTTTACCTCTCAGAGATCTCTTATGTGGAGTATATGGACCACTTTGGAAATCTCTGGTTGATACTGTTGATGTGTTAAACGAACAACAGATTTTAAAATATTGAAAATAAATAATAATTACCGACAAATTCTCTGAACTTAATTTTAAGTAGTAACTAAATACAATATTAGTGATTCCCATTGCTCGCTCACAAAAATAACGTGTTTCGATAACATCGCTTGTGAACTGTCTAACCCTTTAATGTCCGTCTGTTACACCGAACCAAACTATAGGCAAACATTTATATATTGTGTTAATGCGCGATATAATTTTAGTTTTCGCATGTATAAATATTATTAATAACTATTGACCCACCCAGCTCTGCGCGTTTACAATTTACAATATATACACTTCAGGGAAAACTCAAATTCAAGTCTAATTTTTAGGTATAGCTACAGGCACGTAAGTATAGGTTTGACCTTGAATGCGCAGACGTCACTGTTACGGCCTTTTTACAAGAATCGCGATGAGACCGATCACACGCGATCGATTCTTATGTGGCGATTTTGCACCCACACGCCTGTTATTCATCAAAATAGTATTGAACTATCTATATAGACACGCAGCACGCCCACAAATCGCAACTATCCCCACCACTTTTACTCTGACGTATGACGTATGGCTGTCGATGTTTCCAGACTAGTAATGTTACACAACAGTGTGATTGTAATTCCTAACAAACCGAACAGTTCCGACCGATTCGTCTAATAGCATCTAATTGTTTAACTCGTATCGATCTCATCGAGATAACCTTTTACCATCTAACAGTGACTTTTCTTTTCTCCCATCACAATTAAACCTTTTATTTTACCAATGAGAATATGTTTATATATTATATGTTGGTCTTAAACATCTAAAACTCTTGTAAGCATCTTTTATAATATTTTTTGAAAGTTCTAAAAGCGTCTCGCTTGTGGGATATCATCTCAAAATATTTGGCCAAGTAATATTATATAAAGATTAGTTTATATACTATGACTTAATTTCCCCCAAATCATAAAATAAATCTTGCTACTTTTTTCGAGGCTAACGTAACGTATTATTTAACTTACTAGATTTATTTTTTGATTGTTTTTGGAAAAATTTATATGATTAGATGAAGTTACTACGTAATGATAATAGCTGTAGCTATAAAATTAAAAATTTGAATGACTGAAACTCTAATTTAGTACAGTAACCATGTATCAAAACACGACATCGATTTAGAAAAATCAATATTAATTTGTGTAAGTCGATTTTTTGTATTATTGAAAACAGATACTGGATATCGAAAGAAAGGTATAGAGAAATACTGTTTCATGTGTACTCAGTGTAAGCAATGTCAAAGTGTTACCATGGTTACAAGGTTGTTATAATTGTCAATATATTAATATTGTGAGGCAGCTCTCAAGTTAGAAATGAGCTGATAGTCTTTAAAGGGCTGACCATATCACACAAATTAAGGCTTAGAACCATCTCGATTAAATTACCTTGCAAAAAATTTAAACTTCAACACAATCAGTCCATTATCTTGGCACAACTACGTTAACTTATAACACTCCGTCCGGGGGTTAAAAAATGAGCAGTAAAATATGTAGTGATGGCTAATATGTGTTTACAAGCATTATAAAATCACCTAAACTTAATAAAAAAATTAAATATGACAATAATTTAAACTACAACAGTGATAGACAATAATCGTAAACAAACGCGGCTGGTTTCCCATTTAATTTAATTAATATCAAAAAAAAGATGAAAGTAAAAATATTTTTTTTTTAATTGTCAACTGTTAAGAGGAAGTACTTGTACTTGCTTTAGAGAACGAGTGAGTGAGTCGCTATGCAATGTAATATGTATTCCTAGTAACTGCATGTCGCATTTATTCGCGATAAAGTCAAAAATTTCTGAACGGATTTTCATGCAGTTTTCACCAATAATGAGAAGGATTTATGAGAAAGATTTAGGCGTGGATTGATGAAAACATCATCATATTTCTCTTGCGGAGTCCTACTGTATTATTTAATAGTTAACAATAAAAATTGAGTTCCCCTTCCCTTTCCCGATCAATTATGCGAAGTCGCTAGTTAGAAGTAAAACAGGTATGTAATTTTGTATATTGGAGGCATTCTCTAGAATTGATTAAAAGCCATAATGTTATAATTTAAAAAAAATGTAATTTAAATGTATAGCTATATCATACCCAGGGTAGAAAGGGGGCGGGTTGCCATAATTAATATCATTAAAATTAACACGTCTTCCTCTTAACAGTGGATGCATCCCTGAGCCTGTGGGTGTGGGTGTGGGCCTCTGGGGTCAGTTCCGCCCACGAGTATTTTTAAAAAATGTTCTTTTATTAACGCATTTTCGACTAATATAATAAATATGGTAATAATTTAATTATTTAAACAAGCAGGTTACGACGACTTTGTCTATACTTTAATAAGAAAAAGAAACTAATCTATAGATAAGGGATCGACAGGGGTTGACAAAACTGCCATGGGAAGAGAGAGCACCAAACTGTAGAAATCTTGTTAGTCTTATATTTATTTGTTTTTTCTACTAAACTTAATCATAGAAATTTAGATTGAGAGAATTAGAGTAGAAAAAATTAATTTATATGACGATCGAAGATTGTTAAGGGGTATCGGAGAGAACCTCTACTATTAATATATTATTTCACGAAGCTTTCGTTAGGAAAAGGATTCTATTCTAAAAAAAACTCCTCTTTAATTGCAACCTCCGCCCTAATAAATTGGAGGCGCTTTAAATATTAAGTTTATAGATAGAATGTTATCTATCAAAGAACTAAGTCTTAGTAGTGAGGCAGAAAAGTGAGTTTGACACACTTTGGCCGAGGCTAGGTAAATGAAGCTATTCTATTGGTTCTTAAAAACACATCTCTCATAATACCGACAAGTGAGTAATATAGTGAAATATAGTGAAATATTAGACTAATAAGGGGAACATCACAAATAAATAATCTATAGTGTTATTAACTATTCCAAATTTCTTCTTAATAAGGGTATGGTACTGACAAAACAGAAAATAAAACCTCCTTTTTTATACCTCGATAACAATTCCAATCTTCTAGGATCCTGAATGATAAACAAAGTGGGTCAAACTTGTGTTTAAAGGAGTAACTTCGTCCACTGGTGATACCGAACTTGGCCGATAATTTTAACGACTTCCCAACTTGTAAGTTACTCTTCGATATACTCACTTCATTTTATTTGGGACTGGGGCCAAACTGTTTTATCTTACGATAGATAGCAGGATCTTAAAAGAAATAATGGTATTTTTTCTAAAAACTAGTTTTTTTAAGTAAATTTTTAACACAAATTTGCTTAAGGAAACATAAAAATCATGAGTATAAAAAAAACAAAAAATCGGCTAAAATAGATAATTTGTCTCGTGACATCAAACACTTTGTGACGTCACGTCGTGGGGGTGCCATTGCAGTATCAATTTTCGTAGAGTTGTGCAGGCTAATATAATGTAACTATAGCCATACGAAGACGCTTGTTCCACACGACGTGACGTCATTCAAGACGCCATGACAGCTCCGAATGTTTTTGAGGAATTTTTTAATAGGGAATAAGAGTTCAACCAAAAGTGATCCAAAGCTAAGGTGATTAGAAAATTATTTTGTGACATTCTGGTCACACTGTATGTAATCCAGAGCTTCTTTTTATTATGAATTTTATTCAAAGAGATATCCATAGTGATGCTTTCCTTTGAAGCGCAGTGAATTCTACACCATGATATTGATAATGATTATCATTATCAGCTACGACAACTATTTACCTACCTACCTTCTAATTTTGATATTAGTATAAATCCTATAAATTAATATTGTAACTTAAAAAGAACAAGAGTCAATTGTAGTTGAAAATATTTAAGTTTTTCATTATAATATTGACTGTTAAAGTATAATAGACTAAAAGCTTACTTTCTTACTTCGAAACTTAAACAGGATCAGAGAAAAGACGAAAAGTTTTCAATTTGATTCTACGAGTATTTACTCATAACTAAACTAATTAGTTAACTTACTTGGAGAACTTGTATTTTGTAGACTTTATTAAAACTAAAGAATATAGATATTATTTGTGCATATTTTTTATTTAAGAAGGTTAGAGCTCAAACTCTGAATAGCTATAAATTATGTAACTATATTATGTATTTGTTTATGACTAAAAAGGAACAAAAAGGGACCGACAACCTGATAGAATGTTATATGAATACAGAGTAACCGGTATTGTCTAAAAAAATAAATAAACTAAATGGAAATCTCGATACGCAGCAAAATGATCTCAAAATGATCGGCGTGCTATGTCTCAAAGTCCTTACTTAGCGTAATGATTTTTTAGATCCTTTAACTATCCAGAGATGTAATTGATTTTTGGATGGAGATGTTGATGATGATATGTAGCTACAACACCGAATTATATCTCCCGATTTTGTTAGTATTCATTTTTTTAATAACTCCCTATGGAAGCAAATTTAAAGAGGTATTAACGTCAAAAAATGTATTGCAGATTTAGCTGTCACAAAGGCAAAATTCAGAAATACCAAATGAACTGCATAAGTAAAGATGATAGAAAGGAAAAGTCTGTTTTAAAATTTTTCATCCAGCATAAAGAGAACTCGAAGAATGTAGTAAGTTAAACCTGTGTCCTAAAGTAATCCAGCTTTGGCAAAATGCTTAAGGAATAAGTTTGTCACCTTTTACAATAAACTTTACTGGTATGTTAGTCATAAATAAAACTTAATAGACCAATGAAACCCTAAAGAAGATGAAGTGCATTCGCTACCTGGTGGGCCAGTATTGAGAAGAAGATGGTCCTGACATAGACCATATAAGTAGACTACTAAGGACAACGGTTAACAAAAAGAAGAATAGGTATATATTGGCCGGCAGCTACCTTAAGGTTTGAGGAAAAGTAGTGGGGGTAGTTGCGCATTTTGACCGTATGTGCCTGTATAGGTAGTTCAATCCACGACGTCTAGCAAGACAAATAGCAGAGGCGTGGAATCAGAACCACGTAAGAACCAATCACATGGGGCGCGCTCTACTCGCCCAGCGCTCCCCACTAAAAAGCCTCTAATAGTTACTTCTATACATTCAAGGTTAAAAGTATACTTAGATGCCTCAAACAAACTGATGATGTAATTCTTAATAAAAGCGTTATATAAAAAGTTCTATAATCTTAGCTATTGCTACTAACGTATTTAAAATAATTCCAAAAACGAGTCCAATGATACAAAACAGTTATATTTATACCCCAAACAAAACAAGTGACGGCATACCATCGCATTAGCCCACACTTTAAAAGACATTACATCTAAATCTTTACAAGATAAAAGTAACAATAGTTGTTCCAGCGCCGACAATTAATCAAAAAAGATACAGGAATAGGTGCCTTCATTTATTTTGTATCGAACGTGGGTCGAACAGAAGTAATGCGCTTACAGCTTTTTAAATTACTATTATCGAATTTGAACTTAGGTTTGTCTGTGTACAAAATACATTAAAAGCTTTCTTGCCTTGTGGGTTAAATCTTGAATTGTATTGAACTAGTGTGGTGAACCCACAAATAATATAATGCAATTGCATAACATGGGTATTCAATGAAAGACTTTGCTAAAAGAAAACGAGTAGAAAAGAAGATTTTTTTGCGATGTATTAGCACCATCATTCTAAAACTAATATGGTGGACTCAAATAGATGACTAGTCTTTGTTTGTATAGTACTACATAACAAATCCAATATGGCGAACTCTTAAAGATAGCGAACTAACCAATATTCACACAAATGGTTTTGAAATGAATTTTAAAACATATGTGACTCAACAAAAGAGTTTCATGTGATTTTTATCAATATGATTCCAGAAAATTGAGGAATTTACTGGGAGAGTTCTAATTTCCATCTCCTTGGTTGATAAATTTCTTCTTTCGAGATTCTAGAAGGTTCTTCTTTCAAGTATTTGGTATGATTGTTCTCTTAAATGAAACCTATATAAAATATATAGATTACTGAATGTATAAATCCACCTAAAATTGCATATTTATTTAAATAACTATTTTTCATGAAATATGGCGATAGTTAAAAAAAAATTTAATAGGGCATATAATAATGCAGATTTTATAAAAAAATACTTTACACAATGTATAGAAGACCGCGAGTGAAACATGAACTTAATAATAGTCTTAGTAACTTTCAATTATGCCCATTTGGGCATAACTGTGTCCATTCAGATATGTTTTTATTATGAATATATCATTAATATTGTCCCGATCAGTTATCCTTGTTTATCCTTTGTTCTACAATGATGTATAAGCTCTGTATTTTTAACGATTCCATTTTGTATTGGAATGTTTGTAAGTAGAGCGTGTCTATAACTTTACGGATAAGACTTGTTATTGATGTTAATGTTTGGATTAAGTTTTATTTATGATGTATCTATATCTATTTTAATAAATAATGGAGTGAGTGTAAGTGATTTATTTTTTTAGAAATAGTGGTGATACAGTTATTTTTACGTAAAGTAAAGACAAGTCCTTTGGTTTTATTTCAAGTACAACCACAAGACCTGATGTTATTGATTTCATACAATGAACATTGTAATTGAAGAAGCAGCCCGACTGGAGTAGTACCTCCACCTTACAGAAAATAACAGCTAAATAACACTACTCTAAAGCAGTGTTGTGTTCCTGTTGGTCAGTAAGGGGACCAGAGCTCCTGGGGGGAATTGGGGATAGGGTCGGCAACGCGCTTGCGATGCTTCTGGTGTTGCAGACGTCTATAACCTACGGCAATCTCTTACCATCAGGTGAGCCATACGCTTGTTTGCCGACCTAGTTATATAAAAAAAAAGAATATTGAAAATTAACAGTGTAATGTGGTGTGGAAGTTGTCGGCATGTCAATAACGTCCTTAAACCTATTCCTGGGTCACAAGAACCACTACTCGTTTGTCAAGGTAAAAACGTGTTGCAGAGATGCTAAATAACAAAGTTAATGTCAAAAGTATTACTTAGATAACTTACTCAAAGTTGTAAGTCCTGTAAGGCTCTATTTAGGCTTCATATCAAGATAATTGTTACTTTTAACCCTTAATTGCCAACCTTGATTTTTCCCACGTGGTTATCTACTTGCAATCTATCAGACTTCTTTTTTTCTAAGCTCTTTTACGTTTAGTAATTTTTTGTCTCCAACCTTTTTCATTAAACACCATTATTTGCTTAAATGATCAGACTCATTAAAATTATAATGGTAAAAAGTTAATTAAACTCCTGCTGGGAGTCACTCAGACACCAAGAGAAATTTTATGCTCGATAGAAACAATAGCGTATACATGTAACAGCATCGAGCTTGTAAGTGGTATTTTTTTATGGCAGATAAGGGACAAACTAGCTGAAGATACATCTAATAGTAAGTGATCCACCTATTATTAAATAATGGCAATACAAGAGAGTATCACTTGTATTGCCGATGCGTTGTGTCCTAGAAAATTACTGAGGAGGAGAAATGAAAAGTGAACCCATGGTTAGAACCTAGAGTCCACCAAAATGGCTGCATTATTAGGATGGGAGAGGGAGCACGTCCCTCATCTCTTATGAGACGAAAAATCTACAGACATAGTCTGTATTCAGTGGCTTTAGTTACGCGGCATTTCGGCAAAATGCCCCGAGCCGAAGGGGGCCTGGGGGAAGGCTGTGAGCACAGGTGGATCTTAATATTTACTATTTTTTTTTGCTCTTCAAGTATAGGCGCTCAAAAGTATTTCGCACAGTGGCGCAGGAGATGCTTGGTTCGTGCCTGGGTAAAGTTTCTTAATATTAGAGGAGAGGGCCCATCTGACGAATTTGCCAGGGGCCCCGAACTGTGTAGTTACGTCACTGTCTGTATTATAACAAGAAACCATTTGATTGGTGAAAGACTGCAGGTAGAATATGAAGGGTTAACATAATATTATAACAAAGGTTCTTCTACACAAAACTTAGTTTCTACTCCACAAAGCTTAACTACAATAAAACGTAATATACAATACTCCTCATTGACCGACTTCGCAAGTATTTAACTAGTTGAAAGTTTCACGTAATTGCATTGGAAACTCATTAGCGGGTGCGAAATGCTGATTCAAATTCCCCATTTTGTTTTTTAACGTTTAAAAACGAGGTCGTCGTTAGCGCTAAATGGTACTCGGACTGATGGGCCTAATTTCTTTGAAAAACAATCACTTTTGTTACTATTTTATGTTATATTGTGTACAGAAACAAGTATTATAGTAATAAATATAAATTAGCAATGTCTTTTTATATAAATACTAGTCGACCCATCCCGGCTTCTTCACACAGCTCGACATGCACTTCATCCCCACGTCGATAGATGGCGTACGAGCATACTCATTTGATTACTTTGTATTCTTAGGATTACTTTTCGCGATAAAATATAGCGTATGTCCTTCCTCAAGCTCTACTTTATTTCGGTATCATATTTCATCAAATTCGTTCCAGCAATATAAACGTGATTGCGTAACAGACAGAGATCACCTTTTCGTTACGTTTCTTAAGAATTACTTTCGAAATATAATATTAGTTAGGAGGTTAGGATAATGTCGTTTATCTAGTAAGCGGTTTTAAAATTTTTAATCAAATTTTATATTTACTGAATTGTTCATGCAATGCTGAACCCAATTCTTAAGTCCATGCAGACAAAGCTGCAGGTAGAACGTAGTAAATCAAATAAGGAATACCAAAACAATGTGATTCGTATGAGTACACTTAGTATGCGCATGCGCATCGATATAACCGCTTTGTTCTAACGAGACGTGAAATAGCCATTCGATGTTAAATGACCCGATTCTAGGTCAAATAGTACACTGTACTCATACTACTGCTTTCATTTGAATGTTTGTTTGTAATTTAAATAATACCTTAGTTATTGGAGTACAGTTAAATATTGTACATATTGACTATGATTGTAAGTAATAGTGTGTTTGTTTGTACGTGTAAAGTACAGCGGCAATAATACAAATATGAATATAAACTGCCTTCATCTTTATTAACAAATTTATATCAAAAATTATACAATTAATTATTTTACTTTTGAAAAAGTATTCATGCAGTTGAATACGAATATAAAAACAATTTTTACTTTTACCACTAATTCATAAAAAATGAATTATTTTTATAATTTTTTGATATTATTAATTTTTTTATCACATCGTGCTTTATCTAAACATGTATTTTTTATATTAAGTATTGGAGTAGTATTAGAGTTAGTTAAATACCTCAAATCCTGAAAACTGCTGAAGACTAAGACTAACTGAGTTAAAAATTTGGTAATTATTTTTGATACTTAAACTCTGTGTATGAAATCGCACGAATACGAATTTATCACTAAACAATAATACAGATACTCTTAGTATCCAAGCGCAGCGAGGGCAAGTTACTAGTTGATTAAACAAACGCATGCCAGCTATAAAACTCGTCCTATTTTGGAATAACCATAAATGATCTCTCACTCCCTCTTATTTTATACGCTTGAAATAGTATCCCTAAACCAAATAAAAATAAACGAACAATAGCTAGCCTATATGCGCCCACGCCTCCATGTTGGATTGTCACTTGTTTGCGTTCACTGGACTCACATTTTATCAAATTATCATGTACATAAGAAATACTTCGTTTTACAATCAAATAATGAGTATGAGTCAAGTTGGTGTTGCTGGCAAATAGAGTTTAAAGCTAACTGTGTACGCTGCGGTATACCTATAAAGTTCACCTGCACTGGTAAACCAGAGCGATTGTCTGGCATAGGTCAGCCCTACAAACTACTAAAAGAATAGCTTTATTTACCTAGACTCACTCAGAGTGTGTCAAATGAAGCTACACATCCTTGCTTATCTCTGGTGGAAACCTATAAAGGCTAACTGAAACAATAGTAATAACTTAGGTATATTTTACTTGTGTGGTTTACCAATAGCATGTTTTTTTATCATCTAGTGCTAGCACATTATCTACTATAGATAGTGTTAGACAAACGAGCAGATGGTCCACCTTATGGTAAGTGGCCACCATCGCCCATGGACATCGACAAAACAATAGATATCCTCTATCAGATAGAGTGTGGAGGGGGGGTGAAGAAAAAAATGCTGCGGTTTCAGCGGACCCTAAGCAAGGGCCCAAGGTGTGTGGAAGTTGTCTCGCATTTAAATATAAGGGTATTAAAATATTATTATTAACCTCAAATTAGAGAAGCTCAGTATATTGTAAAGTAGGTAAGAGGCAAGTCGTTAGTCTTTCTTCGTTGAGATTATGCGAATCCATTGTCTACAGAAAGTTCTCATACTACTCCAGTCTATCTATGCAGGCAAACCTGTCAAGGCAAGACTGCCCAGTGGTTAAGACATTGATGTCTTACTTCTGAGTGATCTGTGTTTTAAGCAATTAAATATCATTGCTTTAACGGTGAAGGAAAACATTGTGAGGAAACCTGCACGAGTGAGAGTTCCCAAAAATTCTCAAAGGTGTGTGAAGTCTGCCAACCTGCACTGGGCCAGCGTGGTGGACTATGGCCTAACCCCTCTCTTATTTGTGAGAAGTAGACCCGGCTCACCAGTGACCCTTAAATGTGTTGTGATGATGATGATATTACTAGCTTAAGCTATTTTTAAAATCTTTTTCTTTGTCAAAAGATACCGCAACACTAAACTTACTGTAATCACTTGTCAGACTAGATAACACGGGTTATATTTTGTCGACGCAGTTTGACGAGTACTTTATAGCTACATCACGCAAATTTTGACTATTTTTATCTGCTGGATTTGTTAAATTTTAGATGACAAGATTTAGCACTGAGGGTGAGTTAAGCATAGTAAAACAAGGCCAGGAACAGCTCTACTTGATATCTGTTGCTATACAGTACCTTCTCTGAAAAATATATATAGTTTATTGTTTGCAAAAAAAAGTAGATCCAAGTCTCACTCTAAAGACTACCCAAACTTTATTTTGTTGTTCAACAATCAAGTTTAATTTGCCTCGATTTTGTTTGGAAGCGTTTTTATTCTCATTTTATTCGCTAAAGTTTAGATTTGTATTAAGGTTGTAAATTGTTCTGTTCCCGCCCGTTCTATGTGAAAAATCCTTAAAGAAAAGAGAATATGCGGGTATTAGGGAGAGACTTCATTATATTATACAGCGTGCATGATTTTTTTTTAATTAAATTTATAATTTTATTAAAACCTATTAGGTACTAGAACATTAGGACGTTTAACATGTATTTAATATAATCAAGAATCCTGACCTGTGAAATGCAAAGTGTAATCAGTAAAACATCAATTACAACGACTACTGTGAGGGAAGTATAAAATAAATACCATCATTCATTCATTAGTTTTATTTGACTTTTAATGGGCGATATTAATAATCATATAGAATTAGGAATTTTATGTTCAGAAATTTTAATTTGGATTCTATATTCAATCCGTAATCCGAAAGATTTTAGTTTTTAATTTCGTTCGTTAAGCACTACCTGGTTCGAATGACTCGAGCACTACTTCTGGTCATTTGTATGATTACAATGATTGAGTACGATAGTGAGTGTGTGAGTGAGGTAATTAAAGCGAGATAGCAAGTTAATAGGCTAATAGGTGAGTGATGAATGAATGAATGAGTGACTGAATTAAAGACACACGCGAAAGAAGTTGTTGGCATTTTATAAATAATTTTACAATGAACTTCGATTATAACACATACTGTTTTAAACTTTTAAAGTTTTAAGTTGTTTTATTCGCTCTCTCTCACCAGTGTATCCCAAACTTAACAGTTGCAACTCTCAACTTAGACAAACTCTGCTACTACAAGAAATATATTCCGTCGAACACAAGTTTTGTGGGGCGCTGCGCTGATTTCAGCTCGCTTTGTAAATAAATAAAACACGCTTTATTTTTAACTAGGTTTCCTTCCACAAGCATTCATATAAACTTTACCTGCAATTCCATTCAAAAACTGTATTAATAAAGAAGAATAAAAAAATGCTATAGAATGAGAGAGGAATGATACCCATTACCCCCCTCAGCAACGCTCCCCTCCGCTACTCAAACACTAACTACAGCAGACAATAAAGTAAACTTACGTGGACCTCAAGAATATTGTACTATGTACAGTGCGCGATAACACTAAAGAGACTGAGTCTAATCTATCACAATAAAGGTTATATATTGTCTATACGTGGGCATACTTGACATAACATAAAAGAAACTACTCACGAACACTAATATATCAACGGTTTTGCTAACAAAAAACCACCTAACAATATAATATGAGCTATACTACACCTCTATTAGAAACTGGGTATGCCTGGGCTTTGTGAACTAGGAAAAGGTTCAAGGACGCGTATGACATGATCACAACACTCGCAGTTCTCAGCTCGACTTCGTTTCCTAACATTAAAGTAAATAAATTATAATATTGATGTTAACAGACTGCCTAGAGATATCAGGGTAGGTGTTAGGCTGCGTTTCCATGAGATGGTCGAGGATGTGTGCCGAAGTATGTTTTGTTAAGAACCAATAGAATCGCTTCATCTATTTATTATCACTCTGAGATGCAGCCTTATTATATTGTTGGAGTAAAACAAAATGAACTTATACAAAATTATCCACAGTGTTGCTAACTTGTCATTGTAATTCATTAAGTGATGTCATTGTAGTGCAGGTAAGTCAAAAACAGCTGGTCAATTCTTATACAGAGATTCTAAATAGTGAAGGTAGCGTAAAAAAACTCATCTTATGTTTTTCACTAAGAAATTAGTTCATTAAATTTTCAGTATAGCTGCCAACACGTAAACATAGGTTTGACCTTGAATGCACAAGTCACAATTAGGGGCGAGAGCAGTGCGTCACAAGCGATTGGTTCTTATGCGAGGTTTCAGTTTCCGCGCGTCTACTACGTCACGGATGGGAACTTCCCCCCACTATTTCTTCTCAGTTCTTAAGTTAGCTGTTGGCTACTGTACCAATAAGTCAGACAGTTATTAATATGAAATATAATTAAAAACCACTTCCCTAAGGATATAATATGTACTGTCAAATAAAATGATTTTTAGACCCATAGTTAAAAATTCCTAAATCACTTAAAATTGGATGATAAAAATAAAGTCATACATCAGATTTTATCTGCCATTTTTCATCCGAACTTTATTAAATTTGTCAAGCGACTGTTAGATCATTCGACGCCGCGATCGATGCATAGACGACCATCAACCATACACCATATCGATGGGAGCTCTTTATACCGTACGACTTTAAATATATTACAATAATATTGGATACTTGCCTACGCTTCGCTGTGTGTTAGGTTTTGGATAGAGGCCCCTCATACCCCTAAGACTTATAAAACTAGCCACCTAGATATTTAGGCATCTAACTACCTAGCCAGCTATCAGGAATCCTTAAATTAGTGCAGCTATTCAAGTGCAGTTCATTGTCATAATATGTAAATATTGAACGCTTTATTATATATGTATTGCACGAGTTTTTTTTAGAATAAGTGAATTTTGTTTTTATTTTAATGGCAGTCAATGGGCAAACGACCAGATGGCCCATCTAATGGTAAGTGGTTACCGTCGTCCATGGACATGGGCAACAAAAAATAGTGACTCTTACTTTACCGAGGGGTTGCCACCTCGAAGATAGAGCAAGAAAGAAGAAGAGAATAAAGTATGAATAGTTAAATTGCAAGATTTCAAGGCATTTACGGAACGGGTTTAGTCTGACCCACATGCGGCTCCACCGGAACGCGTCAATGAGACATGACGGTCGAATTCGCATGCTGGTGGTCACAGCCTGGGAACAGATTCCCTACCACCAAGGAGTGCACGGCCTCTTACGAGATGAGAATTTACGCCTCTTTCCCAGCGACTGAGGGGTTACTGTATAGCTATACGTATTTCTGTACATTAATAGGTAAGATTCCTCACAATACACTTACGTAAAGATTGTCTCCATATTAAAATATCGTAAGACATATCGTAATATTTAAACAAGTATGCGTGTAACTCTTTTTTACAGCGCAGTAAAACAGCGGGGCCTCGTTGACTCTTTTATGAGGCGGTAACGAAGTATAAACTATGCAACTGTTTGTTTTGTTCCTGGATTATAATTATTCATTGGATCACTTGGAGCTACGTATGCTCCTTGGGGACTCCATCTTATTACAGCAACTCGTCCCAGTTGCCTTGCCATAATTTTCAGGATAAAAAGTAGCTTATTTCAAGCTCTATCTCTTTAACAATTCCATTTTACGCCACAGTAACACTCAAAAGATAACATGCAGGAAAAAGCCAAGCAATGCTTTGGACTTGAGAACCAGAAGCAGGTTTAAAGAAATATTTTAAGATATGTAAACTCTCGACCAACATCTAACTGACATTACAAATCCCTCAACAACGTAATCCTTGCTTAGGCAGCTCTAGCACCTAGACATTAAATTACACCACTTCCAATATTTTAGATAATGTTTACTGTGTGAGTACATCATTATTTTTACGTAATATGTCAAGTAGTGAGGTTTAATGTCATGTTGCTAATTCTTACTAATCCCGGATCACGTGATTTACTCACATTATTCTGTTGATAGGTACGATGTTGAGTAGGGCCTCTGTGTCACGAGCCGCAGGCACTACTAAGATTCCTATCTAAAAAGCTCCACACAATAGAATCGCTTCATTTGACAGACACTGAGGGAGGCTAGGTAAATGATTTATCCTCTCTCATGTCTGGTGACAACACAGCTTTATATCAATACACAAGACAAGGTTACAAGTTCGGTGACAGTCTCGGAATTTTAATAGAGATATAATGCCTTAGCTTTATAAAATATAATCAAATTAAATGATACAATTTTTTTAAATAAAATACCTAGAATTTCAAAGAAAATATACTAAATAACATCGTTGTAATTGTGAATATTTTTAAATATTAGCTTTTAGTTTTAAGTTCTGTTTATGTATTAGCTAGTATCAGCTTTCGCTCGCAAATTTGGGCCAAGAGGGAATTTTAATTCGAGACACTTTTAATAAGAGACTCGTTCTCTAGCACATACATACATTCAATGAAATTTTAAGAAAATATAAACTTACGTATGTATGTAGCCTAGTGGTTAAGATATCGGTATCTTACTTGGGAGGACCGGGTTCGATGCTCCGTACAGGCACAAACCTCTGGCTTTTCTGAGTTATATGTGTTTTAAACAATTAAATATCACTTGCTTTAACATCGTCAGGAAACCTGCACTCCTGAGAGTTCCCTAAAGATCTCTATCGGTGTGTGAGATCTACCAACCCGCTCTGGGCCAGTGTGGTGGACTATGATCTAACCCCTTCCTCCATCAATGGGTTGTGATGGTTTGGGAAATAGGAATTTTTGTTTTCAAAAGCAGCACAACTGTTACACATCTGACGGAAATGAGTTTGATTATTTCATTTCTCTTAAATTCTTTTGTTTCTTGAACCTTTTCTGAACACCTATCTCAATCTTAAAACGAAATCCACGTAATACTTAATTCAATCAATCAATACAAAGCATATGCTTCCCAACCCTTTGACCCTTATTTTCAAATTAGCGTGAAACAATACAGACAGCAGACATCAGACATTCGCAATACAATAATCATACAGCAATAAACAAAACGGTTTGATACCATCGCGCTTCGGGCTTCGGGCTGCGGCTGCTTTGATCTCAGGAAACACTTGCTTACTCTTACACCGAAACTTATTATATTTTAAGCGAGCAGTCTGCCCTCGCTTCACATCGGGTATTAAAAGCAAAATCATATTCTATATCCTTAGATCATCACTCGTTAATAGTGTATCTTGCCATCATTGAAAAAAAAGTGAAAGAGAAGTAATAAGAGAAAAATAAAAACAGAGATAAAAGATAAACAAAGATTGTGAAAAAGCGAGAGCGAAAAAGAGAACAAGGGATATAAATAGAGAAAAAGAGATAAAATAGAAATTGAAAATATAAAAAAGGGACAGGGAATTACAAACATACAGGCAATCAAATCTTTATAAATTAGAGTGGATAAAAACACTTACAATGGAGGTTTGTCTTCACATTAATAGCGATTCGGTCAGCGAGCTATGAATAGATCTATGCTCAGAGTTTCTTTAAATATGTATTGTAATTGTTCACTCACTCACTTATTCACACACTTTACCCTCTCATTGGACATAAACTGTTATAAATAAAAAGAAATTGTTTTAATATATCTCAAAGGTATTAGACAGCTTTTTTATAAAAGTTCGCAGACGGCTTCTGTTTTTTGACATTTAAAACAATTATCGTCATATTTTTACAATTCACATATAACCTTAACATTTTTGAATACTTTATCCTTCCTCATGCATTATTCTGTGTATCGGTTAAAACTGTATGAAATTTTGTCCAGTAATTCTTGAGTTTATCGCAGACAAACAAAAAGATTCGATGCGAGATAAGGCATGATTCTATTTAAAAAAATTCATATCGCTATCATAAAGGGTTCGAAGATGGCGTTATTATCGACTACTTTATAATACTAATTGGAATAAATTATTTTGAGTTTAAGTTCATATAGGTGTAAATATGAGCTTATACCTACATATAAACTTACAAACATTTTACATGTAAAAATAAGTCAATTTTTTGGAAACCGTGAATCTTCGGTGTAATAGACGGCTAAATATCATATTTTTTGTCCGTAACTCTGAATGAGTCTCAAGGTGCATAGGTCTCATGATTATTCTTTCTAATTAAACTCCATCTTGTTTTTGCTCTTTCAAATCGACTTTGCTATAAACTTTTGACCTGACCTTTTTTGCAGGTACTAATTACATTAATAAATTTAATGATGTGGAACTAAAATGGTTAGATATGTAGCTAATACATCCGCTTGTTTGTAGATCACTATATAATAGCAGTGCCTAGGACTTGTGAATAATAAGCAGGTTTACAAGGCATCATATAAAGTTATAAAGTTACTCTAAACTTTAACATTACTTGTCAAACTGCTCTGATCTATCGGGATACCCAAACCACCAGAGGGATACTACTTTTGTTAAATCATGTGTTTCGTGAGTGGAAGGTTAGAGTACAATTCCCGTCTGCAGCGGGGAGAGATCTCATCAGAAAAAGCTAACCCAGATTTTCTTAGACACGTCCCGGTCGCGCCGCATGTAGACCAGACTACCTCAGCTCCCCTCCTATTCCATTAATGCTACAGTTCGAATGGATTTTGTGTTCTCGCTCAAGGTTTCATTCTCTCTTCACTTTTGCTCCAAACTATATCTTCAAGGTCTGGTCTGTCTGCTCATTTGTCCTTTATCCCTTATTTGCCTACTAATTGTGTATCTATTTATCAATGATCCAACAATAAAACGATAATATTAAATCTCAATACATTAAGCTATAAACGTTTTTATTTACCTAATAGCTACCTGTCGGATGTGACGCCCATCGTTTTAGTTATTTTAGTTTATTTTACTTGTCATACAGACACAGACAGACAGAACCAATTATTTATAATAACCGTACACACATGTTAACCATTGGAATGTTTAAGTCGTTAATTTATGTCTGTAAGTGTTGTAGGAATGTCTTTTTATATGATTATGTTATATTTCATTTTTTTATTTTACTAGTCGACGACTTTAATATGAAAAAATATTTTTATTTTTATTCCGTAGGAACTAAGAATTTTTTCGGGATAAAAAGTATCTTATGTGTTAATCCACGTTTTAAAGTATCTGTGTGCCAAATGTTATTGAAATTCGTTCAGCCGTTTTTGCGTGATTGAGTAACAAATATTCAAACACAAACTTTCACATTAATAATATTAGTAAGATTTTTCTATTCAGTTGGTGAGGGTAGTATGAAAGAAATTTCTTTTTTTGGATTATTTCTTTCGATGCGTTGAGTTGTGGGCTTGTGGCCACGTAGGGAGATAGGGTCGTAACTGGAAGGTTTACTAAATCAAAAATGTCTGAAACTTTGCAAGTTAGGGGTAACCTTTATGGACACAGTGGATGGGTTACACAAATTGTCACGAATCCTAAATATCCAGATGCCTTATTGTCATCTTCACGAGACAAAACTCTCATCGTATGGAAGTTGACTCGTGACGAGTCTAACTATGGTGTACCACAGAAACGTCTTTATGGTCACTCCCACTTTATTTCCGACGATGTGCTCTCAAGCGATGGTAACTACGCTTTGTCCGGTTCATGGGAGAAAACTCTTCGTCTTTGGGATCTGGCTGCAGGAAAAACCACAAGGCGTTTCGAAGACCATACAAAGGATGTCCTCTCAGTAGCTTTCTCAGTTGACAACCGTCAGATAGTATCTGGCTCTCGGGACAAAACTATCAAGTTATGGAACACCCTGGCTGAATGCAAGTATACAATTCAAGATGATGGTCACTGCTACATGATGGTCACTGCTACATGGTCACATGCTAACCCTATCATTGTTTCTGCCGGTTGGGATCGTGCTGTTAAGGTATGGCACTTAACCAATTGAAATTTGAAGACCAACCACTTGGGCTACTCTGGATACCTAAACACAGTGACAGTGTCTCCTGATGGCTCACTATGTACATCTGGTGGCAAGGATATGAAGGCTAAGCTATGGGATTTGAATGATGGCAAGCACCTTCATACCCTCGATCACAATGACATCATCACAGCACTCTGCTTTTTACCCAATAGATATTGGCTTTGTGCTGCATTCGGAACTCTGATCAGAATTTGGGATTTTGAAAGCAAGGAAATGGTTGAAGAATGGAAACCAGACGTTATCAAAGAAACATCTTCGAAAGCAGATCCTCCTCAATGTCTCTCCTTAGCCTGGTCTACCGATGGACAGACCCTCTGCACGATAAAAATATTTTATCGTTTATATTTAAGTATAAATAAATGTATACTGACTAAAAAAAAAATCTCGTTTCTTACTTGATAATGAAGTATTATTGTCGTTATTAAGTCAAGTGAATTCGCTTTTGGAAATGTTGTCGTTAAATGGAGTGACATGAAGATTACACAGTACCTGTACTAGTGCTAGGTCTCCCTAATTATCTCCATGCCTACATCTGTGTTGCTGTATCTGGGTTACATGACCCAGGCACTGTTGTGTTATTTTACTATTGATAAGCTGTGTGTTTGATGTATAACTACATTTATACATTTTTGCGGCCATTTATGATAATACAGGTGCTTTAACAGTAAACCCATCACACGTAGCACTCTAAAAATTAGTTTGTGTGTTACGCTTAAACTACTGAAGTGATTTTGATGAAATTTAGAAAATAGATAGAATAGAGTTTGGGAAAAGACATAGGCTACGTTATTGCGATAAAAGTGCTTGAAGGGGTTAAATAAGGGATGAAGTGCATGTCGAACTGTGTGACCGTTTAAGTCTTTGGGAGTTCGTCTGAAGGTATTATTTTAAATATCTATAACTACTTAGAAGACAATCTACATGGGACTGTGTATCTAGAAATTTATATCGAAGCTAATTCCCCCAAAAACATAGTATTAACAGAAATATCACCTGATCTAATAAGGTCTGTCATAATAACAGATGAAGCAGCTCCGCAATCGATCACAGAACTCATTTGTTATTCCATTATTTCATAGTGGCCTTAATTGTAAATGTTTACTTGCTATTGTTTTGTCTTAGGATTTGTTTAAAAGTACTCTACATTTATTTACTTTGATTTTATCCCTTAATCCACCCCTTTTATCTTCACAAAAGAGTTGATTTTATTTATCACAAAAATTGTCTACTTACTCAATCTTAATTTCCTTTTAAATAACTTACTAAATATAGTAAATTATGTAATGCTTTAGCTCAATGATTCCTAAAGTAGTCAACATTGATGGGATCCCAGGGGTGGGCAATAAGAAGCCAAGGGGTCCAATTGAGTGATAAAAAGAATTGGGGGTCAGTAAACTGTATATAATAGGGACTTTGTGCAGGTGCAGGTCATAATAATCACTCACACACATTTAAGAAAAAAAAATAAAGAATTGCCTGGACTTTAAGAGCTCACATCCACTACTTGACCTACTTCTTAAAATAAACCAACCAATTACTAGCCTATACCCTAAAAATAGCCTATGTGTTACTGCTATCGTAGATAAGAAAACTGAATATTAATATAAAATATTGAATATATAAGAATTATAATAATCTTTTCCTCTTTTTTTCAGGTAATGGTGTTTGTTAATGAAGAGCTCGTAATCATTACATATACTGTAAGTATAGTTTAAAATCGGCTACATACAAGGAAAAATTATGTTTCTATTCCATTATAATTTTCTTTGAGTTTTATGCGTAATGTAAGTAACATTATCACAAGATTTTTAAGCAATCTGATTAGTAGTCAACATAGACGACGTTGCGGACACATGGTAGTTCAAGATATATTTCAAAATAATAATTCAAAGTTTAGTCCAAACCATACAATCAGCATTGTGTAAGGTGCATGTCGAAATATAATAAAATCTGATAAATATACACGAGAAGTTTTGGTTTTCTTATTCAAAAATCACTCCGTCTAGATGTCTGGCTCTAAAAGTCGAAACATATAAAGCTGCAGGCCGCAGGTAGTCCTAAATATATTTCAAAATAATAATTCAAAGTTTAGTACGAACCATACAATCAGCATTGTGTCAGACGCATGTCGAAATATAATAAAATCTGGTGAATATATACGAGTAGTGTTGGTTTTCTTATTTTTCAAAGCGACATTTGCATGTGACGTTCGCTCGAGTCGACGTCGGGCGAGCAAATGAGACGTGGAGTTGCCATATAAAAAATATGAGTTTTCATTTTTCTGACGCGATTTATGGAAGTTTTATATTCGTTTTTACTAACTGTTGTCGCTATTTTTCTTTACATGAACTAGTTTATACGTGCAGGTTTAATTTTTATACATTTTCATTCTGAAGGTAAATTATGGCATCCAGGATATAGATTTAATTAGTAAAATTTTTAGATTTGCGATACGTAAATACGAATTTGAAATCTATTTTTTTGAAGATTTAAGGTTGAGATTAATTATTAATTTGGGCCGTTAATAACGTGATTATGAAAAAGTATGAAATCTTAATTTGAGATTTGATAGTATGACATTAAACTCCTAACAGAACTTAATATTGAGGTAAGAGTTCCAAAACGAAAAATAAGATCCAATTCTATTTTAGTCACTTTATGACTGTCTTCATGAGATTATTAGCATTAAATTCTAAATTCTGTTCTTAGTACTTAATGTAGGAAAAAATATTATTTGATATATTTTAGGTCGTAGCTTGTCAATTTAATATTCAAAATTGTTTATGCGCTCACAAAAATTACATTTTATTTGAGAAAGAAAACAATGATTTAACACCCGTGAAAACTGTTATTAAACTTGATATTAAATTTGCAATTATTTAGACTATACCGAACATCGATCGATTATAACTTAAGAGCGCGGGATTCCCTTAGAGATGTATATAAAAAAATAGACGTTCTTACAGTCCCATCTCAATACATATATTGTAATATTTTGTTTATTTACCAGAATATTCATTTGTATTCAAAACACAGTGACAAACATAATGTTAATACTAGAAACAGAAATAAACTTGTAACGCCATACTATCGTCTCCACAAAGTGAGTAATAGCTTCATGGGGCTTGGTGTTCGCATCTATAATAAGATTCCACAGCCTATATTAGACTTGCCACTTCAATAATTTAGAACTCAGATCAAGAAGTCATTAATATATAAAGCATACTATAATGTACAGGATTACTTAAATGATAAGAATGCTTGGAATCTAAGTGACTTTGACTCTCAAGTTAAATGATTTGTATAGCAGACTATGTAAACATGGCTTTTTGATGCGAGCGACTGTTGAGTTTCTGGCCGGCTCTTCTCAACAGAAAACTGCTTTCCGAGCTGGTGGTAGCTTCAGACAAACTAACTGACCGACAAATTTTTGACGTTTCAAAAGTACTTTTAAAAAAAGTCTAATTGAAATAAATAATTTTGATTTGATTTGATTTGACTAAAAATTAGTATATCTGTTATTTAATTTGGTTCTGTCAAAAATAAATAAATAAATTTTTGATAGAATAACTTTGAGAAACATTTTGCGACTGCAAAGAAGGAGGCCTGAGCCTAAATGATGTGATCATCATTACTATTACCATAACCATAGTGTCACGTAGAAACTTATCGATTCTTCTAATCAGATTAAACTGAGCGATTGTCAAGCGTGAGTCCCAGGGGATTCACCCTTCATTGCTCGGAATTAAGTTATTGTCAAGTTTACTGCACTAATGGGGGGTTAGAGCCATCCGTGTGTATCATCGTGGATGGTAAATACATGTTCGATTATATTCGAGGCAGACCTATCATGTATTACATTGACTAAATAGAACTTGGGCTTTACAACAGGTTTAAAAGATTCCTTATCTAATGAAACTCTCAGTTTAACATTAATTCGTAGGTGACTCACTTGAACTCATATTAAAAAGGTAATAATATGCTGGGGCTTGTGTGCATCAGTATAACCTTTTTCCCGATAAAATCCAAACTGATAGAACTAAAGCAGTTTAACAAACGATGATGAGTATTAGAAATCAGTAAATGGGCATTGTAAACCTGCAGCTTAGTCAAAAGACTCAGGGATGCTCAGCTTCGTATCTGAAATCTTTTATTTTTATAGATCATATATTTTTAGGTATCATTCTTCATAAAACTGCTTTTAATCAATCTGGAAAGACGTCACAATCAAGGCAGAGGAGGTCTTAAAACTTGGCTGAATATTATTTGAAAAGCAAAAAATTTTAAGTACCTCTATTTCCTCTATAGGAAACATCCATTTTGAAGCATTCAATACCAATAAACATACAGAATACATGAGATCGGACGAAGATGTATAGATATCACAATTTGTGGGCTAATCTAGCGGAACGCGTCCATTCATACCGACCATCTTTATATTTCCAGGGGAAAAGT
The DNA here is from genome assembly GCA_905147385.1 of Limenitis camilla. Lineage (NCBI taxonomy): Eukaryota > Metazoa > Arthropoda > Insecta > Lepidoptera > Nymphalidae > Limenitis > Limenitis camilla. Next base: position 15,553,783 of record LR990225.1, on the reverse strand, counting down.
GCACCGATTTTATTTCAATATTTTTATAAGTTTACTCTATAGAGGGACAGTTGGTATTGTTACTTGGATACACCATCATGGATTTCCTCTAATGGAAAAAGGAAAAATAAACCAAATGTTCTTTTATCTTTTAGGAGTATTAATCATCCATCAGTATTATATGTTAGTGAGAACTTAATTTAAAAATATGTGATTTGTTTGTTAAGAACCCAGAAAATAGCTGAGCGATACTAGGTAAATGGTGGAAACGCAGCCTTAAGCAGTAAGTTTAACTTGAAAGTATCTAAATACATTTTTTAGATATCTTCTTATAACAAGTTTAGTCAATAAATTAAACCAAAATACGGCACACTTTGTTCTTATAAACTCTAGACAAAAACTAAGCAGTATCTGTGACTTGTAAACCCAGAAGGTTACAAAGAGCTGTTTGCCTATGCAAAACCTCTCGCCTCCACTGCTCCACTTACCTGATTTCCTATCAAAGCTACTATTAAATTAGAAATTCTAAGGTTTACACTTCACTATCACTTATGATAACAACGTGAATTTAACTTTTATTAGTCGAGCGAGAGGAGTGTTTTTGAAAACAAACTAGCAGTGTTGCAAGAGAAAAAATTATGGCTTAAACAACTCTATCTGTTAATAAAGAACCAACTATTAATTTAGTTAAAAGCCATCTAAAGGACACATTTAATATGTATTTAAAATGGCCACAGTAAGTTACAGCTAGAATCAGAATCGGTCGTAAAGCCAATGACTTTGAAAATAAAATAGCGGATAACGTACAAGTTATTGCGGCTTAAGTTCCAAGTGAGCTTATATTTAATTATATTACACTTGTTATTGCTTACTTAGATACTTTGAACTTTAGAAAATACTTTTAAATGGTATCCAGACCTAAATGAATAGTGTACGTGAATTAGAATGGTGGATTTGACCAAAACGCGGATTGAGTTGACTTTAAAATACTTCCACACTGTCTTAGTGTTTTTGCGAAAAATTTCTAATACATTATTTTTAGAATATGTTCTGTACTTTAATTTACTAATAACTCTTTTAATCGTAAAAACTATTTTTAATTAACCAAATTTCAATAGCACGAGTGGTAAAACGGGTCTAAAATCAATTTTACTCATGAGGGGACGGGATAGAATACAATTCCCCTCTGCCGCTGGGAGAGCATCTCGTAAGAGCCGAGCAACCCAGCACCCCCTTGGTGGTAGGGGATCTGTTTCCCGACTGGCTTGCGACCACCAGCATGTGAATCCGACCGCTAAGTGTCATAGACGCGTTTCAGTCGAGCCGCATGTGGGCCAGACTTACCCCCTCCCCACTCCCATCCCATTAATGCTGCGGATCTAGTAGACTCTGGGCTCTAACTCTGGGTCCGTAGAGACCGCAGCATTTTTTCTTCTTCACTCCCCCTCCCCACTCTATCTTCGAGGATGCAACGCATCGACAAAACGAGGGTATCTCTTGCTTTGTCGATGTCCATGGGTCATGGTGGCCACTTACCATCAGGTGGACCATCTGCTCGTTTGCACCTTATCCACCATAAAAAAAAAAATCTCAAAACTCCCGAGAAACCTATTATTTTAGCAATAAATATCTGAAATGATTTTATTCTTTTCACGACACATAAACTAAACAAATCTCACAGATTTTTTAGTGGAGTTACATTTTCACTTTTTTCTCAAATGCCTCAGTTCCCAATTTTCCTACCTTTCCAGTGTCAAAATACAACGTTCTTAACCTTGCTAAACATTTCTATTTTCTTCTAGAAAATCGCTCTATCTCTTTTACTTACATTTAATTTTGATTCTTGATTAGCATTGACATCTATTAATAATGTTATTTATTTCACTATTGTTAGTTTATTTTAATTTGGTAATCCTTTTTTTATTCTGATGGTAAGTAATCACCCTCGTTCATGGATATCGGCAATACGAGAGACTCTTGTTTGCCGATGCGTTGCCACCTTGAAAGTAGAGTGAGAAAGGGGAATGAAGAGAAGAATGCTACGGTTTCAGTGGACCCTGAACGAAAACCGATTTCACTAGAACTGCAGCTATAACGGGATGGCAGGGGAAGGGTAAATCAGACCTACATGCGGCGAAACCGGAACCAGTCAATGACATTTGTTGGTCTGATTCGCATGGTGATGGTCGCAAGTCAGTCGGGGAACAGATCCCCTAAAACCCCGGGAGTGCTGGGTTACTCGCCTATCGCATATCATCTGAAAGGCAGATTCTAGGCTTATTTTTTCATATTACTCAGTGTATAATTTGTAGAACTTTTATTAAAAATGGCTGAATTACGGGCGATAGTTTGCTAGTTTAATATAAACGATAATTACCAAATAATTATATCTCGTTTTAGCACAAATTAGTTAGGGCATAGAGTGCCATTACTAGTACTTTAAAATGTAGTATATAATATAGTATACAACATAACAGGTTTACCAGTGATTAAGCGTAAACTTATGATACACTTAGCGAATAATCTTTAAGCAATTTGATACAACGTTGTTCTGAGATTATGCAACTCAAGTTTACTGCACTAACTTTAACGGTGTTAAATTTAACCTAAAACTTAGGATACTTGCCTGTTTTCATCTTCATTGTAATAACTTAAATTGTGTTTGTAGGATCTCTAAAATTGAAAGGTGAATAAAGTGGAAAGCTATTTAAATTTGCTTCTTTTACTAAAAAGACTGAAAAAGTCCACAAAATCGGGCGCTAATTGGTAACCTATAAAAGGCATTATAAATGCTAATACTTAGCATTCATCAGTTTATATGTATGTTCCTGAAATCTTACGAGTTTGTTTTTTCCTTGAAGAGTGCAGTAATTGTAGGAGTTGAATACGATGATACCAAAGCGAAGCGAGGACATATCGCTTCTATTATCTAAGGTACTAAATTTGCTAATATTTCTTTTGATGAAGACACTGTGAATAGATCTAGATAAAACTAGTAGAATGCAAGAAAGATCTTGGTAATGCTAAGCATCAGTAACATTGTTAGGTCGTGGGTTTAAATCCCAGTCATTGGACTGACGTGGCATACTTCTAACACAAGTATTTTAGCTTACTTGGAGGGGCTAAGAATACTAGTAGTCTGCAACCCATACTGCTAGTAACCTTTAAAAATTTAGTATATACAATTGACCTTGAATTATCTGAAGTACAACTAAGCTCAGTTCAGGCAACTTTGCTATCCAACCAGCTCTAACGTTTTAAAGTCCACAACCAGTTGGTATAATGTTCAATTCCGTACATTCGGTACATCCTAAACTGTTTTGGCCTTAGATGGGAATGTTGGAAGTGCTATCGACTCTAATTGTTACTCTTGTTGTCTAGCAAATTCTAGCTTTCTATTTATTTCTGCTATTTTCAATGTTACCATTTACCCCTTCATTTTTAAAATATTGTTAATAGAAACAACCGATATAATAACAGATAATAAGTAGGTTATGTTACTTTCATGTAAGAATGTGGAAGGGGAAACCAACAAAGTAACAAACATTTATTACACAATTTACTTTAGAAACAATTAGGTAGGTGATTCATTTTTCTTCTTTGCCCTCTATATCAATGATTCTCAAAGTGTATTTAGGTTATCTATGGTTTATGTATGGTCTAAATATGCCTCAGTTCAAACGCAAATTCTTTGCTAAGTTTAATTTTTTTTTCTTCATACATAATATGCCCGTGACTACTCCCCAAAAGCGATTTACTCTAGTATTGCTATAATTAAATTATCTTACATTGGTATTGTCTATATTATCAAATTCCACTCTTATATAAATTGAAGATTCTAAGTTAAATTCAGTACTTCTAAAACAGTAAATTCTGAGAACAGCTAAACGAAGACAAGCCAACCCCTTAATCACTCCGCGTAAATGTGTCCCCACTGTTTATTTATTAGATTATACTGCTTTATAATGTTCTTAACACTCCACGAGGAATCCTTAATGGTTCTGTACCATACGAGGATGTGGGACTTGGGTATTTGGATAGGGTTCAATTAAATGTATTACTTTTACAAGACAAGCTGGTTTGATTATTGTTACAAGACTACACTTGCTTTGATGTTAGATCTTCATACAAATCTATAACAATTTCCTTGATATTACTCATTCTATCTATAACTATTTTATACTAACAGATAGCGTCATTATTTACAAGAAATTAATACATATATGTTAAAATTCATAAGAGAGAAAATCTTGAAATTTAGGTGAGTATCTACTTAATCTTCACTACATAGTATAAAATAAAGTCGCTTCCCGCTGTCTGGCTGTCCCTATGTATGCTTAGATCTTTAAAACTACGCAACGGATTTTGATGCAGTTTTTTTAATTGATAGATTGATTCAAGAGGAAGGTTTTTATGTGCATGTGAAACCGTGCGAAGCCGGAAAGGTTTCGCTAGTTACTCATAATATAATCGTAAAGAAGAACAAATTAAATTAGTTTTTGAAATTTTTGTCTGTTTATTGGTTTACCTGTTTGTTTGTGATTTAAACTATATTTCGTATACGGATACTTTATAACCTGGATCAACAAATAGGATACTTTTTGTCCTATAAAATTGACAGTTCGAAGGGGATTGAGCTTTACTAGTATATAATCAAATTGATAATTGAGAAAAATTGAAATTTACGTAAATACCTCATACTAAAATAAAAAGAGAATTTGGAAGTGATTGAAGGAGTTAGATACTAGTTATTTTTATTAAAGATTACTAACAGTATGGATTACATACCACTAGTACTCTTAACCCCACCAACTCTACCTGAGTTGTGCTACGAGGGGACACGTTAGTAGTCCAATGACTGAGATTTGATATATAATTAACTGGCTGCGCCCCGCGGTTTCACCCGCTATATTTTGGATAATTCACACTATATCATTATAAATTATAGCCTATGTGTTATTCTGATGTGTAAGCTATATTATTGTAAAGTGTCATCAAAATCCATTCAGTAGTTTTTGCGTGAAAAGTAACAAACATCCAGACATTCTTACAAACTTTCGCGTTTATAATATTAGTAGGGTAATATGCAAAATAAACATTTCATATCTATGAAGGAATTGAGAGCAGATATATTATTAGTAAACAGTAAGATAGAGCAGTTTCGCAAAGTTTCGACCTTATAGGGAGTTAGTACTTTATATGGAATTTAGATTATATTTTTTTTTTTACTTATTTTCATTTATTACTTACTTTTAATTTATTTTTTAAATATTAACATTTATTAAGACAAATTATATATTTAAAATAAATAACTAACCGATCATCACCAAAATTGTTAAATGTCTTGCAAATGCTAAGTATATGGGAGCTATACTGTGTAGTAACACTCAAACGACAATATCAACATGAAAATAGAGCAGTGCCTGGGGCTTGAGACCCAGGAGCAGGTTTCGGTTTAAAGACATTTATTAAGAACACAAACAGTTCACTTACATTGAGAATTACTTATAAATATTAACTTAATACCTAAGTACATAATTAAAGTAAAAAAGGTGTCACAATTAAGTAACTATTAAAAATTTAAATTATTGTGGGTAGTTTATAACACCACTCCTTCAAACAAAATATTCTTTTTTCCATAATTGGTTCTAAATTTAGGTATTAACAACAGTGCAATTTTTTTAATTTTTGAACATGTATCTTTGCAGCTCCATAGTTCGACAAGGTATTCAAGGTTTAATGACGTCTTTTATAACAATTAAATCTCACCTTCACTGATCGACCTCACTACCAAATTTTAAAATAATAAAGTACATTACTCACGTGTTCCTCGATAATTTGAGGTCTAAAGCCACACCACCAACAGCACTACACTATAACACTAACTTCCATGTACACTGCGCGAAAATACCAGAGAGACTGACTCTAATAAGTGCGATAACGTTTATATATTGTCTACCCGCCGGTGTACTTGTCATTACATAAAATAATCTACCCGCTAATCCTCTTTATAAACAGTGTTGCTAACACAAAGTACAACATAAAAGAGATATAAACGAAAGTATTGTACATATAGTGTAACAGATCGAATCGAGGGTAGGTCAGCTAGTTCTTAAAAATGATTTATACCATTTACAACCGAAAATAGAATAAAATAAAAGGTAGGAGACAAAAAGTTAATGCGTTTCTTAAAAACTGTAGCTGTTATCGTGATGTCAGTCGTCGCGGAGTTTTACGCTCTAACTATAACGAACTGACTCACTGTTGAAAGGTTGCTTGGATCTGATTTATTATTTAAGGGTTGAATATATTTTTAGTTACACATTATACTACTATAGTAATTTTAACTATAAGTTCAATAAAAGTTGCAAATTAGTGAACAATTCGTTGCAAAAGATGAAAATGTTGCGTCTTCAAGATATTATTACATTTACTTAAAAATTAAAGGTCATAGTTCCATTAAAACTCATACACAAGCCTAAATAGTGCCTGGTGCATGTGACCCAGGTGCCGGTTGAGAGTGCTATTCGAAATATTTAATTTAAAAAAAATAAAACAAACTTGATTCACCTGAACTCAGATTGTAAAATTAATATTTTAATTATTAATAACTATCATCACTTTAACGATAAATTGGTGTCAACCCCCCATGTTATCAAAAGTAAGCAGAGCCCTAACCCCTCTCCCCCTTGCTTACTTAAACATTGATGAATATATTTTTCTCCCTGCTCAAAATGAGCTCACGTGCGTGTTTACTTTTTTATCGCTGACGTATTCACCTTCCAAACCTTCTACATGTCATCAAAAATAAGCAAAGCAAGAACCCTCCCCTCCCTCTTTAATGCTTACGTAATACTTAAACACCTCCTTACCTCAAAATATAGACGAATCCAGCTTCCATACAGCACTATAATACATACAGTACAATACTTGGACTATAGCGGTAAAGATATTTACTTTTGTTTCATTAGATAAACACTCTTTGAACTCTCCTATCAAAAGCGTGACCTCTAAATCTTTAATTCAGCTGCAGTAAAACATATCAATATCATTTATAATTAAAACTAAAAGTAATCCATACTTAAAATACACTTGCAAAAACCGGAAATCAAACCGCAACACGAGTCATCCGACGTGTTATAAAAAATGCAAAACACAACATGTTATTCTTAGTAGTAATGCATGGGTCGTGGTGGGCATAGCGATTGAGAACATTTCATTATTTACTCTAGGATTAGAAACTAATAAAATGATAATAAAGCTTAGTTATTTTCTATTAAAAGCTATATCATAATGGATCTTTCAAAGGACAACACACTTCAGGATTTCAAAAACATTTTAAGAAGTACTGTCCTTTAACCAACTAACGTAGTGCAAAGTAAAGCAAAAACTAAAAAAAAATACTTTATAAATAATGATTATTTGGTGCATTGTCCTCGTTTGGAATTAAAATTTTAAAAAAATATCACGGATACTGCAGTTATAACAGTTTTATTTTATTAATTCTACTTTTATGTTTTCTATATAATTTTTTATATTTTCAAAGTATTTTTCAAACCTCTGTGTTATTTTTAGCAAATGCTAATAGATCAACCTTCAAGAAGAAGTGATATTTTAATTATTTTATATGAATGTATAATAAACATCATCAAATATACAAAACAACACCCAAAAGTAAACTATTCCCAAATGAAATTAAAGGTTAAAATAATCAAATTAAACGTGATGTAAAGTGTTAGTGTAACACTATGCAAAAGCACAACAAACATTATTAAGAGTAAACAAGGTTTTAGAATCGCCCCGGGCATATCGAGCTTTTAAAAAGCTAACCCGTAAGAAAGGGACGGCGCAAAGCACGTGGGAAGATTCCGAACGCACGCATCCCCCCACCACTGCGATGGAACGCCGAACGCGCATTCAGTCGCGCGCCGACCGGCACCACGGCAACACGTCTAGGGGAGATTAAACGGTTATCGAACAGTGTTGTGTACCCATAGTGTAGTGACGGAAATTGTGTAGTGCACTATGTTTTGTACGTTATGAATGGTTTGGACCGCTGCTTCTTCGATCAACGTAAGTGGGACGCTTGATTACACAAATCAAGCTAGTATGTGTTATTTATATTCATAATGTTTATTTCTTTACGAAAAATCAGTTAACGTAGTAGGGTTATGTTTATATTCGTCTATAGTGTTCAAAAAAGGATGATTTCTGTCAGATCGACGCAGATTTTAGTGTAATTAAGTGCATCAATCTCAATTACCGACTTCGTGATACCATTCACTTAGAGTGAGCTCGAATAAATATTGAATTAAAATTAAATCTAATAGGAATAAAAGATGAACTTGAAATTAATTAAACATAAGAAATCTAATAACATTAAATAAAATGTAAATGGTGAAATAAAAAGTGCAGTTATAAATATGTTTTACATTGAACGTTATAATTAAATGCATGTGAAGTGAAACAATCACACACTGTTCGAAGTAAAGGCAGAGGAAACATTTGTATCAATTTAAGATAACGCCGTTACGCCTAATGAGTAACTACAGTTGCACTTAAGATAAGTTAAAACCAATAAAAGGATACAAATGTAAATGGGCTCTGTGTAATGGATGACATGGGCTTTTGGAATTTGATAAGCTTTTTATCACTTGTAATTTGGAAGTAACAAATCAGAAGAATATTTGGTAGTTACCCGAATTGAAACAAGTTCATTAACTTCATGTGGACCTAAATAAAAATGTACTGTAGTTATCAGTGAATTAGAAAATATTTAGCAAGTTAAAATAAAAACCACAGTAGATATAGTCAGTTCATTAATTTTTAAAGGAGTCTTTCAAGATAGTGGATTTGTGATGGTGGATTTATATAAATGAAAAGCAATACTAACTAAAAGTAAGACAAGCTAGAAAAGCTTTATTTATAGAATAAACTTAAACTAGATAATCACTGAAAATTGAGAACACGTACAGCATGATTACATGATTAACGTTATTCAACGTTACCCAATTGTTTTTCAATTAATTGCTTAATTCGTAGCTAATGCTGCTAAATATAACTGAGATGATAGTTATTTAGGAAGTATGAACATTTGAAGATCGGATTTCACTTTGGATTATATCCTTTTATATGAGTACGACAAAAATCTATAATCACAGTAGATAAAAGCCTAAATCTAGAAATCATTTTTATTGAAAAAGCTTTAAATAATTATAAACTTTGAATTTTTTTCTTGGTAAATAGACTACATTAATAGAAATAGATAAATAAAATACTCGTTAGTAAATTATAGGAAAAGATGACTTCATTGTATTATGGTTATTTGAAGATGAATATTTTACACGTAAATATGCTTTAGCTATGCAGTCCGCGTGATGTACAAATTTTTTATAAAAAAATAGTAATGATTTTAGGTCTAGGTAAAGTTATTCGAAAGTTAAATTTCATAATATATTATCTAAACATTAATACAATCTAAAAATTCAAACATAAAACAGTACCTAATGTTTTATTGTTAGATATAAATAGTTGTAAAACTAGTGCCATTTTCTTGCCTATTAATAACTAAAATTCATTTACAGTAAAACTAGCAAAACATTTAAAAAATTACGTAACGTACGTTACTTAAATCAGTTAAGTTATTTTTATTGAAAAAAAGGATTATTCTTGGCGCCTAAAGCGAAGAAGACTAGTGAGTGACATGATCGTTTAAGTAATTTACTTCATTTGTAAAGCTTTGGATTAAATTGGTAGGATAACGGAATGATTTAGGAGAGAAAGCAGTATTGTACAGGAAATATAAGAGAAAGGGTCTATAAATCTGACCTTTAGTGTTAATAAAATATAGATTTTGAATCCAAAATACACAGAGTTAATAGATAATAAGCTACCAGTTACTTGTAATAAGATAAATATAGTATGTAAATAAATGATCCAGTATTATGTCATACTCTAAATTAATCATCTATTGTCAAGGAATAATAAATTGGTTTTTTCCTTATTGACATTTGTTTCTACTAAGGTCATGGAGTGACTTAGTTTTATAACCTACTTAAAATATCTTGGATCTCATGTTAATAGACTTTTCAATTGTATTGTACTTTCACTTAAGAAATTAGTTTCAGTAAATACTTCAAAAGTACATTCAAAAACAAGAATTCTCCTATCTATTTCTAAACGTGAACAAATATAAATTACCGACCAAAAATGTTTAAAATGCAATTAAACTAAAATTCATCTGTTTGTTTATCACTTTCGTTCTATCACGAACAAATATTTAAAACCGGTCCTATATAAATAGTTGACTCATTTCATTCAAATCATAGTGAAGCAAAAAATGTTTGACCATTGAGATCGATAGCCAACAAACCACTGTTCCAACACCTCCGTCTAAGTGTTTATACTATTCTTATGACTGGAGTTTTATCATCATCATTGTCATTCATGAAACTGGCTTGTCATTATCCAATCAGAATTTCCGTTTTAAAATTTAGATTTATTTTAGAGCAGTTGAATTACGCAACAGTAACGTAAATTTGCAAAGTGTGTCCCACATTTGTGCAAATATTTTTTTTATGGCTATAACTATTTTTTGTGACATTACTCTTTTCAAATTCTCGAAAATTGAACATCAATTCTATGAAATATTCCCGAACTGTAACTAACAATTATGCAAAAAATTCGATTGAACGTTAAAAAAATTGATATAAGAATGACTTGTTAGATCAGTTATGATAATGTTATTAATAAATGTATAAGTTATAAGTCAACAAAATCTCCCACATCAACAGTATTTCCTCAAACTTAAAATAAACAAAAAATTGAAAACGAATGTGACAAACAAACAAGTATAGATAATATTAGTATAGCGATGGACCACCCATGCGAAGATCACGCACGCTATTATGGGTTGACTATTAAGCCAGGTTCCGCCCTTTGGTATTCAATTTTTATATAATTTACATGTTCTATTCTTCCCTTTAAGAGTTCTGTGATTCATGATTGTGTGGCTAAAATAGATTTACGTCTCATTATTTGTAATATAATGCTGTAAACATATCAAGTTTTTTTTTAAAAGAAGGAAGAATCATTGATGAACTATATAAGTTTGTCAAACAAAATATTATGTTAAAAGGAAATAATAGAAAAAACAATTTGACTTTTTGACTTTACATTGCATATAAAGTGATTGATTAAATTAAAAAAACAAATATCAAAACAAGGCTCAATGTATTAATCGTCATGTGAAAGAACTAGTTTTGCTTCATAACAGTTAAATGCAACATCACGTAGTATTGCATTTTGCTTCAAATGAGATTCATCTGTATCGATCGCATTACTACTTACCTGTAATGGAAATTTTGTTTTTGTTTAAATCTGTGTCCAGCTATAATAGAACGTTACTATAGAACGTTAAATCAAAATTTACGTAAGCGCGTACTAAACTTCATATGAAACAGACGACTGAAAAATATGCAGAGTCTACTGATACTTATTTAGAAGTTTTAAAGATAGAAATTATTCCTAATTTAAAAAATATAACAAAGCAATAAAGTATTAGCACAGTTCCGGAGTCAGTATTTCTTCCTCTATTCACATGTTTTGAAAATAAATCACACTTATAGAATTTAGAAACACAATTCACACGAGGAGTTATTTCAAATGGGCGTTTGTGGGGTGGCGTGTTTAACTTACTGCCTGCAACCGACCTGCACTGAATCTTAACTATATCCCTTAAGTTTCCGGTTAATTTAACCCGAGGTCGACACATGCATCCATACGCAGAAAACTCCCACGTGCGTTGAACAAACAATTCTAAGAATACGAATATTATTCTACTGTCACAAAAACAAAATAATTACACACCATTACAGAGAGATTCGTAATTATTATTGCTATGCCTGTAATCAATGTTGGGAACAATGGTGTCCAGGTAATCATGATCATTTCTATTCAAATTTGATACAGGTAATTATTGTTTACGTCATAAGTGCATGGTTTGACTCCAATGATTTCATCTTCATTATTTACATGACTAATTTAATCAAACTCAAACTGTTAAAGGGTTAAAATGGCATGGAATTCATTAACATTTAAATTTTATTTATTATTTTCATAATTTACTATTTTAACAATAACCTTATTGATAAAAATAAACTAAGTGAATATAAAAAGTAATGTCAAGTTGCAAGGTTAAACTTATTATGACATAAAACACAATCGTTTATTTGATGGTCCTGTAATCGTAAAGCCGATACAAATTGGTTTTAAAGGAGGTTTTGTTAGGTTTATTATATAATTCATGTCAATCTTGCCAAATAATTCTCATACATTTTTCATTTAACTTTCGCGTGTTAACAGTTGATAGTTTTGTTTAGTTTTGATTAACCGCTAATGTTTCAAAGATGTTATCGTTCAAAAGCCATTATCGTTGTGTACTTTTGACGTTTAAATTTAAACTTCTACAAATATATTACCAATGCAAATAAAAATCTAAATTAAGACACGATTATACGATTACATAAGGAGAAAATTTCTTTTGAGATTTGTGAGTAATGGAATTTTCCTTATTATTTATGAAATGATGTTAAATATATGTAAACCCGTTCTATTATATGCAAATCAACAAATATTAATCAGTCCATGAAAGCTTCATAACAAAGCCTAACAGATTAATAAAAGACTAATTTGATACTGTACGCGCTAATATCAGTAATTAGCAGATACGCGATAGTTTGGCAGCTATGGCGACCATCTGTCGAGCTGAATTGGGTTAAACATTAATCATTGCTAATGATGCCGATTCATATTCCTATGAGAAAGTTGTTTCTTGTGAAATCCTTTTGATGTTTCTTGAAACAGGTTCTCCGGTTTTTTGGTAGGACGAGTTTGCAAATCCTGATAATGTAATACAAACTTAAGTTATTTCTGTTACTTCCAATTTTTTTATTTTGGAATGTTGTGCAAATAATAAATCCTCCCCTAAATTCAATCAATCTTTTGTTAATCCAACAGAATGTATAACATGTTTTCCCGGAAACGAAAATATGGTAACTCACCTCATTGTAGCCAGTAGACCACATCTGCACCAATGAATAAATGAATCCTATATAAGGTGTCGGCACTATTTTTCAATTTTCTACCACAATACACACGGAATGGATAATACTGATTACCATACATTGAGAAGCTTATGTTATTGATTGATGACTTTGTTTGGTATTTCGAAAAGCTTTAGTTAAGAACTTGATATAAGGCCGTTTTTCATTACAAATACCCTAAACTGCTTGCTATGCTGGATCGGGCTAAAATTTGCAACTTTAATATTGGACTATATAGTGTGAAAATGCCGCTTATTTGTTTGGCTTCTTTATCTTAATACAAATTTCCATATATTCTGTCACACATAATATGTGGATGTTGGGTATAGTAAATCGGTCTTAGAGGCTCTTAAGATTACGTAATGGATGTTATAGTAACTCTATAGCTGTTGATAATTTTAATTTTATTCTACATAATCTGACTGACCTACCGCATCATTCAGTTAGTCGTGTTCTTTTTAATGGGTTACATTTATAACGAGTTTCAACATTTTGACAAAAGCTATTGAGATATCAAATGGACTATATCAAAAAAAATAGTTTTTGTCTATGCTATCATTATGATCGCTTTGCTTTAATTTAATCTTATAGGGTTAATTTATAAAGAAAAACTATTTTGTATTATACTCCTATTATTGAGCTATAACAAAGTTTATTTTTTATGAGAGAATGAAATCCGAAAAATTATCTTGTAGGATAATTAGTTAAATAAGTGAATAAAAAATATCGATATTGGTCAAACAATTAAAACCAAGGCAACAGACAAACACACATAAGTTCACAGTTTCATTAGCTATCAAAAGTTCACGAAACAAAACTAAATCCTTATAGATTTCATTTCGATTACGCAATGTCTTCAACTTAAGCTCGGTCCCTTTGACGATTATTCTTGGACATAAGGAATGGTCTCGGCATGAATTACAAACGATGTGAGACGCAATGAATGGACAAAAGGGACAGCATGCTGCGCAAGAGTTTGTCGTTGATACACGTTGCGCCATCTATTAGTGGGCTACAGAACTAAGCGCACTATGCTTCATGTTTAGATACTTTTACTTGTGAAAGCAATTTTGGAATTTTGTTTATTAATTCATGTATAATTAATTTTAGCAAATCTAACTATCGCAAGTAGAAAAGTTGTGAACGATCAAATTTACCTCATCAAAGCGAAAAGGCTCGTTAGTCATATTTTTTAAAATATCTATAGAGATAACATTGACCAATTCAATGTGATTCTAGATAAATATTTATCCGTATTATCTTAAAAATGCGCCCACGTAAGCTTTAGACCAACCACATTTCAAGATTGAGTGATAAATTGTGGCCCTAAGATATCAATTTTGTGGACAAGAGGACCCCTGATTGATGCCCTATTTGGTTCAGACCTTTATCTTTACCCAAGCCTTTTGATAAAAAGGGTGATAAGTAAATAACAGCTCAATTTTTTAAACTGGAGATCCACCCACGGGACTGTACTTAAAATGCCATAAATATCAGTTTTACTGATTAAAACTTTGTTTATGCATTATGTTGCATGTATAATCATAATTTTATCACGTTAGTGTCTATTTCTATATTACATATGTTTCTATCCGGATTTACTTGTTTTTAAAGTTAAAGAATTTCTTCGTCGTCGAAGTCGTTTCAACTTTTACACTATTCTAGACATTAACAAGTTTCTTCCGACTCATGTGTATTCATTTTTTGTATCTACTTTTTCAAAAAAAAAATTATAAATACAGTACAACCTTTTAGACTTTCCAAATTAAATTATTTTAAAACAATTATGATAACGCTCAAGATTTCTCTATACTTTTATTTTCTTTGGGAATCTCAGTAATTAGAATCCCAGTTATTTTAATAAATAACCTTCCTCTTAGTTTTCTTTACCTAGGTTCAATAATCTGGAATTTCTAAAACAAAAAGAAAAAAAATAATTAATAAATAGATCAATAATAGAGAAGACTTAAAGGCTATGGAAATTAGTTACGGATTCGTAATATTTTCACTTCGTCGACATAATTATGCTAGAAACGTACAGTCGTTGAGAGTTCGTTTTGTTCAAGAAAAAAATTTCACGCCATCAATTTCCCGGAGGACATTTCGTCTTTCGAGATTAATTCCGGCGAAAAATAAAATACATTTGAGATTGTTTACATACGCTTTTACGAATAAATAGGCGTTATTCATGTACGAGCTTGTAACACATTTTTATTGAGGCTCACAGATAATGTGCCATCAACTCGTACGCCTTCACATGCGAGTTTATCGCAATCTTCGCTTTGATTACTTCAAGTAAACAGAAAGAATTATGAATTTGTTTTATTTTCATTGATGTTTTATGTATTTAGAAGTAAATAAAATCATTATAATCTCAGGAATTGAGAGATATTAAAACATTTCATTAGTTTTTATATTAAAAGAAACCCTATTTTCGTTTATCTTCTATTAGAGTAGATTCTTCAAGGATATCTGCGGTTTCCATTTCGGCTTTAATTTGATGCCTTCAAGCAGACTAAACAGCTTAACCTTCTAAGTTAACTTTCATGTAATACGTATTTATTTTACAAAATTCAAGAATTCCTTCTTAACACGAATACCCAAATGCATAGTTCCGAAACGAAATCCGAGTAACATGACGTCAGGCACAGCTGTGCGTAAAACGTCCAGACCTTAGACCCCTCGTATATAATAGATACACTAAGGGATGCTCAGGGGGTGGGAGGTCGAGGAGGCTGGTCGGATGGTTCTCTTAATCTCCTCTCAGTGACACTATAGATTAGCTGCGACGCCTGCCCTGTCAATCTGAGATGTAGATATTGTTTACGTATGTATATGTTATTTTGAAAAATTACTAGAGCTTAATATTCGATTTAAGCCCTTCTTAGTTATATTAATGCAAACCTAGACATTTTCGCCCGATTCTTTTTTTAAGTCTTCTTTGTCTATCAAACGTTGAGATAATTTATATTCCATTAAATACCGTATCACCATCGTAAAAAGACCAAATTTACGTGTTTAGTATTTTCTAAACTAAGTACCAGTAACATTACCACAAAAGAAATAATTAAGTAAACGAGGAAACTCTAAAAATTGTGAATATTTCGTACATTGGGTTCAATTTTTTCTAACAGAAATTTGACACTCGCCATGACAGTTGTAGAATGCCATAAGCAGATACACATTCTTCCGATTTCTTCGCTGGTTATAAATAAGCATTTCTTATACTGTAACAACACTTAAAAGAATAAATTACCTTCAATACAAGTCCTTATTCGTCAAAGGATTATGTAAAGAGCCGTCTTAACGCATCAGTTCCAAAAATGGCCGGAATCTGTTGACAGTTACAAATGTGCCCACTCTCCAGCTTCATTATTATTCCTATTTAGTACAATCGCAATGGATTGTGGTTTCAGTTTTAAATTGCTTTAAATTTTAAGTGTTTCCTTTTGTATTATTTCCTGTAAATAGTTTGTAACCCTTTTCTAAAGTTGTAAACCCTATAGATATCAATACTGAAACTGAAGTAGGTGCAGGAATTAACGTTACAAATAAGGTATGAAAGGTGACGGACAGAAAAGTTACTAAAGTGCATCCTAGAGATACTAGGCAGTCAAATTCGCATAATAATAGTGATCACAATGAAGGAGAAGACCTCTTGACATCTATATCTAAACATTTATCTACAGCTTTTATCGAGGAATAGAATTCTAAGTTCATCTACTTACAAGTGTCATTTATAGTATATTTTTGTCTATTTTCAACAAACTTAATATAAAATCCAGCACAAAATACCGAGCAAATCTCCAACAATACAGTCCTAGTAAAGAACATCGTCTATTGTTGGGTTAGAATAGTTCAAAAATGAATGAGAGTCACGATCGAAATGTAAACTTGGTCGCTTTTTGTTCTTTTACAATAACTCTTAATGGGGACACATGTTTGGGTTTGTCGAGTGAAGCTTGTCACAGCCACAGTGACTTCCTTTCATTGTAATTATTTAGTTTAGTTTCATGTTGGAATGTATGCGTAAAGGATTTTTTATATAAATGTTTCTATAATAAGTTGACGTTCATTAAATGAGCTTCTTATATTTTTTACTTAGATGTTTTAATGGCTGTGACAGGTAGCTCCTTCTCTAATCTAATCTTTCTACTTATGAAGTGTTCTGCCGCATAAGAGATAACTTTAAAAAAATACAGTATAAGAATTTAGCTCAGCTGCTCTTTAAACTTGTCAATCTCCAGAGTTTTCGAAAATTTTATCCCAAGATGGCTTTTTACGACTAAAAAAAACGATTAATTGATTAAACATATAAACAAAATGACTAATCTGTTTGCAAATCTGTATTATCAAATGATATTATAATACATTTAAGAAGTTGGACGTGTAATTTGTCAGTGAACGCACGTTTACAAACTCTTCGTTTTGAAAGACAGTGACGCGCGGAATGGGTGATAAGGGATTAGGGATCTTTAAATATTATTATTTGTTTCCTAATTATATTTATTTAATCTATCTAAATGCTGAGGTCCGCTGTTCATACAAGAACATGGTATATGAGAAGGGTAGCAGATGGTCTTCGGACTTCCAGAGGATCAAGGGTTTACTTCAGAAATCAATAGCAAATAAGGAAATGTTTATTATTGAGGAAGTAGCAGGTCAAACTTACATTAATATCGTCGATAATATTTCAGCGTAATTCATAATCCAATTACTTACGGTAATTTTTTCATAAATATGGTATTTTTTTATTCTAAATGTAACGTTTTGAAAAAGGGTCACTTAGTTAAATATCGGTTGGAATAATATTTTGAGCGTAAAAACAAGTGGCCGGCAGCGGTTTGTCAAATCGGTTGACATATCGTCCCGCTACCCGTGTTAGTGTCCCAGATTTTTCCAAAAAAAATTTACTGTTCGAAAAATTTTAACCCGAAAACTGTCGTTGAGATAACGTTCAAGTTGAAACCGCCCGGAGCAATGCGGTACAGAACTTGCGTTAAAGCAGACTTTTGTAATTCCGATATATCTTTTAGTACGTGACAATGTTATGTTATTTTCTTATTTTATTATTAAAAAGAATTGCTTGTAGCTTTAAATTAATTGCGGAAATTGTGTTAAAATTATCAAGTTTACGTATTTTCTGATAATGTTATTTGCCATGGTAGCTATATAAAAAAATATACTCAGATTTCTAGTCTGTTTAACTCTGTGTTTATGTCATGCCCAAAATCAGTAATACCTGTAGATTAACATTTAAATTTCTTAGAAAAGTCTTCTTCCTGCACTAATGCATCCATAATTTCCAAACCAGCTCGATTACTTCGAGACACGTATAATTTTATTCCAAGGAAAGAAATTACATCCATTGGTATTTTATAGCACTTTTAAAAGAGACATGAGCGTACCTTCTTTTAAATGAATACTAAATTTAATAAAAACTAAAAAAAACTCATCAGAATATTCTGATGAGGTTTGTTTTAGATGTCTTATTTATATTCCTCTTAAATTTAGTTTAAATCTAGTTTATATATTAACACTAAATTGCTTTAGATATACTTGAGCATTAAGTCGCTTTGTAACTAGATCTTCAAACCTCGACAAGAGACTTAAAGACAACACTTGTGGCTACTTGTTTCACCTTACTTACATGCTGCACTTTGTTCCCATCAAATGGGCTGTGACCTCATTTTATCTCACCTAATGATTTAATTTTCAAAAATCTTATATTACGTTATATAACTTAATCAATCGTCCTTTTTATATTTACTATTCTTTTTTTAATTAATTTGATAACCCACAAGTCTAACATTGCAACTAGATGATATCAGTGACTCCATTGTGGGGTCCTGGACAGTCGATCAATATGGTGACCTACTATTTCATATGATGCATTTGAACTAGCCTGTTCAGTTTCTATTCCATTTGTCCATTTTAACCTATGCTCAATCATTTAAAACAATCCAAAATTCTAGTTAATTAAGAACACTTAAATCAAACGCAAATCAAATTAGAATTACATCGGCATCTTTGATACCAGCAATTTTATTTAACGAACGAATTTCATTAGAACCAATATCACGCAATTGTCTTAATTGATTCAATCTGATTTCTTGTTCTAGTTTTTGATGACGCCGAATGTCATTAATAAGTTCCCCCTTAGAAGTGGGTGTCAGTGATATAACTATGTCATGTAAATATTGGAGATTATTTGTCTCAATTATTATTCTTTCTTCCTCTTCCTTAAGGTCTTTCTGAGAATCTTCTAATATTTCAAACAGAACTCTTTAATGATTAGTATAAGGCTAATTTGTACCATTATTTTTATATATTTTGGGTTTTAACTTTTCTGTTTAGTTATCATATACAGTTTTGAAACGTAAAACTCTATTTTTTTTCATATTTTTCATTTCACATTACATTAGCTTTCGTGAAGCACATATTTATATATGCACAGATCGCGATCGTATCGTGGTCGGAGAGTAGAGTGGGCAACGTATACAGCCTCGGGTGTACATTACGGTTTGTGGTATCATTTGTAAGATAAAGCGTTTTAGTCCTAACATGTTCAGTAATTTAGTTGTAGTTAGGTAAGATAAAACAACTAACATAATGGATAGGTCACGATCAACTGAAGTTAGCGAAGAGAATACTAAACATAAGATTTCTACTACTACAATTGTATTTTAATAAACTTAGTAATATTTAAGTACGAGAAATTTCCTGATCCTCTAAAGGTATTCTCAGGGCAACAGAAACCGTGACTAATTAAATTATTTGATGAACATAATAAGAGTAGTGATTCTTTTGAATCAACTGCACAAGAATTGATTGTCGATCAATTTTTACTAATTTTGGTGTTAGTACTGCTGATGACCAACAAATGCGTCATCAATTAATCAAATTTTGAATTCCTTTTCACGTATTTGGGAGCAGTTACCATAATTATTAGAATATAAATATTTTAATACTATAACTAAACGATATCGATTCCTTTGCAGATAAACGGTATAGAGATGATCTCTAAAAGCCTAGAGAGGGGGGTAGTTGTGAATATCCAAGTACCAAAAGTCGCTGGTCCCTCGTAACTCAGTATAAGCTGTAAAGCTTACCACACTAAAGTACACAACTTACCCCTGTGTACCGTAAATTTACGATGCATGCGCTACGGGAATTTCGTTACGGTATAACCGACTTCAGATTATGCTACGATTTTTTAACACCTATTTCTTTAACTAGAGTAAACTCTTTGACTTAACAATATTAATATGTAATCTATATTGAAGTTGAGCATTGC
Source organism: Limenitis camilla (assembly GCA_905147385.1). Taxonomy (NCBI): domain Eukaryota; kingdom Metazoa; phylum Arthropoda; class Insecta; order Lepidoptera; family Nymphalidae; genus Limenitis; species Limenitis camilla. Next base: position 15,533,404 of record LR990225.1, on the reverse strand, counting down.
CTGGGGCTTGAGACCCAGAAGCTGTTTTAAAGATGTCTTTTACTGTGCACTAACTCTCGCCTCCATTGCGAATATTAAAATAATAAAGTACATTACTCACGTGCTCTGTCGTGATTAAGGAGGACTAGCACCACGCCACCAAACAACACTGAACTATCAGTCTGAATACGACGGTAATTCTGATGTAGTAAGTATGGCTTATCTTCGATGAATCACTAGTTATCTACATGGGAGCTATACCGCACAGTAACACGCACAAGACAATAATAATATGCACTTGAAATAGAACACCAATATTAAAGACTTACTTAAAACCTTAGTAATGGGGACCCAACATCACGACACCACACCACAGCCCAACTATAATGGTCACCAGGTTTACTATTTGTCAGAAATAAAATAAAAACTAAGTTTACGTAATCGAAGAGATATCCTATTTAGTTTTATAGCAACTACCTACATATTGCTTTTAAATCACGTTATCACAATTGGTAGAGACATGTCTATGACAGGAATTGGCAGCGTTTATGCCTTTTCGTCTGCCAAGAACACGATTGACCTATAAAATATAAAACTTATAGGGGAAATAAAATGTTCTCCTTTTGGATAAACTCTGGATGACTCTAGCTTACTTTAGATTGAGCGAAGTTTTACTATCTACATCGCTATGCTATGCTGCTTTACACAAACTCTGTTTTTATGGCCATCAAAAACACGACAAGTTGCCAAAACTATACAGTGATGCAACCTAATTGTATTCATGAGAAAAAAAATTGAATAAAAAAAATGTTTCGGAGTGAGGGTAGATATATATAGATAGATCTAATGCAGTCTGATAAGTGATTTTGTACAGTCTACATTTTCTAAAGTAGTGTAGTTTACTGTTGTGATTAGTGCGAAAAAGCTTCGTAAACCAGCACTAGGGTCACAAGCCCTTGGCAACACTAGCTTTCAGTCTGTAGAGCATATTTATATATATACACTCTTTTGAATTCTTTTAAGGTTTTTTTCTTATTGTATTCAATTACTACGAAACTAATTTCATTAATACAAGGTAAGCGAATGCGCGTTTTATTTCCATGAAACCGAAACTGTAATTAATATTATTCAGCTATTATATAACTTGAATCGATCGCGGATATGCCATCAATTGGATATAGGAAATAGGTCACAAAATACACATACATGTTTGTATTTATTGTAGTAGTAAGGCAAAACTTACATTAGAATTTTTCGTATTCTACCTTGTAGTAAAGTTCTATAAAATATTTACCTATAATATACACAAACCGTTTCAAAATAAAGCGAGAATTCATCGGAATAGTTAGATAATTAATAAACTTCTAAATATACAACCTTTTAAAGAAGCAGGACCGGATAATAGGAGGAAGAAAGTACAAGGGATTTTATCCTTTACAGAATGGACTCTAAGCTCAATATTGTACACGTTCAAAAACTTTTTTAAAAGCAAAAATATCGACTATTCTCATCAGTACAAAGAGCTCCTGTAATGACATAAAAAACCTATCCTTTGACCTGTACCTACTTTTAGTAAATCGCAAAATTTTCCTAAATTTAACAAAAGCGTAGCACAATGGTACGCCAGCCAATGCCGAATTTTTCTAATGATGCCAGTTCAAATAGGTAAAAAGGGAATTTTTAAGGTAAAATACCTTCAACGCCCTACTTTCAACGTTGTCAAATATGGCCGCCTTGTACAATTTCTCATTTGCATGACATAGAATCATTTCACATAGTTTTTACTCGACATTAATTTTTCTGCATATTTTGTCTTTAAACTGTATAAAACTATTTATTACTTATTACTCTGTTTTCTTCTGAACCGCGCATTGGATTTTGATGAGGTTTTCACGAGGTTAGCCTTCCTCGTGAAAACCTCATCTCTCAAAAATTATTTGTTTTTTTAAGCAATACTAATGGTATAAAACATTAAAAACGTTGAATCGCTTAAACGGTTTAGCCTATCCTAACTGCTAAGCAATAGTCTTCTCAGTATGTTCAGCTGCTCTTTAAGACTTTTTAGTAGTAGTCAATATTTTGGAACTAATAAGAATTAGACCAATCAGCTTCTATATGGCAGATACGGTCCACTTTATTTCAGTTCAGGTAGTGTTGCTGTATCGCTGAAACAAATATTTACTTCTCGGTCTGCGTTGGCATCGTCTTCCAGTTCCTCTCCTTCATTGAAGGCTAACTTGAATAGCAAAAACTATCGCTTATCCTACAGACAAATATAATAACTATATTGAAACACGAGTCCTTACAAATAAACAGACTAAACACATCTCATGTTATATCATATAAACCGCAAGTGTTAGAGCACTTGATCGAATCAAGTATAAGTGGCAGTGCGGTCGGACGGTTCCATTAACCGCTTGCTTTTATGTCTATATTAACATATAACTTAATAGTTTATACTATGTTATTCTTAATTATACACAGACATAAATGTAATAAACATGTTTTCTTATCGTTACCGAATACATTTTTATCTGTCGGTCGTAACAAAAGCTCAGAATCTATCTACCAAAAAATATGTCTCTTAATTCCTTTATTTGTCCGTTTATTTAAAGAAACTTTTTCATGATAGTTATACTACGTATTTCTTTCGCTTCATCTATACAAAGAATCTCTACATTTTAAATAATTAAGACAAAGACTCATCTAGATAATCCAAAGAGGTTTATATCAACTCTTAGGTTAGTTGAAGAGTTGCAGAGGTCCACTCGAGCTACGAAAAAGAATTGAGGGTCATGTAAGATGCAAAGTGAGGTACACGAAGTCCACAACGAAGGTTTTCATTTAAACTTAATTTGACTAATTTGGAATTTCATTTAACATACCAAATTGTCTCCAGATTCTAATTCCCGTTCAGTTTTTTCTGGTCTTCTAACTTGTATGATGGGCTAATTTCGTCTAAGTTTAGGGGCCTGACCTAGATGAACAACTTAATTTTAATTCTTCTCTATCAATTGTTTTTTTTTATAGATTACTGGCATGAATTGCATATTGCTAGTATTCTTACCCCCTCTAACTAAGCTAAAATGCTTGTGTTAGGAGTGGTCAGTAGTCTGATGGCTGGGATTTGAACCCACTACCTATGAGGGTCATGTAAGATGCAAAGTGAGGTACACGAAGTCCACAACGATGTTTTTCATTTAAACTAGATTTGACTAATTCGGAGTTTCATTTAACTTACCAAATTGTCTCCAGATTCTAATTTCCGTTCAGTTTTTTCTGGTCTTCTAACTTGTATGATGGGCTAATTTCGTCTAAGTTTAGGGGCCTGACCTAGATGAACAACTTAATTTTAATTCTTCTCTATCAATTGTTTTTTTTTATAGATTACTGGCATGAATTGCATATTGCTAGTATTCTTACCCCCTCTAACTAAGCTAAAATGCTTGTGTTAGGAGTGGTCAGTAGTCTGATGGCTGGGATTTGAACCCACTACCTATGAGGGTCATGTAAGATGCAAAGTGAGGTACACGAAGTCCACAACGATGTTTTTCATTTAAACTAGATTTGACTAATTCGGAGTTTCATTTAACTTACCAAATTGTCTCCAGATTCTAATTTCCGTTCAGTTTTTTCTGGTCTTCTAACTTGTATGATGGACTAATTTCATCTAAGTTTAGGGGTCTGATCTAGTTGAACAACTTAATTTTGATTCTTCTCTATCAATCGTTTTTTTTGTTTTTTTATAGATTACTGGCATGAATTGCATATTACTAGTATTATTACCCCCTCTAACTAAGCTAAAATGCTTGTGTTAGAAGTGGTCGTATGAAACGACACTTTGATCCATATATCTATTAATAAAGAAGTAAACAAAAGCTAACATTAAGCAAGTAAATACTAAATTCAGCTTAACGTCATTTTGATGTCATACGACTCTATCACGAAGCGTTTCACCCGCAATTTTGTATTTGCGGAAACCTCGGCTTATCTCGCCGCTTTCGTGACCTAATTATTAAAAGCAACTTTATCTCCTTATCTCTATTCTGTTTTGGTATAACTAATTTATATTTCTGTATAAAGGATACAAGGATATGTTCATAGACGTTGAGTCTACGTTAAATGTGTTAATCGAATCTTGATAATAGTCATTTATTTGACATACAAATATAGTAGCCGCCAGCTAAATTTAGGTTTGAGAAAAAATAGAAAGGGTTTGTTGCGCATTGTAAGCGTCCTGCGTGCCTGTATTGGCAGTTCCGTCTGTGATGTGTGAAACGTCTCATAAGACAACCAATCCTGTGTGATGCGCCGCCTATGCATTGAAGGTCAAACCTATACTTACGTGCCGGTACTATACCGTGCTATACTTTAAAACATATTTAACAAATTTATTAATTAAACAGTTTGTGTGTTTCTTGCAAATCTAAAGTAAATTTAAATTTATTACTGTTTATGAGTAATAACTGTATTGGGGGAAATTTTTAATTTACTCACTCGTAATGTTGCACACGGGCGCCGCGGTCTTAAGGATGCCGGCAGTGTAGAAATAGCCATTATTTTCGAAAAAAAGATCGATTTATTTAAAAAAATTGAGTGCGCATTTACAATGTAAATATTTCTTTTTCTAAGATTAGAACCTATAACGAGGTAAAGCGACATTGTTTCTCGCTTCGATGAGATGTAAATATGTTTTTTTATAATATTGTTATTTCTCATATTTAAATACAGCCTATTAATAATTATTAAGTCATAATATCTCAATATTTCGAATAAAAGATTTTGTCCCTCATTTGAAAGTCACAAGCACCTTTCGTGTAGAGAATTTAATAATCAGATTAGATAACGAACTCGAGCAGTGTAGGCGAGTATTTTCAATCCGAAACCTGCTTATAGATATTCTTTCTTTCTCGTAGTAATACGTACATTAGAATGAGAACTACTAACGTATAGGGGGTAGATTCACATTATCCTATCCTAGAATCTATAAGTAGTGTTCCAAATTTAAAACCATAGCATTATGACGTAGCGTTTTTCGTCCCCGGAAGCGAGCGTCAGCTGGTATGTAACCGTAACTAGGTCAAGTCGATGCCTTCATCCAAAGAGTACAAATGATAATGACTTTTGTGTTATAATAATATTGTTTTCATTACCAAAAAAATATAAATTACGCTGAGGTACCCAAAAAAATAAACTTTTTACAAAGTACTTTTGACACGTTAAAATTGGTCAGTCAGTCAGTTTGTCTGAAGCTACCCCCAGTTCGGAAAGCAGTTTCCTGGTGAGAAGAACTGGCAAGAAACTCAACAGTTGCTCTTTTCAAAATGCCATTGTTTACATCACTGTGTAGTAGGTCACTGATTTGCAGTCCAGCTCACTCATTGTCTTCTGTCTCACTCACTTTTCCTTTTATACAACCCTGCCCTAACAATATCTAACACAACAGAAATGTATGCGCCTTACTTGAAGAAAATGATGAGAAGAAGGAAAGGGGCTTAATACAGCAACTGAAGCAATAAATAAGTAAACATTATGATCTTTTTCTATTACGACAGAAACCTAAGCAGTACCCTGGATTTGTCATCAAGGCCTTTTAACAGAATTCCAACACTCGCCTCCACTGCTTACTTTCTCTGTTTTTTTTTAATATTACTAGCAGTATGGATCACATACTACTAGTATTCCCTTTACCCCTCCTAGTAAGCTTACATGCTTGTGTCAGGAGTGGGCCACGCCAGTAGTCCAATGTCCGGGATTTGAACCCACTTATCGATTGTGAATCCAACTCCCGAACCACTGAGCTACTGACGCTTCAAACTCTTTACCTAAGGTAAAGTAATGAATTAATTTTTCAAAAACTGTTTGTTGTTGTTATGATCGCGTGCATCACGTGACGTCAGTATCCTCAATCGGTGCCTGACCAGAAATCGACGGCTATCCCGAAACCGTGACTTTTGCCCCCGGAACTGACGAGGGGGGTGAAGGGTGGTATTGATCGGGCCACTTCGGCCAACGTCGGACAAGTTCGCTCGACTTCGGGCTTACTTAAGGGCTTGCTTGGTCTATTCGGTCAGTTGACAAACTTGAATAACTTTAATTAGGACAAGGTTGTTTGTATCGAAGTTTTCTCTTCATTGATGTTATTGAAATATATTTATATTAAAATATACAATTTACAAGCATACTATATTTCCTTCTATGGATTATATTATTATTCTTTATTGTTAAGGTAAAATGGTGGATACAATTTTCCTCTTTAGGTGTAAAGAATTTTTGTACAATTTTTGATGAACCCTAACCTGATAATTCATATTATTTTAGCCCCACTAAAGTAATTTGAATTAACTTTCAGATTTATATAATTTTGTCAAATCCTTTCTTATGATCACTATCCTAATCAAGCAGAGTTTCTCGAAAGGTGCATGAGTACAATTGGGGGTAAAATTACACCCTTGGCTACATTGATGTTATCTTAGATTTAAATGGTCTAAGTTTATTTTTAAAATACCTTTGATTTTTAAACATATGTGATGACGTCACATATACAACGGAATAAGAAAATGCCTGCCTTATTTGTTAGAGCAAAGATATCTCTATTCAACTATATATTGTATTTATGACGTCATTTGGCTTTCACGTCTTTTTAGAATAGATTAAATTTCAAAATTGATTTTAACCACCACCGGGTTCATATTTTGAAAAAATAAAAAACACGTATACATTTATTTTTCTTCTAGTTTCATATAACATACATATGTTAAAATATGAAATGTTGTCAATTGTATTATTATCAAGGGAGTGAACACAATTTGCTTTTGAATGAGGAAGAATTGCGTTGATAAGCCAAATATAAGAAGATTGGGATGTCAACTGGAGCGCACAGTACCCCGAACGCTTACAATGAGACAATTCCATTCGTACCATTCATATTTGGCCATATAACTTTTTATGCTATACCAAATTGGATATAAATGAAATTATATGCTTATTGTACAATAATAACTTCAAGCGAGCAATTCTCGAATATACGAGTATATATTATTTGAATTTAATTTTATATTAAGAAAATGTTTTCTATATAGGTTACTAGTCGACCCGTCCGGCTTCGCCCGGGTGCAATTTGACACGTGAATCTGTAATATCTTCAAAAATATTCGTATAAATTTCATGCTGTAAAGGGCCATATTGATCTATATTAAATGCACAATGTATTTAAGGCACCTAATTGAATAAGAATTGATGCTGTATTGTTTAAAATCGCTTCGTAAATAAACCATTATTTTTTATAAAAAGTAAAGGATAATAAATGGTTATTGTGGGTTATCCCTAAGAAGTAGACATATATCATCGCGGACTTTTTTGTAGACCTTTTTAAGGTGTACAATACTGTAGTACATTATTTTGATCTATCTCGATCTATTTGGATTCAGTCAGCGTTTGCAATGTAAGCGCAAAAAAATGTGTTTATTTACGACATCACATTAGAAACCTTAAAATTGTCAGTGGTTCTCTACTATGTTATGGATATATTATACATATAAACCTTCCTCTTGAATAAATTAATCTATTTAAAAAAACCGCATCAAAATCTGTTGCGTAGTTTTAAAGATTTAAGCATACATAGGGATTAGGGACAGAGAAAGCGACTTTGTTTTATACTATGTGTTGTAGTGATGATTGTCAGCCAAGTCAAGGAGAATAAAGAATTATCGAAGAACAAACTAAATTATTTTTAAGTTCATATTATTAAGTAACTAGTAAGTAATTACAATATTTAAGTAAAATATTGCACCATTTATAACTAAGCCTTATGGGATTCAGTGTAAGCTAAAATTCGAAATGAGATTTAAATTCTTTATTATCGTTGATCACTCATAACTAGTTCGCCTTAATGTTAACGTAAAAATACCCACTTTTTTTGCATTTATTTATATTTATTATTGTTTTAATAGAAACTAAGTACGCTACTTTCATTTGTATAATATATTCATATGTTAAATTTCTCATGTAAGTGAATTTAATGTGTAAACTCTTAATGAGAATAAAAAAATCTTTAAGTTTTGTATCTTAAGTTTACCTATGTACCTATTTTTGCTGATTTTTTTTAGGCACGCATTAGAATTATTTAGTATTGTTTTATTTTCGACTAGCCAACCCTCTCTCTTGCTTTGCTGAGGTGTAAAACTATTCAATTCAAACATCTCTCATTGTTAAGGCAACGTTCGTAAGAAACGTTTCGTTTGAACGTTTTTCCTCCAACTTACTTTGCAAATCCGACTACCACGAAAAAGTTATTTCATTTTTCGGGTTAATATATATCCTATGACGCTCACAATTAATGTGGCTTTCTATTGGTATAATAATTTTCAAAATCAGTTCAGTAGATCCAGAGTAAAACCTCACAAACTTTTTCTTTATAATATTAGTATAGAAAAAATACTGAACTCAAAATAATCTTTCCTGAAGAACAAAATATTGTTGGAAAATTAATTATTTTGAAAACACGTGTATTATAATTTTAATAATGTAAAGTCACAGGTAAGCATTAGTTAATGATGCAGTTGTTTTTGTTTTGTTTCATTAATTAATGAGAATTTATTAATATTGTTTGTCTATGTCTGTTTAGCTAATGGCGTTTATTGTTACTATTCATAATTAATTGCAAATATTTCGGTTACATTATTTTGATTTTAATTATAACTTGTTTAACTAGTTAAGTAGCCCTTACTTTACTCAGGTCATAATAGTAGACAATATATAACCTATAAAGCGATAGATTAGAGTCAGTCTCTCTGGTGTTGTCGCGCAGTGTACATGGAAGTTAGTGTTATAGTGTCGTGGTTAAGGTCACCTTTCTTGAGTTCCACATAGGTTAGGTGGTGGAGGTGAGAGTTTAAAATATTATGAAAGAGTTTTAAACCTACTCCTGGGTCTCAAGCTTCAGGCACTACTCGGCTCCATTTGAATTGCATGTGCTTTCTCATTCTATAAAAACGAAAAATCTGAGAGAGCTGGGAATAAACACGTGTATGTAAACTTTTCACCGATCATCGGTAGATTGAAAAAAAAATGACTACACGTTAAACTATCGAAATGAGAAATCCAGTGTGAGCGGCGAAGTGTTTTTGTTTTCTTTATCCGCCGCCGCAAAGTACAATCGAAGCGTTTTCATTTTGGAAACGCTTCAGACCATGTTCCGGTTGTTGGATCTAGGTCAGAATATGTATTTTAATTAAAAAGTTAAATTGACAACTTTTGTAAATTAAAAATTTAAATTATCCCTTACTGAAACTCTAATACAGTCACCAAGTATCGATACACATACGACATCGATATTAACTTGTATTAATCGATGTTTTGTATTGTTGAAAACGAAACATAAAATGCAAAAAAAACGAATGATAGATAAAATATATACAGTTACGTATTATAAAAAACTTGGTACTTGACTCTATTTGATACTTGATATCAAAAGAAAGGTCTCGAGAAATACCGCTTCATGTGTAGTCAGTGTAAGCAATGTCAGTGTGTTACCATGGTTACAAGATTGTTATAATTGTCAATATATTATTATTATCAGGAAGCTCTCAAGTCAGAAGTGAGCTGATAGTCTTCAAACGGCTGAACAGATCTTGACAAATTATACCTAAGAACCATCGTGATTAAATTGCCTTTCAAACTAACAAAACTTGATCAGAATCGGTCCATTATCTAAGGCGTTATGACACCACATACAGACAAAACAGATAAACATGTCCCGTTGAATTATTTTCAAAGGTCACGTGAGTAAAAAATAAAATAAATGTTTTGCAAAGATAATAATATGGATCCTAAATTATATTTTGGGAGGACTTCTAAAACTGCAACTATCAATAACCTTCTGTGACATAGGGTAACATGTCCTACAATAAATATATAAATAGATACTGGACAGAATATGAAACGTTGAAGAGTAGATGGATATGCAAAGAACCTCCAGATCAATTGCTCTCACTTCACTGAGGTAAAACAACTTAAATCATGTGGGAAAGTCTAATTTAGGAGTACAACTAATGTGACGTAAAATACTCTAAATCAATTCATTGGAAAGTATTAAAGTTTTGTGAACACAAACATACGAAACGAATGACATTTTACGTTAGTAAAAGAAGGTAGATTTTTCTGAATTATGTGTGTTTTAAGCAATTAAATATCGCTTGCTTTAACGGCGAAGGAAAACATCGTGAGGAAACCTGCACTCCTGAGAGTTCCCTTAAGTTCTCAAAGGTGTGTGAAGTCTGCCAACCCGCAGTGGTGGACTTAACACCCTCCACATTCTGAGGAAGAGACCTGACTCAGCAGATGGTCATTAACGAGGTTATGATAGGAGACATAAAATTGCGACTTAGGTAACCCGAGCTAACAAGCGCTTTGCTCAGTTATTCTTTAAGGTTTCATCAGCACGTCACACAAAACAATAAATGTTAACTCAAAATACGAAAAAATCCCGGTGGCCGGATCTGGGTCAGAATACGTATTCGGTTTAATTGAAAAAGTTAAATCGGCAATTTTCACGGGAACGGTTTTTTTCATGTGCCACGCGTCTCGGTAGTCGGTAGTCGTCGGTATAACTCTGAATTTTATTGAGCCTTTGTTTGAATTGCTCTCCAAGTTTTTACGTTTAAAGTAAACATCCGTTTAAGGATCTTATTTGGTTCTTTCTTTTTTGTACCAGACTCACGAATTTGAATGGATTTTATGTATAATTTTATTGCTAAACTCTCAAGCAAAGCTTTCCTATTTTTCTAAACTACCTGATGAATATAAAATCATTGATTATTAAGCACCGTGTTCGCACGGGTGCATCAGAAATTATTACTGAAAGCATATATATTTTTATATTATTATATATACTAAGATATCGACTATAATGAAAGCTGGATAGAAGCTTCCTCTCCAGTACGAAATATATAGATTATAGTACAACATGAAAAACTTCTTTTGTCTTTAGGAAGTAGAAATCTGCATCTGGTAACAGAAACCACAAATTCCGTAAAAAAAAATTATGGTCTGAAAAATAGACATGATTGAACAGTAAGTTTTCCAAAGTTTGTTTATTAGTAAGTATGTATGGCGAGTGGCGAGTGAGTGAGCGAGTAAACAAGCCATAAATTAGTTCGCGCGGACACTTAGTTGATAGATTGAGCGGGGATTGTAAACAACGTAATAAAAACTCAATAGTCACCCAGCGATGGAACGGTTTATTTATTTTTATTCACTTTGCTACGAGTACGTCCGAGAGAAGAGCAAACAATGAATAACGTTTTCAACGTAATTATATATTGAGTTTCTGAGGCTGAAGACATTGCGAGTTGCGACACTTTAGCTACTGAGTACTTTATTGCGTTACTAGCGACTTGCTCCGGATCTGCGCGGATGCAGTTTACATTCAATAGGAAAGAAATCTTAATTATAGGCTATGATGAGCAGTGATAGCCAAGGAGTTAAAACTTGAATCTCTTACTCAGGAGGACTGAGTTCAATCCTGGATATACACCTCTGACTTTGAAGGAAAACATGCAGAGAAAACCTGCACTCCTGAGAGTTCCCTAAAAGTTCTCAAAGGTGTATGAAGTCTGCCCTAACTTAGCCCCCCTTATTCAGAGGAGGACACCCGGCTCAGAAGTGGGCTATTGACGGGTTAGGCTGATGATGATAAATAAATCAAATCTAAATTAGTCTAGAGGCTCAGGCACTTTTATTCAAAAACCAACAAACACACATTTGTGATATAAGTATAAGATATAAGAAATTTAAATGTGTTACGAGGTAAACTAAGAAATTTAAGTAATTTTATTCTTTTGTGACTTTTTTTTAATCAGGTAAACCAACCAAATCGTCTTGATTTATTCTTTTTAACACACCAATTTAGATTTTTATTTTTCTTCGGAAAGTCAAGTAAACTAACCAAGTCAAATAAATTTCAATTTTTGTGGCAATCTGTTGTCAGAAAAATTTAATAATTTGAAGTTATTTAAAAACTTTTCTTCAGGTCTTAATAGTTATGAAAGTTATATGTAAGTAAAGAAAGTAAACTTTCCAATTTGGTTTACTATTTAAAATATAATTAATAAATGTACGGTATATGTTCTCCATTGCCAAATTACCTTTAAATTTACCGAATAACAAAAGTTTATGGCAATAACCATAATCCAATTTAACGAGTACAGTATGGGCACAAATTGTGAGCTATACTTTACGACATCATAAAACAATCATGGGGCATCATGGGGCCATATCACCCTTGTTAAAGTAACCGACCGTTAATCTATAAAGATAATGCTTTTTATATACTGACATAACTTAGATAAGAATTGTGTAATGTCATGTTGCGACATGCTCATAGAAGCTTTCATGGTTTGTCAACTATACCTCCAAAAACTAGATTTCTATTTTCTTCTCCTTCATTTTATTTAGTTTTATTAATCCTAGCAATACTTTTGATACTTTTCAAGTACTTAAGTCTTCTATTTTAAGAGATCAGATGCATCTTGATGCATACAAAGCTTTTGGATCTCTCATCAGGAAAATCAACCAATGCAAGTAATTTCAATTACTGTGGGAATTTTTCGTCACGTAAATCAACTAATTGAAGTAATTTTAAATTCTGAGGAAGTTTGTCGTCTGGTAAATCAACCAATACAACTTATTTAAATTGCTTTAGAAATCTTAAAAGTAAATCAATCAAAAATGACGGAATTCTGAGGTAACAAACATAAAAAAAAAATTTAAAAAAATACAACCGATTTGATAACCTCCTTTTTTTTGAACTCGGTTGAAAATTAAATAAATCAATAAATTGAAATAATTTTAATTGGGTTCAGGTAAACAAACCAAATAAATTTTGGGTGAAACTTAACTGACTAAAGAAAGACAAATTTTGACTAAGTTATACAGCGAGGTTGAGTAGAGGGATAGTGTTGATGAATTTTAAAGGAGCTTCGCTAACCTCCACCTGTGTCACAAGCCCCACTACAGTTCAGTTTTCAGTTTAAAGTCTTTATGATTATTTTTTACGTAGTAAGTTATTTTACGAACTAATATATATACACTTAACTAACTAAATATTTATAAATGTACTCAATGTTTTAGGAATGATAAGTAAGCAATCAATCGGAAAAACAGATTTCTGAGAACCGAACATAAATAAACGTCCCCATTTCACATTATACAAATGGTATTTGCTTTTACAATTGTTTGTAATTTTCAATATTTTTATAAATATTAATAATTTTTTTACTGGATTGGAATTTTGTAATGAAATTATATCAAAGACTGATTTTTTTCCAACGTTTTCAATAATTAACGTCATATTTCAATAAATATATGCTAAACATTAACAAATTATACACCTAAACCTTCCTCATAAAACACTCAGTCTGTTAGTTAAAACTGCATAAAAAATTGTTCAGTAGTTTTTGAATTTATCGCAAACAAACAGACAAGGCGAATGAAATGTTAAAATTTTCGTTAAAGTGTAGTTAAATGCACGAAATAAAAATTTTAATTTTAAATAATAAATTTTATTTTAAACTTTTTTAATATTTTGCCTTACAAACAAATATGCCTGAATTTCATTTTCAATAAACATACAGAAATAAAATCTATTTTGTAAAAGCTTTACTCTTAATAATTGTTTAATTTGTCCTATGAGTTTCGAGAAAATCTAATTTTAAGTACTAAAAAAGAAATATTTTTATATATTGAATCTTTGGTATAAAATGACATTTTCTATCATTGTTTTAAAGATTATTAGCAGTTTGGATTTCAATCTACTTGTATTGTTAACCCCTCCAGTAAGTCAGTAGTCCAATGTCTAGGATTGGAATCCATGGTCATATCGATCGTGTATCCAACGCCCAAACTACTGACGCTTTTTTTTCTTTATATAATTTTCAATAAATATTTTTTGAAGTACATCATAATATGTTTTATCTCCTTTTTCCTCCATACTAACATAATATTTAAATTAACTGTTTCATAAAAAGCAAAGAGCGGATATAAAGGCCGGAGCTCTGAAAGAATTTTCCAATAATCGATGAGTTATTGAGCAAGCAACTCGAATTAGGATAACGGAATTTAATTATTAAAACTTATTTTGTGCTTACCAATGAGGTTTTATCTGATGGTTATACTTACAGATAGTGAAAACGTGAATAAATTGTTTTAGGCTTTGAAAATGAACTAAATTCTCAAAGCGCTATAGAATTATGAATCTAGAAGAAGAAGAAAGATTTTACTTATCATTCTAATACTTCACTAGTAAAGCAATTTGAGCAGCGCTTAGACTTGTGACCCTGGTGCAGGTTAAGGCATCCCTTTACTATTATCATTAAACACTTAAGTATCACTTTATCTATGTAGTAATATTTACTGTATAAAATTATTCGTCATTCTCCCACTAACTAAACTAAATCAGTAATCCTTGTAAGTTTTTGATCTGTGTAGGTTTTTAAAAGATACAGGAAATACTAGCCAATTAAAAGAAAGTAAATGACGCAGGTTTTATCTATTGGTTTTTATTTAATTTAAGTTTATTAGATTATTCGGGTAAAAATTACGAATAAATACAACGCGTCCATATTTTAATCTATATTCATCATTGTTAACAAAACTATACCAACAAATCTATACTATTAAACCTATACACTATATTAACCACGTGTAATATAGTGTATAGGTTTAATTTCACATTTTAATCCCTATATTATAATACTTTACATTCTAATTCCCAAAGATATATCGTCCACAGCTCGACATGCACTTCACCCTCACGTCGCTAGATGGCGTACGAGCATACTCATTTGTTTACTAAGTATTCTTAAGTATTTTTTACGATAAGATTTAGCCTGTCCTTCCTTTTAAAAGCATTATTTTACCTTTGTATCATATGTCATCAAAATCGTTTTAGTGATTTTAGCTGGATTGTGTATTGGAATACTGTACCATCTATTCGTCAATAGATGGCGTAAGTAGTATATTAAATCGCAGTATCATTTGTTTAGTTTGTATTCTTTAGTATTTCCTACGTTTCTTTAGGGTTTCTTTCGAAATTATAATATTAGTTACTCACTTCAATTCACTCTGGACCCTATACTAAGATTCTGCGGACAAAGTCGGGAGCAGATACTAGTAGGTAATATATTATATTGTAGTAAATAAAGCCATTCGCAATGATCGTTTGGAGTCCCAGTGAAATATCAATTCTCGACTCGCTGACCGCAACACTCCGTTCATTTATCAGAGCTGTTGGTGCGCACTGTTTAAATAAAACATCTTGTTGCTACTTGATACAAACCGCTCTATTGTGAAATAACTATTTTACTGTTTTAGGCCAAAAATATTCTATTTAGATATTTTTACAAGCTACTGCACAAGAAACAAGTAAAAGAAAATAATAATATCCACTTACTCCAAACCATAATAATGGAGACCTAGTATCACGACACCACACTCACTATGCTTGCATATGCGCAGCCATAATGGTCACCAGATAAGCTTCGTTTGACAACTGACTCAAGTCTATCGGGACAAAGTACTACCCGCGAATATAAACTTCAACAGTTTTAAAACTCTTTAAATTGTTGTCCTTCCAGGATGGGGATAGAAACCATTTATACTGCTATCAGTCTCACTATTTGTTTTTACATATACCCTATAACTTTGGTAATGGAAACAATCAAAAATCAAATATTATCAAAAGTCTCAGACAATTAGGATTTTTTAAAATTGAAAATAAAACCTTGAATCTTAATAAAATGAAAGAATAAAAAATTATGATAATACAAAGTAGGTCTCCCTCAGTCTACGACAGACGAAATAAGGGTTTTTGTTGTAGTCTGTATTCTCAAAAAAGTATAAAGATTTAATTTGCCAGTATACAGTACAAATGTCCCGTCGTCCCGTAGTCCCGTAGTCCCGCACCAATCGTAAGACAACGCGATTTATTTTGTCTCCGTCTTTATCTATTAGTGCTTTCTGCCACAGCAAAAACTATTTGTTATTTTGCCCCAGCTTCCTTTCTTGGTGAGAATTTTACTTCCTTTATAAGGATAAAAGTGCTTTCGTTTGTATATTTTTGTAAAATACACATTAGATACTTTGAAAGATACACATTCAAAATAGAATTCTATTAATTTTTTTAGTAGATTTGTAATGTTTTGTCACTAACATTTCTCGGATTTTTAACAACAGCTATACATATTATAGTATTCATACAATACATTTATTTTATAAATTACTGGACGATATGTAACCTGTTCCGTAATAGAAGTAAAAGAGAACTAAAGTGTCTAAAATAGTGGAAGTAGCAGTGTATCTAAATTAAATTAAATTAATTATAATACTACCTTTCATATTGGGAATCACCCGAGTAGTTTTATTATTAAGGGCTCGAGCAATTGTTGATAAATTCGTTGAAATTAAACCTGCAACTCTTACAACCCCTAAACAAATTACAACCCAAAAGACTGCTCGACTTCTTGACTAAAGTGCATGTTATTAATATATTATATGTATTGCCCGTGAGGGGATGGGTTAGAATACAATTCCCCTCTGCCGCTGGGAGAGCATCTCGTAAGAGCCGAGTTACCCAGCGCCCTCTTGGTGGTAGGGGATCTGTTCCCCGACTGGCTTGCGACCACCAGCATGCATATCCGACCGATCTACCCCTCCCTCTCCCATCCCATTACCCCCGGGCAAGAACCCGGTGTTCATTGGAATCGCAGCAGTTATCTCTCCGCTCCCCCTCCTCACTCTATCTTCGAGGCGGCAACGCATTTACAAAACAAGAGACACCCTCTAGTTTTGTCGATATCCATGGGCGACGGTGGCCACTTTCCATCAGGTGGACCGTCTGCTCGTTTGTCCCTTATCTATCATAAAAAAAAAATTGCTGTGCAATAATGGATATAATTTATATAGTTTAAAGAAATAATAAGAGGCTGAAGAAGTTAAAAAAATAGTTTCATGACATTCAGGACTATAACAAGCAGGAATAAATATCGTTGTTATTTATTTAATCTAATTCATATTAAAGGTTCTTATACATACACAATACGACCCGGCTTTGCGCAGGTGTAATTTATCACAATTAAACAAAAAACATTTAATTTTTAAAATATAAGTAGTAGCTAGATAAATATAATCAGGCGCTTACAACAGTAAGCTAATTTTATTATTATCCCGCAGGAACTATATATATTATTTTTCCGGGATAAAAAGTAACACATGTGTTGGTCTAGGTTATAAAGTACCTGTATGACAAATTTAATAAAAATCCGTTTAGCTGTTTAAGCGTAATTGAGGAACAAACATCCGAGCATTACGCCTATATTAGGCACAGAGCTCTTCAAATCTTACACAGTCCACAATAATATAACTATCAGTCTTAAGATTTATTATTTCCGAGTATTTATCTAGTAGTGCTTCTTCTGGCTATCCGTTATTGCGCCCCAACTATCCCCTAGTTGCTTTTAGTGGGAATTAGCGGGGCGTTTCACCCTCCAGCTATTTTAGCTCCACAATGTGCTTTAGTTTTATCTGTGGCTTCTTAATCACACGCTTAATTAAAATGGTGAAGATACTATTATACGGAAACTTGAAAATTTAACCGACTACAAACAAAGAGATACTCAATTAATCGTATTGACATTTTTTTTAATTTGATGTTTTTTTTGAGGCCGGGATACTTCAAGGATTTCATATAAAATTTTTAAAAAAAATATTAACATTTTTTTTTAGTTATTAGGTTTATAATAAAATCAATTTTAATAGATTTTTTTACTTCTTGTATTCTCGATTTTAAATAGATAACCCATACAAGAAAGAGATATTTTTGTTATTGCTACCCACCCTTGTTTTGCTGAGAAAAAAATTAATAGTCTATTTTTCAACGACTAGATAAACTATTAGACTAAACTTGGCGAAGAGAGAGTAACTTGCTAGTAATACGTGTACTATAATTATCATTTTATGCAAATTCAACCAAAACCACGGCAAAAAGCGAGTGAGATATTTAAATTCAAGAGCTTAGCTTTAAGATACGGAAGTTATTCTAAGGTAGAGTACGTACTCAAAGTGCAAGTTGAGCTTAATAATTTTACCTTAAAACCTCGTTTCACTATCGTTTTCGCTGGAGAGGCTTACCAACTTCCTCCACCATGTTTTTAAGCTAATTTTTGGCAGCAGCTCGGGTTTTAGACAGTTTAAATTTAATTATGGATGCTGCGCGCTGTGTCATCAATACTGGTTAAAGCTGGGTAAGTTAATATATCTACTTTAACTTGGAATCTTTTTGAGCGTTTATTACACAACTAGTGCCTTGACTTCGCACTTACATATATACCTCATCTTTAATTCAGTATGTCTATGAGTAAAAACCGCATTAAAATCCGTCGTAGTTTAACGCAATATACAACTTAGTCTACCTCTACCTTAAAGAGAATGAATATCCATTAGAAGGTAAAACTATAGAGTTCTTAAAACTGCTGTAATATCAGATCATATGACCTTTTCTTAAACAGTCAAATTGTAACCTCCAATAGTCTAAGTAGTATGAAACAGAAACTGAATATATCCTGACTGAACTGAACTGAATATATAAAATTTTATCTACCTTATAAAAATAGCATACATACAATAAATAATTTGTTTTTTTTTCCACTACATTTATCTAATAGTGACTACTTAATTTTATTAAATGTTTAAAACAGAATTTAAAAAAAGACATAAAATGATCGATTTAGGATTTAAATAACTCAAAAACATTTACACGTTTGGACAGAACTAATAGAATAAATTCATTCAACAGACTCTGAGGGTAGGTTAATGATGCGATTGTATTGCGACCCTGGAAAGTTTCTGATAGTGTAAATAACCATGATAAATCACAAACCAAAGTTTCTCCTACTAAACTTATATGTTATTTGCAATATAAATACATAGCATTAAGCAATAACAAAGAAAGCAATCTCAGCTGAATATCTGATTATTCATCAAGCACACATTAGTCCCTAAATTGCAGTTTCCTATTCCGAACTTGTCCTATACAAAGGGACCCCATGATTTAATGGGCAATACCGGTCATACTGACTTATAGGGTCAGTCAGTAAAAATAGGTAATGATTAGGGCGATGGTAAAGAAATAGAAAGCATTAGGGCATGAGAATAGATCCAATAGCTGAATAGGCTAGTTATTACTATTAGGTACGGTGTATTCATGTCAGACATAGGAAATCCTGCTAAGGGTAACTACTCCGGTAAATGTATGTGACTAGTTAATATCCGTGACTTTGTCTACGTTGATTTAGTATTTCATATGCTTTCTTTCCAAACATTCAATGCTAGTGTCATTCCTAGTAGCTTATTAACTTCTTTAAGGTCTCATAAAAATTCGTCAAACTTAGTTAGGCAGTTAAAGCGTGATGAAAAGAGTTACTTTTAGATTTAAAATATTATTGCAAAAACTGCACAAAATTAGATACGGTTTCCACAGTTCTATTGCTGTATATCTAATTTAAAACATAAGGTTTGTTTCATTTCAATCAGATATCATAAAAAAGGTATTGTCTTTTGAAAATATCTTAGCTCGGCTTAGCTAAGGTGGCTGCTTATAATAGGTAAATATATATCAATGGTACAATGACCACATAATACGATAAACCTGGACTGTTCCGGGTACATGAAATTTCCATAAACATGTAAACGAAATACATCGCATAAGTGTTGCCAGTTCGCGCCGGAACATCGCACTAAATCACACGTCGCACATCTTTAATTCATAAGGTCGACAGCACACATAATTCGGCCAAACACCAAAGATACTATAACCTACAGTGACCGGCCGAACCAATTTTACGGTCCACTGGCCGACCGGCCGACCGGCCGATTCAATTTTGGTAAAATTTTATTCGCCAGTATTGAAGCGTGCAAGTGAAATTGTATCTGTGGTCGAAATACGATTCCCAAGCGATTCTCGCAAGCGTTTGCCTCGAATAGGGATAAGGTGTAAAATCAAGATGCTCATTTCTATTTCCATTTGGTTTCTGTTATTCATATTACATATTTGTTCTAACAGTTAAATGAATCCTGGCAAAGCTAAATGGAGTTTTTATGTGAAGAATCTAAAAAAAGTCAGAAATTAAAATGACAACGGTTACCACGGTCCATGATGGTCAAATGTGGCAAAGATTCACCCCCCTTTTTCACTACTTTAGGAGTTAAAGTCCTAAAAATCTGTCCTTAGTAGGATATTCAGGAGTTTTGGCCTTATTATATAGAAGAGTAGCGGCCTGAATTTGCTTCTCTATGATTGTAATACAACATCATAGTTCTAGTTATTTGGTAATGTTACCTAAAAAGTTTTTTGAGTTATGAAAAACAACATTTTTGGATACAATCTATAGTTTTAGGAGGCCTACGAATTCGACTTTCCAGGAAAAACTTCCCTAAGCTACCTATAAATATTTTAATTATTTTTTTATTATTTATGTTAATGGTTGTATATGTAATAATGTAGTTCAGTAATATATATTATTACCTTATTGGTTAAAGTAGACTGTAACTGCAATAAAGTCTTCTTATAGTAGCGTAATTCTATCAAAGAACAATCTATTGGACCGACCAATCTCCTTTTTCTTTAACGTAATATATACGTGACATTAGCACAGTGTTTTAAAAAATATTTAAAAAATGTCCCACCATATGATCTGATGATAAAGAACAAAATATCATTTTTATTCTATCCAACAAAAATAAAGACATTAATTCATCTAGATTTGTTTACCAAACGTACCCCATTTTGATTCAATCAATTTATCATCTGACATCTCATTCAGTAATGTGACACTTCAATCATCAATTTCCATAAACCCTCTACACAATTGTTTTTTCATCAAATATAAATCATACTTTAGAAATCATTAACATCAATAAGGAGTTGTTGAAATCCATAGATTTTTTTTTAAAAAAGTCCAAAGTTGGAAGGTATATAATATTCATTACATTACAAATAGAGTTTACCATTTAGAGATTTTACGTCACTCTTCATCTTAACGTCAAAAATTCTTGATTTACCTTATTTTCTTTTGAGTTGTTGCGATTTAATTTACGACTTTGTTCTGGAATTCCGAGAATAACGTCGGAAATTTAATCCTTATTGCGATTCAATTTGAATGTTAAATCCCACAATCTCAGACGATGTAAATTTTTAAACGCTATATTTATAATTTCTATTAAATTCTGTAACCTGACGTGAATGCTCCTTTGACTGTTCTTTTCCACGCGAAAGGAGGGTATTCTAAATTTAATGTGAACAAAAAATATTTAGAAAATGTTGTCATCTAGATAGGTATTAAGTTCCCCGTTTTACCCATTAATCAAATGTCATAGGGTGGTGAGCGATTGAAGCAGTACTTTTCAATAGTATAACAGAGGGGTGGCTCTGTCGATATTCTATTGATAGGTCTATGTTTCATACTGCCCTATTTCTATGGTTGATTGCATTTATTTGATTATGTTTGCAATTCAGATATTGGAAAAAATATTTTACTCATGTAGCCAGGTGACGAAATAATGCCATACACCTTTCAGCTCAGATAAGATGATTTAGGTATATAATATGTCACTTTCAACATCCTATTTTGATGAAATTAGAATCTCATTTCAAATATTAGATGTAATCTACAATTTAGGACAATCTTATATAATTTGTAGTCCGCTTCCGTTAGATCCAGAAGAATTATTATATGAAGTAAATATTTAGAAAATCATCAAAAAGCTAATGAAACTAACGATCTACATCAAAACCATTTTCCCGAAATCCGTTGAAAATTAAAACTAATGTCGTGTAAAGTCACTACAAAACGGACGCTAGTCAGCAAGCCGATTTGTTAGGCAAATTAATGCGCCGCAGCACGCAACATGTTAACTCTCCGGACTCCGATACCCTTAAATAAAGATGATGTAACGATAAGCGAGCGGTTTGTCACACTAAAAATTGGTTAATTTTAGAGTATGGTATGGGAATTTACTAGTATTATTTACTGCAATTTATTTCATTATAGATCTTTATACTCTCTTATATAGAACTTGGATTTCTAGAGCCATCTTACGTGTATGAAAGACAGAAAGATATTCTTATCCTCTCCAATCCCGAATTAGAATGCAGTACCTAATTATAGAAATATACGCGATCTTCGCTCTTGTTATTTAACATTAATCCATTGCACCTACGAGATAATTAAAAATAATGGTCGAAACTAGTCAGACTTCCTAACACCATTCACTGCGTGAAGATCCGTTAAATTAAATTAATAGATCTATCTAAGAATGCTAATTTTTGATAAGAATGTGCCAACATCTATAAAAATGTTTATCGCAATGCGACAATTCTACTGTTATTTTATTTCTTCACTCCCTTCCCTCCACAACAGTTATGTCATTACCACTTCAATGACACATGTAACTACTGTCAAGTGCCATTGAGTCACTACGCAGTAGATGAATTTCAATCAAAATACGCTCGATATTTGTATGCAGAACGATGTCGGGTGTAGGCATAATGAAATACCTTTTGGAATATGGAATAGTTCCTTACTAGGTGTGGAAAATTAACATACATTTTAATTAATTGCTTTATTTTTTCCTTCGCTAGGTACATAATAACAGTAGTGGTATACTACTATTAACCTATAAGGTTAATTTTCATTTCAATGCTAACCTAACCTATGCCTTTAGAAAATTCTTTAAAGCATATATATGATGAGTGAAAATGAAAAATTATGCGCTCTAAATGCGCAGTCTTGAGAGCAAAAACCGGGGGATCACCAAATTGACGTATTTAATGCAGAGAAAGCGAAAGTCTGCCTAGGATTAACGCGATCAGATTACTTATCGATCGGATCAGAGGAAGTTTTATATACAAAATAGAAATACTTTTACAGTCAATAAGCTTTTAAGGCGCGCAGACAAAATGTACTGAAGTTTCAGAAGAGCTTAAGCCGATGCAATTTTACTCAAAGACGGGTGATGGATTCCAGGTATTTGTAAGGAAGGATTTTATAAATAGGCCTTACATTTTTCTTGCTTTCGTTTTTGAGTTTAAAAAAATAGGCCTGTCCTAATCTTATATCCTAATCTTTATTATCCAATGCCCATTTTGTCTAGTAATAGATTTTCGATTCGTTTTTCAACTTTGAGGTATTAAGTTAATATACTTCCTTTTCTACCAAACTCAAATAGTTCACAATTTGACCCAGTTCGCGAAGTTACCAAAAAGGATTAGCAAGCTCCAAGTATTTTGTATTAAACTGTAGCAAATAAACAAAATTTAGAGCGGAACGAAGTATGAAAATTTAATTACAAAATTACGCATTGTTTAAAGATTTCCCTATTTTAATACACTGAGGGGGCCTCAAGGGGTCTGGGGGGCTAAGGTCATAACTCGTGTGCGGGCGAAGGGTACGGACCAGTTATTTATAAACCAATTAAAACCTCTGCAAATGAAAGATAACGAGCAATGAAGCAAACCAACTTTTCGGCTTTTGTTTTTGTGTGTTCAATCATAGATATTGCGAATATTAATTATTTACGTATTAAATAACATGTAGGAGCAATTTTAAAAGTTTCAATTTTGCTGGTATCTTCATAACGTGGTATAAAAAAATCCCATATCCGCATCTGTCTGTTTCTGTGCGTCTATTTGTTCATTAACTCCTTCAAAATCAAGCAACGGATTTCATTGAGGTTTTCACTCGTAAAATGAGCCATATTTTATTTAAAAAAGTATTATAACACCACGAATAAAATACGTGAATTGCATAAAAATTATCAACACTCAATACTTATGAATAAGAAGACCGTAGTAGAGGCTGAATTTAAATGCTTTAGATTTCTTGAGATATTATTATAGGCTAAACACGTGCTTCCCTATATAATTCAATAAGTTTAACATATAAATTCACTTATTTCACATACCCATTCAAGTAAACGGTACGAGACTGCCGAGATGTGCACATGCGATAGTTAGACCATCTAAATGGTCTATCATTTGGCACGACGCACTGGCTGCGGTTATGTGATGGAACACCATGGAAAACAATTTGTTTTTAATAGCTACAAGCTTAATATTTTTCTTCTAAGAGTTCATAGTAATAAGCATGAATAAATTGCATTATATTATTTTAAGACAGGTGCTGATGTGGAAAATAAATCAATTATAAGTAAGCGTAAAAGAAGGTGATCTGGTGACCATAGTTTTCCAAGTATTTCAAATTCTAGAGGTTGATCGAATTGAGATTTTGAAGGCTTCCTAATAAACATGCAAGAAGAAAGTGATATCGCTGGTGGAAATGAAAAAAATCTGCCTACCAATGAACCATTTTTTGGAATATTAAAAATATTAGCAGTATGTGGCACAAATACGCATTATTAATAGCCCAGTCCCAGGCTCAGTCAAATGTCAAACCAGCGATTAACGAGGTGACGCAAAAACGGGTGGTCATCTCAAATGATTAAATGCTACTATTTGTAAGGATGAAGCTCTGCTACATCCATTTGTTACGCCTAAAGTCAAATGTTATATTTTGGCGTTGATTTTAGGAAATTTGTATTGCGTATATCTATTGCCTTATATGTTTCCAACTGTTTGCTTTTACTGCTCCACTCTGTGCAATATTTTTAGTTCAGACACTTTCCCTTCTTAGTGATGAATAAAGTATACTGTATTATTGAATTAGACAATTTCTCATTTTAATTTTTGTAAATTGGCATATCAAGTTTTCATTTTTGTCAGCAAAAGTGTTGTCTATGGCATCCTATCCACTTTTATAGATTGCTTAAGTACTTTATGCTTTGTAAAATAATATATGACAATTTTAAATTTCTTTTGAGAATCTTCATTTATTTAAGGTCCTACACAGACTTCACATAACACTGTTAACTCCACAAGTATAGCTGTAAATCTAAAAGTCCTAACATATTAGCCAACTGTTAGAATTAGCTGAACCACGTTCAAACTTTGAGCCGTAAACTGAGAAATGGTGTTCTAGTGTATTAGTTTCATACTGACGTGAAATATATGGTAGTCACCCCGTAGGGGATGGATTTGGTATGATTCTCCTCTGAATAGTTTACTTCAAGTCGTGCTTTTGATTTCATTCCATCCGTTTGGTAGTCTTCAAACCGACAAATTAATATTTGATTTAAGTCGTCTAATAGATATATTTCTAATGATAAACTCACACTTATAGTACAGCCACGTATAACTAGGTGTATAATGTCATCGACATTCGACATGTCCGCGTTGTCTGTTAGGAATATTAAATTGATCTATACCGATATTAAATGTGCTTCTCTACTTGGGAAATGTTGAGTTTCAGATAACTTATCTAAGTCAAATATATATTCATCTAAAAGACATCTAAGAATAATCTGAAAGTTAAATAACTCCACGATCAAATCTTATTTAGCCTTTTGTGTTAAATTTTAAATTAACACAAAAGGCTAAATAAGATTTGATCTTGATTGTTACTTTCTTTTTCTTTTCCTTCGACACTTTTCATTACTGGAATCTGGTCGAGTATAAATATAATTCCATTACTAAGGACACTGTCTTTTTAAATTCCTGATGCTGGTATA
Organism: Limenitis camilla; assembly: GCA_905147385.1. NCBI lineage: Eukaryota > Metazoa > Arthropoda > Insecta > Lepidoptera > Nymphalidae > Limenitis > Limenitis camilla. The sequence goes on along the minus strand of LR990225.1, from coordinate 15,507,748 downwards.
AATCATCAAACAAGAGTTGATTGAGAGATCAGGAAAAGTTTTCTCTCAGCATCCTCAAGTAATAAAGTAATTTTCTAGTAGTTATCATATTTTCCATGCTTTCTTACTATTTTTCATCCGTAGAATTGACATCAATCATAGGCAAAGTTGTACAGACAGTATGCACAGGGATTACAAATGCTTGCCTGTTTGTTTCTACTCTATCCTTGTTTGCGTAACGCTTAATGACGTACCATACCAACCATACACAAAATATCAAGCAATTATAAACTCTATTTCCATACGAATAAAATCTAAAGACCAAATTGCATAAGCAGGTGGTTTTTACGATTATGAACCTTAGGTATTTGGAATAAGAGTTACAGGATTGTTTGGAAAATTGAAATGAATTTTCACCTATACCACTTTGATTGTCCGAGTCGAATGAATGTCTGATTCTAGTATTCAAGTTTCGTGTTTTGAAAATTGTTTCGTAAATATATGCTGAACCAAAGGTATACTGTTTATTTCCTTACTTTAGTCTCCCTCTAAGCTTCTATTTCTATCGTTAAAATAGTTTATTGCTAGAGGCAGGTCTTCAAAGATTGGAAATCCCCTCTTTTGGAGGATTCTGCTAGAGGATTAGATAAGCAGAGTATGAATAAATAGCATCATTATTTTATACTACTGTTGACTTTTGCAATTGAGGCAAACATGGAATCCATTAAGCTTCTGAAAAACCTAAACCTTTTCAACATCATATCATTAATACTGAAGTAAAGCGGTAGCGGACTAGTAAATTATAATTTAAAGTTGAGAATATTTATAACATAAATAATTTCGAATGAAATTTGTGCGAAAATTTGGTTAATGAACTATATTATGAAAACGTTTTAAATTATATGATAGCTGCGGGCAAAGTTTTAAAGTGTAGGTGATGGTTCGCCACGCTGTAGGCGTTTGCTACTTGTACTTCATTAATATGTTATTATTTTGCATGTATCACAAAATTAAAAGGACCAAAAATTTCAGGCAATTAGACTAGTTTAGTAAGTTGAGTTATATCATATTTGGACAGAAGTTGAAGAACTGCAAATAGAAGAAGCCAATGTTTTAAGCGGATATCTCCAAGATGTAGTAGTAAATATATTTGAGGGTGACTTATGAATGAGGTGAAAAAGGATTTGTGTATCTGTGCATCTGTCATAATTTACATCCCTTACAAAGACTCTGGAAAATATGATCTCTAGATTATCTGCATCCACTGCAAAAGAAATGTAAACAAAGTCTTCGCGACTTGAATCTAAAATTGGATCTTCGGATGAAATAATAACGTAAAGGAAAACTTCACATTTGAATTATTTGTAAGAACCGGCAATGTACTCGATGTTGGCATTATTTCTTTTAGATTAGCGCAATAAAAGTTTTATAGGTCGTAAATAAATACGCGGCTCTGCGCGGGTCTGCCACTGCGGTCTATTGAGCTTTAAATCTGCTACGTAACCTCCCAATACACTTTATTTCCGATACTATACTGAAACTTTTTTAAAATTAATCTGATATTAAGTTCATTTGTAGGTTAATGTAAAATCTTGCAGCAGAATCTTGTTGTCTGTCTTTTCATCTTCTAATTCCTCTCTTTCATTGGAGTCTTTGAAAAGAGCATTTGTTAATTTTATTGTCGTTTTTTTCTCAACATATTTTATTTTCAATTTAAGCTGGTGGTAGCTTAATATACAAAGTGATAATTCACTTCGATTTAACTAAAATTTTAGTTTCTTTTTCCCCTTTTTCTCTTTTGTTCTTTGTTGTTATTATAGAAATATTATGTATATATAACCGTATTTCAATAGTTTGTTTATTAAAAAATAACTTAGGCTACTAATTGTTCTAGCACAAGGAAAGATTCTCATGGGATAGATAAATTAATTAGCTCTAAAGAAAAGTGAGGGTGGATCGTTCATACTTTACGTAATAGCATATATTTGTTTGTTTTTTGCGAAAATAATAAGGAAGGAAAAATTTCAATGAAAAATCTGAGCACTGCAAGTAACTGTTGATTTATAGGTAGTATAAAAGTTAGTGAGTTTATGTCTGTCGTAACGTACAGCCCGTACAGGGCTACAGGACCAGTTGTAGTTTTCAAATTATTTTGATTTACCGTCTGCGCTTAGTTCTTTGTGAATGGGATTTTATTATTGCATGTGAACATTTGAAAAGTTATATTATCTAGTCAGTGAATGAAATAAGTGTATTACAATTGTTGTAAGTAATAGAGTAAAATATGAGAATTACTTTAGTATATTATAGTATAAAACAGTGTCATAGATAACTATATTATTAGTGAGTGTTTAATATTTAAATAATATATATTTTTATAAAAAATAATATTTCAAGAAATTTGTAATAAAACGTTTTGAGATGTTAAAACAAATCTTAAAATATCCTTTCTTTTATTTCAGGTAAATTACTTAAAAATTATTCTATTCTTAACTTTATTCTTCTTATTCTTTTTAATCGCTAATTTCTAGAAGTTAAAGTACAGTTAGTTTTACGACTATATTAAACTATTTTTAATACATTAGCTGTTAGTATGTTTCACCTATATCATTGTGCCTATTGATACCCTTAACAACCCAACTTACTAATAAAAAACACTAAATTCTCAATATATTGTTGCTAAATAAAATGGCGTGATTGAGTAACAAAAATCCAAATATCCAAACATACAAACTTTCACATATAATATTACTTAAGATATTATTTATAGGCTATCAATGATCCCGTATTTTTATAGAAAAATCCTTCCAACAATATCGTCAAAGAAAAGTGAAGACGAAATACATCTTCAAAACAGCGATGACATCCAGTTTTTCAGAATAAGCCGTAATGACATTCACACCCTATAAAATTAGCTATTAGAAAACCCCTCTTTTGAAAGGAGACCCCTTATAATAGATCCATTCAGGAGGTGATAGTATACTGTCTCGATGGCACCGTTCGTTATTTTTGTTAAGGCAAGCGTGCGTAACTTTTTTGCAGACAAACAGATATACCGAGGAAAAGAAACCTTAAAATCTAGAGCATAAGAGCTAGAAGTATCCTAGATTTTTGTGCTATAAAAAACTGCAGTATTTTCAGCATATTTCAGGCCATTTTTATCCTTAATTCCAGGATATTTGGATCCAAATCCGGTTGGATGAAGTAAGATTATGATAGAGGAGTAATGATAGAGCATGTTTAGCCTAAGTATAGCTAAGTTTGCGTTACTTTAGTATCGGTGCTTGGAATTAAGCTGCAACTTTGAGCATGTTAATATCTTAATTATTAGTTTAATCTATACTAATATTATAAAGAAGTAAGATTTGTATTTTTGTATTTTTGTATGTAACGAATAAACATAAAAACTACTGGACCGCTTTCAAAAATTCTTTCACCATTAGAAAGCTACATTATCCCTGAGTAACATAGGCTATATTTATTAAAAGAAAAAATTAGAGATCCTCAGGAAATCTCACTAAAACCAACCCAAGGTGCAAAAAAATTAGCCATAAAATATCTTTCATCGCATGCGCTGTAAAAAGTATTGATGATAGAACAAAGAAATGTTCTACAATATTATAGAACGTATCAATATCTACAAAAAAGTCCGCGAGACCATATGTCCAACTATTATAGTTATGTCACTATAACTACTTTTTTACATTTTAAAAGTTGATAAAAATGCCAATCAAAATCAGACCATGTTTTCTATACCTTTGTATTAATCCTTATCCAAATAAATTATTTCGTATTCAAGACTGTTTCAATACCTGTAAAATACTCTTTGAATTATTAAAATCGGACATTCCAGTCAAAAGATATTACGAAATAAAAATATCAAGATAAATAAAAAATAATCCCTGACGGGCCGCCGGCGCGATGTGGAGTGCCTCGCAGCGCAGCGAGTAACGCGGCGATAGAGGGAGCGACAGAATGCGGGAAAGCCAAAATGTTAAAAAAAAATTATCCACCCGTGCGAAGCCGGGACGGGCCCCTAGTTCTATATAAAGTTTCAAGTTGACTAAATCATCAACTACTGAAGCTGGAAATATGAGTATTTTTGAAAAGGATAAATTGTAATGGCAGAGATTGTAAAAGATTAACAATTACAAATAAGTTTCAGACACACAAACGAACTGACCTATTTTGTCGTTTCGAAAGTACTTAATAAAAAATACTAATAGAAATAAACAATTTTAAATGAAGTACAGAATAATCTAAACATATTGAATTAAATGTAGTACTGTTATTAACTTGTTAGTTAATGTTAATAATTTATTTCAGCATTTAATAAATTATATTGTCTAAAAGTGTATAATAGAAATTGATTTTCAATTTCTCGGTTTGTACCTATTTATGTACAGTAATGGACATTTCAACAGCCATAGCATTTATTCCAGTATTTCATCCCGTTTTCCTTTACATCGCAGAATGAATTTTTAAATGCCTTTTGAACTCAAACACATGATTTAGAATTCACGACCACTAAGCCATTCCAGGTTTTATTTGTAATTTGTAATAATAAACTCTCAGAGTGTGGTTTTAGAACAAAATTTCTTATTTCTTTTAGGGGTTATTTTTTCATTGACCTTATACTATGGATTTACAATGAGTGCCTAAGAAATTCTGAGACAAAAGAGAGTATTTCCTTAATTCTATGGCTAATTATTAAAAAATCAAAATACTGCTTAAATAAAGTAGATTATTAGTTAGATTTAAAGTAGTTTACGTACAGCTTAAAATCGAAAAAGCTAGGCTAAACAACTAAAACTAGATTTTTCCTTATTTAGCTTGAAAGGAAAATTAAAAGTTAACATGTTAGATTTAGAGTTTAAATTATTTCAATAATATATACAAAAAAATACAACCGAATTGATAACCTAATTTTTTTGATTTGTTGTGTGCAAGCGTCAGATAGTTTTTTGTATTATATTATGTATTTATTTATGCATATCATATTTATGTCTTTAATTAAAATATTAATTTTTAAAATGTCTACCACCCATATTTTATTTTTAAATTATTTTTTAGTCAAAGGTGGGCTGGAAGAAATTCCATATATTCGCTTTATATTTCTCTAACTGTATATTTCTTTGTATTTACAATAAAAATAAATAAAAAGACCCTACGTCCATAATATTTTAGAGCCCATACCGTCAATGATTAGAGCCTATATTTTATGTATTCAGCATGACATGGAGATGCGAGGCCTGGTTACTATTATAATAAAGAAATCATCCAGTCAACAAATCCAGTTATTTGAGATAAACGATTCATAATATTCCGCAACGCACGACCGGTTGTAACCCACTAGAATACTTTACTTTTTGCTTTTTATTTAATTTTGTTTTTTCATTTATTTAGTTCTTGGTCGAAAGCGGTTTTACTCTAGCGGTTTCGAAAATTGATTAAAACTTATTGTTCAATGGATTTTTGAAAGTTGTACATTGCTCAATCCACCGCAAACTACTAAAATATAATTACAACAACAGTTATAAAATAAATATTTTAGAAAAGTAACTGAGCAGTGTCTGGCCCAGGAGCAGGTATAAAGACGTTCTTGGTGGCGACTCTTACCATCCATAAGTTCAGAAATCAATAACTCACGCGGCACAACAACATTAAACTTCTCCAAATACTTACTATATAGTTGCTAATGTTTACTGTATGAAATCACACAATACAAAGACTATGTCAAATCTATTGGAACACAGCTATTGTCGAGTCATTTTTTTTGCAAAAAATCACCTTTACAAAGTTATCAGAAATGTAGCTTAACATAAAAAAAAAACATAAAAAATAAGGACAGTTGCTAGAACAAACCAACAAACACTCTTTCATATTTATAGTGTTAATAAAAAATATTGCATAGATGAAATAGAAAAGAAAGCTAATAATAATGGAGGAAAAATGATATTTAAAAATCCCTAAATTTTGGACAGACAACCATAAGAAACTACAATTTTGAAGGTTTAAAATATCACTTTTTTGATACTCGACTAAAACTTGAGGTTTATCAAGCGTCTACACGCGATTGGCAGCATATTAGACTAAAAACTACCCTCTTTGATAGTTAATTAAACGTCAGACGGGAAATATTCGCGTCATTATGAAAACTCGAGACGGTGCGGAAGAGCTGGCGGCGCCTTCCACTACTGCTTGTACTCGATATTATGAACTATAACACTAGTTTTTAGATCTAGAAAACTTTTATAAATAAGTGTTCTCGGTTAGTTTCTTTTATATTATTTCAAGTATACCCACGTGTAGATAATATATAGTGCGATAGATTAGAGTCAGTCGCTCTGGTGTTGTCGCGCAGTGTACATGGAAGTTAGTATTAGTGTCGTGATTAAGGTCACCCTACTTGAGGTTCACTTTAGTTAACTTTTTTAACTCTATTTTACTTAAGTGGGTTCACTTATTTATTCTTATAGTAAACTAGTGTCTACCTTTCTCATTGTCCGCGAAAAACAGTCCCAAGTGCGTGGAAATATACAACAATTTTTTTATTGAGATGTTGCGCCTATGTGTCAATCCAGATTATAAAGTATCTATGTACCGAATTTCAATCAAATCTGTTCAGCCATCCATTAGATTAAGTAAATGTCTAAAGTCTAGCGCGCCCGATTGCCTAAAACAAAATTGCCGTCGTTCTCCTGCCGCTCACGCTTACACTATGAGTCACAGTTAACTTTGCATTTAAATTCCGGGTATTACCAATATATAAAAGTATAGAGAGGTATCAAATAAAATAAAAAGAATCGAGAACCACTAGTTACATGCGAAAACCACCGATGGTGTCCAGAATATCAAACATTTTACTCAAATCATATTTGGAAACTTCAATATTATCAGTGCTCTGCCGTGCCGCTGGCCAATTTAAATGTTATCTATAAAACTTTTATTTTTTCACTCAATTTAACAAATGTTGCCTACGATAATTGGTTAAGTTATGAGCTCCTTAAAACGGCTTTTTAATTTGAATTATCAGCTTAGACAAGAAACTTCATAATAGTCTCTTTCAACTGATTGATATCCACTATCGAAACTCTTGAAACCGTCAACGGTTCATTTCTTAGTATAACTTCTACAATTTCCTAATTGAAAGTGAGTTAATATATCTATCGAAAGTTATAGATATTTAAAAATATGTAATCCTATCTATATTGTCTTTATTTCAATACACCCGTATCCTACATCCCTTTATATTGTTTTAGTTGGTTCCCATGCTTTTTATATGAAACTTGCTACTTATAAAGAATTGGGTTAGACTTGGATTAGCCATTGCATACTATTAGTATTATTAACCCCTCTAAGTAAGCTAAAATGCTTGTATTAGGAGAGGGTCACAACCTACCAATCGTGAATTCTACGCCTGAACCACTGAGCTACAGACGCTTTTATTTAATATAATTAGAAGTAGATAAAAATACCTTTTTTGGTACCTTTATCTCTTTACTACCGCGTAAAAAAAAGATCAAACAATTCAAGAAACATTTATGTTAGAAATCTAAGGAATACCTCAGCCTAATTCGCACAAATCCCTTTGTGGCGAAACTTAAAATAATATAACAAAAACTTCTTTATTTTGATGCTAATATAAACTGGTCCAAGTCCCAAGATAAATTATTGGAGTTTATCACTTGATGTCACAAACTTTTGGCCGCCTCTTATATGAATTCCTGACGTCTTTGTCACTCCAGAAAACATTGGACATGTATTTACTATTGTTTGGAAATTAATCAATCTAATACATTATTTAGAACAGATAGATATTTGCAAGTTTTAGAAAAAAATTGTTAGTTATATATAGTAATAATTGTTTTATATTAATTGTTATATATTTATTTATATATAGTAATAATTTGAAATGCATACCATTCACCTATATTAGAAAAAAAAATTAATTAAAAATCTCAATAATTGATATCACTATGATTAAAAGTAACACACAAGTCAAAATTTGATTAAAAATACAAAAAAAATCAGAACTCGTAAACTATCGCAGAACATGGGGGTGATTTTTATAGCCCAGGTACTACTCTATCTCTAGACGCTTGACAGTTCTTATTGGTTCACCAGTACAAGGAACACTAATCAATTTACATAGTTTGAATGTTGGTCTTCTGGTACCTCAAAAATAACCAATGAAGACCAGAGCTTAGCAAAGTGGCAATCACCTTGAAGCGACTCTATATCTTTAGTTGTAATTACTTTAATATAAATTAAAATTGACAGCAATTGTATCTTACGCCTAACGATTGAAATCGCCACAATTGTCAATATCGCAGTATTGACAACTGTCACAAATGTCACTTTACGTATTTGTATAAAAATACTTATTTGTCTCTTTTCAATTCGTTTGCCTAAATTGAGCAATTCTACCATTGCTGTCAATTTTCGTTTATCGATTGTCACGTGACCTTTTTCTTAACCTTACGTCAATCTCGTACATTTTTAATTTTTCAAAAAGCTTTATTGAATATTGATTTGACATTTTGCTAAAGCCCCAGACTAATATTTATCCTCGTGATCAGGATTGATCATTTTTTGTATTTATAATTTCTAGTTTTTCTCACAAGAGTTTAATATAAAAATGGAAATTTACTATTAGTTGAAATACAGACTTTTTCTCTATATTTTTTAAGTCCATCCTTTCGAATTTTTCTTTTGTACGGTTGTTATCGTTGCAAAACTAAATACCTTAGCGTAGCGAAAAATTTTTAACATAGGTCACTCTCATTACCAGAGTTTGTAATTGACACTTTAGCAAAAAAACACGCTTTTTAGGGAAAAAATTGTACGTGGAATGAGAAAGCGAAAATTCTCATCGTTCATAATGACGTAACTCTATACTTTATGGGCTGTAAGGAATTTAATTTTGGCCCTTTATTTTGCCTGCGTTATTAGGTTGGGACAGTTTACATTTTTTAAGGGAAATTTGCAAAGTCCACAGCTTTCTGGCCTTGGATTAATTATATTATCAAAATTGTTATATTGTTCAAAACTCTGTGTGATATAAAATACTGGATTAAAAAATTTAGGGATAGTTAATTTTAAAGACTTCATGGTACATTTTGCGAGTGATTTTAATATTTTATAGGATTATACTTGGTGGTAGGGGATCTGTTCCCCGACTGGCTTGCGACCACCAGCATGCGAATCCGACCGCCAAGTGTCATAGACGCGTTCCGGTTGAGCCGCATGTGGGCCAGACTTACCCCCTCCCTCTCCCATCCCATTAATGCAGCGGATCTAGTGGAGTCTGGGCTCTTGCTCAGGGTCTGCCGAGACCGCAGCATTTTTTCTTCTTCACTCCCCCTCCCCACTTTATCTTCGAGGATGCAACGCATCGACAAAACAAGAGAGGATCTTGTTTTGTCGATGTCCATGGGCGATGCTGGCCACTTATCATCAGGTGGGGCATCTGCTCGTTTGCACCTTATTCACAATAAAAAAAAAAATTATACGAAAAACTAACTGCTTAATATATGATATTTCTGAGTTTTAAGTCTTGAGTAATAGTAGCGAAGTATCAAGGAGAATCGACAAATGCAACATCACTATCAAGACAGTATTTAATTTTTTCTATATTACAATAGTTATTGATACAAAAACGCATGTATATGTTATAAAAGGGTGTCTATTTTAAAACCTTAATCGATCATTCTATTCATAAACTTTAATGTTCCAAGTCATTTTTCTAATTTATCGCTGACGGTAAAAACAATCATTGAAAAAAGCGCTCCCTCATGTGATTGTACTACTAATGGCAAAATTAAATAAGTAGTATAAAATTATAGTTCACTCACGAGTTTTTGATACTTCTACATCATGGTTCATGAAAATAACGTTCATAAACTTCTACGTGAAGTTAATGATAGAAAATATGAAAAGAAACTTTATGATGATAGTAATAAGGTTCTAAATGATTTGGACAATTTTAATGGAAGGCGTGAAGCTATCTGCGCCCCTCTGTACACGGAAGACACCATTATACCATTTTAAAGAGTTCAAGATTCAAATCTAATGCTGCGTGACGATTGTATACGATACGGTGTGAGGACAAGAATTGAGAAACTAGGTTTCTAGAAAATAAATCTTATGTTAATGGCAACACAGCACAAAATTCATTTAAGTCGCTGAACATATGTTCTCACGACCGAAACCTATTACAGAAGTTACCTAAAATATTTGACTGATATTGAAAATAACGTCGACAGAAGTGTAGTTTTATACATAGGAATTATGAAATTAATATTTGACGTTTAACCTATCGTGTTAGTGGGACCATTCATTCATATTTCACGTCTCATTTTTTAAAATAAAAAAATATATACAATGTATTTTAAAATATAGTTTTTTTCGTTACAGGTGAGTCGCAACAACATGGAGAAGATTGCGGTTACAGTTATATAAGTGAGTAGATAAATAATTTAAAAATATAGTCGCTGTTGATTGCCGTAATGATAAATGTTCTGATGATGATCTGGGATGCGATCAAATTTTAACGTGTCTATAATTGAGAACAAAATCTAAGTAAGTTACATTTAATTTAATATAGACACGTGCAAACTCAAAGGCTTCTACAATATAAATTAATGGTGAAAAGAGAAATAAAAGTAGCAACAAAAAGGGAGCAAGTGTACAGTTTAAAAAATGTTGGAAATAACGTTGAACTATAATCACCACTACAATTAAAAATCTGAAATTGCTCTCAAACTCGGCACGGATAAATCGTCCAATAAGATTGCAAGTCCAAGCCTAGTTACCTCTTAAAATCTTTACTATTATAATATTGTTACTAGAAAATTTTAATTTAGATGTTTTAATGTTTTTTACTTAATCACGCAAAAACGGCTAAACGGATTTCAGCGAAATTTGGTACACAGATATTTTATAACCTGGATTAACACATAGGCTACTTTTTATCCCAGAAAAATTCAGAACTCCTGTGGGATAGTAATAAAATATGTTTACTATCATAAAAGCCTGAATATTTTTGATTAGCAACAATGTATTCAAAATTAAATGATTTTTTGATTAATCTAAGTATCTTAATTTCAAATTAACCACTATATATTTTTTTAAATTGTTCTAATCGAATAAATATAAGTGGATAATTAATTGCAGATGAATTTAAATTAATAAGTGCTGCTTGAGATATTGAGGAAAAAATTTAAAGTTTCGCAGGAGCAAACTCGCGAGCAGAATCTCATTGAGACTGCTAGCTAGTATTCACTATTCAATAAGAATTTCACCACTTTGATTATACCGGAGCGTAAAAACAGAACAGCTTCGCTAACTCAATTAATAAACTTCTCTTTCGGTAAACTATCGAATTGAACGTGAAGAAAATATGGTCGGACCAATAATTAAAAATTCAATCTGAAAGTTTCTTTGGCTTTTTCAAATTGCATTTGTGAAGGTTTTTTATCAGCATCATTTTGAGAGTGTTGTTCGGTGTTAATAGATTATCATTATAAATACTATTCAACAACACATTAAGAACATTAGGCTACGTTTTCACCAGTTATTTGCGATTCTATTGGTTCTACAAACACATCCCGCGCTACGCATCCTCGCTCATATTTGGTGGAAAAATGTACACATTTAATTGTAAATTCAACTATAGTCTTATTAAGTTATAAAGTTATATACATTCTAAGGATCATTGTATGATTTTTTTTTGTACTATTAAGAAAATACATTGTGATTTATCTGTAGGTGCAAGGCATTAGCAGCTTCTAAAAGATTAAAAACTAATAAGTTTGTACGCAATATTACATTCGCTTCATTGTCTACTAATCTTAATAAATCAACGTAAACTTCTAACGATGACATAGCTAAAGCTAAAGGAAAATAAGCAGAGCTATACCGTTCAGAGTTCGTTCGCACATTTGCAATTCCATTCGCGTCTGTAGCACTCCTCATTGTCTCACTTGCACCTACTATTTCAATATCTCCGTCCTTGTCAGCTGCATTCGATTGCAGAAAGCCGATTTTCAGTGCCCGACGCTCACATTTGTTTCGACTTCCGAATAGAATGGTGCTGATTTTGTATTCGCCATATGAATGGGATTCCAGTGAAAATGCCCGTTTTTGGGACGTTTTCTTGCTTAAAATAGTATGCGGTTTGGCTAAGAGAATTTATTGGATTTATTTTTGCTTCACGTTGCAGAGATTGATGAAAAAATAGCTCAAAAAATTCTAAGAAACATGACATATAGAGAGAATATATTATAATATCTAAATTACAATACTATATAAATTTTAAGTAATATTTTTTACAAAAATTTGACATTGATTGCATTTTTCTCATTCCAGTTGCTCCTAATCATCAATAGGAGATGTTCTTTTGACGGGTGAAGGTATATGATAATTTACTTTTCACAGCTTTCAAATCACCCAAAGGCATTAATTAGAGTTTGCTTTGACACATCTGCTTAACACCATGGAGTGTACCCTAACACCCGATATACGAGCTGCATGCAGAAATCGATTTGATTCGTATTTTGTAATAAGAGTAATATAGACTGTACGAAACTAGTAACGTATTGTACTTTAGTTAATATCCTTTATCTAGTATAATTATTATTTAAAGTTAATAATTTTATAGGTAGTTATTAAATGCATACAAATATATCTTTCTTTATTTTAAATTAACATAATATCTACTTGCATCATTGTTAAAACCACAACTTGTAAAACGTAGATTAAAAACGTTGACATAGGTTTAAGGCGGATAAAAATTATTCTACCAAAATACAAACAAAAAAGGCGAGTCAATTTCCAGCCTTTGTTTTCACCAACCCTACAGCTTCGTTATAGAATCCAGTTAAGTAAGGATAACTGCAAACCCTCGTGAAATATTACAAGCTATAATTATTCCTTTTTCGCCTCTCGAAGGCTAGGATCGCTTTCATAGCACACCTTCACGAAATATGCTCCTCATAACTCCCTACAAAAAATCCGCTGTAATTTAATGCGGCTCGGTAAAATAATATGTAAAAATACGCGCCGGGATGGGCTATTCGGCCCGTTTCGGACAATTTTGGTCAATTTCGACCGGTTCCGAACATTAAGGGCCATCTTTCGTGCCGTTATCGGCCCGCAGCGAATATATCAGGATATTATTTCACCCACGAAATATTATTTTCCATATCTAATCAGCGTGCCAAGAAATATGGTTAGTACGATTCGTGTTATGCGTTATGATTTTTATCGGACACGAGCACTATTTATTTGGTCGCAGAGTGGGGTGGGTCGGGTTTCATGTTGCAAACTAAACAGTAAACATTTCGCAATATCTTCTTTAGATATTTCCCTTATGATAGCAATATTGTGTACATTTATTAATCTGTCGACTGAATACAGGAGGTATAATCGAGATAGTAAACTCTGATAAATTGAGTGCTAGACGTTTTAGACAAGCAGATTCAGCGTCTATTTCTGTCCCGGCCACAGCCTTTCAAATTTCAAAGAGCTCCACGAAACTCAAGACAAGCACTCGACGAACCGCTGTATCTACACTGAGATTTTAATCAAGAAAATCTTCGTCGCGTACTTAATCAAAGGGGAAACTTAAATAGTTAGCTACGTCATCGAGCGACGCCCGAACGGTTGCGTTGGCGTTGATTTGATTATGTCGTCAAATTTCTCCGTAATTCCACGTAGTTTCTATAGGAGATGTCCTTTCTTGATTCCTGAAGTAGCGCCGGATGAATTTATGTCTGCGTTCTTGTTTTTGTTTCAAGAACTCGAGGCAAGCGTCCCTGTGTTTTTATTTTCCCATCCTATTTTCTTTGAACAAGAGTTTGTTTTTTAATATTTTACATTTCAGTAACTTTATAATTTTATACTTTCGAATCAATTTTCCACGCTCGTACAGGCACACTTGCATTATAGCATTTGAGAATAAAATCAATTATAAAGCTAGGGACACATCAGTACTAATTACCGTAACATCGATAGTTACCAATTGGAGACACTAAAATATTGAGGCGATTCTTGCTATAAAGAAGTAACACGCCGACGGATACAGTATCGATTTTATATTATCGAGTTGTTATACGGAGCGAATCGATTTTATCGCATTACATTTGTGGACAATGTGGTGGAGGCGCGTCTGTCTGCGGTTGCAAGCAATTTTCAACCTTATTTTGTACCCAATTATAATTTTAAAGTGACCGTGGCTATTCAAGCAAGTTTGTATCACAAAGTTTGTGGCGCAGTTTACTACCTATGTTATATATAATAGCATTAATAACATACGTCTCTCTTGTCACGTTAATATTTCTGCATGATAACTAAAATCCAAGTAGTAAGAACCTAGTGGTTAAGATGTTGATGGTTACTCGGGAGGTCAGACTTCAATCCAAGGCACACACCTCCGACTTTTCTGAGTTATTATTAGTGTATTTTAAGCAATTAAATATCACTTGCTTTCACGGTGAAGGAAAACATCGTGAGGAAACCTGCACTCCTGAGAGGTCTCTATGTTTTCAAAGGTTTGTGTAGTCTGACCACCCGCACTGGGGCAGCGTGGTGGATTATGGCCTAACCCCCTCCAAATTCTGTAGAGACCTGGCTTCTCAGTCGACCATTAACGGGTAATGATAATAGTGAACTAAAAGCATAATGTACAAAATTGATAAAATTGATTGAAATTGATTGACAGATTGTTATCACTGTGAAACATACCTATATCCTGTTTAAACTGTTCATCGACTGCAGTTTAGTATGTACTGTGTTAAATCTTTGTTACTTAACTTCTTCTTCAGACTACTAAAAGCAATTTATTCATGTATTTAAGTATCTACTATATCGAAAATATCTAAGACTTGATATACAATATTGCTGAATTTCGAAAATAAAGCCAGATATCTGAGACATTCAGACAATAGCTATCATTAAGATGGGCTGAGACTTCATTCGAAACCAGCTTCATATGTAATTTAGACAATATGTTAAACTGTAGTCTTAATTGTTTGCTATATCTTGTTGTATTGTACTTAGTCTATAAATTACAATAAATTTTATAAATTATTCTGATTCTGAAGTTTACGTTGTCAAATTATCAGAACAGATAGTTCATATTTTTAATTATCTTTATCTGCAGGTTTAGTTTTATCAAGGAAATCGTCATCTACAGTTAATAAATTATCATATATTTGTTGTAACTTTTCATTATATCAAGTTTTAAAATTTAGGTCAGCAGGAACTAAGGACCCCTATGATACTATTGAACACCTATAACATCGCCTTTAATTCTAATCATCATAATCCTAAGTTAAGAGGCCATTTATGTTTTATCTACATGCATAGCTTCATTAAAATCGAAGCGAGGTGAGGGCAGATCCCTGTTATTATATAAAAACTTTCACCCTACTTCATACCCATGTGTAATTTAAGTAAAATGCAAATCTGCCATAAATTGTCAATAGAGGCTAAAAGCTGTGCCAATCCTTGAACCGTGACGATTTATAGTGTAAGTTTTAGATGGAAAAACTTTGTAATCCTGTCTCTTACATCCCGAAGGGTTCAGTTTTTCTAATGTTCAAAAGTGCAAGATCCGATTATTAGTCCTAAGTAAAGATTAGCTTTTGCTATTTTACTAAAGATTTCACTATTTGTATCTTCATCTTTTATTAAAGGTTAAATGTAAGCATTACTTTTGATAGCTTTTCATTGGCTAGTAATTTTTATTATCATTTAAAAATACTCAAACTGTCACGACTATTTTTAATATCTGTCCTTATGGATATAGTATATATGGATATGTATATATTACTAACTATCGTCGTTATGATACCTCATTTAGGGTCACTTAATTTATAAACTGTATTAATTGATTGAGTTAGATCTTAGGTATGATTACCTCCGAATCCTGCACTTGGGTTACAAGCCCTGCTATTATAAAAATATTTAACCCAGAAAATAATCTTTCGTTTTACGCAAAAAGCTGTGATATCTTGTCAAATAAATTAATATTTTTTGATCAAGAAATGCTTTTAAAAATATGCTAAAGCAATGAAAAGTTAGAACACTAAATATATGAAAAATAAAAATGGAAAAAGGGGAGAACGGGGACATTTATTTTTCTGAGCCATTTATACGGTAACATATCGAGTCATTATCTTCCCAAGAAGATAAGACGCTCGTAATACTTAGAAATTTATAGATTTTTACTTTTCTGCTTAATAACATTATATTTACTTGATGGTAGACTAAAATAAATTGGATTATAAAGATTTAATAGCCCATAATCATTTAAAAATGATGTTATACAAAGAGAAATATGATTCAATTTGAAGAATTCAAAAGTAGAGGTATTTTATTCGTTTCTACAGGAAGCACAGTGCCTGGTAATTGTGACTAAGGTATAGGTACACCGACACCTCTAATGAAGCGATAAAGTTTACCTCCAATGCTGGAACTCGTTTTCTCATATCTAATTAAAAGGAGTGATATTAAATTTGACTAAAAACGTGATTTTCTAAAGGGTGGTAGCACCAGTTACACTGCAACACACTTTATTACACATCTCACCTCTAGGACTACGATAGACAATATTAAGTCTGTGAAATTAAACGAAAAACTGCCATTGATTTATCGCCACTGAAGTTGTAGTCATGAGTTATAGAACCAGCGGAGTATTCTTACATTAAATCAATACAACTTACTCATAACTTATAGCTAAGCATAACTTTGGCTGCAATAAGACAAATTTAAAAGTTTGTAATAAAAGTAAATATACCAAAATCGATCGTAACATCACGACATCTAAGACAAAGGTGAACATCGTGTTAGTCCCAAGTTTAAAATCGACTTCAAACTGAAGTAATAAGGTTTCAATAAATAACGCTCCCGTTATTCTCCATACAGTCTCCACAAAATGAAAATATAAAACCTTTCATAGAACTATGAACCTTAAAAAGATAGATTTTAAATTTAGTTTCAGGTGCATTTATTTTTGCAACGAATAATCTTGTTCAGCAGTCATTTTTGACCAATTTCCCTTGGTATCGAAAAATATTTTATAAAGGCCGACATCAAAAGTCGCATCAACCTTTGTGCGTTCAATGTTTTGTTACTAGTTTCAAGTTTGTCTTCTATTTCAGCCATGGCTAAGTTTCTATCTGTATTATTTCTAGTCGTAGTTTATAATTTGGTTTCATTTTAGTGTAAATGTTTTGCTTCTTTAAATTCTGCTTTATTCTGTCTCAAACCATTTATACAAATTTAAAAAACAATATCTTGTTAATCTTCGTCATTAGAAAAAAATGATTTTTAATTATTCTGATTATTTTCATAAACAATACGATTTATAAGTTGGTTGTCAAGTTTAAAGTTTAAAGATTGTATGTTAGCTGAGACTTCGTTAGTTATTAATGAATTAGCAAGTGTCAGTGAGCTGTATTTTGCTTCTAAATTTATAAATTTTGTGTTATTCGAAATCTGAAACTTCATTTTACGAATTTCACAAACAATATTTTATAAATTGTACGAATGAGTTTCAGTTTGATGAAATAGTTGTTAACACCATCTATTGTTACTC
Source organism: Limenitis camilla (assembly GCA_905147385.1). NCBI lineage: Eukaryota > Metazoa > Arthropoda > Insecta > Lepidoptera > Nymphalidae > Limenitis > Limenitis camilla. The sequence continues at coordinate 15,490,164 of LR990225.1, read as the reverse complement.
GTAGTAAGGCATACTTCAAAATATAACTAGTTCCTGGTAATACAATGAATTATTTCGATAAATTACACATTTTAATCCCAATCCTAACTAATATTATAATTTAAAATGGAACTGTTATGACTCGTAGGTAATACTTAAGAATACAAACTAAACACACTAATATGCATTAAATATAATATTTACGCCATCTATTGTCGGACTGATGGTCTGTCTTATCCATTACGCAATCACCACTATAATCACTGAACCGGTTATGATAAAATTCGTACTCTCTGTTTTTGTCAGATTAGAGCTTGAAGAAGGAGCTATGTCTTAGCGTAAAAAAAATATATAATGAGGTAACAAACATAAAAAAATACGACCAAATTTATAACCTCCTTTTTTATTTTTGAAGTTGGTTGAAAATAGGGATTAAAATTTTAAATTGATCCTACGTGGTAAATTGCACCCGGGCGAAACCGGAAGTGGTTTCGCCCGGGTGCAATTTACTTTTATTAAAATTCTAAGTAGTATCAAGTGCTTTGGACAGTTTATGTATATTGTGTCGCAAAAACAATCAATATCTTTGCGAAGCGCGGGCAGATCTGCAGTAATTAATAAACTTGTGTACTTATTTTCAATGTCGCTTCGCAAATTTGTTCTTTCTAGTTTTTATTTTCGCTTTATCGCCCGTTTACTCCGTTCCAGTAATTAAATGATTTACTTTCAAAGCGCACTGCAGATGTTTATTTAATTTTCTCTTTCTTAAATGCTTTGTGGAGATGAACATTGTATCAATTCGGTAATAGTCAATATTTTATAATAAGAATTTGTTAAATTGTAAACTTAATAGCTTCGAAAATCTCGGGCAAATATTATCAGGTGGATTTATTGAAATAAATTCCTAAAAGAACATCTTTTAGCCTTAGTGAACCTTTTATCAGAAACTCACATAAGGTGTTCAAAAATTAAGGTAATTTAGACCTATAAATGAATTTGCCACTGATAAATGTAGCATCTAGTTTTTTTCCAAATTTTATAATAGAATAAAGAAAGAGAATATCAGCTTAATAGTACTGGACGGTATAAAGATAGTTAAAGGCCAGACCATCATAATTTCTGTCGAGGGAGTCATATTGCCCCCTTATTCCAAACGCTACCAAATTACATGACATCAGCCATCTTTAGTATCGCGAGGACAGATTTAGATTCAAATTGCTGAGGTTATTGAAGCGTTTGATGAAAAGTTTTTTCGGGTTCAAAGAATTATTAATTCAGTTAAAATATAATCGCTTAAACAAATTTTTGATAATACAAAAGTTTAAAAAGTTTGACGGAATTAATATTTTATTCAATCAAAATCATTTTCTTACAAATTACTGATATCTGAAGTATTCACTTCATCTATATCTTCTAATTATACGAAAGAAAATATTTTCTACGATTTTTAAGATAACGCTGTATTTATTGAAGCGACAGATTTAGATTAATTGTTTGATTGATGTTTGGTTCAGTCGTATGTTTTATAAACAGCACGTCAAATATCATTACTTTGATGTAACATTTATTTGATCATTAATTTTTAATAAGTTATGTTTTATACAAACATTTTATTTGTAAATATCTAAGCTAAGTTAACAATTTTAGTCATTGAGGATTATATAGATTTTACAGTAGGAAGCACAATTCTAATAGGCAGGAATCCAAATTGCAATTAGTTCAGTTAGAAGCATAGAATATTCTAAGGTTAACATATTAGCAAATGCTTTCATGGTTCTAAAAGGCCAGCCAAAGGATTGATTATCCCTTTTGTTATACTGCAAATTGTAGCCACCGTCATTTTTAGTCTTTAGATATAAAACAAGTAAACTACATTTAAATCATTTTACGTTTACAATCAATTGTACGAGTATAAGAAAAAAATGTTCATTTACTTATAGATGTAGAATTGAATGATAAATATGACAATCGAATGCTTTAAAAGGATCCTGAGAAACTAATATTCAAAAGTCTGTAAGACTAAAATGGAATCAAAGAAAAAACTCAAGCTATATCTAAAACACATAAAATGGAAACATTAAAGGGAATGATAAAGTATCTCAAATAGTACGAGCTACACATGTCAAAGCTATCAATGGCTCATGTACAATGACTAGACGATGGAGACGTTATGATGTAAATTACTACACTTGAATTGTATAGAAGTTATCTTACCTGATAGTGTATGTAATAAGCATAAATAATAACCTATTTTTAACTGAAAAATTATAGAAATAGATTGAGGATTCAATTCGGCCGCATATAAAAATTTTACTGATGCCCGATAATAATTTGATTCCAAGGAAGGGTTACCTTCAGGATCGTCCTATTTAATATCATTGCCATTTACTCTAAAAGTAAAGTAACTCCTTAAAATCTAACTGTTCTAGTTTTTTTGGTATTGATTTTTATTGTCAGCTCTATCTTACACTTAAAAAAAACTTAGTAATAGTTTATTCTTCGTGTTTTTCTAAGGTAAACAGCAATAACAAAATCTTCATGTTGTCCTTTGTGGGTTCAACAGGGGCATAGGATTCTATACCGTATTCGTGTCTTCAGCTATGAAGCATAAATATCAATTTCCAAAATAAATTTGTTTCTTAAATTATAGACATTCAAACAGCTTTATAATATTACCAGAGACTAGACAGAGTAATATATCCAATGTGTCTTCTAAATTTAACCGGTAAGCATATGCTGGTCTATTTTTAAGAATAATAAAGATAAGTTCAGTCGCATTCTCGCCTGCTTTATTGTTTAACGCGACAGAAGTTTTTAAAGCGCTTTTAGGTGTTTTACTCACGTTGTTTATGACATTTGTTGATTTTCTTGAGTTTTGATTTTCTTTTACTGTTACATATACATTGAATATAACAAAAATACATCGTGGTCTTTTTTTTTTAGGAATTTACCTAGCACCTTCTTCTTCACTATTTATAAGCTATGCGGCAAAGAAGCTCGTAAAATATGATAATACCAAAATTATCATATTTTACTAGATATTTTAGTTTAATCACTCTTCTACTTATTTCTTTACTATGATCATAAACAAACCTTTCACTGTTTGACCCCGGTAAATAACTTCTAACTGAGCTACGTGATCAGGTAAATCTGTCACTATTAGAAAAGAATGACATTTTTTTATAACATTGTCCTTATTAAGAAAACTACAATTTATAAGATAAAGGCATGGATAGTAAATCAACAGTGTTGCAAGTATTAATTTGTCAAATTCATATTTTGTTTTCAACTCTTATTTTGGGGAGATCGGCCTGGGTTTAGTCTGCATCTACCACAACATTTACTTTATCTCCTTTTTTTTCGTTTACCAAAAATAAAGTTGTCAAAAGTAATTTATACATACTCTCCTGATTATCACAATTTTATCAGAACACCAACGCAGAGGCCTCCCATACAACAGTTGCACATGAGTTTATACCTCTCCATAAAGATAAGTATAGTCGTCAGGTGCCATAAACTTGTGTGTGTCTATGATATTGACACTAGTATCCTCATCACGGTCAGTGATTTTATAGCGGCCATTATTTATCGTTTTTATGGGACCAGGAAATACGGAATCACTTTCTTTAAGATTGTTGATAATAATAGAGCATGGGTACATACTTTGAACTAAATATGGTGTAGCAGGGTTTCGTACACAACATTTTATTTAATCAACAATTAGTTCCTATTAGCTAACTTTCCAACTAGATGGCGCTGTTAGCTAAACGTGTAAAAAACGGACAAACATTAAACTAGATGACGCTGATCATAATTGAATCGCAATATCGCTTGACTATGCTGAGTTTTAAGTATGCATAAATTTTTTAAGTTATAGTGTAATACTTTAACTTCTGGCCCGATAAATTAGTGGCTGTCTGACAAGAGAATTCGAAGAGTGAATTTCTTGTGAATATTTTATTTTCGTAGTAAAAATATTGGTTATTCACCTCGGATAGAAATCACATTTTATAAGTATTAATGACATAATTATTTTTTATTAAGCTGTAAAAACGACCTAAACTAAAGTTCTATTCTGTCTATATCTATATTTAATTCGCCAGTAAGTAAATCATTGGTTTAGTCAATATTGTGACAATGCAATGAGAGTTAAACTACTGCTGAACGAAAGTAAATAAATTAATGATGGCGACCACATTTTCAACGTTCCAAATTGATATAAAGAGCAAACGACAACGAATCAAATAAATAATAATTAAATCGATTGTTTGCGTTAATAATTCACATTCTGAGTGAGGTACTAAAAAGAGTTACAAGATTAAGGTTATGGTCAGCTTTGTATTTAAAGTTTTTGTTACTCAATCACACAAAAACGGCTGAACGCATTTCAACGAAATTTTATAAACAGATACTTACTAACCTGGATTAACACATATGCTACTTTTCTTCCCTGAAAAATGCACAGTTCCTGCGGGATAGCAATAAAATATGTTAAATATTTTTTTACAGTTACATATTCTTCTTTGATTTCGATTTCAGTAGTATTTTATTTTCGATTATTATCGTGTTACCAACACAACTGATAAACTTCATACTGTTATGATGTTGGCAACATTGATTTGTTCATCAAAGCGAGCTTAGATTACATACTACTAGTATTCTTAACCCTTCCAAGTAAGTGGGCCGCGTCAGTAGTTCAATAACTAGGATTAGAAGCCACGGCCTATCGATCTGGAATACAACGCCCGAACCACTGAGCTACTGACGCTTAAACTTTTGCTGCTTTTATTGTTCAATTGATCATGATCAATTATGATGACCACAATTTGAATATCCCAAATTGATTATAAAGAGCAAACGACAAAGAATCGAATAAATAATTGTGAATCGATTGAATGCGTCCATAATTCACATTAAAGGAGAGCTATCGAATTGCACAGTAACTGTAAACCGGAGGTAAATAATTGAAGTAATTGTTGGGTCAGATCAGGTCAATTAATCATCGGATGCGGTCCAAAGCCACATTACCAATTTATGTCCCGAAATACTGATGGGCCCAAATGTGTTTTGTTTTACTCTCCCATTACGCTTATGACAATTTTGTTATCTATTTAAAAGATGAAACTGACCAGCAACTGATGCATTTCCGTTGAGAGTATTTTTTTTTTAATTTTAATTTTATTGATATGAAAATAATAATAATATTTCATAACTAATACTCGTAAGAACTTAGAAGAAGAAAAACTGTTTTAACGTTATTGGGAATATCTATAACTAAGGGAGTGGGTAAAATGGGGAGGATATTTTTAAAAGCTATAACTACTTATTTAAAGTATGAATGATTTTGCAATTATTATTTCATAGAGTGAATATTAACTGTGTAAACCATATTAAGAAATGAGAAAGTTGTCTATTTATTACTCAGGTACCAAAGGTAGGTGAGTGTTGTAATGATTTCAACAGCTTAACCTTGCATCTGGGTCACAAGCCCCAGGCTTATATAGCTGCTACACCTATACTGAAGTAGTGTAATTCTAACATTTACGTAGCTGTTGCGATTCGTACGTCTATACATATTGAAATCAAATCTATCTTTCGTTTTCCAACTGTTATCTTTATCAGTGATAATATCAAATATCAATCGAAAACTTTTATAGTTTTTAAAGTACAAACAAACACACTAACAATCCCGCTAATAGATATATATGGACGATAACGACGTTAAGTTCCACGATACGATCTACGTTCAACGAAATCGGCAATAAAGATTTACGTATTCCCATATATTATCCTACTTCCAGCAATGTTTGTTTCTAATACTTAGGATATAGGATAAGGTTAGTTTTACATACGAATTTGATTTGATTGTGATATTATTTTACTAAAATAAATATTTTAATTAAAATATTTATTTTAGTAAAATATATATATTTATATATATATATATAATATATATATATATATATAATTGTTAATAAACATAAAATTTAGCAAAATTGATAATTTTGCTCTTAATGTTATACCTACTAATATTATAAATGTGAATGAAAGTTTGTTTGTTACGCTTTCACGCGAAAACTACTTAACCGATCATCATGAAACTTTATACACATATTCTTGAGGGTATTAGAAGTAACATAGGATACTTTTTATAATTTTTTTTTTAACGAAAGATAAACAATTTTTTTATTTCTATTGTAATGATCTCTGATACTTATATAATGGCTTCAATGCGAGCGAAGCTGCGAATAAAAGCTAGTAAATAATAATACGTAAAAACAGCTGAACTTATTTCAATGAAATTTGGTACAGAGATACTTTATAATCTGGATAAACACATAGGCTACTATTTATCTCAGAAAAAATCATAGTTTCCGCTGGATAACAATAAAATATTTGTATTGAAAATCTTAAGCAGTGATGGCCCAGTGGTTGAGACTTCAATTCTTACTCGGGAGGTCCGAGGTTCGATCCCCCACACAGGCACACACCTCTGACTCTAAGTTATGTGTGTTTTAAGCAATTAAATATCACTTGCTTTAACGGTGAAGGAAAACATCGTGAGGAAACCTGCACTCCTGAGAGTTCCCTAAAAGTTCTCAAAGGTTTGTGAAGTCTGCCAACCCGCACTGGGCCAGCGTGGTGGACTATGGCCTAATACCCTCCTTACTCTGAGGAGGAGACCCGGCTCAGCAGTGGGCCACTGACGGGTCGTGATGATGATGATTGAAAATCTTACAATACATGTATAAAATTAAGTCTGTCAAGTGACATCGCGCAGTACATATTGAAGTGGTGAGACTAATAGTGTGATGTTGTTTGGTGGCGTGGTGTAAGGCCTCCTTTATCGAGGAGCACGTGAGTGATGTACTTTATTATTTTAATATTCGGTAGCGAGTGGTGAAGGCTCCTATTTAGATTACATGTTAATATTGACGTTTGAGTGTTACTGCGAAGTATAGCTCCCATACTCTTAATACAAACAACAGTAGACAAATTTTCTAAATTTAAATAGAAGAGGGGGAGAGAAAGCGAATTAATAAAAAACTTTAAATAGTCTGATTGCGTTCGTATAGAAAATAGTCCTTATGTTCTACTTTAAATATTCATATATAAACTGTTGGTAGATTAATAGAGTTTTTACGTCTCATTAATATGGTAATAACCTCGCTTTACTTTAAGTAATTTTATTGTTTTTTAAATAACAACTAATACTTACGTATTTAAGGTGTGAATTAATAATATGTTAATTTATTTTTAAGAGTAGTCTATAAAATAGTAACTACATATATACAAATGTTGTTGATTTCTTTGACTAGTAAGGAATTTTGTAAATTATACTATGAATTAACAAAATCGCAATTAATATTCTAGTATTTTAATTAACGCGACCACAATTTTTATAGCGCAGCTCATCTAGTATTAATATTCATTACTATTTATTGCGTTAAATTATTCCAACAATTGTATATAAACTTATTGATATGAAATTGACTCTACGTTGCACTTGTTAAGTCACTCACTCACTCCTTTAGTCATACGTATACTCTCTCTATCTCTTTCACGAACATCATTTTAAAAAGATTATGGTTTCAATTCAATACAAAAATGTAATAGAGAAAGTATATTTAGTTGAAACTGACTATTTTTCTTTTCTCATCAGATCTTTTCTAAGGCTTAAAAAAATATAAATAAAAAAATCTTTATTTCTACTAAGCCCTATCGTATTAAACATTTTTAACTTAACTATTCCTAAATAATATTCCTTCTCATCACTCTGGTTTCTTATCCGACTCGTTTAAAGTACAGGCAATTAAACTTTGGAATTCACTGCCAGAATCAGTAAGGCGTTCGCCCAGCAAATATACATTTAAGAAAAATGTAAAAGACCTTCTTCTTACAAGCTCGAGTACTCAAGCGTAAACTCATTGGTGTAACATAACATATATATATATATATATATATTGGTGTAACATTACATATTTGTATATATGCTATATATTTACGTATTTAATATTTAAGCTTATTATACCTATTTTAGTATGAAATATTAAATGTTCGTTTTTTTTTTCTCGTCTTCTTATATTTAATTTTTTTTTTAATTGAGTGTTAAGACTTCTTTCGCTTTTCATTGTTTTCTTACAGCCTTGGGTTGACTGGTAGAGAATGTCTTAGGCATTAAGTCCGCCAATTGTAAATTAGCGCAATGAAGTTTTAAATAAATAAATAATAATTTTAACTAAACTACTTATTCTATTTTATAAATTAAGCAAAGTAGTCGCCTCTGCGGCGTAGACCTCTACTTTTTTTCATTTCTGATGCTTAAGGTCCAGCCATTCTGAAGTGCGTTTAGCAACATTTAACTACCAATTTTGTTTATTACGAATTGTTTTGTATATATAACACTAACTACAACTCATGAGCCTCAACTTGCGCAATAGTTGTGAAACTAAAAAGCCATTATGAATACGAAATCATTGAATATCTTCGAAACAGCAATATAGTGAGTGGTTAACAGAAGCAGAGCCAGAGCCAGTGCAGTGCTGAGATCGCGTTTCTGAACTTAGTGATTTATTTAAGTTAGCTAGTATTGATCGGTGTATGACGGCGGCGTTTGAGGTGGATTCGCTTTGAAATGGGGTCAACTGGCTGCTCTTGTGTTTGTTTATTGTAAACCACTCGTTCATTTACTCTATATTTAACGTTCACTGAGAAAAATAGGTCTAACACCCCTTAACAACAATTATTCTAAATAATCATTACTATCAGGAATTTGCTGTAAAAATAGTAGCGTGTATAATATTATAAAACATTGGATATAAACAGGAAGCCGAAGAGTTCCTGGAGCTTGAAACCCAGATTCGGGTCGACAATAGCTTTAATTTGCATAAACAGCCGTCTGTACTACTCGATCTTATTACTTAAAATCTAGCTAAACTAAGTGTCAAATTTAACAACTCTTTTTGACCCATACACAAAACTGCAATAAGTAAGAATGTAAGAAGCCGCTTAAATAACAGAAAAGCAAAGCAACAGCATAATATAATATACTTGAAACACATGACTTAGAAACTAATAGTTTGTTAAAGTGCCTTAAGGCGATTGCTGACTTTGATGTGATCATTAGAAAATAAACAATGGCAATCTAATTAGTATTACATAAGCAGATTACTTAGAGACTTGTACTTGTGTGTACTTAATACCTTCTATCTAGTAACAACAGTAACAATTATTTACTATAAATATATATATTCTACCTTAAGGTAAGAAAATATAAGAAAGAAGAAGTAAGGGACTCGTGAAATAGTATATAATGAGTGACAGTCTTCTGTAACGTATTCATAAATCATCAAAAACTATTGCAGAATTTTATAATACTCCATTCAACGAGTTAAAAGTTTTTACCCTTTAAATCTTAAAACTCCCAAATCTTCTATAACATAGTGGACTGTCGTATAGGCCAATCCTACTCCCTCGAGTGGCATGCCGTCACTAGCCCGTTTGACGCCATATGTGACTGTTCCATTACAAAAGGTAGTTTCTCCTCGAAGCCAGCACAGCAATTTATATCCTGATCTCCCGCACCAAGGTAGAAAGTTCAGTACATTTAAAAGTGCAGGGGGTTTAAGCATGGGGTGAATTCCCAGAGGCGACGAACAGCGCGGTGCTCATCATTTCCCCATTGTCTCGTTAAACAAAAATCAAAAACAAACACTCGCAGAACAGATTTTTGGATCTAAGTTAGAATGATTCGCAATCATTGTTGATCGTCCTGTCTGTTTATTTGGTGATTGTACCTTTGGGATAGCAGCGATGAAAGCTATTATCTTCCAGAATGGACGAATGTCTAGTATGATCATTTGGCATGTTGATATAATTATTGGATTTCTAAAATTATGTAAGACTATAATATTAACCTTCATTTCTTTTTGTTGTGACTTTACATACTTTCGGGATTTCGTAACACACCTACGTCTTTTTTCGATTTATTAAATGTAAAAATCATATTTATTCGTTGTAGAGGACCTAAGCGAATAAACTCGCTTTTTGATTAATATAAATAAATCTAATTCAGGGGTAAATGTTGCCAAAATATTTTTTTATTTTATATAACATATACCCCTGAATTAGATTCTATATCTACCTATATTTTCGGTACTATATATTTTTCATATATTGTGTTATCGCTACCATGCATTGAATTACTAGTGATTTCCCCGTCCCTTAAATAAATGTAATTCTTTCCCCGAAGATTGCGTCTCCACCGAGTCTCGCGTCTTCTACGTGATCACAATACCGAGGACCAATGTTGTCTCCAACTTCTCCTTTATGTCTATCATTTATTCCTTCGATACGCAAACGTCAGCGTTTGACAACTACAGTTCATGCCGAATAAATTTTGTGTGAAATTGTGCGACTAAGATTGAATTATGGCTGTGGACGGGGCCTTTCGACTCGGCGCTTTTGCTTAGATCCAATAAATTTATCGGAATCCCTGTTCCACCAAAATTTTACTCCTCAACATTTCAGGATCATGCAAAATTATGTTAACTCATAGAATAAATATAATAGAAACATAAAGAATGCCTGACTTGTCACCGTTTTTTCTCAATCGCTTCTCATACCCTCCAGTGAAGATTATTTCTAATGCGCGAGCTCGAGACGCAATAAACTAGCGCGATGATAATAAAAATGTTCAGCTTATCCCCCGTGTTCTTACTGTAAATTTAAAAGCAACGCATGCAATTTTCAACCTAAACTACTTTTATTAATGTCGCGATGGAACGTTTTAATTTTAATAAAACTGAACATCGGCACGCCCGACCTATTTGTCAACCTTCTTTACTTTTGCTGGCATAAAATCATACAGTCACACTCCACGCCGCTACAACTCTGTCCCGCGGACGCACGTGCGCAATCGAAAACGATCTTTTTGATAACACGACTAAGATATAAATTCAGTGGATAATCCTGGTCCACTGTCTTATGAAATGTGAAATCCCTAAAGGCGGTCACACGGAATTTAAGCATCTCTCCTTAAAGTAATAAAGGTGCGTTTTATTCGTACGGCAACAGATTATATTTGGGATTTGGGCGGCGAAACACGTAGGTGAACCATCGCTCATGTGACAAATTTCTACGTTTGCCTTAACGCGGGGTGCCGTGTTTAGAATATTATATCTGATGTAGGGATTGAGGGAAATCATATTGATTTACATACGAAAGAATAGATTTTATTTGTTCAAATGCATCATGTAACGAAAATTAGAATGAGAAAAATGCGAGAGATATGAAAGATGCAAATTGTAAGCTCTGCGACGCGAGGTCTCCGTTGTTCGTAAGTTCAGTAATATTTATGGGTGTGATCCAATTCTCTTTTTTGGGAAATGACGCAATGTGACAGGTCGGTCCCCTCAGGGAATCCACTCTCCAGGTTTACCGGTTCGTTTGCGCGACTTTGTTTGATTCAAATTGTAGTTTCTTTCATGGCTAGTAACGAAGTGCCAGCAATACGTGCGGAAAGCAAATTTTACGTTTATTCTTCGAATGTTTTCGCGGATTCTTTTCGAGGGTTACTCTACTCATGTAGACGTGATTTTGCTGCGAAAGCAACTCGACAATTGTATATTTATGAGTTCACTATTTTGTCGGATTGAATATTGCTGTAATTCTAATAAATTTTGGAAGCAGGCAAACTTGATTGTGTAGAGGAACATTTGACAAATCAAGGTTAACTTAATAATATTCCTTTGTAGAATAATCTCTGACATCTGGTAAATATTAACTAGTATTTTAGAGTTCCGTACAAAAATTGCAATAACGAGACACTATTACTAGACTTCGTTATCCGTCCGTCTGTCTGTGACCAGACTATATCTCATGAACCGTGATAGCTAGACAGTTGAAACTTTCACAAATGTTGTATTTCTATTGCCCCTATAACAACAAATACTAAAAACAGAATAAAATAAATATTTAAGTAGGGCTCCCATACAACCACCGTGATATTTTTTGCCAAATATTGGTGCGAAACCTTTCATGCGAGAGTCCGACTCGCACTTGGCCTGTTTTACATATTTTATAAGCAATGTGTATAATACTTGTCGCAACTTTCATAAATATCATTTCAAAAGCTATAATTATACATGCTAGCGTTATACTTGTCTGATTATAAATATAATCTTTATAAAATTTTATTTTGGTATATAATAACGTTGGCAAAATTGAATTATTTATTAAAATCGACCGGTCACGGGTTATCAGCGCGGACGTCCTGCTCTGAGCAATTATCAAGGATCTTATCTGTCGAAGAGGAAGCAGTCAATGTTTTTATTTATGTTAGTCCCCGGCCCACGCATATAAAGTGAATTCTAGAATATTCTTTTTTTGGTCGTGAATAAAGTTTACTGAGTAATGATCGAGGACGAACGCTATTTTGGGATTCAGTTTTGAATTTTGCAACAAGTGTTTTAGTGACATACATTTTGTGTTAGTGCTTTCGTGTATATATTGAATAAAAATATTTCCATTTAGAAAACTTTCTATTTGGTACGTCGAGGGTCTACATCATCTTATTCACTGCTACTAAATAAGTTAAGTCAGTTAACTAAATGCATGTTTAATTAACATTTCTTATCTCATAATGTCTGCTCTGCAGGATCTTGGGTAAAGGTTTCAGGAAAAATTTCCCCTAACGAGCTCATTGTCCTTCTTGTTTGGACTTTTCGTGAAGGGGTCTGTTGGTGCTTCTAATTATGTGATTGAGCAAGTTTTAGACGTTCTTTTATTTTTATTTTAGTTTTGTTTCTTATTATGATTATTTACTAACTATAAGGTTCTATATTTTTTAGGAATATAGCACCAAGCTTTTTAAAGTGTATAATAAAAATAACCTCTAAACTTGAAAACATTTCTTTTTCCATATTAACAGCGTAATTTAGTTACCAATGACGCAAAAGCTTAAAATAAAACTAAAGGGTCGAGTCATTATATCGCGTGCATTCGTGTTGTAAGAAGTTTCAATTGAATTTATTCAAATAGCAGAGCTTATGACGCAAATGTGTAAAGCTGTGAATTTGTCGGCTCGTACAGCTTTATAAAGAATATGTCAATTCAAATTCCGCTCAATATGGTAAATACATGTTAAAAAGTCCATTCACATACAATTTGCATACTCAATTACGAGTCTGTAATGAGGTACAGTCGAAACTAATTTTATTTTCCTCCAGTCCTTTGACTGAGCCTCTTTAGATGTTTTCCTTAAATTAAAAAGTTTTCACTCGTCTCAAGAACACTCCGAACGGTTTATTCCTTGATACTTTTTCTTTAATGGCCTCATACGATTAGACTTTAGTCTCAGGATTAAAGGAATTTTATGAACGCTGCCCCGCTTCTGGGATAAGCTTTTATGAACTTGGTAATGAGATATTTTTTGAGAGCCTCGGTACTTATAACGAATCCGAATGGTATTAAGTCGAAGCTGTTTTATGTTGATGGCGTAATCGTAATTTTATAAATCCTACTTCTATCAGCTTGACCTCGTTTTTAATTAAATGTTTCTATATCTGCAATCTGGAAATTAGTAATAGAAGTAGGTACCTACCTTAACTCCAAACTATAACATAATGTAGAAAAGAAATTTGACAATTGAATAGGAACTACTCACCGATTTTAAGTAATTAACAATCGTAATAAAGCTACTAAATCTAGTATCTAAAACAACATTCTTACAATTAAGCGCACAAAATGCTTGTTCAATTCAAAGTTTCTCGCCCCATTATTCTAAAATCCAGATTTATCGCTGCAAAACAAGTGTAAAATATCCGATATTAGAGGTATCAGTCCCTCGCGGCTGAAAGTAAAATATTATACGAGTAATGCCGCAGGCAATTGCTTGTTTACATTAGAATTTGCAGTTCGTATTGTACTCTTTGTCATACCGAAGCCTTATTAGTCTTAATTACGCTTGTGTTTTCTATTTACGTTCTTTTTGTGGCTTCCTTTCTTTTATCACTCGCTGCCATCGTTTTTGTATTTATTGGTGAATCAACGTTTTCTGATTTGGATTTTCATATCGGTATTCGTCTTCTGTTTTTAATAAGACTGTTTTGTTTATTTAATATACATACTTCTTTTAGCGTGTACGTGGATTGCTATTAATAAGATTATTTGTAGGTAGAGGGAGGTTTTAGTATATTTTTGTATTGGCGACTGCTTCCTTTTTATTTATTTCAAGCTATTTCACTGTCATAGATCTGAGTCAGTCTATCAAGTGGTTACACACAGCAAATAATATTTAAAGTAGTGCAATTAGTGTAATTGAATGTCTTGGTCATAGCAAGGACGTGCTTAAACTGGCTCCAGACACTGCTCGGCTTCATCATCCTCTTACAATAGTAATGTCTCGTCTGTTAAATCATAAAGATAATAAAGTAATGTACATTCAATCAACTCCATCTGCTAGTTCCTCTCATACAATCACAAAAGAAGTCGAAAACAGTAGCTAGCTAAATAAAGTCGCAATAAATGGAATGAGAAAATGGTCTCCGAGTATGAAACTTAAAAACATTCTTTTTGCTCCTCTTATTGTTATCTCCTTACTGTCTATCGCTTGTTTTCCGTTTGATGTTGTTTTCGCTTCGTATTAACTCTCATTGTTCACATGCATGTATTTGTCCTGATCTTACACGAAAGGTTGACATGATTTTCCTCGTACTAAATTGATGTTACGGTACGGTTTAATATCTGTCTTTGAAACGATTTATGTGAGTGTTTTATGATATATTGTACACGGTACAAAGAGGTGACCTACTGATAGAACATGAAGGAAAATAGCGAGAGGAAATAAGATGTGTGACATCCGTGAACCGGCAAACTATTCAATATGGTGGATTAAGTTCTATTTATTTTATCATAATATAAAGTAAGGTGTCGGCATACAAAGCCTCTCTGACGAAAATAACTGCAATTTATTTTTCTATTCTTTTAAAGGGTCTGCTATTGTAACAATCATCATCCAGTTCTCTATCCCACCTGATTAAAATACTAACGTAACAAAATCACTCGCCTGAACTTCAATAAGAAAACATCACTACACTAAACTAGACTACATGCACTACTTTAAACAGTGTATGCTTTTTGAATTTATTTGGCTTTCCATAAAATACTAGCCGTCCAGTGCGACTTCGTCCGCGTGATACCCAGCTCCTATTGGTTGGAGCGTCATGTTACATAGCCTTCCTTAATAAATGGGTTATCCAACACAAAAAATATTTTTCAATTCGTACTAGCAGTTCAACCAAACAAACAAATAAACTCTTCAGCTTTATAATATTAATATAGATAAAAACTTCGCAGAATTTGTTACATTTTTCTCATTTATAAAATTATCTCTGTAATGTTAACATCTTTCTCTTTGTTTTTAATAATTAAAAAAATGTATTTTTTTGCTTTAATAAGATTTTTTTGTCGTCTCCAGGCCTGGGCCGGCTACACCCCTACGGCTCGGGCAGCGGTTCGAGCAGCGGCAGCGGGCGGCGTCGCACGCGTCGCGGCCTCTCCGACTCGCCGACCGCCCCTACCACCCCCACCTCGGCCTCGGCCTCAGACAACGCGTCTGACGCTACCCTCACCGACTCCGAGCTACCGCTGGCCAGGGATTCTACGCTGTTGGTGCAAAACGGTACGACAACCTTGAACTAACATTGACGACAAACTAGTACACAAAATATTTTATTCCTATTTTTCGTAATTTTAACACGTCAAAAATTGGTCGAGTTTTGAATCGTTCTAGTGGGAAGTCACAAGTTAGACCAAAGTACATCATTGATCACAGACGGGGAATCGCGTATTCGCTTAAAGTAAATTATCTGGGTTTGTGGTTTTTAATCAGTAAAATGTGATGAACATTCATTCCCGTCTTCTTAGTTCACCTACAGTGACGATTATACCTATGGTCCTAGGCCTACCCTAGGATATGGACTCCCCACATTATTACCTTTAATAGGCATTGTTGGGCAATCAGTTTGAAGTGTTTAAAAGAAACTTAAGTCTTCATAAAAAATATTTAAAAATACTATAAAAGTATATCCTGTACATTTTTTCAAGAACCTGTGATTAATTTTAAGTTCACGAAGAACCCAGTCAAAAGGCAGATAACTTTTAAAAGCAACTTCATATTTCTGTACCGGATGAACTTTTCCACCGTACTAGTGAGCCAAGTACACTACAAGATGTTTCTAATTAGCTTTTTATTAGATGTAGTATGATATTGTGCTATAATATTATATATTCCTTAATAAAATCCAACTGTAACTATATCTAGATTAAATTACGAGAAAGTGTGAAACTGAACTATAACTTGGTATAGTTACATTATATAAAACAAAATTATATGTAGTATAAGACGTACCTATAGCAATAGAAAAATAGGTAAGTAATATTAATTACCTACATAGTAGCCTTGACACACCACTTACTAAAATTAACACACGTACAAACATTAAGTCCACGGATATACTGGAATTAAAGATTAAAGACCACTTTCATTATACCTCAACAAATTATCCCAAAATTACAGAAAACCAAAACATTGCCGGCACAAATTCAGCCTAAACAAAGGGTTACACCACGGCACGACAAACGTCACACTAAACGACAAATAAAAGCTACGATAGTTTAAATTGGGACCCAAAAACTGTGTAAACAAACACAGGGTCCCGAATTTCAGTGGGAAACTTTCCGGACCACCGGGAAAACATCGAAAACACGGATCGAAAATGTTCGTAATATTTGTGGAGCAAGTTACGGCTATCGTTAGCCTTCTGCGACTAGTTGGCGTAATTTTCAAGGCCATTCACATTCATGCTAATGCTAAGGATAAATGTAATGTAATTTAGTTTGGGTTTAGCTTTGTAGCTTAGTTTTGAGAAGGAATGTTGGGATCCTGTAATGCTGTATTAAATACTAGTCGACCTACCCAGCCTGCTGTTTGATAAACATGTTGTGTGGCGCCAACACTACGCTGCTCACTTTTTAAGGGTTGAACGTATACAAAAAAGGTTTAGTTGGCATATATCTTATCAACCTCGAAAAAGAATGGAATGTAAGCCTGGAAGAAAGAAGAGACCTATTAGATCTAATATTTTTTTTAAATACTAAATAACAAAATAGATTGTCCCCAATTACATTCAAAAATAAAATTTATTAATAAATAGATGTTTAGTTAGTAAATTTCGTTTGTAATTTTAGATATTTGAGTATTTATTTAATAGTTAGTTTTTGTTATAAGAATCGGCACATGTAGGTGGTGCATGCGGTGTTTGCTTGAAAATGTGTGTTCACAACATTGTTTCTTTCAATATATGAATTATATAAGTATTATAACATTATGTGTAGCACTTGCTAGCGAACCTAAATAAATAAATAAAAATATTATTACTATCCTGCAGGAACTATAAATCTTTCCAGGATAAAAAGTAGCCTATCTGTTTATCCAGGTTATAACATGCTTGTGTTCTAAATTTCATCGAAAAATTTTTTTTAATTGGTAACCTAATTAAAATTAATAAGACATTTTAATAGCATGTAAAAAGGCATGCAAATTCACTTACATAGTTTGTGTCAGACAAACAGGTTAAATGTCACAGCATGTAAATTTTCAGACACATTATTAGATACAGTACAATCAATACAATCGCATAATTTTTATTTGTTGTATCACAAACCACTGATAGACGAGAGATATTTTCTATTCCGTCATAAATACTACACACACGAAACCAATATTTGACCGCATACAGGTATTTCCGTATCCGCCTTGCCGTATCCACTAATTTCATCGATTCGCGATCTCGACCGAGCTGCATGAATTCCTATTTAATTGCATTCAATGAAATCTCAGGCGATTATAGAATGGCTAGGTAAATTAAAAGCGAGGCTCTGTTGGATTTTCTATTCAATTTCCTGACTATAACTTTATTTCCGCGCTGATAAAAAAATGTTACGTCATTACTGGTTACTGATGAGTTTACGACATTTGTTAATTTTGCTTGTAAATTTATGTATCGCTTGATTCATCTGTTCCTCTGCAAAAATAGCGTTTTCGTCAAATTATGTTTAGATGCTAGTCATTGAATAAAATCTAAACCGTTACAAAATATCTAAGCAAATTAAAAATGAGATGCTGATAGATTTCCTATTTAATTTCCATGGAGCAACGCGATAAAAATCCATTACGTCAGCACTTAAGAGGCCTCTGTATCACTGAAGTTTTTTAATCGATGTAGGATTTAGGCTAGAAGAGACAAATAATATAACTTATGTTACTACTCTTCATGTTTAGTTAAGCATAGTTTTTTTTTAAATTGCAATTTTTCTTATTTTAAAATATGAGTACCAGCACCTACATCTCATCAACCAAAATATCTACTTTTACAAAAATTAAGCTTATTTTATAATTTAAAATATTACGTTTCTCATTTCAATTTACGAGGAATTTATCAATCGATTCATATCCCGATGGTAATTATTTTTTAACCAAATAGACCACTTCTAGTGCTGCAGCATCCAAGTCCACCATAATGCGATTCCCTAGCAATCACATGCTTCATTTTGCATTCCCGCAAATACTTTTACCGTCCCGTGCCCCCTCTCTTTCCTAGACGGTTTTAGGCTTTCACTTCAACCCTTTTAAAATCGCTATTGCAGATATTTTAACTACCAAAGCTTCGTTCATTAAGCTAATTTCAACAAAATTTTCTATTAACGACGGTCCAGGATATTATACCTAATAATAATAATTTGTTAGTTTACTATGGTAGTAAATTAAAAGCTAATATATAACAATTAAAATTAATTACATATTATATTCATTACCGCGATCTTCCACAAGAAATGGCACAGCAATGACCCACGTACATACAGTCCAGCCTACTCGCAATCATTCTAAGGATACTGTTGCTACTGCCTTGCAGCCTACGCACCAGGGAGCCACATCTCTTTCGCGTTCACTACAAAAGCGCGGCAGCCCTAAAAGCATTATTATACTGAACACGGAGAGCATTGTAAGATTTTTGAGAGTATCTGGCCCACAGGTTGCATGTGTAAAAAGTTGTACAGTAAGCTCTAAATAAGGTAGTTTTAACATTACTTGAACAACGCGCAAACCTACAAGCCAACATATTTGCTCTCACTGACAACGCTCTCCGTTCCCTTTCAATGTCTGTATCATCTTTAAGACCGGGAGTTAAAATATGCCCAAGATATTTAAATTGTAACACTCTTTGAAGTGCAGTACCATTCAATAAAATGGGTGGAACCTCGCTTGGCATTTTATCCCCAGCCTCACAGACCATAATTACACTTTTCTTAGCATTATAAGTCAATGGATGTTATCGCATAGGCTTCACAGAGTGCCACCAGTTTCTTGAGGCCACAAATTGACGCACTCAGCAGCACCATGTCATCGGCGTAGCTAATGTTATTACAACACATCAATGAAACAGCCAACTAGTGCTGCTGAGCTCCTCAAGTAACTCATTAATATATAGATTAAAGAGTGTTGTTGACCTTAACCCCTACCCCCTGCCTTACCCCGCACTCCAACCCATACGGACGTGATAAGACGCCAGCCCATCTCACGTTATTGATATATTAAAATTCTGTAGACAAAAGCTAGCAATCGGAATCAACACCCTACAGTACCATTCATAAAACAATAGATACAAAGTGAAATATTGCAAATATAGCAAAAAATGAAAGCTCAGACCAATCTGAAGGAACACAGCATTTGACATGTGAAACCGAACGTAACGGATACAGTATTGGTTCAATTTGCTCGCTGAACACACAAAGGTGCGATTTCAATAAATATACTCGTCAATATTCGTTCTGTAATAGACAATATTTTGAGTGAAACTAATTCTGAAGTTTTATCACAAGATATGCTAGCTTTATTTCAATAACTGTGGCTTAGAAACTTGAAAATAAATATGCATATTCGTTTATAAATTATTCAGTATTCGCAATTTCGTTTTATATTATTTCAAGTATACCGACGTGTGGACAATATATACCACATAGATAGATTTGAATCACTCTGTCTGGTATTTTCGCGCAATGTACATGAAAGTGTTACTATTAAAGAGTCGTTGTTTTCTTTCTATTGTAGTTAGCGAAGCCGAGTGCTAGAGTGAGAGTTTATGTATTATGAAAGAGTTCTTTAAACCCGCTCCTGGGTCTGAAGCCCCAGGCACTGCTCCAAGTTGCATATTATTATTATATCATAAGTGTCATTGATCAGTATAGCTCCTATTCTAGATTGTATGATTGGCCCACCCTTATCACTTAGGGGTGTAAAAAATAGATATTGAAGGGTTCTCAGATCTACCCGATATGCACACAAAATTTCATAAAAATCGGTTGAGCCTTTTCGGAGGAGTTTGGTAACAAACACCGCACACGAGAATTTTATATATTAGATTTCCATTAAACATGCAAACTATATCAAGCTGTTTATATTGAAACATAATTTATGTATGCAGCAGTCCTTTGTTTATACCAGTATAATATTTGATATCATCAAAAAGTGAATTCGTAAAACGCCTACAATAATTTTTACTGCAACAAAATCCGGTATCAAAGATCGTTGGAACGTTAAAAGAACGACAGCTCGTAAATGAACGAACGAGTTAAATTATATCGAGCAATTTGATACTCGACGCTTTTATATGAATATTTTTGTAGGACAAGTGTCCTCCTTAATTACCCCTATTAAATGCATGGACTGCAGAGAGATAGATGGACCAGAACCGTTGTAGTTCTGTCTCTGTCTCGTCAGAAATACGCGCATATCAAAGAAAGAGATAAATGGAGTTACGACCTAATGCCGGAAGTTCGTTAATGTTTAATTTTGGTATGATAATAAAGTATGCTTAGAATTTCCATATGGATCGTTTAGACTATTATTTTGAAGACAGGGAGCTTCGTGTTGATTTAAGTTTTGAACTTTAAATGCCATGTATACGTGGCATTTGAATGGACTACTGTTGTGAAATGAGAAATTATAAAAAAATAATAGTTTGTCAAAGATTAGGAACTGTTAGGAGTAGAGAAGAATCAGTAGTAATGTAAGCCATATTTTATTGTACTAGTACTTTTGTAGCTATATTTAATATAGGTATGTCACGGACGGCGGAGGGAAATAAAAAACATTTTGTCATTTGGCTTCACTACGATAATACTTCTTAAAGTATCTCATCTCTTTTACTATTTTGCACGCAATTCTGGATTTGAGGTATCCATCAGGGTAAAGACCCTTAATCCGAGGCGAATATCTCCAAGTTACGGCCGTAGCGGAATAATCACGAAAAAATGTATAATTCTACCTAAGCCACCAGTTTCAGTTACAAATGTTCGGTATTAGCTCCGACAGTGTTGATATGAGGTGACAAATGAAATGAGTGAAATGTTTGCTTTTTACCAACATTTTTCAGGATTTAGCGCTTAATGCTCTTGTGGTTTGATGTTTAAATGTTTGAATATTTATTTTACTCATCTATGTATGAACATAATTGCTTTTAATAAATGGTAATAACTAATCTGTGTTACATAAGATTATAATATTTTCTTTTAACCAAACTTTTATTATTATTTTTACCTTACTAGTTACATAACAGAAATCAAATTGATAATTTTCCTAACGCATAATACAAAGCATGTTATCAAGAGCTATTACATTTAGATTGAATAAAAGTTATTGTTCAGCAATCAGCGTCACGCAACGCATTTACTGAATACACAAGCTTCGGCGGAGTTGTGGAATCTATATTTTCAATTACATTAGTTTATGTATTCTCTTGCCAATTAATATAAACACTTAAATTAACATTTTTCCAATGAGAAATAAAAAGAATTTTATCATCTCTATCACTAAAGACTTGAAGTATAAAGCACAAGAGCGTTACATGTTTCCGCTTGTTATTTGTACCGATACGTCCATACGACAGTTGGGCACAAAGTCGAAACCTGCTTAGTCTGCTCCGAAGCACAAAGGCAGTATTCGGCAAACCCGAAAAACTCCGGCCCTTTGAGACCCCCAATCCTTTAATACTAATTGAATCATAATTTCCAAGACGAAAAGTTTCTTTTTATGTAAATCTTTTTGAAACTCAAAGATCCGAGAAATGGGAGCGAAATAATCACAAATTTTGAAAGTCCGAAAGAGGTCCGTGTAATCGGGATTAAAATTTATTACGTTTTCTTCGTGTTGCTCTTTGCTAAATTATTTCGATATTTTCTACGGACGGTTTTTTCTTTTCTTATTTGGAACTACGATTCTATTTGTGCGTCATTCTTTGCGATCCTTTTATTCTGTTATGATATTTCTAACCAATTACTATAGAAGGAATGTTTGGCTTGTGCCTTATACATTGTCGAATATTTATAATAGACTCATATTAGATTATTATAAGCGAAATCAATATTTTTTGTACCTTAAATGGAATACGAATAAAAAGGAATTCTATATTTGGCTTATTAATATCTGAATGGTAGAGTATAAGCTCTCTTCATCTGATTAGTGAAGTGAAGGATGTGGAGATTAGCTTGCCACACTGAATTTCTCCGAAGAAATGAACATTTTTTATTATATTTGGCTTATAAAGCCAGCGTTTATTTGGAACTGTAAATAATTACATGTCCAGTGTATTTATCTATAGTGTTCGGCAAAAATCGCTAAAGTATTTTAATATGGTAATATAATGTCCCCCTTCACATGTCGTGCACCTGTAATGTCTTTATATTCGATCCACCCTCGTGTTACAAAATCAAAAAACAATTTCATCCCAACATGGCAAGGTGATAAATCCTGGGAACAATTTCCGAAATTTTTCTATAGAGATTTTACGTTGTCGTCTTCAAGAAGATCGCACCTCGAATCCACTTATCGATCCCTATTTCAGTACAATTTGCGCGGTGCACGGAAAATTTTGAAACTTAAATGAAAATAACTGCGTCGGCAGTGGGTTCTGTACCATAGAACAGAAAAGATGGAATGTCCTTTTGTACATATAATCTTCCTATTGCAAAAAGTTACAAAAATTTTATCAAATGCAGTCGAAAATGCTGTATGAAGTGTTACTGATGAAGTTGTAGAAGTATTCCTGTATTAACATAATTGGAACATGCTCGCATTGGTACACGGCCGTTCCACTTTATTTTTATTCCATGGTCTTCGCTTTCAGTCTTTTCGAAGTTGTCGATAGTTTCCGTCGTAGCCAGCCGCGTCCAAGCCTTTGTCTAGAGATTTTAGTTTTCAAGTGTTTTGCTTTGCTACATTTTTGCTTATCCAACAATTTTAACGCTGCTTCGCTCTAGCTGCTTGTTATTCTGCGTTCCGTAATGATATTGTAATTAGCAGCCTTTGTGGCTTTTTGATTTTGATATCCTTATGGTTTAATGAAGTAAATAAAACCCAATCAAGTTTTTTTTTAATTGGACAATCTAGAGAACCATTGAATCGATCAACTGAATTTATACTAATATTAAATTCGCGATGGAGAGATTTAACTTATGATGAATTACTAATAATACTAGAAATATTTTTAAATAACTCTTAAAATTGCCTAGTTTGATAAGTGGACAATTTTGAACAAATATGAAGATGAAAGTATGAAAAAACTTAACTAATGGCAGTTTTTTAAAGAAAGAAAAAGTTCTGACCTACTCCTACTTTTCAACTAAGATTAAGTGGGGATCGAACTTACAGCTACGTATCTTGTTGCTACTTGGTGGTGAGTTATAAAATAAATCTTACAACTGTTAAAAATGACTGTAATCGTCACTAACTAAAGTGCCATGTAATCCATTTTCATCACAAAACTTGCGAAGCGTACTCTTAAACGATATATAACCAAAAACTTTTCTACCCCCGCTGAGGAAAAACGCGAACACAGTATTTGTATTAACGTAACCACGATAAAGTGTAGTCAGATTTACTATTCTCGGCCTTATGGGATTGAGCTTAAGACTGATAAGAAGTGTTTAGGTAAGTGAAGATTCTTACGTAGCACCAAAATTGCCTCCTCCCTTGTATCTCTTATTTTCCCTTTGTTGTAACGACATCGCATTTCGAATCTGTACTATTTTCTATTATTTATTGTGCTCTAACAGATGTGTCAATAGCAGTTTTGCTTTCTTACTATTCGTAGTATCTCTTAATTGAGATGTTGGTGATGGAAATGCTTTTATTTTCTTTTTATACGCTATAGTGGTGATAGTTTTCTTTACTTCGTCATTTACCTTTCCTTACTTTTACTGACAATCGCGAATTGTTGTAGCTTTCTATTCTTGAAATATTTTTTAGCTTAAATGCAGTTTCATGCACAGAAAAGTAGAAACCAACAAGCACATTTTCGTGTTACTTTTTGACTATTTTAGGCGCTATAAAGTATAGTAGAGCTATCTCTTCATAGATAAAATCATTATTAGGTAACAATATTTAGCGACATTTCATTTAGGATTTTTCGTTAAATGGAATATTATTGAAAGGACTTTGTTGTGCTTGACATCTCTATAGCATTTCAGCCAAACAAAAATTTCGTTTAACTCAAATGCAATTTAGTCCTTTCTATATTAAAAAAGGTAAACTTGTCCCAGCGCTGTACTCGTATAGTCGATAACAAGAAAATCAAACTCCACTGTACAACATTGTGTAGTGAAAATTCTTGAAAAGAAGTTGTTAACAAAAATACGTTGGGGCTCTGCCTGCGGGCCCCTGATAAGGCGGGATCGGTACACTCGCTTCGAGAAATTTCTACTGTACAAGTGAAAGTAGAAAGCGTTTTAAAAATAGTAAAGCTTTTAAGTTTTATGAAGAACTAGCTACGTATATCTCTGACACCTTTATCTATTTCTTTGCTTATATCGTCTAACCAGGCAACCGCAAAAGAGTCAGGAGGATTGATGTATACAAATTATTAAAAAAAATTGTGCTACCTGTAAGGTCAGTGCAGTTCATATTTACTCTAAATCTACATAAGAAAATTATTCATCTTCGTCTAAAAATTTATTGATTTAGTCTTTACATCGTTAGGTTAATTTTTACTTTATTATTACAACAAGAGTGTTTAAATTCAAATCAGTGTATTTACCGGGCTACCGCCCACTTCACTGCAGGATAATATTAATTTTATTAATAACTGTTTAGACTTCATAGATGTCAAGAATACAACTTTTAAAATCAAAACAAAATCAAACTCAGTATTAAAATAATTATAACTAACAAAATAAATGTAGTTTTAGTATTATTTCATTAGTGGTGGAATAATTTTATTTATCTTTACATCCCTTTCTTTTTAAATTATAAAAGAGACTTTTTAATCTCTTATAACTTGTACAGTATCTTAGGTATTGGAAGTTGTTAGCGAAATATCTATAGATTAGCGCTCGAGAACCGTTTTTAAGTAACGTGTATTGATGGCTTTAATTAAACATTGCCTCTCGAAACCTTTAAGATCTTTAATAATGTTAATTGTTTACGAAAATATCTTACAAATTTAGGTTGAAATTTTTGCTAATCCCTAGAAATTAAGTGTTAAAT
The DNA here is from genome assembly GCA_905147385.1 of Limenitis camilla. Taxonomy (NCBI): domain Eukaryota; kingdom Metazoa; phylum Arthropoda; class Insecta; order Lepidoptera; family Nymphalidae; genus Limenitis; species Limenitis camilla. Next base: position 15,464,585 of record LR990225.1, on the reverse strand, counting down.
TCTCGTGTTAGTATTATCTTAGTCTTCAGAATTTAGAATAGCTTAAAAAACTACCGTATTATTAAACGGTAAATTAGACATTTTTGTCCCTCGTCGGGCGCCATTATAATGTAATTGTTTTATTTTAAATATTTATATGAAAAATATTTTCTATGATGGCCGTTTATGATTAGATTGGAAATGAATTAAATCATCATCTATTCTTACTCATATCATACTCATTGTTACTGGATTTTCCAACTAACCAAATATCTTTTTGAATGATAACTCAAATGTTTTTCCTAGGACAAGGTTTAAAGTATCATCAAAGTAGTTTTTGTGTAAAGGTCAAACAAAGATAAATAATGCTTTAATTTAAAAATATTTACTCTAATTCTTGAAATTCATCAAAATTCATTTAAAATATTTTATTCTCTACATGTTATAACGTTCTTGCCTAGAATGATTCTTTCTAATTTTCACCCCCAAAATAGTAACAAGCTTTCAAAAAGACCCCTTTCTTGCTATTGTCAGCGCATCGCCATTATGCAACGCTGCACTTAGTGATGTAAAGGTAGGATCGAAAAGAGGTAGAAATATCGATAGTAGAATGTTATTTAAATGGCAGAAGATTTTATGCTATTTGTTTTTTTTAACTGGCCGTAAGATGGCGCTGCACAGTACATTTTTCCGCAGTCAAACAAGGAGTTTCGCAGATTAGTGGCTGTTACGCGAGTTATTTCGTAGAGAATCTTTCTTCAATCTTTCATCTTTGATATTATTATTTTCTAAATTAAATGTTTGACAAAGACATCGAACAGAACAGTAAAAGAATTATTTAGGATTTGATGTAATGTGCGGTGACGTATCGATATTTCATTCAACATAATTCATCGACAAGTGCACACAGCGACCACCAGTCACCGCCACCACTCCGTGTCGCGTACAGACGCGTGCGTGTGACACTGTGACACATCACACACACCACTACCCACTACTCGCTACGGGTGTGAAATCAATTTGACGTTAGCGTTACTGTTACTGTTAACTGTAGATGTTATTTTTATGTGTGTGACGTAAAAATCATACAAATAATACAGTTTGATACTCATTGACGAAATGGTTCGTCATTAATAATCTTGTTTGTGACAAATTCGTTACATTTTATGGAGCACAATATAGAAAATATTTTAAATGGCACCAATAAAATAAAAGGTTGTGTTCAAGCAAAAGTAAAAATTCAAGCTCATACCTCATTTCTATGTAAAATTAAATTCTCTTTATCTTCTTTTTAAAGTATTTGAATTTCTAGTGGTCACTATAACCTAGAAAATAGAGGATATATAGGAATAAGAAAGGCTTCACTACCTTAGAGTATTAAAAGAAGTTTCGAATTTCGGAATTTAAATGGATAATATATTATAATATAAACGGCTTGAAAAGTAAATATGTACTTATAATATATGTGGAAAAAGGTAGCAGTCCCCAATTGCAAAACTTATGCATTTGAAGAAAATATTTTCTTAAATATACTACTTTCAAATGAGATTGAAAAGCTTTTGAGATCTATTCCAGTTACTTAAAATTTAAATATGAAAATAAATATTTCCAGTACATTTTAAGTTACTGAAGATAAATAGGTATTTCTCTGTTATTCGTTGTAACATTTTAAAAAATATTTTTAGATAATCTGTATTCTGTAGCACCGGTTGAACTAATAAATAATTACTAAACTTTTCTATCATAAAATTTGTTTGGGGACTTTGATCTAGATAAAAATAAGTTCTGTCTCAAGTTGAGCCAAATGACACACAGTGCAAAAACTTTTATCTTGATTCATCGGAATTGTTAAATATATTTTACAAAGTTTTCTCTTTACGTATTTATATAACTATTACTGTATATCTAATCACAATTTTACGACCATATTTAGAGTTTCTGCTACGTTATGGGCTACGTGATCTGATTCACCCCTGGAGTCAGAACCTGTCAGCTCAGCAGGTTATTATGAAACAGATTAACTGTTTATTGCCTAAGCACTAAAAGGTATTATATTAGTAGTTTTCCCTCCCTTCTTCTTATTATTCTATTACTAGCTGCGCCCAAATTATAGCCTATGTGTTATTCTGATGTGTAAGCTATATTATTGTAAAGTTTCAACAAAATCCATTTAGTAGTTTTTGCGTGAGAGTAACAAACATACATCCATACATTCTTACAAACATCCACGTTTATAATATTAGTAGGATATTATCTACTCGGCGCGTTTACACCTCAATGACAACATTAAAAAATACCGTAGACAACAAACCGAGCACTACCCAGGGCTTGAGACCCAGGAACAGGTTTAAAAGGACCTTTTAATATATATACAAACCCTCCTCTACACTCGACTACTAAGATAATAGGTAAATGTATCAAGGGTCACGTCAGTAGCTTATAAGTATAATAATTCAATGTTTACTCCACGAGATCACAAGTTAATATTGCTTTGGCTTACATGTATATTGTCGAGTGAGCGAGGGTATTTTTAAAAGAGATCAATTAGATGTAATCTAAACTTACACACCTACATATTTTTTTAAATATTAATAGTGATATTCGAAACATGTTTACAAAGTAGTATATAAAATGTAAACACTCTCTAGTCTCGTCGCAAGTTCACCTCATCTTTATTATGTTAGCGAATAAGGATTTTCCTCAGCGCACCACGTTGCATTATTTATTGACTTAAACTATATATAACCAGCCACCTGCTTTATGACGAGCCAAAACATGCTATAACACAATGGGACATGTCGCATTTTGCTTTTGATTCTCATTGATGATACAAAGTCTTGGAGATTGCAATTATATTACAAGTTCTGTCAGTTGTGCTGTTTGTATGTTTTAATAGATCGCGTTATATTTAGTTTCAAGCGAAAAAAAAAAATTTTTTCTACACTCTTTACTAAACTCTACTTCATTCTTACTTAGCTTCAATGATCCTTTGCAGCTTATTCCATGCTATACAATACCGATGGTTATACTTTAGACACAGACCTCCAGCATTACAGCTAAAGTAATCATATTTTCTGTCATGGCGGCGTATTTTTTTACCTCTAACCTTTTCGTTGGCACAACAGCTTCAGTTGATACCACCTTCGAAAGTTAAATGCGACTCACTGTTGACTCAAATCAATGTCGCCTTTCGCACAACTTTGATGTTCATCAGGCGAACACACTTTGAAGACTGGTCTCAATCTTTCGGAACAGGGGTTATATACTGTCTACACGTGGACATACTTGATAAAAGAAACTACCTGTGAATATAAACTTAATAACAGTGTTGCTAACTCTCTGCTTTATCATTCTTCATTCCTTTCAAGTTGTATTCCTTTAAATGTCGTAATGTAGAGTTTATACTGTAGTTTTGATAAAGCGAGTGAAATCGTAGAAGCGCACAGCATTACAGTGAAATGTTTATATCTAAGTTGGACAAGTAATGTAAGTAGGGCGTGTTGGTATGAATAAATGAGTGCACTGCAGCAATCCTGTTAGCGTACACATGGGAAGTGTTGGTAGTTGGTACGAGCTGCCTAGTGGAATCTATCACCTGTGAAACTATGTCAATTGTGTCAACTAATACTTTCTATAGATTTTATGTACAAGTTCACCTCCACTGCTTGACTTCTACCGACTAAATAACTAATGGAGACTTACAACCAGTTACACTTCATTACACAAGCACTTAAATAGACTGTATTCACTCTATGAAGTTAAATTGCCTCAGATCACTCTGAGGTAAGTCAAGAGCTTCATTCACTAGCTCAACCGACTCATTCAATCATTGAAATGTTAAGAAATTATTTTTTGTATCACTGAAACTGTAATTTTTTCCGGAATAACATATATTGATATACGTTTAGCAGTGTTTGTGTAATTGAGCTTTTTATACTAGCGCCTCGCCCCGAATTCGCACGGGTAGAGCATATATATATGGGAAGTTTAGTTGAATTATTTGTTTTTTTTTCTCCATGTCGTTTGGGTAGGCGATTGTCCTTGTGATTCCTGTAGAGGTGCCAGGAGCACCTAATATTATTTTCTTTTTGTTGCTGCCGTGACGCGAGCCATGCTGCGTGCGAGCATGCCTTCTATCATCATGCCAGGCTTGGAATCCTTAATGACCTAACAAGTCTGACATACTAAAAACCTCCATAGGAGGTGTTTCCTGGAGGGCGTTTGTTTGTATATGGCGTTTGTTTCCTAGAGCGTTTGTATCCGGGAGACGCTCGTTTCCCGAGGTGCAAGTTTTTGTATGTACTACCTGCATACCCTGTTCCGCGTTCCCGCTATGAGGGAGACCCCCATGATGCCGCAAAATATATATATATATATATTGCGGCATATATATATATATTATTGTCATATTTTAACCAGTTTATACAAAACCTTAACAAATTATTCAACTAAACTTCCCTCATGAATCCCTTTACCTATTGATGAAAATCCGTTCGCAAATAAACAGACATTAGACGCGACGTAGAGGACACGTTAGTGATATTATTAGAATGAAATTCTACATTTATTTTGTACCTAATTTCATAGTTGATTGCTCTCAATATGCTAATGATTGATTTGTTAATATCAATTCTAATTATGTACTAAATTATATTTCTAATTTTATATACTTTGTTGCAGGTATGTACTTCAATAAATTCCTGGTATGTAAAATTTAAATTCTTACTAATGATTTTAAAATAATGATCGAAACAACTGAAAATTTCGTAAATATGTCGGGAACGATGTGAGTAAACGATTATTGAACAATCGAATCGTCATCGCCATCTATGGCGCTAGAGTAAAATAATAATTACTTCCGTTTTGACTGTCTCTGATTGGCTTGGATTTGTTATTGGTCGCTTATGTCCATTTATAAACTAAAACTCAAAATATTTTATTCAAATAGGCTTTTTACAAAGAACTTTTAACACGTCAAAATTTGTCAGTCAGTCACTTTGTCTAAAGCTACCACCAGTTGCAGTTTCCTGGTGGCAAGAAACTCAACAGTTGCTTTTCAAAATGCCATTGTTTACATCAGTCTGTTTTACAAAGGTATACTCATTCAGCTGAGCATCAACGTCATTTTGATTCCAAGCCTAAACACTTCCTAAACACTTTTTTATTAGAGTTTTAAATCGCCTCAGTGGCAAATCTAATATAGTCTGTCTGTGGAATCTTATTATAGATGCGAACACTAAGCCCCATGAAACAATTGCTCACTTCGTGGAGACGATAGTACGGCGTTACAAGTTTATTTTTATTTCTAGTATTCATACTGTGTGTGTCACTATGTTTGGAAAATAAAGTAATGTTCTGCCTAATGTATAACATGTTACAATAAATGTATTGTGACGGCATCGTAAGAATACCTTTATATTATCTTAGTATCTAAAGAAGTAGACATTATCTGGGTAGTGCTAATGAATTGTGTTGGTGCTGGTAGTGCTGTCCAACTAAGATCACGTGAGTTCCTTATAATGTAGTTGCCACGTGGTTGTGTAAACACAACGTAAGGTTCGGTTTAGTCTTGTGTTAGGTTAGGTTTATGTTAACCTTAGTTTTTCCGACATATGTATTTGAAAAGAAAAAAAATACAGTAGCGCCATCTGTCAAAATTCATACCAAATACGTGAGTAACGCATGAAAAGTTAGTTGAACTTCTTAGTAGAAATTAATACGTACCAATGATACAACATTCCACTTTTACTTTAAACCTTTGTATCGTAAAATTTACAGCCTTTTACGACTAAAGTAGATATTTTAAATTCGCGTATTATGCTCTCTTTTAGGGCCCATTTACTAAGGACACTTACGACAGTATTAATGTATAATACAGTGTTTTTTTTAACTGAGACAGTATGGGGAAATCCTAAACCGTTGGAGATACAGGGAAACTTTCTTAGGAACGTACATCAAAATAAACTCAAATGAGCTATATGTGGTACACACACTGTTAAAATTATCCAATTTCTTACAATTACGAACATTTTTGTGTATATAGATAAGCATTTTATCCGACATAGATATTATCCATCTGTAATAATGTTTCGCTTTCCCAATGCGAAAGAGTAAATTAAAGAGCAGAGCAGTGAAACCTAACATGTGCAATTACAAATCAGATCCCGACAGTGATTTTCTACGTTTTCATATTGCCTTCCCTTTATTACGATCATTATAAAGTTAGTCGTGAATGCGGCACCTTGGTGTATCCTGGGGGAATGGGGGAATAATCCATTGAGAAAGAATGGAATTAGCTTTTGTTCTCTGTGTGTGTTACTTATATGCTGTGTAAGTATTCCGCAATATTAATGTCATAAACCACACCAAAAGAAGTTGGTGCAATACTTGGGGGGTTGTGCTTCAGGTGTAGGTTCACGAGTACACATTATAATGCTTTATTTCCACGCTAACTCAACTAACAACTCACGTATTCCTCAATAAAAAGATTACGTATCAAATTAGATTTTTGCTTGTAATACGATAAGCTTTATTCACCCTCTGAAATCACTTGATATTTTAGGATAGAGAATTGGACATACCCCTGGTTTGACGATATTCAGTAATAGTTTATGTTAGTCACTTAGGGGGTTAAGGGTAGTCAGAGACACGAAAAAATATTTTTTTTTCCTCAAAAATTAACAAAATGGCGGCCTAAGGAATTTTTTTTCTAGATTTTCGGGAAAAAATCAACTGTTTATTGTCTATAAAAATCAAAATTTAAAAATAAATAAAAAAAATTTCATGAAAAAAAAATTACTGAAAATTCATATTCAGTAATATTTTTTTTTCACATTCTTATTCATACAATGAGTGATTACAGACACATCCGTACTAGCCTGTGGCTCGAGATTGTGTAATTAAATAGATAATTTATTTACCAAAATATAATTTATGAATCTCCTTTGAAATATGAACAAAATTAGCTTTTATAAGTATGATTAAAACACGAAATCGATGCCTCATATCGAAATTCATCTGCGATGGTTTAGCGGAAGAGTAAGGGTGACTCGTGAGTGTGAGGGCGGAAATTGAGAAGCTTCTCGATGTACTTCGAGCTTTTGATTATTTACTTGTTATGTGCAGTTAGAATTTTTCCCTATATACTCAACTGTCACCATTGGACCATTTTATTACGACTAGATGTTTGCACAATTAATTATTTACTTCGCAGTTGAAGTTTTTTCATTGATTAAACTTATATATAGGGTGTAAAATAAATCTATAACTGACATAATTGGACCAGTTGACTACTACTAGGTTATCTGTATTTGGAATAGTTCAAAATTGAAACCAACATTGGCCAGGTTATACATTCACGGAAACCCGAAATAAATATATTTTAATGTATGTTATGTTGTATGAATAGAGCGTTTTAGAAATTTTGAGTGAGTGAGAATTATATTAATTATGTTATCATTAAAGGAAAAATAAAATAAAAATAACGAACTGAGGTAGGGCACAGTAGGAAACTTCCTGCTCAAATATGGAGCAGCCCGACTGGGGTAGTACCTCGACCTTACAGAAGATCACAGCTAAATAACACTACTCTAAAGCAGTGTTGTGTTCCTGTTGGTTTACTCACCAACAGGAACACAACCAGAGGTGACCAGAGCTCCTGGGGGGAATTGGGGATAGGGTCGGCAACGCGCTTGCGATGCTTCTGGTGTTGCAGACGTCTATAAGCTACGGTAATCGCTTACCATCAGGTGAGCCGTACGCTTGTTTGCCGACCTAGTTACATAAAAAAAAAAAAAAAAAACGAAGTATATGAGTAGTTAAAGTATAAGGTGGTGTAAAAAGGAATCAAAATTGCTATAATCCGCGGAAATCTGAACAACCAAACTGGTATGGCACAATCCAGGAGAGCACCCTGCCCTTCCTTTTAAATCATGAATTTCCATAAAATAACGCCTGATTTAATTCAATAATTATAAGGTGGTATTTCCACCAGAGATAAGCGAGGAAGTGAAACGAGCAACGTGTTTGTAAAAAAGCGTTGAGCGTTTTTATTGGATCTTAACAAACACATCCCTCGCTGGTGGAAACGCAGCCTTAGAAAAAAATAAATATTATGAAAAAATACTTGCGTGATCTAATACACCAATATGGATGCTTATTAAGTCCTGTATGTCTAAATTCATCATCTAATTACGTTTTTGATTATAATTATAACGTTATGAGCATATGAAGAAAACATTATGAGCATGTAAAGAAAACTAGAGATTGATATAAACTATGAGTATAAACAAGTTTTCTGTTCAAGTATTAATATATTGAAGTGAAGACATTTCGACATATTGAATACAGACCCATCTGTTCAATACCTTAACCGAATTCCACAACATTTCAATCATCCACACATTGGATGGTGCGCGTGACACCAGATATCAATGTTAATTTAATAGACTATTGTGCTGGAAATTAAATCAATTTCACACATTTATTTATTCAATAATACTTCATACATAAGGAATTATAGATATTCTGACTAAGTACTAACTGATAATATAAAGCTGCAAATTGGTGCAATAGAACCCCCCTGAATAACGCCTGTATCTTACGACCTTGCTAGTTAATATCTAAGCTATATAAAGCAAACTTAGCTACATTTACACTTGTACTATGATAAACGATACGTACTTTACGCAAATTATTTATCCAACTGCCTCTGATCTATCGTTACAAATTTAACAAGTTGTCAAGCCAGTTGGAATATAAAAATAACCAAATCAATAGCCAACTTAAAGTGCCTGAAAGTGATAATAATAATCACGATATTTATATTAAAATATATCAATTCTAATCATTGAATCCTTAAAATTTTAAAGAAGAATATTTGAAAGCTAAAAAAGATTTTTTAATAATGATAACAAAACATAAAAGAGAGTTAAGACGCAGGTGGCATAAAAAGCAAAAATAATTATCTCAACATTTTCATTGTTTAGAGGAGGTCTGAAAAATCAACACGACGCTTTCGAAGAGAATGGGGCAGGAAGTATCATTAGGAGCCCTAACAGGGCCTAGTATAAAATCCATTTTAGTTTTAATTACAGAAGCGGGACAGCGGGGCTGCGGGACACGCCACCAGCACCAGCTAGTGACCGGCCGTTTTAATTTTGCCTTCGTAATTAGATTTTTTCTTGAAAATGTCAGACTAAATGTCGATAACGCTGCATGAGGCAGGTTCTGTCTATAAAATCTAAGACTCGATCTTGACGGAGAGCTTTGTATTTTTTATTAATAGGAAATCCTTTTTGTTGGTAATATCCATACTGGATCTAGAGTACGTTGTTACTTATCGACTAATTTTAACTCTAAAACTTCCAGATTCTATCTATCTATCTATCTTTCCAGAATTACTGTAATTTTTAAATATGAAACGAATTCATCAAATACTTATTTTGTCCAATCTAATTTTTAATCCAATTTTTCTATTGTCGGCACATTTCTTTTAGCAATACCGTTTATAAAGTGGTATTGGCTGGTAGATAATTTTATATTATGTCAAGTATACCGACGTGTATAATAAAAAATCACAGTGATGGCCCAGTGGTGGAGACTTCAAGTCTTACTCCGGAGGTCCGAGTTCGGTCCTGGGCACACACCTCTGACTCTGAGTTATGTGTGTTGTAACCAATTAAATATCAAGGAAAACATCGTGAGGAAACCTGCACTCCTGAGAGTTCTCTTAAAGTTCTCAAAGGTATGTGAAGTCTGCCAGCCCGCACTGGACCAGCGAGGTGGACTATGACCAAATACCCTCCTCATTCTAGGGAGGAGACCCGGCTCAGCAGTGGGCCATTGACGGGTCGTGATTATATCGACGTGAGGACAATATATAGTGCGATAGATTAGTCTTATCACTGGTTTTGTCGTGCAGTGAACATGGAAGTTAGTGTGATAGTGTCTTGGTTAAGGTTCTCGAGGTCCACGTAAGTTTACTTTATTTTCTACAGTAGTTGACGAGGTCGAGTGGTGGAGGTGAGAGTTACTTTAGTAATAATGTAACAGTAGTATTCTAAACCTGACTCATCAATGGAAGTGAGAAAATAATATAAAACTAGATATTTTCATAAAAGATAATCTTTTATCTCCGTTTAGATAGTATGATAGCTGAAAGAGGCTCGTTTACATTTTCAATTGCATCGCCGTGGCCGGCGGGCGGTGGATGTTGGATAGTGGAAAGTGGATGGCGGATAGTAGATGGTGGATGGTGGACGGTGAGCGGCGGGCGGCGGTTATGCATTACCATAATTGCGCTATATTGATTGGCCAGCGCGTAGCTACCGGAACAGCGCGGCTGTGGAGTATGCATTTTAAATATTTAAACCCTTTCAACAAACCCATGGATTTATTAAACTTTCTTTTTTAAAAGCAAACGTGATCAAGTTTTATTTAAAAAGTAAATAAAAATATGCATTTAACGTTAAATTACTAAAAACCATTTGTCAGTATGTCCAGAAATTGTTGCTCATTAATCTATTTTGTCTGAAAAAAAAATAAAAAATGTTATTTATAACAAGTTGCCTATCCTCATTTCATTGAGGAATCTCTGATCTGAAAAGCTGATTTTTAGAAACCTATCGCAGCAACATCTACACGATGTAATTGTAAATCTAAACCATAATAGTACTGGATGACTGACACACAACTAAAACTACAGTAATGTAAAAATAAACATTTCCTTGCAGCGATGACTAGGATAAACACGAATAATATGTTCGCCATATAATACGTGTATCTAGTAAAAGTGAATATTCCATCCCAGCCCAAGTCCAGTAAGAAAGTAGGCGTAACGTCAGTCAGTAGCCGAAGGTGGGCTAAGATATGATCACGAGCTGAGCGCCGCTGACCATAATAGTGCCGTGTAATTGAATAATACACGTTATTATACACCTAAGGGCTTTCTAATATTCGCTTTAAAATAATACTCGAAGCTTGTATCGCTTTACGTAAAACTGTTCTGAACTGATTACTTAACAACTGTTTTGTTATTGACTGATATGTACAAAACTAGTGGCCCGCCCCGGCTTCGCACATTTTTATAATAAAATATGCATTCAAACCCACCTATTACATCGTTCTATCTATTATTGGCAACACCGTTTATAAATTAGTATTCGCGGGTAGGTAATGTTATCTTATTTCCGATAGGATTGAGTTAGTCTGTCAAGTGATGTCATATAGTACACATTAAAATAATAAGACTAATAGTGTAGTGTTTTTTGGTGGCGTGGTGCTTTATTTAAAAATATACTAAAATTTAATTCCATTGATTATATAAGATAAACGACATGCCTGATTTCTAGTGTATCTAAAAATATAATCTAAACGATTTGGATCCATAATTTTACAAGGACTTTGGCTCTCGCTTCACTTCGGTATTAACTTAAATTTCTGTATTTAAAGGACAATTTCATAATAATAAAAAAGTTTATAAACAAAATTGTGAAATCTTCAAAAAAATTCTTACAATTTCGTGAGGGGACTGGTTAGAACTGGTTACAATTCTCCTCTGCCGCTGGGAGAGTAACCTAGCACTCCTTGGTGATACGGGATCTGTTCCCACACTAGCTTGCGACCACCACCATGCGAATCTTACCGCCAAGTGTCATTAACATGTTCCGATCGAGCCGCACGTAGGCCAGACTTACCCTTCCCTCTCCCATCCTGTTACTGCTGCAGTTTTAGGGAACTCTGGGTTCTCTATCAGGGTCCGCTGAAACCATAGCATTCTATTCTTCATTTTCCTTCCTCACTCTATGTTCGAGGTGGCAACGCATCGACAAAACAAGAGGGTAACTCTTGTATTGTATGGGTGACGGTGGCCACCTACTATCAGGTAGGCTGACAGCTCGTTTGCCCCTTTACTGACATAAAAAAAAAATTACAAATGACTCGAGATATTCCCTTAATAAAGTCATAGAGGTACATGTAATAAAATTGATTCGTGCTTAGGTTAAAGAAATCACAAAACCACAGATTCCAATACATGAAGAAACATTAAAAGAAATCCATTATAATACATTTGATACTCCATACATACATTTACATAAGCAGAAGCCACGAACAGCGAACAGATTAGAGAAATCTTTGAAAGCAAAATTCAATAGCAACGCACAAAAAGGCATCTTTTTGTAAGCCACTGAAATCCAGGGTTTTCCTCAAATTCACCCCTATTCTATCTAGGCAATTCGACGAATATAAAAGGTCTGGAATGATCATTATAATGGAACCCTCTGCTCCATTTTGCTTTATTTTCCTCTAACCTTTATTTAGCCTTTTAATTGATTGGAAGACTTTTACGTTCATAAAAGGATCTTTTAGTCATAGAATAGTTATAGTTTTTGTTCATCATGCTATATGGAATTCATAAATATAACTTTTCGATATACAGCTTTATTTAGAAAAAAAGAAACTGCACGAAAACTACAATACATATTTTACGAGTACTTTGTATTACTCTTCATGTTTTTTTTCAGTATTCGATAATCAAGTTTAAAAAGACAAATTACTGTTATAAATCTACAATATCCTCTTCCTTTAAATTCTGAAGGGACCCCTTACACCTATAAACCATTATACCATTAAAATTAAAATAATCCTTAAAATATCTCCTTTCCAACAAACTATAATCATCAAAAAGAATAGCTTCAAAAATTTTCTAAATAGAAATCAACCTAAACGTCTACTTCATTAGGAACACCACACAACGCCATCTATGTTCCACGCAGCTAACTAAAATCTAATATTGTTGATGAAACGTGACAAATTCAAACAAATCTTCAAAAGTATGTTTAAAATCTTCGCAAATTTCTTCACTCTTGCTTACATTTACCACCCTAATACTAAGGAGAAACAAATTTGTCATTCAGATGGTTCAGATCCTGCTCGGTGTCGCTCCCCTTCGTACACTCCAGGAATACGCAATACTATTTGATTTCTGCAATAAAACCACATGGCGTTATTAAAATTTACTTCAGATAAGACTGCAGATACACTTCAATCTTCCTGTTTAAATTAGATGATGATAAAAAATCTTGCACATCACTTCTTTTTATGCATATTATGTGTCCACAATGTGTGGCTGTTATGCGCTTCCTACATCATGATCAAACTGAATCATTAAACTAAATAATAATTGAAGTAGAAAGAGATACAATATGAATATTTATAGACATCAGTGTGTTCTTAACAACAATTTTTTTAACATATAAAATAAGCGCTTAGTAAGTAGTAGTTAGTAGACCTTTAAGGAGCTTCTTTTAGTATAAATCATATTTTTGTCGTCCTCGTAGTGTAGGTAAAGTTGTTCAAAACATCTGTTATGCATTTATTATTTATAGATACTTTAGAATTTCCTTAAAATTTATTTAGACATTTCCCTCATTCAATTCTATTTTTGTAAGCATCAAAAGAATTTCAACGAACTATCAAAGAAGCTGAATAATTCGTACGCAAAAAGTAAACAGTTATTAACAATCCTCCCCTATTCGATTCGGGAAAAACCACCCCCATCTCTATTTCATAATTTGCATCGCAAACGCAAATAAATTTAAAATATTGCAGAAGCCTTAATTCCCCTTTTGACGTTCGTATCAATCTTGCGACCGAAATACAGAAATGTATGGTGGTTTCGAGGATTAATGAACTGTGTATGATTTCGTACTTCCTGGATGAATAAATATTTGTGGTTAATATGTTTTGGGTTGATAGAGACCTGGTTTTGAGTCAACAATAAGTCTTTTTCTTTTTTAGACTGAATATAAATCTACCTGACATTAAATATGATAGTTCGATAGAGCAACGATCATAGAGTAAGATAAAAGTGGTGGGGGATTGATTGAGGAATATTATTTTAACCTCTCATTACCTACGGAATATTCTAGAACAAGGATCTCGTAAAACATCTCTTTCTTCCTACCACTATAACTGCATTGAAATTATTTATACTTAGTTTGGACAGTGCCACCATAGACTAAACGCGAGTGAATCTAGTTTTCAATTGACAATAATAAAAATCGTAACAATTTAATTTGGAAAATATAATGATAGCTGGACCATCACATAATCTTCTCAAATGTTTCTGAGTTCTCAAATCTATGAAAAAACTAAGAGAATTATTACTAGAGAATAAGGATGCCACCCTTAATAAAAAAACACATCTTTTTAGCTTAGGCAAATTCTTCTATGGTATGGGTTTTATCCTAGAAAGATATTGTTCATCCTGAGAGTAAAATATTGTAAAAACCATACCCATTACTATGCATCTGATCTTAAAACTCATTCATCTGTGAAATAGAAAATGTATGAGATTGCATCTACGTAACAAAGTTATATCAGGATCGAGATTATCTTTTGTCTTTAGATATATCTTAAAGAGAAATTCACTAGCACTTGTCGTCGCTTCAATGAGATCATAGTTGCAGTCTAAGATTTATTTCGATTTTTTCAATCTTAATTGCCCAGTAGACCATTTGCCATATTTTTCGATTTTGGATAGATCCATGTTTCTACATGACAAAAAATTCTACAAACTGGAACTATGATTGAAAATGAAATATGATAGACCCCGTATTTATTTTGTATTCACGTGAACTCCCCTTAACTCTTCTTATGAACTCTGAAAGATGATACAGAGCATGAAAATTCTTAGATTATGACTTTCTGTCCATTTAATGCTTTAACACATTTTCCATTTACATTAACATAAACGTTGTATAATCTTAGTATTCTTTTCTATCTCTAAGACAAATGATACTATTTATTAAATTTCTTTAATCACCCGCTCTTGCATTGGGAATCAATGATATTTTTTCTAGAATATTTCTGCTACGCTTAAAAATGTCTCTTGCTCAATTAAATATTTTTTTATCTCTATATGAGTAAATTTTCATAATAAAATAAGGGTAGCTAGCTAATGTATTATAATAATATAATGATAGCCATTACACAGCAAGTATATTCCAATAATAAGAACAAAAAGCAATCTAACTCGCAGTCGTAAAGATAGCGGTCGGTCCCACGAGCCTACCCAATATTTAGCTGCTTTTACAACTCTGTCGAACTCAACCCGCGGCCCTGGCTGATAATTCACGAGGGCGGGTTTGCGTGATGCTTATTTAGGTAAGGTTCTATCGTAATTTGTAATTAAAAGTGCGAGATTAAATGTTATTACTTTACATGTATACTACATACTTCTGCGCTTCCTTGAGGCGTTACAAGCTTTGCTAGACGTAGATCTTCATACCTTCATTTTTATAAATATAATTAAAATTTAGCATGGAATTTTGAAGCTGCTCTCATAAAACGGTTGCCAAGTGAACGTTTTTAAAAGTTTTGGAAGCTTTAGACCGACTTTCTGGTTTTTTAAGATATACCTATATTTAGTAGTAGGAAATCTACTTACTGACTACTTGCCTTCTATTTAATTCTTTATTTTCTTTAATATGGTTGCATTAGTCTATATATTGTCTTAAGAAACTTCAAATCAGCAATATCTTCATAAAATAGCCTTAAAAACATATCATAAGTGTAGCCCGTTGTAATGTTGTATAAATTAAGTAGTTTTCCATATGTATAAAGTAGTAAAACAGGATACTTACAAGTAATCGAAGGAGAAAAGGATGAACTTGTAACCTGGTAATCATCACAGATCTCGCGGTCGTGCTTGTACGACACAAGACCACTTACTAGACGAACTTGGGCACATTTTATATGGAATAAAATATAATTAAACTGATATTGTTGAGAGCTAATGTTCTAGCCATTTATATAACTAGCTACTCGCCCTCACTTCGATGAGTCATCAATAAAATTCTAGTTCCGATCACAGCGCCAACTACCGGGTTTAATAGGCTAGTCATTTTTTAAAGTGAAAACTTCTTGAGCGGAGTTGTGCAGTTGTGTAATTTTTTTTTTGGGATTTGTACCCAAATGTTAAACTGGCGTCAGGATACGTGACCTGATCGAAAATTCGTAACACGCAAAATGCACTTCGGTTTATTTGAATTTTATTCTTTGGGTTACTTAAACCGTAGAATTATATATTTTTTTTCAAAGTAATGTGACACGTTCCGGTTTCGCCGTATGTAAGCCAGATCTCAA
This sequence comes from Limenitis camilla, assembly GCA_905147385.1. Classification (NCBI taxonomy): domain Eukaryota; kingdom Metazoa; phylum Arthropoda; class Insecta; order Lepidoptera; family Nymphalidae; genus Limenitis; species Limenitis camilla. Next base: position 15,448,457 of record LR990225.1, on the reverse strand, counting down.
AAATACAGTTCAGGCTTTTTGAATTTTGTTCTTTGGGAATATTCAAAAATGCACAACGTTAAAATGTTCAAGTTGTCACTTCTGCCGGCACTCCCTCAGTGCAACCAGTTTTTTTTTAAATCTCTTTATTGTACACAAGTAAAACAGAAATAATACATACAAAATAAAATTTAAATAAACAAGTACAAAGGCGGAATTATTTCAAAAAGGAATCCAATAAACCATGAATTAATTCAAAAAAATTACAAAGCTAAGTTGGGTAGAATCGTAAATACTAGAATTATCAAAAATAAGTTACTGCATTAAACATAATTTACATTAAGTATTTTGCTTTTCCTTTTTAAAAAATAAATTTGAATTACTTCAAAAACACTCAGTGACGTCATCGTATCGAAAATTACCTTTGTTGCGTTCCACAAGCGGTGACGTCACAGTGCGTTTCACAACACATTAATTCGATTTATTTTAAATGGCCACTACATTATTGTGATAGGTAGGTTTTGTTTTTCTAGTTTACTTTAAAATGACCTAATTCATTTTATTTTCTGAAAATTCAAATATTAAATACATTTATTTTGATACAATTCTTCTTTATATAATTTTTCTATAAGAACGATATTACATATATTACTTAGAAAATAAAATCCTTAGCAACAGGAATGTGATTTCAATTATTTTTATTGAGCGTTATTATCAATGGATAATATTTACTTTTAGTCAATTTAGCAAAAATCTTTTCTTCGAAATCTTTTTGATACTAAATCCTATTACTAAAGGGTTGCAGACTTACAATACTAAAAATATCTAGTCAATTATTGCTAATTGATTCTTTTGTACTGGTCTTTTATTTTATTTTAAGACTTGTGTAACCTCTGTTCCGATTAATCTCAAGGCATTCTGTCGAGTGATTTTAAATAGTAAACTTGTTTAAAACAGTTGTATAAACTAATGTGACAAACAATTAAAATGTATATTGGAAAACAATTTTATTTCAAGAAACAACACAAATAGAAAGTTATTAAACAAAAAGAACAATATGCTAACTCTCGTTGCATAGTGGCCAAATCAAGAGGTTTCTTTAAAAAAGTAGTATTAGCTCTCAAAGGCTCTCAAACCCCCCCATACTCCAGCTGAGCTAATATCCTTGTAGTCGAGACTCGAGTGCACTTCATACTCGAATGATGAAAATCAATTCAATTTATCGCTTGGGTTTTGTGAATGATCAAAACGGTATATTTTAATAAAAGTTTTAATTAGATGTGGTCAAATATTTGGCCGGGGTGAACGTTGAAACGATATTAATGCTTTTGCTGTGTCTATATTGATGTGGATGGCAAATAGTTAGAAAACTTTGTTTTTAAATTAAAGCTTTTTTCGTGAACTCTCAACTTTTCCCTCTCTTTTATCTATCTCTATTTCATTTGTCTCTCGCTCTTTTGCTATTTGTCTCATGTGTTCTAGTAAACTTTTCATTGACAATCGTCAACAACTTTGTGTTACTAGTACTTTAGCAAATCATATAAGTTTAACTAGTAGCTTAGGTTTAAAAATAGAGTAATTAATAAAGTTCTAGAAATAAAAAAAAATGGGGTGAGTTTCACGTAAAAACATAAATATTAAAACAAGTTGAGCAAGTCGAAAGTGTAAGTGCTGCAGTATGCAGATGGCGGTCGTGACGCGGCGTCGTGGTGTTGCCGCAATTTGAGAGCATTACGACTATCAGTTAAACGTTGATGATGAGAAAGTGTTGTATAAGTATCATTTTAGTGAACCCCGTGCTCGTGCCCCCATGCTCGTGCCCGATCGCTCGTAAATACTACTTGTTGCTAAAATGATCTTCGAACGATGAATTATCGTCTGTTTAAGGAAAAATTTTAAGATGTTAATCATTAAAGGTTGAAATGAAGTTGGATTCCGTCAGATCCGTAATAGGAGGCAGTTAGGCAAAAAAAAGATTGTATGTATTGATTTGCCGTACAAACATTTTTATTTATTTAAAAATTAAAAGCAGTGATGGCCCAGTGGTTGAGACGTCAATGTCTTACTCAGGAAGTCCGGTTCAATCCCCCACACAGGCAAACACCTCTGACTTTTCTGACTTATGTGTGTTTTAAGCAATAAAATATCTGTTGCTTTAATGGTGAAGGAAAACGTCGTGAAGAAACCTGCGCTCCTGAGTGTTCCCTAAAGTTCTCAAAGGTGTGTGAAGTCTGCCAACCCGCATTGGGCCAGCGTGGTGGACTATGGCCTAGTACCCTCCTCGTTCTAAGGAGGAGACCCGGTTCAGCAGTGCGCCATTGACGGATCGTAATGATGATGATGATCATGATGAAAAATTTAAAAACAATTTTTTGGATTTTGGCTACTTTTAAGGGTTCCTTATCTTAAAAGAAATAAGGGAATCCTTATAGGATCACTTCAGTGTCCGTCTGTCTTTGACCCTTTTTCTCTGGAACGCATCAAGTTGAAATTAATTGACAGTTTTTCGTCCGTCCAATATGAAATGAAGCTAAAGCTATATTTGAGACACAGATCACAGCTTATGTAGTTGTGATCTGTGATTTGACTGCTGTTGTTGACGCGAGGTGTTAATGTGTTTGGCAATATGTTTTTTTAAATTTATTATATTCAACGACTTAAAACTTATTTTTCACTTTTTGCATTCGCATTCGCACTTGGCCGAATTATTTATTATAATTATATATTGATTATATATAGATCTAAGTATCATTAGTTTAGTAGGTATGTAGTGGCCATAGATCACATGACCTGATCTCCAGCTAGGCGTGTAATGTACGGACAGAGTCAGACGCAGAACTAACCGAGATCGCATTAGTGTAATCGCAGCGATGTTTTGCTCCACTGCCCGTCGTTATGCTTCATAGTCTTCATTAGCTTATAACTCCACCTTTGATTCTGATTGCGTATCAACACACAGCATATGTACATTTATATATATATATTGTTATTATCTATATGGGAGCTATACAGCACAGTGGCACTAAAAGGAAAAATATGCAATTTAAACGGAAATCGAGAGGGTATCTCTTGTTTGTCGGAGTCATACCACCACGATACTCAACTTTGATCATGATTGGTCGAGATTATTTTAACAACCGGTTAAGATATATATTGTCTACACGTCGGTATATTTCAAATAAAATAAAAGGAACTACCCGTAAATACTAAGTTATAAATTGTGTGAGGATATAGAGATCTAAGTGTAAGTTAGGGTGATTAAATAATATAATTCAGACAAGTGCGAGTGTAGAACTCGCGCACTGAAGGTTCCATACAATTTCAACTATTTAGATTCAAAGGTCAAAATATCATCATAAGTATTATTTTTAAGCCTTTCTATGTACAGTTTACGAGTACAGAAGCTTGATTTTCCGACACCCGCAAGGAAGCGCCGGCTTGAGAATTTAGTATCAATTTCAACTTGATACATCCACGCGTTCTTGAGAATAAGGGTCTTGACATACAGACAGACAGACGTACGACAAGTAATCCTATAAGGATTCCTTTTTTTTCTAAGGCAGGAACCCTAAAAATCGTATTGTGATGACGTGATATTCTAAATAATTGCAATGATTCTGAAGGAAATAAACTAAAAGTACAAAATAAATATTGAGGTTTTCGTATATTTAGGTAATTCTAAAAGCAAATAAAGTATACCTTAAAATCCAAATAACATAATTTTATATTCCTTATCACCAACAGCTCTATTAAAAAAACGCCCCGCCATTTTTGATAAACGATCTGAACCATAAATATACGGTATTTCCATATAAATACTATACAATTAGCCCCTACCCGACCGTTACACAAATTGTGCGTCTATTTGGCCCCCTGCACCTTAGCCCCCTGCCCCTTAACCCCCCGCTCGCTTAACAAATGGCTTGGTGTTCCCACCTGCGTTAGAAAATTTGGTGAAAACTTCGTACGTACAATATGAGCTTAATGTACTTCACTATAAATATAAATGAAAGATGAATTTTTGGAGTTGAAATATTTGAAGGGGCTCTTTATAAGGCTGTAGCTTTTATTTCTTGCGATTTACATACAAATTTTCACCCCTATTAGTGAGGTATTCAGAAATACTTCTACGTAACAATATTCAGGTTTTCGACCCAATAATTTTTGATTATGTTATCTATATTAGAGTTAGACGGAAACCAAGTACTGTCACACTCACGATATCCTTTACAATGGAGTCCCAGCTTTACGACACCACACCAGTTGTACAGCCATTATGGTCACAAGGCGAGCTACGTTTGACAACTGGCACAAATCTATCGGATCAGAGGTTATATATTGTATTGTGAAGAATACTTTTGATTAAAAATATACGAAACTTGTCGACCCGCGCGACTTCGTCCGCTTGTAGCTCCGCTTTTATTGGTCTTCGCGTGATGATATATAGCTTATAGCCTTTTTCGATAAATGAGCTATCTAACACTGAAATAATTTTTCAAATCGGACCTGTAGTTCCTGAGATTAGCGCGTTCAAACAAACAAACTCTTCAGCTTTATATATTAGTATAAGATTACATTCTAAAAGATTTTTTTTTCTAGAATATTAATAGATTGCCCTTATTTTACACATTTAGGCTGCATTTCCACCAAAGACGTACGAGGATACGTAGCGAGGATGTTTGTTAAGAACCAATAGAATCGCTTCATTTGAGACACTCTGAGCGAAGCTGCTATGCTATTGGGCCTTAACATTCCTCGCCATGTATCCTCGCTAATTCGTGGTGGAAACGCAGCCTTAGAGAATGAAATTTATTTGGTTTTTTGTCTATGATAAGATCTTAACTACACCTAATTAGATAAAATGTTACCCTTAAGGGTTAAATCATGAAAAACGCATCTTAGATTAGATTCCTGAAACAAGAATCAATAAATAGTAGATTTGCAAAGTTTGTGCATATGTCTCGCCAAAATGGCTGAGTCGATTTGAATGAAATTTGGTACACGGATACTTTAGAATCTGGATTAACACATAGGGTAAAATTTGTCCCGGGACACAGCTCCGTTCCCGTGGGAATAATCCTGAAAATTATATAAGAAACATGCGTCGCCTGGTCAATAATAAAAACAGTATCAACTTTGGCAGAAATTAAAAATCAATCTCAACCCATAATCTTTAAATCACAGATTGAAAACAGATTCTAAATTTAAATTTGGAATATGATATAACAAAAAATATTGTAAGAAGAGAATTTATTTAACATTTTCCTAATTTTCCAAACAAATCTGCGAAAGTGTTCCCTCAAATATTCAGATAAAGAAAATGCAAAGTAATCTCGCGTATTGAGTGTTAAATGCCAGTACCCATGGGTGTGTGGGTGTTTGATGTGGGATATGAATCCCATAAACCGTTTATGATTCTATATTTTTACAATGAACATATTCTGTATTATATGTTCATTTTTTGATGGTTTATGACTGCCTGGTATGAGTCTTTTGTAGATTTCAAAGTACCTACAAGTGATTTTTATTCTACTTAAACTACAAACACACATCATAATAAATTTCAGAAAAATAAGACTGACCTTAAAAAGAACCTTATCGGACATTAAATTAAATTTCAAACGATATTGATTGAAAAATCGCTCGAAAGGTTACGAAACTAATTTTGTGTTTGTGAGAGAAAATGATGTTTTTTTATGTTTTTTGGTTTGAGTTTGTATTCCTTATGTATCTGTGCATCTATAGGGAGGGCTATAAAGAGAGAGAGTGAGTGAGTTAATGAGCCGATGTGATTATTCACTTAAAATACGATAGTACAGATTTATGTTCTGAGTTCATAACGGATAAAATAGTTTAGACCTTTATTTTATTAAACAATTAATTCTGAGTATTAATGATATACAAAATTAACTATAATTTAATATTTATTAAACGTTTAATACACATTTTCTCTTGTACTTACATGTGTTGTTTTATTTTGATTAATAGTGATGAATCGCGCAGACGAAAACGTTGGCGTTAATTAATATTCTCCTGCAAACTTCTCATTTCTCAGCTTTACATTTATTTTATTATTTACTAGTCGACCTGCCCTTACTTAGTTGAGCTAAATATTTCAAAAATTATCAATTTTTTTCTTGACATTCAATTTAACCCTTAATTACTCGTATGGGGTGTCACACATCCCAGGACATGATTGACTTATTCTTGTAAGTATTGTTGGGTAGCAAAGTCTTGTCGAGTAGTGTAGGTAGGTGAGAGTTTACATGTATTGAAATAGCTTTACCTGCTTTCAAGCCTCACGTACAACTTAGCTTCCTAAAGAAATTTATTATACATATATGTCGGGGATTTTAAAACGATGTGAAAAGGAGATGGAAGGAGGAAGATGGGGAATATTGGGGAACACTACAAGGGGGTGATGGTATTGAATGGAATATTTGGTAAACGCAACGCAGATACTTCTACTGAACCGATAAATCAAATATGATCTCTAACAATTACGAGAGAAACCTAAGCAGTGCCTTGGACTTGTGACCAAGGTGTAGGCATAAGGACGTCCTTTAAATGATCATAACACTCGCCTCCACTGCTCAGGCTCTCTGTTTAAACGCACATAAACCGAATCTAACACAAGGCTAACCTAACCTAAGGCTAACCTAACCCCAGGCTAACCTAAACTAACATTGTGTTTACTTAACCACGTGGCAATTACATTGTAAGGACTTACGTGACCTTAGTTGGACAGCACTTCCACACTACACTGCACTTGACACTATCACTATCACTAGCACTAGCACTAGCACTACTTAGATGATGTTCACTTCTTGAGAGACCGCGCACGACTAAGACTTCAGTTAGACTGTCGATCGCATATAAAGGGTCGAGGGTAGAGACTGTCAAAACAACGGAAGTGACTACTACCCCACTCCAACACCATAGACAACGATAACGATTCGATTAATCGATAATCTTTTACTATGCTCCGACATATATATAAAACAAAGTCGGGATAGTTACTTAGCTTTTTATAAAATTTGGTACAAAGATATACACTAGACATAGGAAAATGACAGGCTAGACCTTTTATCACGGAAAAGGGTGAAAGAGATTGAAATAGGGCATGAAATTTTGTAAGAGAGTTCATTATATATGTAGCAAAATATTGTTAATACATGGGGTAAATTGCACCCAGATGAAGCCGGGCAGGTTGACAAGTTACCTATATAGTTTAACTAGTCGACCCGTCCGGCTTCGCCCAGGTGCTATTTAACACGTGTATTTAGCCGTAACCGCTATGTCCCTGCATTTTGAATCTGTAATATCTTCAAAAATATTCGTTTAAATTTCATGCTGTAAAGGGCCATATTGATCTATATTAAATGCACAATGTATTTAAGGTACCTAATTGGATAAGGATTAATGTTGTATTGTTTAAAATCGCTTCGTAAATAAACCATTGTTTTTTGTAATAAGTAAAGGATAATAAATGGTTTTTGTGGGTTATCCCTAAGAGGTAGACATATACCATCGCGGACTATTTGTAGACCTTTTTAAGGTGTACAATACTGTAGTACATTATTTTGATCTGTCTCGAAGGGTTCAGCCAGCGTTTGCAATGTAAGCGCAAAAAAATGTGTTTATTTACGACATCACATTAGAAACCTCTACAATTATCAGTGTTTCTCTACTATATTATATATGTATTATACATATAAACCTTCCTCTTGAATCACTCTATCTATTTAAAAAAAACCGCATCAATGTCCATTGAGTAGTTTTAAAGATTTGAGCATACATAGAGATATAGGGACAGAGAAAGCGACTTTGTTTTATACTATGTAGTGATACCTACATTCCGAATAGATTTAGAGATTTCAGAGATCCCTACAAATATAAGTTAGCTTTATTCATGTCACAAATCCCAACCTTAGAATCTTAGCTTTAACAAATTACGCAAACACGAGAAATCCGAGTGAGCGCCATGTTTGTCCGCCATGTTTGATGCTGCGCGGTAATTAGATAATTGCATGAGACGGTACCGTTTGCGCATCGCTTTGCCTCACTGTTCTCTGCTCAGACTTGGCTTATGATTTTACTTTGTGTATTTTGCATATCATGGTATATATGTAAAATTGGTACCCCATATTAATTACTTGTATATAAAGCTTTGTTTGTTTGAACGCGCTAATCTCAGGAACTACTGATTCGAATTGAAAAATTATTTTAGTGTTGGCAAGCCCATTTATCGAGGAAGGCTGTAGGCTATATAACATCACGCTACGACCCATAGGAGCGGAGCAAACAAAGAAGGTTACAGATTCTTTAGAATTTTATTATAGGTGCCTATGCAATGCCCTCTCTGTCTCTCTTATGTGTTATTAACTGCACACACCACATATACCAACAACAACATTTTTTACAATTTTTATCTGTCTGTCTGTCTGTTTGTTCCGGCTAATCTCTGAAATGGCTGAACCGATTTTGACGGGACTTTCACTGGCAGATAGCTGATGTAACAAGGAGTAACTTAGGCTATTTTACATCTCGCTACGACCCATAGGAGTGGAGCAACACGCGAACGAAGTCGCGCGGGTCTGCTAGTCTAAACTACTGGACCGATTTCAAAAATTATTAGAAAGCTACATTATCCCCGAGTAACATAAGCTATATTTATTACAAGAAAAAAATAGAGATCCCCAGAAATTCTCACTAAAACCAACACAAGGTGCAAAAAAATTAGCCATAAAATATCTTTCATCGCATGCGCTGCGAAAAGTATTGATGATAGAACAAAAACATGTTCTACAATATTATAGAACGTATCAATATCTACAAAAAACTCTGCGAGACCATATGTCCAAGTATTGTAGTTAAGTCACTATAACTACTTTTTTACATTTTAAAAGTTGATAAAAATGCCTATCAAAATCAGACCATGTTTTCCATAACTTTGTATTAATTCTTATCCAAATAAATTATTTCGTAATGAAGACTGTTTCAATACCTGTTAATTACTTTTTGAATTATTGAAATCGTACATTCCAGTCAAAAGATATTACGAAATGCGACAGAATGCGGGAGCCAAAATGTTAAAAAAAAATTATCCACCCGTGCGAAGCCGGGACGGGCCCCTAGTAATATATAAAAGTCGATGTGAGTATGTATGTTGCCTGTGTACTCTAAAACAGCTGCTCTGATTTTGATGAAATATACCGACTAACTCAGCGTACGTTAGCTAGTGTTTGTTATTTAAGTTCAAGTCTTGATTTAAAAAAGTTAATTTACTTTAAGTTTTTATTAATTTTGGTACCACTCCACTTCTCAGAACGTCATTCTGTTCAAAATTTATCAGCTTAGTAAAAATTGTAAATCTAGCTAAAAATTGTATTTTCGGTCCTAAAATTGCATTAAAGTGAAAAGTTGTGTTAATTCCGGACACGTACTCGTTTGTTTGTCGATATGCATTGATTAGATAATTGTATAACAGAACTGTTTGCTCGTCGATTTGTTTACACGTCTGGATTTGAGTCTATAGGGCTCTAACTTTCGAACATTTCTAATCAAACTACTATGGGTTGTATCCTACTTTATCTTGTATAGTCGAATAATAAGTATAGCTCGTTTATTCGGGTTGTCTTGTCTTTTAAAAATGTAAAACTACATTACCTATAAACAATTTTTTTTTAAATTTCCAATCAAGTTCCTAATTACAAATGTTTAATGAAGATAATTTGACTTCAAACACATTTATTTAATTTATTTTGTTAACATTTAATATTTTAGTGGTTATTAGTAAAATATTTAATTATAAAATAGATCAGTATTTTCATTTTAATAAATATTTGATTAATGCAAAATATTCCACCTCGAATATTGAATACCTATTTATTCAGCAGAATAACATTAAATTAGCGGAATATAGAATATAAGCCAAATAATTATACCCGTTCTGGGTAAGAATACAATTCCATTCTGCTGGTCGGAGAGCATCTCATCAAGAACCGAGTAACCAAGCAACTTGGTGATAGGGGGTCCCTTCACTCCCCCAACCCTCTCAATCTTAGAAATTGCTACGCAGTGGAAAAACAAGACAGTATCTCTTGTTTTACCCATGGGCGACGGTGACCACTTACCATCAGGTGGACCGTCTGCTCGTTTGCGCCTTATCTACCATAAAAGTAAAAAATCTAATATCTAGGGATTAATTTGTTGTTTTCTTTTATTTCAGGTAAGTTCACATCTTCTGTAAAGTAAAGAAGATTGGATATCAGAAGATTAAAATATAAAGGAAGGTAGCTGAAAATTTATTAGTAAGTTTAAACAATTTATAAGTTCGGTTAGCAATACCTTTTATAAGTTACTATTCGCGGGTAGTTCTTTGTATTTTATTTCAAGTATACCCACGTGACGACATTTAGTGCGATAGATTAGAGTCAGTCTCTCTGGTGTTGTCGCGCAGTGTACATGGATGTTAGTATTATAGTGTCGTGGTTAAGGTCACCCTTCTAGAGGTCCACGTAAATTAACTTTATTGTCTATTATAGTAAATGTTAGGGAGGCGGAAGTTATTATATGTATAGGTAATAAGTACAGTTCCCCACAAGTAGGTAGTTTGCTTATTTTGAAACAAACCGTTTACAAATATATGTTTCCGCAGCGTGGCACTCTCAAGTTTCCGCAACTTTTCCTATCCCAGTACGAGTACGAGTATGCAAGTGAAAATTGTAAACTTAACGGTAAGAAATTTCGGAATCGATTTTTGATGTTGAACTTTCGTACGTAAATGTACTTTTGCTATTGCTATTGGGTTTCTGCAGTTTATTAAGATCTGCGGTTTGAACGTTTGTTTTAAAAAACTTGTTTAAAACTACTGCGAGAACGATCAGGAATGTCATGGGGTGAGTGACGTCACATCGTGTGGAACAATCGTCTTTATGTGACAGTAGTTATCTATACTCATTGCTCTACGAAGATTTCCACACATTGTGACGTCACATGGTGTTTATCGTCACGTGACAGAATGATTGTAATTTTAAATGTGAGAGTGTGTATGTTTAGACGTGTCGATGTTTGTTACTCAATGATGCAAAAATGGCTGATCAGATTTATATGAAATTTGGCACACTTATACTTATTATCCCGGAAAATAAAAAATTATGTTTAATGTCATAAGTACCTGAATATTTTTATTTAACAAAACATATTGAAAATTTAATGTTTTTGATAAATAGAAGTTTTGTACGTCGCACATTTGAGACGTTCTTTGTGGATGCCATCCCATTTAAAAGTGAAACAAAACCTAGAACTCAAGAAAAGGGGAGGAAAATACATCTCAATTATAAAAATGGTTTTCCCAAAACCTTAGGCAATTCCACATATATCAAAATATAGTGTAATTTATATCTTTTTCACGTTACAAAAATCACGGCCACCATTTTAACGAGCAATTATGATACGACCATATTTCTACTACAGAACCTATGATAACCTGAAACAGGTCTTATTGTAAGGGTGTAAGGTTGATAATAATTTAGGGGGTTCCCCCATTTTAAAAGCCGGTTTTCGTACCGGAAACGTCTCGTCAGTTTCGTGAAATTTATAACCGTCGGGCAAATCGAGGGTGTAAATTGTTTAATGCAAGGGTTAGGTTGTATATAGTAACATAAACTATCCCCGGTTAAGGGTTGAAGGCCTTACTTTGGTAATTATTGTGGATTAAGGTTATATTTCAACATAGTTATTAAAAAAATCTTGGTTTGTAAGCAACGCCGTTTATAAATTAGTATTTCCGGGTAGTTCATTTTATCTTATTTCGAGTAGTTCAAGACTTAGTAGACAATATATAACTATCGTTCCGATAGGATTTAGTTTGTCTGTCAAGTGATATTGCGTAGTATATATTTTTATAATGTATTACCTTACATAACGACAAACATAGAAACGAAATCGATGACGTTACTTCAAATTGTAAAATTATTTTATTAACTATTTCTAAATTAAACTTATTATAGTATTATAAATATTCAGTAAGTATGTAAAACATTTTTAATTACGTGTTTATTACCTGTGGTCTCGAGGGTGTGTGTATGTGTGTAGATACCGCCTTATTACTTGCGCGGTAAAGGATTACTACACCTCTGCTTTAAATAAACTATCAAGGGACGCTTTGTTACCTTTAATATAGTTTAAATTATTATTATTCACACTTTCAAATAACTACTTCATTTAATATTAATATCCAAGTTTTTCTTTAGAGAATCATTTCCTGTTAACCATATTATACAAATACACCAATAGATGGCGTTACAACATATTGACTTCTGTAACGTTATATGTAGCGACATGAAAATCCGTATAAGTGGATATTTTATAATTAAGAAGATTTCTCTACTTTCCTTTTTACATTATCTTAGCACTAGATGATGCTATGAGCATTCAATCAATGATCCACATAAACATATTTTATCAATAAATATAATATTTTACCGCTTTTCATTTTACTTTAACTTACAACCAGATGGCGCTGTATCTTATGAACCTTCTTATGAACATGAACAAACAAATTTAGCATAGATATATTCATTTTGCTCTAATTCTCTACAAGCACTGTAATTTGTATGTCGGATAAAATTAAAAGAAGGAATGTATATAACTAGACGTTACGATCTCTTACTATTCTAACTAGAACTATTCTGAGAGGAACCCAAGCAGTGCCTTGGAATTGTGACCAAGGTGTAGGCTGAGGGATATCCTTTATTCAATCGAGACACTCACCTTCATTACTTAGTTTCACTGTTTAACCTTAAGATTAGACTAACATTAACCTAACCTAACACAAGGCTAACCTAACCTAAACCTAACTCACACTTCGACATAAATTATATATAAACTTCTATAGAGTATCCATCGCCATGAATTCATTTTACATCGTCATCATCCAGGAAGATACAGATGGACATGTAAATAGTTATTAATAAAATATATAGCTCAGAACAATATATTTCCTCAATATATTTTACTGTATCTGTCTCACAATATGGCGCACATATCAACTACATGATGTACATGATATTTTTGGGTATACCTACTAGACTTAGAGAAACCTTAGTGAAGCGAGGGCATACTAATAATTTAATAATATACCAGTCTATTTCAAATTCTAAAGTACTTTATACTTTAACACTTGAGAAATTCGAAACGAGTAATTAGAATGTTTAATTCCAAACATTAATAGAAACATTCAGTGAAACTTTAGATTTTAATTTAAGTTACTGTGCTTATAATGATGTTATTTATTTTGAGAATTATATTCTTTTAATATTTATTTATCTTAGAAAAATATAAGTATTAATAACTATAAGTTACTAGAAAACTCGTTAAAACGTACAAAAACAAGGTATAACTCGTCTAAACCAGTTAGAATTAGACCATACTAGTTAGAGCTAGTCCAAACCAGTTTTCGAATACTCCTACTACTGCACACTAAATATCCACCACAATCCATCAACGACACCCAGACAGATACTAGTTCTTGTACCTCAGAATAATTGACACTAGTCTTGCCTAGCTTCTCTTCAGGATTCTCCCTCCCTCCCCCAGTTCTTAGGAAGCATCCTCGGGACCATGGCTGAAGATGTTATGTCATCCTCATCATCTCTCGGAACAGTTCATTTATTTCCTTCTGCGCTAAACTAGTTTTATCCTGAGACGCTCAGAGTAAACCGGTTTGGACTGGTATAAACTAGTATGGCATAAAAACTGATTTGGCTTGACCTGTAAAATATTATACAAACCTACAAACTTCTACACTTTATTATGGATTTTAATATGCTGATTTTCTAAAGTAAATGTAGCTTAATAATTTACTGTTTAAATATAATAATTTATTCTGTACAGTCCGAAGCATAAAACACCACTTTTTCATATAAATTACAAAACAAATTTAATTCAATTTTCACGCTGGGAACGTCACAAACTAATTGGAATTGTATAATTTATTTGTTTTTATTGCTTTAAATGCGCTAATTTCATTATGTTTTGCAGTTGTATAATGACAATTACGTTCATTATTTGCTTTGTTCAAAAATTTATTAAATATTTATTAGTATAGATATACACGACACACTGGAATAAAATATACAGAAACATATATATAACCGACATAGCATATAACCGGCTGACTTCTCGTTATCGTTTTGACTATTGAACAATGTACTACTAAACCAATAATTTTTAATTTTGCAGGACATATTCCTTAATTAAATAAAAATTGTTTGAAATGGCTTTTCTTTAATCTCATACACTAATAGTCCAGGTCAAGGACTTATTACAGTATTTGTTAAGATGCCCAACATTTTTGTATGTCGAGAATTCCATTCTCAGATAAGCACTCATCACAAGTATATGAACATACGATAAAAGTATCTACCAAATTTTCAAAATTGGGATATTTATTCTAATTGCTTTTAGGGATTTAAATTTTTATATAAATAAATAGGTAAAATATTAAATAGAAATGAAGAAAGCAGTAGCTTAGCTGGGATCGATAGGCGGATGCAGACGCGCTCCAGGAAGTGCATTGTCTGGTTTAGACGGGCTCAAAGGACTCTTGTTATTATACTATTTAGTACCCACTACCCACTACTTAGTTACATATGATTTTCAATCAATCCGTCCGTCAAATTTCTTTTGCTTTTTAAAAAACAATAATGTCCATTTATTTCAATATAAAATTTATGGTCACCGTACTTAACCTTACTGTACCACCACTTCATTTTTTCAAATGTAGACACCAAAAGTAAAATGATTTAAAATAAAAAATAAAGTGAATTTTAGCTGATTTCAAATTTCAAACATTCTACTACAACTACTTTTAAAATATTAAAATACATATTAAAAAAAAAATTATAAAATTTAGTATTTCTATTCCGTTAAACTTTAAAGTTCCTATACCTAATATCTAATATAATAAAATTCATATTTATTCAAAGTTATTTATAGGAACTATTATATTATATATTAATTTCAAATGTTATGTTTTTAGTTTTTATAATACTAAAATTAATATTTCTTTAAGTTCTAGAACTTTAAAATTTCTTCTCTCTTTCTTTTGACATCTAAAATGTCAAAATTCCCATTCTTTGAATTTCTAATATGATAAAGTTCCTTTTCCCTCCGTTTCTTTTTTTAATATGTTAAATTCGAGTAGCTTTACCTAAGGATTGAAATTAAAATAACTTTCTTCTGATAAGTTAAGATTTCATCAACAGTTATTAAAACTAATTCCAAACCAATTCCAGGATAACCAGTTCGATTCCAACTCAAATCCAAATTAACATGTAAATTATCCAACTTCACTCATTGTTTCAGCTACTTTTGTATACAATCTAAGTTTTGCTTTCATTACAGAGGTATTAAAACTAGTTGTTGGTTTGTTGTTGAGAGATATTCTGTAAATTATATGATATTAAATTTTTGTCTATATTATTATATACTAGTCGACCTGCCCCGACTTCGCATTAATAATTTACTAAGTATTAAACTTAGATTTATCAAAAAACCTTTAATTTTCAATATATTGTTGCTAAATAAAAAAATGCAGGAGCTTATAATGGTATACATATTTTATTATTATCCCTTAGAAACTCTGAATTTTATCGGGATAAAAAGTACCCTATATGTTAAACCAGGATATAAAGTATCTGTATGCTAAATTCCATTGAAATCTGTTCAGCCGTTTTTGCGTGATTAAGTTACAAACATCACAACATACAAACTTTCACGTTAGCCTCCAACTTAGATAACATAAAAAATCAAGTGTTTTATCAATAAATCGTAAACACCGCCATCTCCCGAAAAATCATGAAACTTAAGTGGTTTTGGTTTAGCAGTAATTAAAAATTATTTGTCTGTTTGTGCGCTTGTGATTTTTTTCTTTAAGTTACGTAAGAATCGTTACGTTGTGTTTTGAATAATTGAATAAGCCTATTTTTACCCGACTACGACGAAGCCAAAAGGAAGGGTTGTGATTTTGGCAGTCTATGTATGTATGTATGTATGTATCTATGTATGTATGTATGTTTGTATGTTCCACTCTAGCGCCTAAACTACTGAACCAATTTTCATGAATGAGGAATCAATATATTTGTAATAATAGCGCAGGTGACAAAATTTTATGTTTTTTTTTATAACGAAATTACTCCTCAGATCTAACCTCGAAAAAAATTAAACTGACTGGTTCTACCTTGACCATTTTTATACCTATGCATTTCTGTATTTCTATCTGAATTATTTTCTTGTTTCATCCTTTTTAGACCACTTTTTTACGTAGTCGGGTTATAGTTATTTAAACTTTATATATATCTGAAGAAAAAACACTAAATAACTGCCAAATAGTAGGGAAGGGGAGGTGGCTTATGTAGTGAATTTATGTATAAAAAGCGTTGAAGTTTTAGAAAATGTATAATGATCAAGATATTGGTATAATCACGACAACACCATAAAGTTGTTCAAACATTGCTCGTTCCGTTAGCATTTTCAAAAACGAATTATCTTTCCATTTCTTATTCAGTGGTAAACTTTGTATTGTTTTTCCTAAAAAAAAGATTGTTTAAAAAGTTCCGAGATAATATTCAAACGGTCACTTCTATCCGAAGATTCTATCTACTGAATTAATTTGAATACTTTTTTGTAGCCGTTATCAGAAATAAATGGCACTTGTTGTAGAGAGCAAAAAGTTTCACATCAGCGTTGTAAATTTAAGATGTTTTTACTATTACGGAGTCGAGTTTTCGAGTTTCTTTATGTTTAAGGTGAATAAAAAATTTGAATTACTATCTTAACTTTATTGTAGGACAGTTTTTAACTTTATTGTACAAAGTAGAATTATAAAAAATACTATTTAGTCTAAGTTTTTTCATCACTCTTTCCATGACTATGATGCCTTTGGGTGATATTAATCCTCACTTTGACCTTTCGAATCGTGACTAAGTCTACAAAATTATTTTCTTAGAAATTCCTTGTGATTTCTAGATCAGCAACACTGGTGAATATTTTTTGGTATTTTACCTTCTCGAAAATTTTTAAGGTGCTTGTGTTATTATTATTGGATGCTTATATGGTGGTATCACAAAAATCTCAGATATTATACATTGTTGCTATTAATATTATTGCTTGTCATATCCTCCGATATATCTAAAAGGCCAAGAGAAGCATTGTCGTCCAAGTGCTCTTTATATAACAAATCATTAAAGATCAAAGAGCATGCATTTACTTAGTAGTCAGTACTTGATTCAATATATTAAAGTAAACAAGTGCAGTATTTTAAAACTGACCCTCACAAAATAAATCACGTGTAGGGAATTTTAAAGCACTTTTTCCCGGAAGCAAATGTCTCGTTAGACGAATGAGCCGAGCCCGTGTGTCGGACACCACGTGTCACCCCTGGACCCCCTCGCGACCCCCCATCGACCCCTCATCGAACTACGCCTTTGTTAAATTTCTATATGTACGTCCGAGTTCAAGATGCTGTTATTCTGGAATGAGTGTCAGGTAAAATGATTAGTTTTGAGGAAAATGAATGTAGAGAATTCCGTTATTTATAAAATGTCACGAGCACGCTGTCCGTCTGTTGCGGATAATCTCCAGAGCAACTGAATTTGTTTTGATTATGACTTCAGCCTTCGCTATTCAGTTTTATAATATTTATGTCATGAGGACTATTTAACTTATATCTGTTTTTAACTATAATATTATTACGTCCCTAAAAGTCCAAGCTATCAAAAAGACCTTTTAGTACTCTTTACCTACTGTTGAATCTCCATGTTTTAATCCTCCTTCAAGAATGTCACACAGCAGTATATAAACTCTGATATCACGAATTGGTGGTATATCAAGACTGCTATCAATCAACGCTATGTTCATCAATCTATCAGCTAAAAATATAACTATTTAGTGGCAGATCAATTCTGGTAGCAAAACAGTGCTATAACTAATTGGTGATAGAACAGCTCTACTATCACTATGAGCTGACAGATCAACTCCCAAGAGTGAGAATTATTTGCAAATTCTTAAATTTGATTCTAATCCTATTGAAAACATTTTAGGGTCACCTTTTTAGAAGAGGTCAACTGACGCCCACCTATGTAATTTTTGTTACAAATCAGGTTCTGTAAACATATGTAATATATTTGAAGTCCACAAAGAACATGGGTTCAAGTCAATGGAATGAATCAACAATCGATATTATTAGAAAGCTCCTACAAACACAATATCTTGGATTAGGGCGAATCTGTACGTCGGCGGGCAAACAACGTGTTTTGTACATACATCGAGAGGACCTTGCTTGCAAACAGCCAGCCTTATTACTTTGCCATCCATTTTGTGTAATGCTATTGAATTTTTTGTGGCCTTTATGTGGCCTTTTTACAGTGAAAAGCATAACAGAACGCTATTAGAGTAGGTAGGTAATTACATATCGCTTTCTTTTTTAATGTAAAAGAAAAAGTCTAAAGAAGAAAAACATACAACAATTAGAAGGAATTGTCGCATTTCTTGTATGTTTCCTTATGCAGTTACTAACGTAACCCAGTAAAGAATCTGCTTCTTTAATATAATATTTTATATTTCAAAGAACTGTTCACTGACATCTTCTAGGGATTGACTTTAATTTAAATTCTTCTTTTCCGGGAGAAGTAATGTAGTAAAATTTGGGTCTATCAAAACTCTACTGAAACTCAAGTTCCGTACTAAAATTTTATCGAAAGAATATATCTACTATGTATTCATGGTCTGAGCTTAGAATTATAAAAATCTAAATTCTTCCACTATAAAGCCCAGAAAATAATCCAGTTTGAAATAAAATTAAAGATAAAAGTTGTAAAAAGAAAAAGTTTGAGCAACAATGGCGAACCCTGCGACAAAACACATTGCCGGGATTAAAGAAAGTTTTTCAAGACAGATTCTTTAACTGTACACTTCGTCTGGGAATCATCAAATCTTCTGAATGCCTGAGCCTGAAAGGGGATTTATACTTAGGTTCCTTGGTTATAGGCTCTTTGAGTATTAAACGTAAGAAAAACATTTTTTATTTAAATGTTGAGAGATTTCCTAAGAGTTTTCTACAAAAGAGCAACATTTTTCAAACAATGCAACGGTTTCCTGACGAAATCTTTAAAATGGATACTGCCACCACTATAACAGTGATGTTCAGCTTTAAAACTTCAGCCTCCTACCTTAACTTTGAATACCATTCAATAGTCTTCCATATTTCATCAAACAAATTTTGAGCCTTAGACCTGAAAGATACGTAATCTTTACTTAACTCACGAGGATAATTCACATTTTTAAACATTTCAACAAACTTATCTCTACTTTCGTTAATAAAAAAGTTCGGCTATTAAAGTGTTTTTTTCTCGTCTACCCGCACAACTGAAGCTCACTCGCACACAGAACGTCCCATAAGTAATCCGTCGCATACCATACAACTTTTCATACGTCTTATTTTGTTTGAACTTGCTTCTTTTCAAAGAATTCCACATTAAAAAGACAATTCGAATTGTTCTCTGTAAACAATTCTTCAGTTCGGTCTCTTATTGGTTTCGGACGGGTGATTTTTTTCGGTTTCTTTTATACATTTGGACATTCCTTTAGTTAATTTGAGATGTTACGGTTTTTTATTATCGACTTCAAAAAGACGGATTATTTCGCTTCTTCATTCATGATGTTACATTTCTGTCTGTACCAATTTAAGAGCTATTTAAAGTGTTTTAATATAGAAACACCAAAATATCTCATAGGCAGTCGTGCTCACTCGTCGTCAGTTTTACAATCTTATATGATTCCTTTTACTAAATATTTATACACTACATTGCGCAGCAACTCTTGAAAGAGTACCTGAAGGCTTTAGGTCCAGAAGCAGATTTAACTTATACTTACGAGAACTGAGGTTTAACAAGAACGGGGACCTTAAACACAACACTAAACTACACCAATCACCAATATTGCTTTAAAAGATATTAATCTTTACAAAATAATCTGGAAGACTGCCGCAGATGGATTGGGACAGTGGTTATATACTAAGTTATATCATATAGTAATAGTATAAACTTATTATTACTTGATAAAATATATTTTCACAAAATGAACGAAAAAGGAAGCGAAAATATTTGGTTTAATTAAAATTAATGATTGATTTTGCGACCGGTCCATTAGGCGACCTGAAACTTTTATTAAATCCCTGTTAATCCACAAACCACTGAGTCCGTAACTTTAAGACCTTTGAGATATTCGAAAAATGAAGAGTTTATAAGATTTTTTTTATAAATGGACCTTTTAAATATAAAAGTTGATGAAATTTTGGGGCTATTTTAATCAGTATTAGTAATATTAGTTTTTCAGAGGGAAGAGTAGAGGACAGTTAATGTGAAGATTTTGACAATAAATGCGTAATCTACTTGAATCCTTCGTCACTAGATACTCAAACCTTTGGTCTCCAAAAGCCGACTTTCAGCAATTGTAAAACATGAATCGGCACTCGAGTAACATTAATTTGCTTTATTTCCATTGTGCCAATCTACTAAACCTATGGACCTTTCCATTAGACAGAACAAAGCTCCTCAAGCGTGCCATTTGTCAATGCCATAAAGACACCCCTAACTCTAGGGACATGCAAATCGGGCAATTCTTTCTACCCTATGGTAATAAAACGACTTGAATTAATCGGTACCTTGACCGGAACATAAAAAGGTGTTTTTGAAATAAATCCAAACCTACGCACTTACAAATAGATCAGCTTACATGCGTGCAAGCGAAAGAAGCTAAACTTGATTAGTTGCTACTAGTGTTTCTTGACACATAAGAAAAAGAACTTTCCCATTACAATGCTTTAAGTAAACATTTGAAGAAAAATTATTTCAGAACTTGTACGTAAGAAATAATGCTCCATTTATTCCTCTTCAACCTTCTTAACTATAATAGCTTGATAGCACTCAAAGTAGTAAAGTCACGACGGCAATAAAACATCAAATCCCCAAAACGGTTCTTACGGAGGCCCAGCAATTAGTGTCCCTCGCTTTGCCCACTTCTTATCTATTTCATTAACAATTGTAATATACCTTTTATGTTTTGGTCTACTCGGGCCCTCCAGTTGCCTATTAGTTTAAGTTTTATTAACCTCTGACCAAAGGCGTTGTAGGTCTTATGTTATCGTTACTTGTATCATTTATCTTTGAATTTGTATCTAGAATTTCATTTACTCCTTTTGCTTATGAAATGAATAATTCTCATTTAAATTTTAATTTTGAATGCAATTTTTTTTTTCTTCTACCGAATCCTTAACAGATAATGAAAGTATGATATCGGACATGAAAACTATGTCATCGGTAATTTATGCTTCTATTAAGTAAGTCTATATTAAAAATAAATCTTATTTTACTAAATAAAGGCAAATTCTAAAATATTCAGGTAGAAAAAATGTAAAAGATTTCTCTGAACTTGGCCAGATCATTAAATAAGGAAAATGACTCTAACGTTCCAATTAATTGAGGACTAAGATTTTCTAGAATTAATAGGTAACTTAAACGATTCCTGAATGTGAATTATCTTAGACCCTGTAACAGAAACTAGGTCAGGAATTCCTTCATTATATTAACCAGAGACCAATCAGCCAATCAAGGTAAGTGGCCCATTAAACTTGCACGTATCACACGTGTCCGAATAGCAAATAACTTGGTCGATACATCGCGACATTCCCTTTGCGGCCCTTCCAACTTTGTATTTCTAAGATGGTGGACTTGATGATATTACATAATATGATATAATATTATAATGTATGTTTATATCGATAAAAGCGTAATTCTATTTAGTAATGGCTGTATTTTGACAAGCATTATCAATTTACAATACAAGATAACTGTTTAAATAGAATATGTTAATATTGTTGTTTGTGGAAACTTAAACAGTCTGAAATTTGCTGTTTTTGTACTAGTACTAGTCAAATACGATTTCTCTTAGATGGTATAGTGCAAAATGTAGTAAGGCATAAATTAAGGTCTGAAACAACGTACTGATTTAGATATTTTCTGCAATAAGAATAGTCATGAATCTAATTGATTAATCCTATGGAAAGCGGAGTGTAAGTTAATATATCAGAGGTTTACGATACAAGAGGAATTTAAATGATTCGTCAATTTAATACCCAAAACATAGTCTAGGAGAATATACCAGGATATATATTCCACACATAGTATTTACATTGGCAGCCATCCAGACAAACTCCTAAATGGTGGCAATTTTTCACGAAGAATCAAGTCCCCGTTACTTAATAAGACAGCACTGCAGAGTTTATGGACCTGTTTTTCCTTACCAAAAAGAAATATAAGTTTCCTGTACCGCGGTTATCTGCGTTAAAGGATTGCATCTGGTAACGCTTTTATTGTTTTTACTTTGCTTTCTTCTACAGTTTCAAGAACTACAGTAAGAATCACTCGTGATTGTCTTGATTATTTAACTTTGGTTAATAAGATTGCTAGCAATTTGTGTTGCTAATGACTATTAAATATCTCCGACTTAGCTAAATTCTTCTGGTGAAAGTATATTCGAAGTCAAAATTTTTTGACCATGAATCATATGTTTTTGTTCTAGCTATTGACCGATCAACACTTTTATCAAACTAATATTATTCAGATTCTTCCTTAATTTTGCTCTTTTCAAGTTAGTTTGGTATTAATGATTATTTAATATTAATTTGTTTGTTTGATTTGTTTAATCTCCTTCTGTTTGTTGTGTGCAGTAATTTTTCATACTTACTTCTAATTTATTTATTGTTATTATATTTTATAGTAATATAAAATCTAGTAAAACTTTAAGTTTAAGTTAATTTTAGACACCACCTTAAAACCCAGCGTTAAATTCTTAAAACAAGAAAGTTTAATATGAATATCCTGGATTTAAAGGAGTAAAGCTTTAAATTCCTTAATGATTCAACCTTCCCGGTTTACTCACGAGTACATAAATACATTCGTGCACCTCTTAATCAACCCTTACGTTTTTGCCCCCACACGGGGCAGGACGGGCTGCAGGACATCTTGCGGCAGTCCCTCTTGATTTATCCGACCGCGGACCGCCACAAACTAGGCGCCTCTGTATTTATTGCCACAATAACACTATTAATTCGACCGGCTCCTTTGAACTAAAGCTATGCGGAGCACCACTTCATCTGCGACTTCACGTGTTTAAATTACATGGATTTAAAAAGGAGGTTCCCAATTCGATTGTTTATTTTTTTAGCGTATCCATATTACTCTTTTTGCATTTAATAACTTATTTATTTTTTAACATTAACAATGATTACCTTTAGTTCTGATACTTCGGAAAAAATGACTTCGGGATAAAAGACATATTTTATTAAGATATGGGGCTATTTTAAAAATATTTTGTGCAGGAACCTCTTACAAATAACTCTTACAGGAAACTAATGCTAGTGATAGATGTAATTTTTTTAAATATGTTTTTTTCGCGGGTTTTTTATTATATATTTAGAGCGAAAACGAGATTATTCAAATGAGTCTTATTTTAATTTCTTAGGTATTAGACCATGTATTTTGAAGACCACGGAAGTTCTCTTGACCAAAAAAAATTTTTATTTGGAATTGTTCTTATAGTTGTTAAGCTTATAAAGCCTAAAGTATGAAGTTTTGATTTACGTTACAACTATAATAAAGATTATTTTAATGTTCCGAGTTGTCAAGTTTTAGTGGTGGATTAAGAAGGTCAGATAATCTAGGGTATTATGTTCAGTTTAAGACGGTTTAAGTATATGGACAAAGTTAATCAAGAGTTTAAATGAGACTATTCCTTAGAATCACCATCACGTGTAAGTATTGTTTTTTTCTGATGTCATAATAAATCTTCACAGGAAGAATCAGGTCAATTACAATAATTCTGAATCGTAATTTAGCTTTCCGGAATCAATATTTAGTACAAAATCGATTTACAAAATCGATTTTGTACTAAATATTGATCTAAAATATCGATGTTTTTGATTCAAAAGGTTGATTCTTCGATTCATTGATATCTTATTATCATCCTTTTTACCCGACTACGGCGAAGCCAAAAGGAAGAGTAATGATTTTGGCAGTCTATGTATGTATGTATGTATGTATGTATCTATGTATGTATGTATCTATGTATGTATGTTCCACTCTAGCGCCTTAACTACTGAAACAATTTTCATGAGTTAGGTGTCAAAAGATTCGTAATAATGCCGCAGGTGACATAGGCTACTGTATACCTACTATGATTATTTATATGACATGAGGAATATCTCCATGAAACAGACATGGTAGTTATATATGGGTACGACTACGGTTCTAACTTGACCATTTTTATACCTATGCATTTCTGTGTTTCTATCTGAATTATTTTTCTTGTTTCGTCCTTTTTAGACCACTTTTTTACGTAGTTATAGTTTTTTAAACTTTATTTTTTTATATTAAATTAATTCTAAAGGTACGGTACGAAATAGATAGTAACTAAATAAGTTATAATAATTCATGTTCCCCTGATTTTCCCGCTATACATACATAAAATTAAGCGTTAGTAGCTCAGTGGTTCATGCGTTGGACAGGTCGTGGGATCAAATCCCAGTCATTGGACTACAGACGTGGCGTACTCCTAACACAAGCTAGCTTACTTAATTGCACACTACTCGTAGTCTGCAATCCAAACTGCTAGTAATCTTTAAATGCAATATAATGAATAATGTGGCCACACCAAAACAATGTAATCAGTACATCAAATAGGGAGTATTTGGTACGGTTACCGGCATTATTTATTAGTATCGGGACGCGACCGGCTCGGAATTGAATCAGATTCGTTTGGGTCACGTGACTCGCTCAAGAATTACTCAACAACCACGCCATCTATGAGTCCTTTAAATGGTTTAATATAGATTGTTTTAGGTCATGTTTTAGGAGTTCATAACATACACTACACTATTGATAATGACAGTAACTGAATCTAATAGTTTATAGAGAAGCAATTCAGAAATATAGAATTTGTGTATAGTAGCCGGCAGCTAGTCCTGTCCAGTCTACAAGGTCAAACCTATACTTATGTGCCGGTAGCTATAAAATATACCATAATATAAAAGTATACTAAAAAATAGTTGACATAAAAAAATAAGTTTCAATATGGATGGAATTAGTCTCATTTAAAATAACTTGTATTATTATATACCAATCTCTTAAATAATTTGTACAGCATTAGTAATTTGCGTTAAGTAAATAAGAGTCTGAAAAGGACCTTAGTGTTCTTCAAACAAAAGAAATGGTTGTAGGGGGTCTTCTCTAATCCTGTATCTACTGAACCGATTTTGAAATTTGTTTTACCAATAGAAAACCACATTATTTGAGAATGTAAAGGGTTATATATTAACCCGAAAAATTGACAGACCATTTCGTGGTAGTTGGATTTGCAAAGTAAGTCGAAGAAAATACAGTCGAACGACAACGTTTGTTATGAATGCAGCCTTAACGATGAGAGTTATATGATACACGATCGATAAGTTGTGGGTTCACATCCTGGACATTGGACTACTGGCGTGGCCCACTCCTGACACAAGCATTTCAGCGTACTAGGAGGGGTAAAGGGAATACTAGTAGTATGTGATTCATACTGCTAGTAATCTTTAAAAAAAAATATTTCGAGTAGAGTATGAATGAATAAAGGAGTGACTAAATGAACGAGTGAACAGTTTAAATTCACCTCAGCGAAGCGAGAGCTGGTTGGCTAGTGTAACATTAAATGAGAAACAAAATATCCATAAGACTGTATTTTTCAAAAACCTTCATATTTCTTTTGATGAAAATAAATAAAGCCGCAGATCAGAAGTAATGGCAAACCATCTTACACCGTCGCGGTCGGCTCTTCATAAAAATCCCTCTCAGAAAGTGTACAAACAATGTGAGAATATATCCAAAGGTCCCGCGCGTGGGGCAGCATTAACAAACGCCCTTATCGTTGACCCACAAACCTTACAAATACCAGTAAAATGGCATTAATTTAAACTCAATAGGTCTGAAGGACTGGAGGACTAGACGTGCTCCTCATTTTATGTGTATCCACGTGGATACATTAACGTATTGTTTCTACTACCTAGACTTTTTTTCCTTTTACCCCCCCTCAATGCGTCAGTAGCTCAGTGGGTCGGGCGTTGGATTCACGATCAACAAGTCGTGGGTTTAACAAGCTATTTATTAGCTTACTAGGGGGGTAACGGGAATACTAGTAAGGGTGACCTTAACTACGACGCTACTACTAACTTCCGTGTGTACATGACTAATCTATCGCACCAAAGGTTATATATTGTCTTCACGTGGATATACTTAAAATAATATGAATGGAACTAATTTATAAATGGTGTTGCTAACACTCAAAAGACTGCCTATCAAAATAATATTGAAATAACGCACTAGTTGACCCGTTTACGCTTTGCTTAGATGTATTAGACTACAGGTAAAAGTTTTATCACAAAATACATTAAATTTTAAACTACCTTGGACTTCCACCAAAATAACCAAATCGGTCCAACTGCTCTCGAGTTTTAGCGACACTAACAAACTTGTGTGAAGACAGTAGTATATTATTTACATAGACTAACATTTAGATAAGACTTTTATGAGTTTTTTAATTCACTAACTTTTAGTTACTTTTTTAAGCATAACAGAATATATTCTAATAAAGCTTTTGACGACAATTTCCCCGAATTCATTATAACTTCAACCAGATATGGGAATAATCCAATTATTTGTTATTATTTGCTCTGTTAATTGATCAAAGCTTCGATTTTAATCTGATATTTATATTTTTTCATTTTAACTTCGCTTTATTTTCAAAACAAAGTTAAATTATAAAGTCATTATGATCCTTATTATACTTAAAAGGCGTCCCTTGAATGTACACGTAGGTCGCAATCAATAAGTCAAGCTACTACTTGGGTTTCTAACTTATCTTTAAAATAATTTACTTAAAATAGTTTCACAATTGTGGCACTTACAACGGAAATACATTTAAATGATAATAATTTCCGTAAATGATATGGCGAACATTTTTCAATACTGTTAGTAAAGAAAACCTAACTTTGCCATGGCCTGGACTGATTTGGCTAATTTTTTTTTTATTGTGTTGTCAGGAGAAGGTTCTTATGTGATAAAAAATTTAAAAGAATTAAGAAAATTGCGTGAAAAATTAGAAAATTTAAGCACACTTAACGATTATATTAACTTTTGTAATGCAACGTTTATTTCGTTTGGCATAACTGTCAGTCATTTAATCAATATTCATAGTTAAGAAGTGAATAATTATAGTTTCAACGTTAATTATTTTTTAAACACAATTTTCCCAAAATAAACACTCAAAACAGTCAGCAACTAAAATACGTATAAAACTTATAATTGACATCGAAATATATTTCTGTAATATAATTATCGTTTTATTGGTCCAGTATGTTACACATACAAGGTTTCACATTTAGCGATAATGTCTTATCGCTGACCTACATATCGTGTGCCTAACAAATGTCAACTGCCTATTGAAATGACCATTTAAACTAAATATTATATTCTCAGTTTGTGTATTTTATTCGAAATGATATTGGAAGTTCACAATAACTACACGTTTGATGCTATTTTAACGCCATACTCGTATAGCTTCAGACATAAAGAAATACTTGGTAAAGATTTGTATCTAAAAAATCTTATACTAGATGTCACTAAAATTAAACCAGTGTTTTATAAGCAAAGTAAAAAGAGTCCGCAATGCTGCAAACGAGTCACAACCACTAAAACAGCCTTTTATTAAGTAGACACCAGCGCCAACTCGGCAAGTGAACAAAACACGGGAAGTACCGTCGAAGTTTCATTTCGTTTTAATTTTGAACCTTTGACGCCACTAATATGGGCTTTATTGCTTTCGTAATAAAGATTTGAGTGTTACATCAGCGTTTTCCAACGATTCTACTTTGTAAACTCTGTTTTTCATACGGACAATAAAAATATTGCAAGCTTTTTGAATTCTAATGAAAAAACTGTAACTGCAGTGATAGCCTAGTGGTTCAGACAGTTCAGACAGTGGGTATGTTACTCTGGAGGTCCGAGTTTGATTCTGGGAATACATCGAGGACTTTTCTAAGTTATGTGTGTTTTAAGCAAATAAATATCTTTTTGAACAGTGAAGAAAAACATCGTGAGGAAACCTGCACTCCTGAGAGTTCTCCAAAGTTCCTAAAGGCGTGTGTAGTCTGCCAACCCAAACTGGGCTAACTTCTGTCTGAGGAGGAGAGCCGGTTTGGCAATGGGCTATTAATGGGTTGTGACTGTTCAGCAATACGTGTAAATATGCGTTTAAGCAAGGACAAGATGCTTTACCTAATTCTCCTTTTTTGACTCTAATGAATATCAAATATAAGCAGTGATGGCCCACTGGGCCATCTGGTTGAGACTTCAAGACTTACTCGGGAGGTCCGAGGTTCGATCCTGGGTACACACCTTTGACTCTGAGTTATGTGTGTTTTAAGAAATTAAATATCACTTGCTTTAACGGTGAAGGAAAACATCGTGAGGAAACCTGCACTCCTGAGAGTTCCCAAAAAGTTCACAAAGGTGTGAAGTCTGCCAACCCGCACTGGGCCAGCGTGGTGGACTATGGCCTAATACCCTCCTCATTCTGAGGAGGAGACCCGGCTCAGCAGTGGGCCATTGAAGGGTCGTGATGCTGAATATCAAAAAGAAGTTAATGTAAATGTCGGGATTTATTGTTAGTAACACAACAAGTATTAGTAGTTAGCGGTGCTCATTGAACTAAGCTTAAGAGATCGAGCTCGCTAGACGTTAATATCTTTCGAGGAGACTAAGTACCAGTTACACTTCCACTACGTTGACTATACATTCAATGAAATTACTCGTCAAGCTCTTATGAATCGGGACAAATATCATAAGTTTTACTTTTCTTTCAAACACTATGCTAAATGTTTTAACTAACAGTTACTAGTTTTGTAAAATTATGAATCATGACTAAATACATTCTTTATCACTTTACTTTCAAATGACATCTTTCTTCTTCCGAAACGCCAAATTGATCATTTTGGAGGGAATTTAAGATTGCCATTAGAAGAAATATTAAATCATTTCGATTGTCACACCGTAAAATACAGTCATGACGCCTAATATTGGATTTAAATATATGTCGGTGCAAAATAAGGGACTGTGTAAGGCCAAGGTTAGGCTAACAAACCTCATCTTACACAAAGCTAACTTAACGTTGTGGCAATTACTTACATGGAAATTACATTGTAAGGTACATGACCTTAATCGAACAGAATTCCCAGCACTAACATCAGTGCACTTACACTTTCACTAACACTATCTAGAGACTACTTCACTCCTTGAGAGACCCCGCAAGACTAAAACAACAGTCAGATTGTCGAGGGTATATAAAGAGTCCAGACTGTCAAAATTACGGAAGTGACTACTACCTTACTCCAACGCCATAGATGGCGATGACGATTCGATTTTTCATTTATATTTAATTTGTAAGTAAATCAGAGGTTATGGTTACTTTTAATCTGAGTGTTATTGCGCCTGGCATGTCGGTGACAGAGCACCAGGCAGCAGGCAGCAGGCAGCAGGCAGTGGTACTGTGTCTAGTGTGTCTAGTAGGAAGGTCAGGATATTACGAAGCCACAACGTCAGACGCATTCGCGTTTGGCTAAATGAGAAATAGAATAATACTTTGCTGTCACTGTGCATGTGCTTGTGCTTTTGTAACTTTCATTTTGAGATATTTGTAGTGTTGCTAGTTTGTTACATAGTGTATTGATAATGTCGATGACGATCTTAAACGACTGCTATAGAGTTTTTACGTATACCAACACCATAAGAGACCCTTGAGATTTTCGTATCAAAAAAAAATTTACATAAATTGGTTCATATTGAATCCATACAAATAATAAATAATAAAATTGTTTTTTTTTTCTTGAAGTCAGTTAAATAAAGAATAAAGGGAACCTACAAACTACAGTTAACTATCAAGTTTAGTAAAAACTCAACTCATTTATATTCGCAAAAACTCAAAAGTAAAAAGTAGCTCGAAGAAATAGATACAGGAAATGAGCTATTACTGAGAAATCCAACATGGCCGTACATGGTCTGGTCTTAGATACAGACCGGGTCTATATATGGACATAAAATAATTAAACACGAGCCAGTGGTAAAGATGGCACAGAATGATGTCCTTTAAACGTTGATACAGTTCATCTGTTTGTAATTTTAAATTACTTTTTTCTACTTAAATTAGAAAAATTGTGAAAAATTCGAACTTACAAATTGTTGTAAACAAATCGAATATTATTATTCGATACGAAATTAGAACCGAATAATTCGAGTTTTTAATCCAAGTTTTTAAAATATAGGATTTGTCATTACATGTTTTATATTTTTTACTCATATATTATATTCTTTAAAAAAAAAAACAAAAAGGTGTGTGTGCGATTCACACACGATAGAAGTGAAACTTCAGTAAATCGACAAAAGAATGAGATGAATATATATAATAATATAAAATAGCATGTATATTTCTGTCTCATTCTTTCCTACACATTTTTGTATTTGTGTCTCTTACCTGTCGTTTTTTCCGTTGCATCCGGTTTGAAATCACAACGATTCTAAAGAAGTTTCACTTTAAAATATCATTAGTTTTTAATTTTTCAAAAACTTCATGTAATACAAATATTTCAAAATATTTGAAAGATTCAAATTATTCGAAAAAATTTTCGTTTATTAGTATTTAATTTAATTGAATTTTCTATACACAAATTTGATTTTGGAAACTATATTCAATCCATAATCCGAAGATTTAGATTGAATTTGATTGTTAATTTCGGCCGTTAGTTAAAATTAACTCTTATCAAAACGTAAATGTATTTCACTCCACCCTTTACAAGGTCTGTGAGATTAATCAGACGGTGTTGTGTGGCTGTGTGGTCGTGAGGCTGTGGCACACATTAAAGTAAATTCAGTACAAGTGTACATAAATTGTGTTAATGGTGGCACCGCCCCGACAGCGGCTCTGGGGCTGTGGGGGGCTGTAGGGCATCATGATTATCAACTACTTGACTTTATGTGTGCCACTGTTTATATTGCTCTTTGATAGTTTCCTCCAGTCTCAGTTATTGTGAGGAATATGTTTACAAGTATTTAACCCCTTTAATTATTAACGCCTATAACTTCTTTGTAGATGAACCTAAAAGTACCCAAATTAACTTCTATTTATATTTACGATCAAAAATCAAACTTCAGTGATAAATTACAAGAAGTGTTTGAAAGTGAAAAATATAAGAGTTAAATCTTGGATATCAGATCTTTGATAAGTTTTTTTTTCATATTGTAGTACTTATAATACTCAAATGAATATTGTTAATTAAAATAACAAACTATAATATAATCAATATTCACCCCAACCTCAAATCAACAAGCAAAGCCGGGCAAACAACTCACATAATCTATACAATACTTTTGCTAAGCTAAAGATTAATGTCTCACCATTTTGCTCCAGTTTACATAACATGCGTCCAGTTTATGAACTATTAGCGATTTATTTGTTTTATTTATTACTAGTCAACCTGCTCTGGCCTCGCACGGTATCAAAAAACACTTAATTTTTAATATATTGTTGCTTAATAAAAATATTACGACGCTAACGACATTAAAAAATATTATTATTATCCCATAGGAACTATGAATTTTTCCGGGATAAAAAGTAGCATATGTCAACGCATTAAAGTATCTATGTGCCAAATTACAACGTATACGTTTTTTTTTAATCTAAATTTTAAGAGCTTAGTCACTAAGACGTGACTATGCCGCTACGTTCAGCCGTAACAAACATCCATAAATCTATTATATACAAATTTATAAACTTATACATTAGTATATTAGTAGTCAAACCGACCTAGCTTCGCTGGGCTGATATAATAAATTATTAAAAAAAAAATTTAAAAAGTAAAAAATTGCAATAAGCTTTTCCAGACATGCAATTTATATAAATTTTAAGTGAGACCTGTAGAAATACAAATGTACCAATCGTATCCAATTTCATGCTGTGCAGTCTTTGCTTGATGCACGTTCAAACATGACAAATTATTGAGATTAAAAAATATATTATTTAGTGTCAATCATTTCATGTAAATTCCAATAAAATTAGAAAACCTGAAAAAATTTCAAATTTATTTTTTCTATATTTTTGAAGTGAAACTTCTTTAGAATCGTTGTGATTTCAAACCGGATGCAACGTAAAAAACGACAGGTAAGAAACACAAATACAAAAATGTGTAGGAAAGAATGAGACAGAAATATACAAAACGACAGGTAAGAGACACAAATACAAAAATGTATAGGAAAGAATGAGACAGAAATATACATACTATTTTATATTATTATATATATTCATCTCATTCTTTTGTCGATTTACTGAAGTTTCACTTCTATCGTGTGTGAATCGCACACATTATTTTTTTCTAAGAAGAAAGGGATACAGACATATTATGTAAGAAATGAAGTTTTAATCATTAAAATGAAAGATAAGCTTAGTCCTTACTCCACACAATCCACCAGAGACGTTCGTGAAATTAATTGTTGCGTTTATGTCGCGCGTCGAGCGCACGCCCCACGGTTTTGCTTGAAAAATCATCTCGATTGCCAGCGACGGCAACTAAAGATTTATGGGCTTATTGCTTCTGCTTCTGCTTCGGCTTATACGTAGTAACAGTTATAGAGGGCGCTGATAATATCAGCTAATTTCCTCTCACACTCGTGAAATTGATTGTATGAATTTAAAGTTAATTGTAAATGCAAAATTGAAGTTTCCCCATTCATTAATCACAATATTGAGTGATAATGTTATGGTTAATCAGCAGCACAAATAGCTCCTGGGGCTTGTGACCAATTCGCAGGGATTTACTTGTACTTTACGTTATTGAACCTGCCTGCGTGGCAACACTCACGATGTATCTAAAATCTGACCTCTTGAATGTGATCTTTGCCGTTCACATCGTTAGGTATCGATTATCAAGTCTCCTATAGAAACTTTCCCACATTCGTTCACCACCTTAGAGTTATAATTTAAAAAAAAAAGGTAAGAGTACGTTCTGCTGAGCCTCTTCCTTCCCCAAAAAATGTGATTTCCAAATTATTTAAACACTGTAAGTATTCCAAAATAAATAAATACACGATCATAAAATTAAATTCCATTTAAATTTATTCTTGATAGTACAGCATTAAAACCACCGAGTAGATTAGTTTGCACCCGATAATCACACTAAAATTAACAGATGCGACCGCACCCCAAAACCTTTCATTTTGAATTCAAATCTAGATTTATTTAAATGGGCAAACCTTTGATTGCAAAGGCGAAAGCTTGTTGTGTGGCCAAACTAACCAATATATTTAATATATCCCTTATTTCAATGGCAATAAGGTCGTTAATAGTTTGGCGAATAAATAATCGTAACCCTTCGGTCTAATAAGAGGATGAAAGGTTTCAAATTGTTTCTTTTTTTACACGGCGAATGCTTCGGTCGCGTTTGATATGATAATTTTGTTAATAGGATGAGAGTGTGTTCGTGTGCACGCATTTTCATGTGCTATTTTAAAATTGTCAAAAATTGTGTAGCATAATATATATTTTTCCCCTACTTGCTTCATCGGACGCTGTTACAAGTTTTTGCTGTCGTAAGTCTTCTAAATATTAAGTCAAATGTCTAAAGAATGGAAAACCAAATAAATTAAAATATATGTCCTTTCCCAAGCTTTAATCTATCTTTGTACGTGTTTAAGCGTGATTTTATAACAGACAAGTGAGACCATTTATCCGTCAATAGATGGCGTAAGTAGAATTATTAATTAGAAAAACTAAGTTTCTTAAGAGTTTTAGAAATTATAATATTAGATAGGATAGGATAAGTCTACTAAATTTCGAGTTAACCGAATATTGTCAAAGAAATCAATACAATAAATTAATTAATGAATAATGACTCATAAATAGAAAATAAGTAGAATTCTTCTAGAGAATCTTCGAGAGACTTCACTCTCTCATTTTAATTCAATAATACAAAAGTTAAAAATGTAAAGTAATTAATGTATTTTTAATTCGTTTGAAATGTTAGGACAGAAATAATTTGGCAAGCGCAAAGGCGAAGGCGCAAGCAATATTAACTTAATAATTAATAAGCACATTAACCTTTCGCAATTTTCTCAAAACAAAATAGAATTATATTCATGAATTAAAAATCTTTCAGATTATGAATTTTTGTTATGAAGACAATGTTGATAATTGTTGAATTGTATAATCTATTTTTAATTTGTAATCCAAAGATTTTGGATTAAAATTGATTATTAATTTCGGACGTAAGAAGGCCAAATACATTAAATAAAAATCCTACTAATATTATAAACGCGAAAGTTTGTAAGAATTTATGGATGTCTGGATATATGTTTGTTACTCTTTCACGAAAAAACTACTGAATGGATTTTGATGAAACTTTACAATAACATAGCTTACACATCAGAAAAACACATAGGTTATAATTTATAATGATATAGTGTGAATTATCCAAAATATAGCGGGTGAAATCGCGCGGCGCAGCTAGTTCTATAGGAATAAAATAAAAAATAGAAATTTTAATTTCTTTTTGTATGCGCATAACTCTAAAACAGCTGAACCTATTTGAATAAAATTTAGCATAGAGATACTTTATAATATAGATTAATAAATAGGATACTTGTTATCCCGGAAAAAACAAAGTTCCGTTGGATAGGAGTGTTACTAAAACAGCCGAATGGATTTGAACTTAATTTTGTATAAAAATAATTTATATAATTTATAACCTGAATAGACAAAAATAATCATTTTTTTAAGAAGTATTTAATAAAAAAAAATTATATTTTGATGTCTATGTCACAGTTATATTGCTGCATGTCTAACTGAAATAATAGACTTTGTTTCATTTAAATCAAATATCAGAAAAAAGTAATTGTAGTTTAAAATGTAGTTTAAAAATGTTTTAGCCCAACGAAGCTAGGGTAAATCAACTAGTTAGTATTAAAAAAATACAAACAAACCAAGAGCGTTTTAATTGTAAATTGAATTAAATTCGACTGAAATCAAGTTTGGTGAAGTCGGTGCAACTCTGCGGCTGCTAATGATGGGGTGGATGGGGACAAAAGAACCCTCGGAACTGCCGACAGGTTTTTTGATTAACCGAAAAAATTTCTGCTTTATGAGGGTAATTAATGGAGGTGTGTTACATTGCGTTATACTTCAGGAACTGAGTGATCTGGCGTTTTCGATACTGAATTTTGATTAAGATTTCTACTATGAATAATTAGAACTTATTTGCATATCATGTAACCTACTGAATTATTCGTTATTGTGTACGACTATAAAGATTTTATATACAACTTTATTTTTAATTATTTTTAGATAAAAAGAGTATTTTTTATTAAACTGAGTATCGAAGTTTCGATTACACTACAACGTAATTTTTATATTATAATATTAATTTTCATATTCTAGATGACCTACTATGTTAAGATCACATCGAGAATCTTTTCCATCTAAAACTCAAAACATTCCTTTCTAATCGTATCCTAAAAATTAATAGATGTCATAAAATGTAATAGTAAAAGAAAATTAGCCTTTGTAATAGATACAAAAACTACCGCTGGATGTTACAGAAATGTAGTTACCGTATTCATTATATATACAAACTTTCCACTAGAATATTCAACACTAAGAAAATAGAGCTGAAAATTGTGCTAAAAGAACTTACTAATCAAGTACTAACGACTCATCGGAATCGAGAAACGGTGCAAACTTCATCGATATCTCGCATAATTGCACTCTTAAAGCGGGACTATATTAAAATCTCCCACGGAATGGAAGAAATTTCGCCGCGTCTTAATAAGGACGGCCGAATATTCTAGATATCAGCGAACTGTTCGAATCGCCAGACTTCTTAATGAAATTTTCGGATTACGACTCGCCCTATCTTTCTTCTCTGTTTCACCTAACTAAATGTGTATAAGTCCATCTCTCCGTTCGCGCAAAGGTGCAGTTTCAAGTTTTATGTGAAATTTATTCATAACGTTGTAATTTATCCGTGAGGAGTAAAACGCTTGGTAATGGGAACTTGGGATAATGTTTTCGTGTATTATTATTAGCGGGTTCAGCTTTCATTCTGTAATTCTAAGTTATTGCGCGTGTAAATAAGGGGAGGTTTTAAAATTGCATCAGTTTGCTTCGGTCATGCCTCCTCAAAACAAACATGAGATTTTCTGGAAACGATTGTGCGAATTGTTTGTTAGTTAACTTTAGTAATTTAGTTAAAATCTTCATTAAAATTGGAAATTCTTATTACTCTTTTAGAACTTCTATAAAAAAACTTACCGCGTCATTTAAGATTCAAAAATAGCATCGTGTAAAATAGTTGTAATTCAGAGGTTGAGTAAAGACGAAATGTATATTTGTATTTCTCGCAGGAAATTTGAAACGCCATTGAAACAGCAAAGTATCTTTTACATAAAGTGAAAGAACTATCTCAAATAGTTGATACCGTAAAACGCGACTTTCCACAGGCTTTAAGATACCGACCATTATATTATTACGCTGCGGTAGCTTCCTAAAGCGTGAACACTTTTGAAAATTACTCGAGAAAGTATGCAAAAGCCGAAAGAATCTTTCGCAGTCAGTCGTCTATGAATGTATAATGATCACTGCAACTCATTTTGTGACGGAATTCAAAGCGAGTGCCTTTGTTCTATATTTTGCCCATTTTTGTACAATAATAAAAGATTTCAGCATTCTATATAAAATTTATGCTGGAAAAGTAAGTCATGTTCCATAGCAATTCCATGGAGAATTACTATTTGTGACTTCAAAACATAAAAGTAATGCAAAGGTACTGTAATGAGTGAAGGTTTAATGGCGTCAAGAAAGTAATAAGCATTTAAATCATGTTTATAGGAAGTTTTGAATAAAAACTGCACGAGAGTGTTGTAGATTTAACAACAGTCGTAGGTTACCCTCAATAAAAAATATTACAGTATTCAGCGACTTTGTAAACTTGTTAAATTTGGCTTTTGTTGGCACTAATTTTTTTAATAGCGGTAATTCTGTTTACATTAGTGATTATAACTCCGATAGTGATTTTAATTACGACATTATGAATAAATTTTGGCTTTTAAAATTTAGTTAGGAGCTACAGTAGAGTGACCTTGTAGGCGTAGATGACGTGACTGGTAGTGATAAAATTTCCAATGATAAAAAAGCTCCAAGCTCTAACAAAACTGAGCAAAGTGGTTGTAGGAAACAATTTATAGCATAGCTTAAGTACACTTTAGGTCCACGTTTATAAATAAATAAACTTAATTTAACGTTGTTGAGTCCGTCGTTAATCGTTTTACTCTGCTTATTAAAAAATTAAAAATTATTGCAGTAGAAGTAAATAGTTTCTGATTTATGATATTCATTCATGAAATTCGTGGACTATTCTAACTGTGTTTAAGTGTTCTGATAGAACAATTTTTCATATTAATATCATATTAACATATAGATTTATAAGGATTGATAGTGTTTTAACATGAAAAAGGAACAGAAGAAACTTTGCAGAAATCTAAGTTAATAGAAGAATTTGAAGACTATTTAGCTTTAAACATGTTTTTCTCCAAAACCGATATCTTCGGGAGATACGGACTAGTACTAGTAACAAATAATAGCAATATACTATTTTAAAATACATAATAATATTATAGGAACAAACGAGCCAAATAATAATAAAGGTCCATCATGTACTTGCAAAGAAATTAAAATTTTTGAGTTTCTTAGTTTCCTGTTACAAAAAGCAATAAAGGTAATACATTGCTAAAGTAAGGCAAAGGGAAAAGAATCAATAGTCCAAACAACCTAAGCAACATCGTTTGAAACGCGCAAAGAAACGTAGATTTTATTAAAATATGGAAAAGGACTGGAATCGAAGTAGCATTTAAAGCACCGTTAAGGAGTTCTGCTTGAAAGTTTTTCAAAAGTGTTTAACGTAAATTGGATTACTTGAGACGAATAGTACTAAACGAGCTTAAATTATAAGATCAAAGTAAAACCGGAATTTGCTAAGGAACAAATCATATTATGAAGAATTATCGTTTCTGCTAAGCAATATTTAAACGTTGGACCCTTTTATATTACTATTTGCTTTTGCAACTTCTTCATTATATTTTGTTCATAATTTAATTATTGTGTTGCTGTTGGTATTCAATTGATTACAATAGAAGCGTCAGTAGCTCAGTGGCTCGGGCGTTGGATTCACGATCAACAAGTCGTGGGTTCAAATCCCGGACATTGGACTACTGGCGTGGCCCACTCCTAACACAAGCTATTTATTAGCTTACTAGGAGGGGTAAAGGGAATACTA
Organism: Limenitis camilla; assembly: GCA_905147385.1. Lineage (NCBI taxonomy): Eukaryota > Metazoa > Arthropoda > Insecta > Lepidoptera > Nymphalidae > Limenitis > Limenitis camilla. The sequence goes on along the minus strand of LR990225.1, from coordinate 15,409,957 downwards.
GTAGTATGTGATCCATACTGCTAGTAATCATTTTTTAAAAAAAAAAAGATAGGTCAGTCTGAACAATTTAATATTAGCGCCATCTGTCAGAACTTGTACGAACTACGTAACTAAAGCGTCGAAAAAGTTGTTGAAAATCGCGCACGTTAAAAGTGCGTCAATGGTAGTAGTCTCTATGAAAATGATCGCTTTAATAAGAAATAGTTTATTTAATTGCTAAGTTAGACGAAAAAATAGTTTGAAGATACTATATATCACATTTCTTTTGAATCATGAGATGGGTTGGCCCAAAATTTGTAATTTTTAGGGTCAATGCATTTTAGTTTTTCATTCATTCATTCCTCGTTTATTTTAAAATACTTATTGCGTCCTTACGTCAGTAATATATAAGACAAACTAGAATGAGAAAAATGTTGTTAACTTGTCAACATACGATCCAATGTGTACTTACATGCTATAAATAAAGTAGTAATTATTTCAAATGACACCCATTACTAGTTGTAATTGTTGACAAGCAAAAACATCGTGTATCCACGCCTGCAATCCGCTTAATCCACAGCGCCTCGGGCGTGGTACGTGCCGCGTGCGCGTTCATCGGTGTGTGGTCGCACTTGCTTTCAATAAAACCTGCTCATTTCTATTCAATTAACAAAAAGACTATCAATTAAATATTTTATCCATAGAAAGGACAGCTTTATCGTTACATACAGAACACTACACAAAATTATTGAAATATATTTCAAACGCTACCCATGGCTGGAGCAAATATGCCATCGTATGAGATGTTAGTGTATAATATTAAAATCGTCCAGAATATTTACAAAAACTCAAATAATAGGACGTCTGCTGAATTAAGTAGTTTCTATTTTATGATTTTTGAATGTTACGAGCACGAACTTGTTAGACTTCTCAAGTTGCAACCTTTACGATATCGGCACCCTACAGTCGAAATGAATACAAATGAACACCCAAAAACGCTACCGCTCTGCTTATGAAGTCGCTATCAATCGCACCATAAAGTCCATCGACACACCGTACCACCACGTACGAGCATGTATTCGGCGCGCGTTGCGCTAACAAGCTGCAATTCTATTACAAAATTAGTAGATGTCTTCCTTCACGAAATGTTTAATATTTTCATCTCTACGTGTCTCCACGTTTGACTTTATAGCGTCGTGTAAACGTATTTCTCGCTAGGGTACAATCGTGTCTTTGTTTATTAAAGGGGAGCAGCATAAAAGGCAATTAGTATGTGCGCTAGGACACTGCTTAGATCGTATTTGATATTATTTGGTCACCCTTATCGTGTTTCTTATTTTTTTTTTTTTTATTTTGGTATCTTTTCGTGACCAATTTCCAAATATTATCATTTATAATATTAGTAGGATAAACCAATCTAAATAAGAAAAAGAAATCTTAATAAACCGTCTCATCCCCCAAAGCATTTGTATTTAAATAACAAAATGACAAACAATGACACAAAAGTTTACGTTTAGTCTACATTTGTTTGGCGTTCCATCTTGCACATGAGGAGTGTTTGCAAAAATTTCGATTGACTTCTAACCCCCGGCCCCCTGACCCCCAACCTCCCCCCACGTACAATCATAAGTGTTTTCTTTGTGGATAGCGAACAGTCAACAGCACCCTTTAACGTGTTTATCCTTTTTGGCCGAACCCCTCGTTTAAACGAATATATTGCTGGTGTTATTTTGATGGCGTTTTTTTTATTTTTTTGAGCCCGTCTTGTTTCTTTTCGGTGCAAGTGTGAATATTGGGTGGCAAATATTATTTCTGAAGCGTCAACAGGGAATATTTATATTTCGATATTGTAGTGGAATTTTATCTTGGAAATATCTAAAGTACCTCTAACGTTGCTGTGCAAATATAATGTGAGGAGTAGTGAGAGAAAAAATATTGTAAAGTTAAAAATATAGAGAAACTTGGAATATTCTGAAGAAAGTTTTAACAAGGATTTCGTGTAGAAGAGGTATTGTACATGGTCATCCAATTTATAAAAACGAATCTATTCAAAAAGCTATGTTAAAATAGATAGATACGTACTTTAAAAAAGCTAGATACTCGATTCCATTCAATACTAGATATCGAAAGAAAGGTATCAAGAAATACCGTTTCATGTGTAGTCAGTGTAAGCAATGTCAGAGTGTTGCCATGGTTACAAGATTGTTATAATAGTCAATACATTAATATAGTGAGGCAGCTCTCAAGTTAGCAATGAGCTGATAGTCTCCAAACGCGTGACCAGATCTTCATAATATGACATACTACGCATATATAATAGAAATTCAACGAGTGTGTGAGTGAGTGAACAACTTGAATACACCTCAGCGAAACGAGGATGGGTCAGCTAGTAATTAAAGACTCACACACGATAGAAGTGAAACTTCAGTAAATCGACAAAAGAATGAGATGAATATATATAATAATATAAAATAGTATGTATATTTCTGTCTCATTGTTTCCTACACATTTTTGTATTTGTGTCTCTTACCTGTCGTTTTGTATATTTCTGTCTCATTCTTTCCTACACATTTTTGTATTTGTGTCTCTTACCTGTCGTTTTGTATATTTCTGTCTCATTCTTTCCTACTCATTTTTGTATTTGTGTCTCTTACCTGTCGTTTTTTCCGTTGCATCCGGTTTGAAATCACAACGATTCTAAAGAAGTTTCACTTCAAAAAAAACTCTTGGAATGCGGTTCATTTGATTTTCTACGTTCGGCCAAAAAATAAAACACAAAACTGTATCGCAACGGAAAAGTTATAAATTAAGGTTTATATTCCGTTGTTTTTACCGGTTAATCTCTTAAATTTATAATATGAATACTCCAATTAACGATATTAACGGTCTCCCGAAACATTAACCGGCGCGGCTCATTGGCGCGACGCACGACGAAATATTGCCCCCATCGACTTTTTGTATTAATATTATTAATGAATTAATGAATTTTTAATAAATTAATTTATGGCTTAATTAGTAGTCATTGGTAGTGTATCAATTTACATGAACATCGATGTAGTTTGTGGACAGGTTTTATAGTTAATGAAGGTAATGTTGTTTTGGTTCGATGACCGAGTTATCGATTGATATTAAGTGCGAATATATGGATTTCCTGATGGAATGAGTCCAAAAACCTTCAATGATTTTTTCTTCAATTTTTGGGCGCTAAATATGAAAAATTCAATTTTAAAGTTAATTTTTTTATTGGATATCATAATAGGCATTTTTGAATCGTTGTGTTTTTAATACCCGTATTCTTTAATTTAGATATGACTCTCTAATTGGGATTTATGAGATTCTGACTGACTTTCTAATAGGAGTCGGTGAGTACTATGGGAAGTATAGAAACATGTTATTCAATAAAAACTTAGAACTTAAGCATCGATGTCTCGTATAAATTTTACATGCAAGTGGGTGATCGAATGTAAACACACGTGTATCCGTTGCGTCGTGCAATAACAAGCGTCTCAAACGCCACACAGTTACTGCCGCCGCGAAAAACATTCTGTACTACTTGCATCTTGTCCTGTTAGCAACACCGTTTCTACTTATTACGAGTAGACAATATATAACTTTAGTAGTACATATTAAAGTATTAAGACTAATAGTTTAGTATTGCTGCGTTGCGTGGTGCTAGGCCTACGTTGTCGAGAACACGTGAATAACGTACTTTCATCATCACGACCCTTCAATGGCCCACTGCTGAGCCGGGTCGTCTCCTCAGAATGAAGAGGGTATAAGGAGATAGTCCACCACGCTGACCCAATGCGGGTTGGCAGACTTCACACACCTTTGAGAACTTTTAGGGAACTCTCAGGAGTGCAGGTTTCCTCACGATGTTTTCCTTCGCCGTTAAAGCAAGTGATATTTAATTGCTTAAAATACACATAACTCAGAGTCAGAGGTGTGTGCCCGTGTGAGGGATCGAACTCGGACCTCCCGAGTAAGACTTGAAGTCTCAACTAATGTTCTATTATTTTAATATTCGGTAGCGAAGTCGAAGTTATTTTTACTTATGACGGCCACGCCACTAAAACAGAAATTGTCACATTGATGTTTTTATTGTATTACTATGTATTAACCCCTCCAAGCTAAATGCCACGTAGTAGGCCACGTCAGTAGTCCAATGACTGAGATTTGAACCCACGACCTATTAATTGACCTATTAATCGTGAATCCAACGCCTCTCACCTACTGACGCTTTCAATTTTAATTATTAGGGACTATTATGATTAATATCAGCCATGTCACAACAGCAGTTCAAAAATCAACCTTATTTACAATCTACTCGTTCGCATAATATAGTTGTTTTCAGTTAATTTGTAAGAAAATAAATTAAAAAATATATTCTCGGTAAACATAATCAGGGCACAAAAACGTATTTACTGTGAAGTAATGTTGTTGTGTTCAATTTCTGGGTAACCGATAACGATATGTATATACTTAACATTAGCGTGATTTAGTTCATTAACACAATTATAATTATAGTGCTTAATATACTTACTAAATAATACATTAGCTCCCTGTTTTGTTTGATGAATTTATCTTAATGAATTATGTTATTTAATATGTGCTGAATTATATATTTTTTATTTCAGGTAAGCCTCAGCTCTTCATTTCATTTATAATTAAAAGGTAAAGTTCTAGTTAAGTTTTTAATTAAGACAAAAATAAAATGGCATTATGTAGATTTTTCGATAAGTTACAATATCCTCCAAAAACATAATATTTAAATGTAATTAAGGTTTTACACAATACGACTATCAGCACAGAATTTTCTTTTAATTATTCCGTAAAGGAGTGAAAGTTCTTGTATTTGAAATTTTGTCGTTTTTGAGGTTCTGAGATGCTTCCCATGGAAATGATTCCATTGAGCACATTGTTATCTTATTGTACCTATACCTAGAATTGTCTAAATGTAAGGACATTTTATTGATTCATCCATCAGAGATGAAAGTGAGCAGATAAAAGCTTGTTTATAATAAACCCAATAAATACATGATATTTACAAGCAAGACGCAAACTTTGCGAATACTTTGAAGGATTGATATTGTCACATAAAGCCCCGGAACGAACTAATTAAGGGCCCTTACCACGGAAAGGTAATTCAAGTTTTCAACTCAATCAGTCCTTTAATATTTGCACAAAACGAGAGTAATTTGGTTAAATGGTTTTCGTTCGAGAGTTTCTGAAGTAAGGGATATACGAGAACGAGTACGAACCGCTAAACGCTCCCTCGCGGTTTCGTTACTTTATTTGCCGACATCAAAAGTCGACAACAAATATATTATTGTAATTAAATAACTTTTAAAGAGCTTCTTAAGCTGTTTATGAAGTTGAGATAAATACAAGCGACCGGCTTTCGATTCCCTTCAGACCTTTTTATTTATAAATTATGTTACTGCTTCTGTTACGACTTACGACGGGGTCTATTGAGAACTTTTAGACTTATTGAAACTGAAGAAATATCCAAACTTTAAATTTAGAGGTGTGCGAAGGATAATCTAGAGATCTCTTCCAGTCAACCTAATAATACAGAGAGTTACCTCTTTTTTAAATTTGTGTATTTTCATGGAGAAGTAAAAAATAAAATTAATCTTCCCTCAGGGAAAGGCCGTCGGGATGCTTGTAAATTAGGACTTAAAAGTAGTAAAGTTTCCTAAAATAGAGCGTTTATAAACATACAATAGATCCGTATGTTTCTATCATAGGCTTTATTATCGAACTGCGTATTAATCCACCAATTAAAACTTTGCTTATGCAAAAACGTTCCCAAACAACTTGTTGGGGATTTTGAATGTTCTTGATTCTTTTGAATTTGGTCGGTTTACCTTCGTTTGAGTTTTGAACAAATTCCATGGAATATTGGAGTTTATTTGTTTAAATTTATGGTTTCTATACAACACTTTCCAATACATGCTAAAATGACAGAATCTGTCGAAATAGGTAAAGATTTAATAATTTTGTTTTAGGTAGTACTGGTTTCTGTATTGTAAACATATCTTTTCCGATACTAATATTTTTTTAAATAATCTGGCAACATTTTTTTGTGCTGTGAATTTAAGATCCATCATATTATATCTATTTCGCAGAGATTTTAAAATGTGAATACATATTGACTTTTTTTTATGATATATAAGGTGCAGAAGTGGCCACCGTCGCCTATGGACATCGACGTCGATGCGTTGCATCCTCGAAGATAGAGTGGGGAGGGTGAGAGAAGAAAAAATGCTGCAGTTTCCGTGGATCCTGAGCAAGAGCCCAGAGTCCACTGGGTCCGCAGCATTAATGGGATCGTCTATGACACTTAGCGGCCGGATTCGCATGCTGGTGGTCGCAAGCCAGTCGGGTAACAGATCCCCTACGACCAAGGGGGTGCTGGGTTACTCGGCTCTTACGATGCTCTCCCAGTGGCAGAGGGGAATTGTATTCTAACCCGTCCCCTCACGGGTTATACTTTTCATAAGATTCCCTATTTGAGGCACACATGAGTCTTTGAAATGATTTAGTTACCACGAAGACTAAGCTTCTTTCTTAGTGAAAGAATCCTACGTGTACGATGTGATGCTTTCGCTGCGCGAGATGAGAGAAGGATGCTGGTGATTTGAAGCTGATAATGATTACAAAAGATGTGAGACTAGTTGATGAACAAAAATTCCTTAATTTTTGGTATGATTACAATAAAATAACTAATATGGTTTGATGACAGAGGAGAAGTATAGTTGTCACCTTTACATTTTATTGCTTGGCCAGCGGTGTTCTCTTTCACGTCACTACGTGCACATTATATACCATGATATAACTTTATACTATATAATATTATGAACACTATGTATGTTATATGTTATGGTAAACTAACAAAAAACTCCATATAACATGTAAAAACCGAAACAAAATGAATAGCCTCCGTTACACAGCGCCACTTGCAAATATTTCAGCGCCTCTTCGACTTCGCGTCTCTCATTTGCTAAAACTTCCGCTGGGTGTAGACTTATAAAGAATAGATGTGACTCTTTCTGGAAATATTGATTTGGATTGCGTTACGGTTACGGTGTCTCATTGGATGGATTTCTGTTTAAATAGCTTTTAATTATAACATATAATGATAATGATATGACATATAATGAGAATAAAAAATAAATAACTTTTAAATGTTTCAAAACTTGTTTGTGTTTTACTTTTTTTTTCATTAAGAGTAAGATTTAATATAAATTAAAATCACATTTCAATCTAAATTTTACTCAAAGTAGGTCATATTATTAATTACTTTTTTTTCTCTCTCTCTATCTCTCTCTCTCTCTCTCTCGCTCAGTTAAACAACTAGGTTGTTTACTAAATTAGAATAAAAATTCTATATCTATTCAATTTGAGGAATTTGCTCGAAATCTGAGACAAGAAAATTTTAAAGTAAGTAAATAAGTTTCGCAAATATAAATCTTTCTGAATCCAATATGGCGGACGACCCAAAATGGCAGACTAGTTATGTCAATCACTTCCTAATATTCTTCACTTCACTTGAATGAAATCTATTGTATTTATGAATAATAAAAGCTTTTATTTAAGCCGTGTCTATCCCTTCGCAAGTGTACAGCGTACTCAGTGATGAATGCGCCAAGTTTGTCCGTGTCAGGGGGAAAAAATCGCGGGCCGTAACCGAACGGAAATAAGCGACCCCAACCTCTGATTGGCAGACGGGACGTGGATTTTACCAAACTAGATATTTGTTCATGAAAAAATATTTCCACGTCTTTTACAGTATATTGAGGTAGTACTTGGGAGTTGCGGTTTAAGTGTAGGTTTCCAACTCATGCTCCATAATCTCTAAGTAAACTGATCTCAATAAATGAGACTTAGACGAAATGTTCACTCTATTAAATTACTAGTCAAATTGCCTCTGATTTATCGGGGTATGAGTTTTTGATATTCTCAAAATCAATTCCCAAAATCTAACTAAACTAAGTCATATCTCCATAGAAGAAATAGATAAATCGTGACGTCAGCAATGATGACGTCATTTATCTATATCTATATCTATACTAATATTATAAAGAAGTAAGATTTGTATTTTTGTATTTTTGTATGTAACGAATAAACATAAAAACTACTGGACCGATTTCAAAAATTCTTTCACCATTAGAAAGCTACATTATCCCTGAGTAACATAGGCTATATTTATTACAAGAAAAAATTAGAAATCCTTAGGAAATCTCACGAAAACCAACCCAAGGTGCCAAAAAATTTGCCATAAAATATCTTTCATCGCATGCGCTGCAAAAAGTATTGATGATAAAACAAAAAAATGTTCTACAATATTATAGAACGTATCAATATCTACAAAAAACTCCGCGAGACCATATGTCCAACTATTGTAGTTAAGTCACTATAACTACTTTTTTACATTTTAAAAGTTGATAAAAATGCCTATCAAAATCAGACCATGTTTTCCATAACTTTGTATTAATTCTTATCCAAATAATGAAGACTGTTTCAATACCTGTTAATTACTTTTTGATTTATTGAAATCGGACATCCCAGTCAAAAGATATTACGAAATAAAAATATCAAGATAAATAAAAAATAATCCCAGACGGGCCGCCGGCGCGGTGTGGGGTGCCTCGCAGTGCAGCGAGTAACGCGGCGATAGAGGGAGCGACAGAATGCGGGAGCCAAAATGTAAAAAAAAAATTATCCACCCGTGCGAAGCCGGGACGGGCCCCTAGTAAGGTATAAAGATGAATCCCAATTTCCCTGTCACACCATAAATTGAGACCATGACGTGTTTGACAGTTCGCACATCACAAATGACGTTTACCTGGGAGTTAGTGAGTGAGTGGACAAGGGAGAAGAGTGCGAGCGAGAGAGTCGACGAGTGAGTTGGAGTGAGTGAGCTGGTATAAGGTATGAGTAGGCAATAGGTATAGATATTTTAGTGACATAAAACAGATCGAGTCGTGGAAGCAATTCGGCGGCATTTACGATTCAAGAGCCCACTTTAACACCCTGTACGTATTTACAGGGTGATGACGCTATAAACCTCACATAATATCGGTAAACGTTTGACGAGTAATCTCGTCATAAAAATGCAAGGAAACGAACGAATTACATGTTTTAGAATCGATTTTATTTGTTACTTCTTGTTGGATGATAATATTTTAAGGATATTTATCCCACTGACTTAACTGACTATTTTATTTATGACTAGCTATTACCCGTAACTTCGTTTACGATATTGACCTATGAGGTAGTCATACTAACTTTGCACTCCACGTTTACCCCCTTAAGGGATGATTTTCGAAAAATATTTTACGTGTTTCATAATTATCAGTGAAAAACCTTCATAATAATTAATATCATTCAAGTAACTTCAAAAACGACAAAGTTTCATACTAACTTTGAAACCCTGTTTTACCCCCTTAGGAGGTGTGTTTTCAAAAATTCTTTCTTAGTGCTCCCCTGCGTTATAAAAGGAACTCTTTTGCAAAATTTCAAGTTTCTAACCCTTATAGTTTAGGCGTTGACATGTCAGTCAGTCAGCTTCTCCTTCTATATATATAGATAGATATGTAAATTTTTTTATTGTAGTTTTTTTTACTGAAAACTAAAATTCGAGTCTCCCCCTTATTAAACCTTTTAAAATTCTTCTTCTTAGATTAGACTTAGATCTTATTTACTCTACATATAACCTTCTTCCATATCTACCAAGTGTTTTCATACAGTTAAATAATATTTAATTAAAAAGTATATTTACTTGTTAACTGAACGCAACGTCAGCAACAAACTGAGCGAGTGAAAAAGTTTAAATTATTTGTAATAGAATTTTAATGAAAATGTAAAATGAAATGTAAATCAACGCTACAATATTCTTCAAGTCCGACGTTATCGCGGAAATTTGCATGCTACCTTAATAAGCTGCCTCTTATCGTCGCTAGAGGTCTTCGACACGTGAGCTGCCTGGATTCTATATAGTTATTAAAATTAATTATTGAATTATAATGTTTAACTACCCTACGAGCTAACATACACCAATGCCCGCAAGGTAAAACAAGACGTATAGGTAGCGATAGCTGTTGTGGACGACAGACATCGCTGGGTTGCACCTATTCGAGTTAATCATAAAGTAATCAATGTAAACTATTCGTGTTTTATTCTGAGTATAATTTGAGCGTGGTAATAATCGGTTAATAATATCTTGTCAATTATTTTTGTGATGTATCAAGTAGTATAACATCGCCTTTTGTATATTTAAAAAAAACATTGGAATTTCAAACGTTAAACCTGCCGGAAATAATTTTAAAAACACTCGTTCTTTTCAATTTTATATTTTTTCCAAACCTCAATTTAAAACGAATTTCCATATTGTGTACACCAGAAACATGCGTCGTACTCCATTTCAGTTGCAAAAGTTCCCAACATTACTTTTAATCAATTCACGGGCAACAAACTTTCCGCGTTCACATTACGGAAAAGATTATTCAATTTGAATAACTCTAAAAAGCGACGTCGACCGAAAAAGACGAAACCTGTGTATTTTTCAAACAACCAGAGCAAAAGTTGTTGCGGAACGGATCTCCGCCTTTTCCTACCATCTGAATTGCAAATGGCGACGCGATGACGGCTTTATATAAAACTAAAAGTGTCGGGCGAACTTCAGATTAAACTTCCCCCGCAGGTATAGAAACAAAAACCTCACTTACAATTATGATAATTCCGGTCGCATCTCTGGATTGAATTTGCATGGCTATCCATGGTTATGTCAACTGAGCTACCTGCCGGATGAATAATGTAGTCGCCACTTACCTGGTTTATTAACATATTTATTAATAAAATAAATAGGAGACGTCCGCTCGCCGTCGCGTCTCTGCAGCGAGTGCCCGCTCGCGGTGTTGACACAGCGATCTGCGGAATCCCTCAAACTTGGACTACCTGCCGCTGCCGCCTCCCGAGCATACACCGTCTAATATATGGCATTCGTTAAATAAATTGAGTTAGAGCATTCAACGTTCACTCAAACAATGTGTACTGAATTAACGCAAATATTGTGAATACGAAGTTTATTTAGTCGGTCCAAAATGTAAACGGTTAATATTTTAAATATATTTTCACCGTTCCACCACTTTTATGGAGTTTATTTAAACTTCTAGGTATTTAAATTAATATATTTAAATAAGGTCAATACCTATACTGCAATAGAGGCTTTAAACAAATTTATTTTAAAATATCGTTTTTACGCCAGTAAAATCTAATTTGAATATAAAACACAATAATTCATAGTTGTTAACGTATTTAGCCTGAATTATTACATACAAGGAGAGCACCCCAGGCACCTTTCGAGCTTTCGCTAAGCACTTATTCCATAAAAGAATTGCCATGCATACAAAATTTAATCTTAGTAGTCTCGGATACGGCAGTTACCTTTTTATATCAGCTTTAAATCATTAGATTTCCCCGCGGCATTCGCTATGAAAGCCTAACAACAGGGGAGGTGCACTTCTATCGTAAATTTTGTACATTGCTAAATTAAATACGTGGTTTGCAGGTGAATTTAAGCAACTGACTGTCTTAAAAATGTTACTTCTCTCTGCTATATCTATATTTGTTCTTTATATTTCATGATTCTTTGCGATATGAAGCTGCAACTCGTATATTTATCTTTCTTTCCATGATTATATTGATATATCTTGACTCAGTCTTTGGTTCAATGATAGATAACTTAAAGCCTTAAAACATTGACTTGTAAATTTGATGAATAATTGTCGTTGAAGTACAAAATGTACCTAAGCCAAAATTCTTGACTATTTTTTGATACCTTTTGATTTATATTAATACCTGAATGAAAGCCTGAAAAAAGAAAGCCTTAATATGACCTCATACCCAAAGCGACAATTCAAAATTGAGCTCATCAAAATCCTTTACATAGAAGATCCTCATTAACGCAAGAGTTATTGCGTTTACATTACAAACCACTAGTTGGCGTCCCATTAATATGCGGCGCAAAATTAAATCACAAGACATACATTCACAGTTTCTCACCTAACTACTGAATGAATAAACAGGGTGTCCATATTTAATCGTGGCATCGGCTTAATGCGGGTATATATGCATAATTCAGAAACTTGCTGCTTGCTGTATAATGTCATCTTTGCGGAAAAACCTTTGAGAAGTTCAAGGTCTTGAATGTTGGAAATTTAGCATTGTCTTCAGTATTTTATGTTTGGAATATAAAATAAAATATTTCATTAGAAATTAGTCCATGTAAAGATCAATTCCATGTTCACAAAGTTTAAGTATTCAGACTGTTTTGGAGATTTGTTGAAACATTAATTTTATGCATTCTCAAATTATTTCTCTTCTACGTCTTTAAAATCGTCAAATTTCAACCCGTCGGGGTTTCATCTGGCTACGATTTGCCACGTTTAATTAAGTTTAATTTAAAATTGTAATTGCTATATCGAAACAACACTATATCACTTATCGCTATATTTTACATTTTAATTTTTAACACCAACGTTATTTATATATGACTTATTGCCAAAGACATAAACGGTAACACTGCTCCACATGCACTTCACCCCCACGTCGATAGATGGCGTACGAACACACTTATTAGTTTAGTTTATATTCTTAAATATTTGTTTGCGATAAAACATAGTCTATGTCCTTCCCCATATGCTCTAATCTATTTTTGTATAAAATTTCATTGAAATTCGTTTAGTGATTAAAGCGTAGCGTAACAGAAAAGACAGACCATCTATCCGTCAATAGATGGCGTAAAAAGTATAATAAACCGCAGTTTCGTATCTTTAGTTTGTATGATTAAGTATTAAATACGTTTCTTAAGAAATTATAATATTAGTTAGGATAGGAGTTTGAACTTTTCTATAAAATCTGTCACGTCTCTGGCAGTCGACTGTGGGCGGCACCGCACGTACATGTAATAAATATATTCGCGGCTTTATGAACTTTCTTCTTTATGACTTAATCAATTTAGCTATATTTATGGTAGCTGCTTTTTCGCAAGCTTTGTTTGGGGCCTCTTTTAGATTTTCTGGCAATTTTTTGACCAAAAGCACTGTTGCTCTGAATGACGAGCGTAAAAAGTTATAATTTTAGTAAAATAGTAGTCTAAAAATCCATTACGGTTTAAAGTAAAAATTTAATTCTTTATTATGAGTATAATAAGGAGAAAACACTTGAAGAAAATTGTTTATAATCTTTTAATAATATTACTAAGTTATATAATCTTATACATAAAAATTTCGTGTTATAGTGATTGTAATCAAACTCCTCCGAAACGGCTTGACCAATTTTTATAAAAAAATTTGTGTATGTTTGGTTGCTTTGAGAATAGGATGAAAGCTATTTTAATAACCTAAAAATATAAGGTGATAAGGGTGCTCCACTAGAAATAATTTTAATGACAAAACAACGATTGCCAGGTCAGCTAGTTTATTATAATACGCGTGTATAAGAATGTTATATTATATAATAATTGTTTTATTGAAAATAGTTTACTTCTACATCAAACTACTTGTACCTCAAATATGCTTTAAATATAAACAATAACTAAAGCTATTTTCTTAAATAATGTTCAAATAACAGAGTAAAATTAGTCTGCGAGCAACACGATCTTCTAATAATAATTTCTTTAGTTATAGTTTACAGAATCTATAAAGTTTATTATTCTGAATATTATAACCTAGACAAGTACGCGAGGGTGACATTCAAACCTTTGCAGATCTTTGTTTTCATCCAAATATTTATACTAAATAAGATTTTAAACATTTTGTCAGTACTCAAATGAATTTCAGAAATGTTCAGAGCAAGACTTGTAAAAAAATATAAGTTTAAACATGAAGAACATAATAAAAACTATAATAAATAAAGAAGACTGAAGGATTAGAATTATTGATTAGTTTGACATTTGACTGATGAAAGTTTAACAAGTAATAATAATTAACAAAGATTATTTGAGAGAAACTGACAAGTAACAAATATCGATAAATTACAAAGACTAACAAATAAGGAAGACTAAATAATAAAAAACTTTGGCAAAGAATGACCTACTGGCAATTAACAAAGATTGACAAGAAATAAAGGCTGATAAATAAACAAATACAAGTAACTTTATAAGTAAGAACATTTGACAAGTAAAAAAACTGGCAAAGCTTGAAAAGTAAAAAGAAATTCAACGAGATGAACAAAGGTTAATTAATAAGAAAGACTATCTGGTTAAAAAGCCTTAAAAAGAGGAAATGAGAATATTTGACGAGTAAGAAATTCTGACTAGTTAGTATAGATATAAAATGTGACAATCAAAGAAGACTGACAACTAGGATCGACGGATAGTAAAACAAAGACTGATAAGTAATAAGACTGTTTGACAAGTCAGAAATACTAATGAGTAAAAGAGACTGGCAAAGTTTGACAAGAAAATACAACGGCTAATTAATAAGAAAGACGGTCTAGTAAAAAAGTCTGACAAAAAAGAAATAAGAAAATTTGACGAGTAGTTAGTCTGACTAGTAAAGAAGACTGACAAGTAAAATCTAACTGGTTTGAATGAGTAATGTAAAAACATCGTGATTTTAGTCAAATTTATGGATATAATTTTCAAATATCCTCCTTTTATAGAGCTTTATCGCCATACAATTTATAGGTAAACATCAAAGTTAGACTCACGTGATGGTGTTTGCTCTACAAACGCGAGTTATATTGGATTCATGCTTTTTATGCAAAAAAATATAAATATTACTTCCGTAGGTTAGAGTGTTTGTCAAATATTGCTGTTGCTCATCACCATCATATGGATCACAAACAAATTATGTACTGAACCGATAAATAACTTAACATTATGAACTCTTACAATTACGACGGAACCCAATTAGTGCCTTGGACTTATGACCAAGGTGTAACCTACAACATGAAGAGCTCTTCAACACAAGTGCACGCTAAGACACACACTCAAACGACAATATCAACATGTAATCTAGATAGAAGCCGAGCAGTGCCTGGGGCTTGACCTAGGAGCAGGTTTAAAGACGTCTTTTATAACTATTAACTCTCACCATCACCGATCGACCTCTCTACCGAATATTGAAATAATAAAGTACATTAGTCACGTGCTCCTCGATAACGGAAGTAAAATACCAGAGAGACTGCTCTAATCTATCGCACTAACGTTTATATATTGTCTACCAGATGGTATACTGTTCATTACATAAAATAATCTACCCGCTAATACTACTTGCTAACATGCAATACTCGCCTATACTGCTCTGTTTAAACCTAAGGTTAAGCTAACCTAAGCCTAATTAATGCGCCGACAATTATATTTAAAAATTATTGACTGACTGATATGTCATTGAACATTAAGAAAGAGTTTTTAGATTATTTAACTCCTAAGGTAGTAAAAAGGGGGATAAAAGTATGTAGGAAAGTTTGACTTTTTGAACCCGTTATGTTGCCATAGTAACAATTACTATGACGCAAGTAAGAGTTGATACGTTAAATAAATTTATTTAATGTACAAATAAAAGAGGCAAATGGACCCGCATTGGTGTTTCTTTATTTAACCAAAGTTTTACATTACCTGAGCAAATCCGTTCCGCAAACATTTCAATCTACCCGCACACATCGATTACGTAAGTAGTACAGTTAGCAACGCTGTTGATAACTTTTATTAGCGAGTAATTCCGTTTGTTTTATTTCAAGTATGCCCACGTGTAGACAATATATTATAAAATAGCAAGTGGTGTATTTTGCACAGTATAATGTGGAGTCCCAGCATTAAGACACCATACCATCTGTACAGTATCAAAGGGTACCAGGCGAGCTTCGTTTGAAAACTGTCACAAATCTATCGGAACAGAAGTTATATATTATCTTGTTATACATGTCAGAGGAGAGAGCCGAATTGAATGAATGAATTAATCAAAACTTACGATTCTGTAGTTTTTGAACAGTATTCCAGGCAGTGCCTTGGACTTGTGACCAAGGTGTAGGCTTAAGGATATCCTTTAAATGATCATAACACTCACCTCCACTGCCTGGTCTCTGGTCCTGGTCCTGTTCTGTTTGTCTTAGGATAAGGCTAACCTAACCTGACATAAACCTAACCTAAGGCTGACCTAACCTTAACCTAACCTAAGGTTGTGTTAACACATCAAAATACAATGTAAGGACTAACAACATGCCCCCTTTATTACTATCCTCCCCCACCTATACCCCGACATACATAATTGAAATAATATAAAAGCAACTACTCACGAATACAAAGTTATGAGAGTGTTGCTAACTAAAGGAAATTATGACATGCAATCTAAACCAAAACCGAGTAGTACCTGATGCTAGGTACCCAAGAGCATTTTTAAAGGCCTTATTAAACTCTCACCTGCACTGCTAGAGCACCCTGCTTAATATTAAAATAATAAGGTAAATCACTCTAGTGTTCCTCGATAACGGAGACATTGCTACGACACTCAACAACATTACACTATTAGTCAGACTACTTTAATGTTCATCGTGTGAAAGCACTTTACAGACTGGCTCAATTCTACCGGAACAGAGGTTATATACTCGTGGGTATGCTTGAAATAATTGTTAGCACCGTTTGTAAACAACTATTCGCGGGTAGTTCATTTTATCTTATTTCGAGTAGACAATATATAACCTTTATTCCGATAGTATTGAGTCAGTTCGTCAAGTAGTGTCGGTTTATACATATTACAGTGAGTGATATATATTAGAGTGAGACTAATAGTGTAGTATTGTTAGGTGGCGTGGTGCTATCCCTCCGTTATCATAGCACACGAATACAAAGTTGTCAACAGTGTTCCTAACTAGATGAATATAGATTTGGATTTTAAATGAAAATTATAACCTAATTGCGCTACTATGCTCAAGCATGTAAACTCCGTGGTCGGGTAGGAAATAAAAATGCATACAGCATTCGCAGTAAGCTCTTTCGGTAATTGCGGTCGTCATCTGACCCACTTTAACAAAAGCTTTACGTTTTTACAAATTACTACTATTCCTCTATACAGGATTGTCGAAAATGAATCAAGTTATTTTCAGTTAATCCCAAATCGACCTAATTCCAGTGTTTCATAATTTTAATTCAGCAGAAAATTATCGTACATGTAGTGAACAGCGCCAAAATAAAAAAAAAAATTTCGAGTAAGTATATATAAAAAGTTTCTTCGTTAGACATAACAAAAACCTAAAACTCAAAAAATTTTCGTTTTTTAAAGCCCTGTAACTATTTTCTTATACGTTTCAGCGAAAAAATGAGAGAGACCTTTTTTGAGAATTTAATTTCCTACAAGATAACGAAAAGGGAATTTTGAAAAAAAAATTTTCGACCATTTACAATGAAAATATAGAAAAAAGATTTTTTTTTTCAATGTATTTTAAATGGGAAAGGCCACTCCCCTATGCGCCAGCTCAATTTTCTAAATATCAAGCTCATCTTATAGGAGCGTTTTTTATGTCTAACAAAGAAACTTAATGTACTTACTCAAATTTGTTTTTTTCTGACGCAGTCTAATATGTATGTATGTTTGTAGTTATTTTTTTGTATTTGATATCATTTTTAGCGTAATAATGATAGTGATCAATCAATCAACTCGATCAATACCTTAAATGGCTCTCGTTAGATGTCTGGGTCAAGGACCTGATGCAGAAGGCGTTATAACAGATATTAAAAATAGTAATAAATTGTCTTATTTTTAGAAAAAAGATAACATTACATATGTTCAAAGTAAATTAAAGTATTTTTTATTATTTTATAAGTTTAAAATAACGTCGACTTATTGTTCTATTTCTGCCTCAAAAATAGCTAAAAATATAATGATAACTAAATGCTAACTCAAATAATAACGTGATAACTTGCAATTAAGTATGATTTTAGTTAAATACTGAAATAGTAATTATTTGCGTTACTGGTGTTACACACGGGCAGGACATGGCAGCGCTGACGTTTTTATACATTAAATGTTTTTACTTTTATTTATAGACATTTTTAGCATGCAACTATTTTATTTATAGGTATTTTTAGAAGGTTATTTAAAGAAACTAGCTGTTTAACATTTTCTAGATAAATAATAATATTATAAGAAGCTGTAGAGGACGACACCACTGCTAGTTCAATTCTGAGCTAACTTTCGCTTGGGGCAGGTTTTGACCGGTTTACCTGGGTTCGACTAATGTGATTTACTTTTTAGATTATCGTACAGAATTCATCTTTATCTTTCAGAACAAAAAATAATACAATCCAAAGTTATTTTGATGTTTGAGTAATCTAACCGCACCACTTGACGTGCTTTTTTTTTCAATATTTTAAAATCTAAATCATGCTATTTAGAATTCTGCCTGTCTCAAAGTCTGACATAGTTTGCAATGAATCCGCTGCGACGATCATTTTTTAATTCTTCATTGTCAACTAGTGTCTCCAGCCATCTATGTGTTTTGTTCTGTACGTCAATATTTTCAAGCTTTCCCATACTCATCATTAATTGCTTCAATATTACAAACAGAACGATCTCAAAGAAAAATCAAATAATTTTAAAATAAAAAATTGAATTTGAAGTTTCTTACCAAAACATCAAGTATTACTTATGGGGTACGGAAATAATATTAGTATATCTTTCATTCACTCAACTGTTCAGTATAAAGGAAATTGTATTTGTATATTTAAAAATGTAACAAAACAAGTATGACGTGGAACTATTTGAATCAGAAAGGCTTGTAGCAGCGGTCAAGCTACGAACGCTACGGATGCTACGAGTAAGCTACGGCAAACTTTGTAGCACATGAGCTACAAAATTCAATAGTAAATTCGTAATGTAGACGGATGGCGAGTGACGTAGCGGGTGGCGTAGCGGTGGCGTAGCGGGTGGCGTTGCTTTCTGACCTGCTATATAAATCATGGTAGTTGTAAACAAGCCGCCAAATCTGTGCTGTTTTCTCTACTTGTGTTTCAACGTAAAAAGCGTCAACATTTGTTGTATATGTTACCATGGTACGTGTATTTTAAATGAAATTAATATTAACTAAGATTTAGGAAGGATATCATACTGCTGTAGTAAGAAGATGACAGGGAATAATATCTATTATTTTACAGCAAAATATATATTCTAGATAACAAGTAGTAAATGGGACTTTTATTCAAAGATCTTATTTACAGATGTTCTCGATATAATTACTAACTCATTATCCACCGATCTACCTCCCTGCACAATATTAAATTAAATTAAATATAGTATTAATAACTCCGTAATCCTACGATGTACTATTAGTACTTTGGACAATGTTTGTTGTATTAAATGACTTTTTTTTCAAAAATATCCAATAGCTTTGCTCACTTCATGAATTCATGTTATGTAATAGACATGCTCAACTTTATACAAAGTTAATTCTATGAGATCAATGTTAATCAGAGTTTATGTTATCGAGCCTGTGGGAATATTACAAGTTTTGTAGGCAACACCGTTTATAAAGTAGTATTAGCAGGTAGATAATTTTATATTATGTCAAATATACCAATGTGAGGACCTTTAGTGGGATAGATTAGTCTCAGTCTCTCTGGTAACCGCGCAGTGTACATAGAAGTTAGTGTTATAGTGTCGTGGTGAAGGTCACCCTTCTTGAGGTAAGTTTACTGTATCTATTGTAGTTAGCGAGGTCGAATGATGGAGGTGAGAGCTAATATATTATGTAAGAGCACTGCTTGCCTTAAGCTTTGCTGTGCAGTAATGGGTGTCATATCTCTCTCGTTGACAGTATTTGAATCAAATCACAAAAGCTAATCCTGTGTAAATAAAAAATAGGTCTATATAGGTCACAGAGACAAAACGTAATAAAGCTTAATAAGTCGGTATAAGTACTAAGTGTATATTAAAGGTTGATATTATTCCAGTTCATTATTCACCAGCGCAATAACTGTCGGTGTATTGTGTCAGTTTTGTGTTGTGTATCATCGACGTCGGAGATTGCTATCTTTTGGGTTATTACTGTTTCTGATGTTATTACAACAATATTAACTTTACTTTATATATACTAGTCGACCCATCCTGGATTCGCACGGTTGCCATTTACTACATGACATACATTTCATCCCCTTATATAACCCCTACAAGCCTTTTTTGCCATAAATCGTAGCAATTGTCCTTTACCAAGCCTTAGTCTGTCCAAATTTTATCAAAATCAGTCATCGTGAAACCGTCACAGACTGACAGACTAAAAATAATGTGAGTTATATACTTGTCTCTTTCTAAAAAAAACTGTTTTAATATTTTTTTTTTGAAATTTTTGTAGCATTTGAGATAACGATAGAGGATAATACCTACTACAGCACATCAGTATGTACAATTTTTGTGATGATGGTGATTATTCTTATCCTTGAAATAATCAAAACTCCATCCACTGCTCAACCTCCTCCTTCCTCATTAATATAGAACAAACGTGATCCTCGATATTGAGGACCTAGCACTAAGACACTAAACTACACAACTACTTTAGACAACGTTTAGTATTTGAAATCACGTAGCAGAGTGCTTCAAATTATCTGAAAATAAGGAAAACTAATACAAATCTGTTTATAGAATATATAATCTATTTTCACAGCTAATACACTAATATATTGTTGCCGCTGGAGGCCAATACTAATCATAGTCGAATATTGAGTAAACTGCATTTCACATTCAGAAATAAACGCCTATGTTTCTATCAATGTCACAATAACGGGAATGCAGAAATGTTCATATAAACAGCGCTACTACTATAAATCACTTTAAAATTATCATTTACTGTAGTCGATAGCGTGTAATTCACTCGAATAGTTTCCATATCTCTTGTATTGCCGTCGCGTTGCCATCTCGAAAATATAGTGAGAAGAGAAGAATGCTACGGTTCTAGTGGACTCCTACACTCCTGTAAGATGGGAGAGGGAAGAGGTAGATTTGGCCCACATGCGACGCGGTCAGAACGCGTCAATGACACTTGGCAGTCCGAGTCTTGGCGGTCGCAAGCCAATCGGGGAACAGATCCCCTACCACCCCTGGGTTACTCGGCTCTTACAATATGATCTCCCAGCGGCAGAAAGGAATTGTATAATTTTAACGATTTCGCTGTCTTAAAAAAAACAGACAATTTGGATATTTTTAATAGCCAACTTCTCAGGCAAATCCTATCGCCAATCTACCCAAGCTTTCCCCCTTCTCTTTCTATGGGAAAATAAACCTACAAAATACTATCTTGTTTACATAAACAGGCATATACATTCCACCACTTCTATAGAAACTTGATATTATTTAAGGTTTTTAAGTAAAATACTTTTTTTAAAGTAGTGATTTTTGGTGTTTTAATTTTTTTAATAATATTTTAAAGTTTTGCACTAATGCGATTAAGACGAATATTTGTCATACTTTTGTTATATTATCATAAATCATACGCAACCGTTTCTCAGTAACGTGAGGTATTGATGCTTATGCTCTCCTCGCTAGCGAGTATAGTATAGTATAAACACGTAGTAGCGGTACAGCAAGACGACAGAAGCGTCGTGCTGAAAGGTAAAGTGCTGCGTATTCAACGATAGAACGAAATAGACTGTGACTGAATACTTTATATTTAAAATATTACGTTATTAGTGTACAATGCTTTCTCAAAATATATTTACTAGAAAAATCTTTCTTTTTGTTACATTTATTTAATTTTTTTAGTCTTCTAGTATTTATTTATTAACAATTAAAACTGAAAGACTAGCGCTACTATACTTTATACCACACTCACATGATACCAAAAACACTTTACCTACACATTATATTCCTAACTAATCGATCTACCCCGGCTTTGCTCGGGTGCAAATTTATAACATACAATACTTACATTTATTAAAAAAAAACATTTAATTTTAAATACATTGTTGCTAAATGAAAATATTCAGGCGCTTACGACGGTTAAAATTTCATTGTTTACCCGCGGAAACCGAGAGGTTTTCCGGGATAAAAAGTAGTATATGTGTTTATCCAGGTGAAGAAGTATCCGTGTGCCATATTTCATCGAAATCTGTTCAGCCGTTTTGCCGTGATTGAATAATAAACATCTAAACATTTACACATCCAAATATACAAACGTTCACATTAATAATATTAGTGAGATTATTTCATAATTAACTTAAGGCGTTGTAACCCGGCGATGTCCGTCATCCACAGAAGCCATATTCAATGAAAACGATGATGTAGCTTCAGTAGCAACAACCTGGTTAAAGTGCCATATAATATTCCATAAACAAGGTTTCCAGAAATAGCTCAGTAAATACAGTTAGTAAGTCGACAGCTCGATACTTACAATCAATAATGCAACACAATCGATACGCGCATACTACTATAGTACCCGTATTTTCTCGTAGAATTGTATAATACACAGATACTTTAATCGTTGAATTATCATAAAGAATATTTTTTATCCCGGAAAAAAGGCATTGTTCCCGTTTAATAGAATCGTAGGTTAGTACAAAAAACTGAAGGTGAAAATGAAAAATTGAATTTCTACAGGACTCCATCAGGATGCCATCGGTACATGGTGAACATTCCTTGGATACCTTTGTTATTCGCACTGCGAAGATGTGGAATCTGCCGGAGTCTGTATTTCCTGAAAAGTACAATGTTGGTGCTTTCTAATGTAGAGTGAACAGGTTAAGGTCCTTCTAGGAAAGCTTGCTCCATCCTAGACTGTGTCGCGTTTAAGTCAAGCAGGACGAGGCTAATTATGACATAATTTCCTCAAGTTTAAAAATGTTCATTCATTCATTCATACTCTATCCGCAACTATGAATCATATATCTCTCAACGTTAAGGCAGCGTTCGTAAGAAACGTTTTCGTTCGACCGTTTTTCGTTCGACTTACTGCAGCAAATCTGACTACCACGAAAAAGCCTTTTAATTTTTCGGGTTAATATATAGCCTATGACACTCACAAATAATGTGGCTTTCTATTGGTAAAAGTATTTTCAAAATCGATTTAGTAGATCCAGAGATAACCCCCTACAATCTCTCAAACTTTACTTCTTTATAACACTAGTGTAGACTAGCAACATTATTGATTGCGTTTGACTGGCTGGTAATTTCAAGTGGTTGATCACCAAATACCCCTACTCTTGGCAGTTTGACGAGTAATTTCATAGACTATATTGAACACGAGAGTTTAAATATAATAAAATAGATTTTTTAGGCTCAAGACTCAAACCCCAGGAACTGCTTGACTTTCTATCTAGTGTATGTTATTACTGTCATATTGTTTATGAACAAACCATGGAAGGTGTTGCTAGTATAGAATAATCTGAAACTTGATTAACCTATATAAAAGCACTCACGAGTTCTAACTACATTTTATTTCTTCGGTCTTGTTTGGAGCGCTGGAAAATTGTTTTAATTTTATACAAGAGAAAGTGTATTTTACTTGATTGTTAGTTGATGTCTATAGCTTCCAAGAAAATGTATTAATATTAGACTTCCATTTTGTTCTATTAACATTGATGACGTCATATAACAATAATTGTTAGTACTTATTCCATACATTACATTATTTCTTTCATAGGACATCTTTCTTTTCCAAATTCCCAATTTGTATCCTCCTTACAATAAATACTTTCTTAAATTTAACGTCACATTTCTTTTACGCGGGAAACGTTCTAATTGGCCAAAAGAATATCGCTCGTTTGTCATTGGCCAATCAGTTCGAACTAATGTTGCCACTAGAGAAAATATTAAATTATTGCAGTTGCTAAGTATTTTTTTTTATTTTTCTTGAGTATTTATTTATCTGAAATTCATTTATCAAAATAATTTCACTATTCGACCCCCGCGACTTCGTCCGCGTGATGCTCCGCTCCTATTGGTCTCAGCATGATGATTTAGCCTATAGCCTTCCTTGATAAATAACCTATCTAAAACTGAGATTTTTGAGAAAGAAAGAATTTTTTAAATGAGAAAGAATTTTAAATGAGAAAGAATTTTTAACTGAGAAAGAATTTTTTAAATCGGACCAGTAGTTCCTGAGATTAGCGCGTTCAAACAAACAAACAAATTCTTCAGAAAACCTTCTTGAAAAATTCAGTTCATTTCTCTGTCAAGCTAAGACGTTTTCTGGGATAAAAAGTAGCCTATGTGTTAATTTAGGTTATAAAGTATCTGTACGGAAAATTTTATTGAAATCCGTTCAGCCGTTTATGCGTGAATGAGTAACAAACATATAAACATACAAAGTTTAATATTTACAATATTAGTAAGTTGAATCTATACTATTAACGTTAAATCAAAGTTATCTTTATTAGATTTGTTTTATCCCGGTATAAAATATATTTTTTATCTGTAATTTTTTCACAGAACGATATCGTCACGTTTCGCTCAAATTGCTCGTCTACGTTCAATCTTTGTATAATCATTTCAATTTATTGTATTCAAAGATTTTTAGAAACTTTATTATTTTTATCATCACCTAATACTTTTTTAATATTATTTCTTGTATTCTCTGGCTTTTGAAATGCCTTCTAGTGGAATATGAATTAAATAATTCGCCCAGTCTCCGTTTGACCAAAACATGTTTATATGACCATAACTTTTTTCCTGACTTCCTATTAAAATGAAATTATTTCAGATAATCTGGCTTATGAACTTCTAAAACACTATCTTTAACTATAAGTCAGTGTTATTTTTACGTAATTTTTGTACATAGAGATAATGAATAGACATAAAAGTAATATCCGCTACTTCTTCGCACAATAATAATATTAAAAAGAAAATACAACTCATGTAAAACCGGGTATTGGTTAGGTTTTTTAAAGCACATGTTGAATCTCACACAACACTAACATAATCAAGTATTAATACGCCAAGTCACCTCGGCGTAGCGGAGAACATTCATTATACAAATAACACGCTCAAATAAAAAGGGTGAAACATTCTTTGTGATTACAGTTCTGGATAGAACTTTTTAATTATACCATACAATTTTAAAAATACTCGGTAACTTATATGCTCTGCGTCAATATTTTAATTTTTCATAGATTAAATAATAAGATAATGTGAGAATTAGACATAACTAGACTTAGTTATTGAAGTCGAGCAGTGCAGGCAATGTTTTTGCATAGTAAAGCGACATCTTCTAAACTGCATGTTAATATTGTTTTTAGATAGTTAAAATCTAGAGTTTTTTTTTTACTAGGCCGACAAACAAGCGTATAGCTCACCCGATGGTAAGCGATTACCGTAGCTTATAGACGTCTGCAACACCAGAAGCATCGCAAGCGCGTTGCCGACCCTATCCCCAATTCTCCCCAGGAGCTCTGGTCACCATACTCACCAACAGGAACACAACACTGCTTTAGAGTAGTGTTATTTAGCTGTGACCTTCTGTAAGGTTGGGCTGCTCCATATTTGAGCAGGAAATTTCCCAGAGTAGATGAAGTTAAGAAAACGTTTTCAAATAATCAACCGTTTTTTCAATAAAAAATAATATAAAATACTTTTTGTTTTTTGTTAAATGAGCACATGTCATTTCATCAATATTGATTCAGCAATATGAGAGCGGTAAAGCTATCACATAAAATAATATTAAATAGAACGATAATATTAAAATTTTATTACATAATTCTAAAATACTAATTGAGAAGTGTATTTTTTTACCTTTTCATCACATTTAATATTCATAGATAAAGTGAATACACGGAACAGAAACTCTTGGAAGTGATATAGATGTAAATGTCAGTTGAATTACTCAGAAAGTGTTGACATTCTGAAAAGTATATTAAGGTTATTATATGTCGGGGATTTTAAAACGTTGTGAAAGGAAATGGAAGCAGGAAGATGGGGAATATTGGGGAACACTAAAAGGGGGTGATGGTATTGAATGGAATATTGGGTAAACGCAACGTAGATACTCCTATTGAACCGATAAATGATCAAATATGATCTCTAACAATTACGAGAGAAAACTAAGCAGTGCCTTGGACTTGTGACCAAGGTGTAGGCTTAAGGACGTCCTTTAAATGATCATAACACTCGCTTCCACTGCTCAGGCTCTCTGTTTAAACGCACATAAACCGAATCTAACACAAGGCTAACCTAACCTAAGGCTAACCTAAACTAACATTGTGTTTACTTAACCACGTGGCAAGTACATTGTAAGGACTTACGTGACCTTAGTTGGACAGCACTTCCACACTACACTGCACTTGACACTATCACTATCACTAGCACTACTTAGATGATGTTCACTTCTTGAGAGACCGCGCACGACTAAGACTTCAGTTAGACTGTCGATCGCATATAAAGGGTCGAGGGTAGAGACTGTCAAAACAACGGAAGTGACTACTACCCTACTCCAACGCCACAGATAACGATTCGATTAATCGATAATCTTTTACTTATTCTCCGACATATATATATATAAAATTGTTCTTCCCTTTCTGTCGGCATCACGCGTGGACGATTGGACTGATTTCGCTGATTCTTTTTTTTTGTATCTGTTATTGCCAGGAGAAAATTCTTATGTAAGAAAAAAATAAAAAATTTGTGCGGATAATTAGAAAATTTAAGAAAACTAACGACCATATTCATTTTTCTTCTGTAACTTTATCGCTTTTGATAGTATACACTTGTCTAATGTCACTGGCATCCCCCCTCGGTTATGTGCATCGTTGAGAGTCCCACATAACCCCTTTAAGGGGTATAAGTAAATGCAATACCCACAAAAAAAATCTTTGAATCTATGTTTTTCAAATCATATTTCATACACGGAGGATAGATTATTAAATAGTCATAGTTTAGAGGAATACAAGAAGCTTGAATTAAATTAAACATTAATATCAATTATTTTATCCAATTGTTAGTAACACCGTTTATTAATTAGTATTCGCGGGTATTTTGTTGTATCTCTGGTGTTGTCGTGCAATGTACATAGAAGTTAGTGTTATAGTGTCGTGGTTAAGGTCACCCTTCTTGAGGTCCACGTAAGTTAACTTTATTATCTACTGTAGTTAACGTTCGGGCTGCGAATGGGAACGTTATGATTGTATATATTGCTAAGTATATGAGAGAGATATACGATACCCATTACTGTACTGCAATATGTATACACATGCAAATTAGACTGAGGCGAGCGGTGCCTGGAGCTTGAGACCCAGCACTTTCATAATATATTAACTCTCACCTCCACCATTTGACCTCGCTAACGACAATAGATAATAAAGTAAACTTACATGGACCTCGAGAAGGGTAACCTTAATCACAACACTATAACACTAACTTCCATGTTCACTGCACGAAAACACCAGAGTGACTGAGACTAATCTATCGGACTAAAGGTTATATATTGTCTTCACGTTAGTATACTTGAAATAATATAAAATGATCTACCCGCTACTACTACTTTATAGACAGTGTTGCTAACAATATGACCATAATGTGATACCATTTCCAAACGTTTTTTATATCTATTGATATATGAACATGTACAACTATTGGACATTCGATTCGTGAACGAAATAGTCTAGAATGTTCACAGAATAGTAATTAAGGTTCAATTAATAGAAATATCAAATAATAGTGTAGCGCCGATATTCTTGTACATTACTCTGTTTTACAATAGTTAAGTTTTTCAAGTTGTTTTTTTATGAATTTCGCTCGCTACGTATTATTGATTTTGAAGATGAAAATTACACGTCATTCATAATAAATTTGAAAGAAACTTTGGGACTAAAGTTTGGGAAAGGATATAGGCTAGGTTTTATCGCGGAAAAAAGGCTTGAAAAGTTTTAAATATTGCTATATATATTATGATGAAAATTTAAACCTAATTATACATGGCAAATGGCATCCGGATGAAGCCGGTGTGGATCAACTAGTATACTTTATAAAATAGGCTAAATCTAAGCTAAGCTGATCATAATAGACACTATTAAAAAAATAATACATATTATATCTATTGATATAAATAAATAGACAGTCTAGCTATTAATTTGTATATACATAATAGTAATCTTGTAAGTAATTTTAATAATAATCTCATTTCTATATCAAGAACGAAATTGGTAACTTCAAAAGTCAATTAAAAGATAATCATTGAAGCAAAACTTTCTAGACTGTTTCGTTTTAATATGAATAACTTATTCATTAGCCTTATAAATAATAATTTATATCTCAGAAACTATTGGTCTGATTTGAAAAATTCTTTTAGCGTTAGATAGACCATTTATCGAGGAAGGCTATAGGCTATATATCATCACGCTATGACCAATAGGAGCGGAGCTACACGTGAACAAAGTCGCGCGGGTCGACTAGTATAATGTAAAAGGGGTTGTCTGTCATTTTATAACACAAATACTATCCACTTTTTTAGTCGTCACGAGAGACGAGACGTTATATGGAAAATCCTTAGAAAATCCTTAGATAGGACGGTTTAGCTAGTTAATAGACCAGAATAAATTTTATTTATTCGTTTATGTAGTATATCCTACTAATATTATAAACGCGAAAGTTTGTAAGAATGTATGGATGTATGTTTGGTACTCTTTCATGCAAAAACTACTGAATGGATTTCGATGAAACTTTGCCAAAATATAGCTTACACATCAGAATAACATATAGGCTATAATTTATAATGATATAGTGTGAATTATGGGAAATATAGCGGGTGAAACCGCAGGGTGCAGCTAGTACTAAATAAAGGAATAAATGTAATAGCTGTACTGATGATACTAGATGAATGGTTTAGTTTCACAATTTGATTCAATAGATGATGCTACGATACGGTATTAGAGGTTTCTTTTACTTTTATGAAGCCTTAAAAAGAGTTTAAAAATAGAGATATGTAAGTAGTGAAAACTTGCTATATGTATAAAATTATTTATTTCAACTACTCTTTTTTTTTTAAAATTACTATTGAAACGTCATAAATTGGTCGGTCAGTTAGTTTGTCTGAAGCTACCACCAGCTCGGAAAGCAGTTTTCTGTTGAGAAGAGCCGGCCAGACACTCAACAGTCGCTCGCATCGAAAAGCCATGTTTACATAGTCTGTTATACAAATCATTTAGCTTGAGAGTCATTTAAGTAATCCTGTACATTATAGTATGCTTTATATATTAATGACTTCTTGATCCGAGTTCTAAATTGTTGAAGTGGCAAGTCTAATATAGGCTGTGGAATCTTATTATAGATGCGAACACCAAGCCCCATGAAGCTATTACTCACTTTGTGGAGACGATAGTAAGGCGTTACAAGTTTATTTGTTTCTAGCATTAACATTATGTTTGGTAAATGAACAAAATATTACAATAAAATAAATTTAAGGGTTTTCCTAGAACATTTCTGTATAAAAAGTAAAAGAAATCCTTATCTTATCGAGACGGCACGAATTTATTACAATTGCCATATTACTTAGTATTTCCATTTATAATTGGGTAGATAACGTCTGCTAAATACTGTTAAGGACGCTTTAAAGATAAGTTAAAAAGTATTTTACCTATTTACGAAAAAAGGAATGTTTGTGTTGACAATTTCATAACTAGATTTAATTTTTCCTTCCGTAAATGAATTGATTCTATTTTATGCTCATCTCTGGCGGAAACGCATCCTTATTGTCAATGATACCTATTACTGTACAGCAAGCGTGTTTATGAATGTTTATAGCCAAGCAGAATCTGGGGATTGTGATCCAGCTACAAGTTTACAAGACCTTTTAATTCTTAGATAAGATTTCTTATCGAATTCAAACACCTTTAATTGACATTGTAAGTATTTACAGTAAACAATGAAACAACTGTTAACAAAACCCTGTTAATTATTCATAGAATTAGAAATGTAAAAAATGCAGCCAAGTTCGAACACTGATAGTAGTAGATTTTACTTATAATATTTTCATGGATTGGATAAAAACATCTAACCTTACATACACAAAAATAAGTATTATATGTCTAGATATTATTTACGCATAGTTTTACAAGTTCTAAATCAGTTTGACAGTTAACTCGCAACATATAATTAAATTTGTAGATATGTTTAACATATTGTTACCTACCAAAAGCTAATAAAAGTTTTCTTTGTCCGCTATGAATTGTATATTATTTTTATTAGAAATGTTCTATGTGATAAGGGAAAGTCTACAAAACGGCAGTAAGACCAGCTATGTTATATGGTGCTGAATGTTGGGCGGCGAAGAAATAGCATGAAAAGAAGCTACACAGTAACGAAATGAGAATTCTACGATGGGCAGCAGGAGTAACAAGGCTCGATAAAGTGAGTACGTTAGAGGTTCGTTTAAAGTTGCTGGTGGAAAGGCGTATGCAATGGTTAGGCCATGTAATGAGACGAGATGAGGAACATCCTGTAAGAAAGGTATTAGAAATATCTGAGAGGAAGAGGGCGTCCAATTACCAGGTGGTGGACAACCGTGTCCGTGTCCTGGAACGCGAAAACCTAGATAAACTGACAACCCAAGATAGAAAAAATTGGTGCCTGAAAACGAGGAGAGCCGATTCCAAATAAAGGGACAAGGCTAGGAAGAAGAAGGAGAAGAAGAAAGCTTCAAAAAACAGTGGCACCCAAAAGGCAACCTTATGGCTATCTCTTCCAGACTACCTTTAGGTTAGGAAAACTATTACGAGATGGGTATAGGGTGATGCTACCATAAACTAAATACAGATAATTACAACCTAATACATGAATTAAAAAAAAAAAAAGATTACTGGCAGTATGGATCACATACTACTAGTATTCCCCTTACCCCTCCTAGTACGCTAAAATGCTTGTGTTGCCCACTCCTGAGCCACGCCAGTAGTCCAATGTCCGGGATTGAGCTACTGACGCTTCTGATGTCAATCATTCTTATGGTCTGAGTCATCGTCGTTCGGCAAGAAGATAATGTTCTTTTACGATTTTTTTTAAAAATATGAAGGGTCTTTGACAGTCTTATACTTAAGAGTAGATCATTCCAAAGTACTATTGCTTGAACTTTAAACGAATCCGTATACGTCTTTGTGTTTGGACAGGCGTTTTAAGCATAAAACTTAATCTACTTGGAGATCCGGTAAACCCAAACTATTCCTTCAAATGAGAAGGATTATTCGCATGGAATAACACACAGTACAGAAGAGAGAGAACATGTAAATCCTGGCGACGACGGATAGGCAGCCACTTGAGCTTTGAGCGAAATTGTGATACGTGGTCATATTTTCGGAGTCCGATTATGAACCGGATTGATAGATTTTCTGAAATTTGTAGAGTTGTTCCCCCGTCAGACTAAGATAACTTGCATCCGCGTAATCAAGAATATATAAGAGAAGGAATTTGTAGTAAACTTTGATATTAATTGCATTCATAAGATACAATCAAAATCATAATTAACTCGACAATCGATAACAGAATTAGAAAAACTAAAAGGCGCTTCTGTTAAGTAGCGTTGATGAAGGGAGGGTGAGGGGAGTGTTACCGCGTGCCTGGTACCGGTGCCTGGCACTAGTGTTGCCAGTGTTGCTTACGAAGGGTATGATTTTGTGGTGAGATCCCATTTATTTTACCACCTATAATTGTTCTGTGGCTTTGCTTATTTATTTGATTTTAGGTTTCTATTTCTTGAAAACCGTTTTAATTATGTGGTGTGCTAGCAACACTGAACCAATTTAAAGTTATCTAAATTTTCAAATATCCAAAAGGCTTAGCTAACTTTAATTTTGCCCGAACTTGGCTGAGCTCCACAGTAACGGGATAAAAAACTATCTCAATTCAAGACTGTCGAATGGCTTGTTGAACTGTCTCTGGTGTTACCAGTAGGAAGAAAATTAAATTATCAAAAACATAAACTTTCCTTCAGTCCATCAAAAATACTTCAATCCTTCAAATTTCAAAAAGCTCCAAGTCACGTAACATTTGACGTAGTTACGTTAGTTCATTTATCTGGTAATAAACTAAACTAATGGCGCCACTGACCCTGACTAGGCAATGAAAGACCTATTACTTACTAGTTTTAGGTCTGTGGCATGTATTGTTTGAATTTTAGTCCATTTCAGCGATATTCCTAATTGTTATTAATTAAGGTTGTGATACAAATGACTGTGATATATTTTCATGGTATTATTTGTGGTAGTAGTAACTTACTATCAGTAAATGTATTAGCATGTAACTTAATCTCATTGAAAATATTCTCCTGTAGCTTACTATGAATGAAAATATTCATCATTACGACCCGTCAATGAACCGGATCTCCTCCTCAGAAGAGGGTATGATGCCATAGTCTACCATGCTAGCCCAGTACTGTTTGGCAGACTTCACACACCTTTGAGAGCATGGAGAACTCTCAGGAGTGCAGGTTTCCTCGCGATGTTTTCCTTCACCGTTAAAGCAAGTGATATTTAATTGCTTAAAACACACATAACTCAGAAAAGTCAGAGGTGTGTCACTGTGTGGGGGTTCGAACTCGGAGTAAGATATTGAAGTCTCCAGTTCTGTAGTTTACTATCAGTGAAATTGTTCTCCAGTAGCTTATTATCAGTAAAAGCATTTTAAAACTCTTATAAATGATTATTCATTCTATTTTTATCACAAAAGTAATAAAAGTACTCAGCAAATATATCGATAAGTGAGTTGATCCGCCATCTTGAATAAGGTAGCATCTAAGACAGATTTTGTTCAATATTTTACATCATTTTGAATGCTTCAATATCGTTTCCCCTTAAAATCATTACTATTTGACATCACATTTCAAAAGAAACAGTCGAGTCACACTTTTGATTAAAACCTGCCCTTCTATTGCCAGAATTGATTGATCGGAGTGTTAGATATTTCAAAATTCCAATCAAAATTGGTGGAATATGAAGGTAAATGTATTCCCCTTCCTTTTCCATATAAATTAACTTGAACATCAATAACTTTAAAAATGATACGCATTTTCCTCTAATAATAAATTATGGGCTCAGTTTTTTTTTTGTTCTATTTATAGATAAAATATTATTGATATAATAAATAGTTCCTGTCTGATAATAATAAAATATTAAGAGCCTAAATATTTTTTTTATTTAATTAAGGAAATAAACCGTATAACAATTCAGTATAATAATATAACACACAAAAATCAAGCAAATTTCTAATGGTATTTCGATTTTTTAGTTATTTACTCACAAAATAATACAACAAATATTTCGGCAATGTTCAAGTGGAGAAAACTCAAAATACTAATCGAAAAGAAATAAAAATAACCTCAGTCCTTGACAAATATTATTTCAATTTGACATTTTATGTTGGACAGAGTCTAATCATGGATGTCTAATCCAATGCGTGTGCGTTCCGTTACGCGTTAGCAACATCCACCATTATTTGAGGATAATGGATATTATTTTAAAAGTATTATAAACATAAAGTTATAATAATTTAACAAATAAAATAATAGGTATTTAGCATTACTTTAATATTTACGTACTTACGTATATTTTTATTTGTGAGATATTTAAAAAATATTTTAGTTTTTTTTTTTAAATCTGTGTGAAATGAAACAATAAAAGATGAAATACCATTTGATATTCGTATGGAAATCGTTAAAGTAATCTTTAAACTCGCATAAATACTGAATACTTGTACAAGTGTAAATAGTTGACTATAATTTTTATATTTATTTTTATCAATTATTGAAGTCGACCCGTCCGGCTTCGCCCGGGTGCAATTTATCACGTGTTTTTAGCCGCTACAACCGCTATGTCCCTGCATTTTGAATCTGTAATATCTTCAAAAATATTCGTTTAAATTTCATGCTGTAAAGGGCCATATTGATCTATATTAAATGCACAATGTATTTAAGGGACCTAATTGGATAAGGGTTAATGCTGTATTGTTTAATATCGCTTCGTAAATAAGCCATTATTTTTGGTAAAAAGTAAAGGATAATAAATGGTTATTGTGGGTTATCCCTAAGAGATAGTTATATACCATCGCAGACTTTTTTGTAGACCTTTTTACGGTGTATAATACTGTAGTACATTATTTTGATCTATCTCGAAGGGTTCAGCCAGCGTTTGCAATGTAAGCGCAAAAAAATGTGTTTATTTACGACATCACATTAGAAACCTCTACAATTATCAGTGTTTCTCTACTATATTATATATGTATTATACATATAAACCTTCCTTTTGAATCACTCTATCTATTTAAAAAAAACCGCATCAAAATCCGTTGCGTAGTTTTAAAGATTTAAGCATACATAGGGATATAGGGACAGAGAAAGCGACTTTGTTTTATACTATGTAGTGATAAGATGTTTATGTACATTCAAAATATGAACTAGGCAGAAATGGGACATAGTATTGTAGGTTATTTCGAGTATAATTGGTATTAGTAACAGCGTGTATGTTTTGGGATAACTCAGTTTAATTTGGCTTAGAAGATATGGTGAATCGATTTCATTCAATAGTAATTTAAATAAGGTCATTTTAAAGTGGTAATGCATTGAAAACTAAAAAGTTTTTTGTTAAACCGGGGCCGGACTATAAGTATTTTGTTATCAAAATCAAAATAATTTATTTTTCGGAAAGCAGTTTCCTGATGAGAAGAGCTGGCAAGAAACTCAACAGTTGCTCTTTTCAAAATGCCATTGTTTACATCAGTCTGTTTCACAAAGATACAATCATTCAGCTGAGCATCAACGTCATTTTGTATCCAAGCTTTGTCATCATTCAAATAATCTTGTACAGAGTAGTAAGCTTTATTTACTATCACTAAAGTGGCAAGTCTAATATAGTCTGTGGAATCTTATTATAGACGCGAACACCAAGCCCCATGAAACTATTACTTACTATGTAGAGTCAAATGATTAACTAATAGTATTTGATAATTACGAGTAAGTATTTACGGTATTTAATATACATATAAGCGTTGGGTCTATTTCACCCTCTATTTAAGCAATTGGTGCAATTCTAGTTCATCAATGTATTTATTATCCTGAATGTGTCGATTGAGAGATCCAACGTACAATCGAATGTGCATATCAATTGAGTGTCTAGTGATGTGAACTTTTTATATCGATACTTTTATATTATTTTTATATTATTTTTATCGGCGATATAATTTACAGCTCATTAAAAATCTTTACACTCTTAAACTTAGCATTGATAATCTACATACTGTTAGTTGTTTTGATAAAATATGAAAATAATAATTATCACAGAAAAAAATGATTTGAGAAACCTCATTAAATGAAGCGTAAATTCATCAGTTTATTTATTAAAAATTGAATTTCTATTATATAATTTTCTATAATTTTGGTTAGCTAGTTAACTATAAAAATATTTTTATGGAAACCATATTCAATTTGTATTACATAAACAAGTAAAACTAGAATTAAGGGCGCATGGAATGCCCCTTATATTAGTTAGATCTAATGGAAGCTTTCAATAAGAGAGAAAATTAGTTTAAAATAATAATATTAGGCTACGTTTTAACCAGGCGTGCACTCACTCCTCTCTAGAGGAAGTGCAGCCTCACTCTGAATTAATTTGAAACTTATAATTAAAAAAAAACTACTGTATTGTTGTACAAAT
This sequence comes from Limenitis camilla, assembly GCA_905147385.1. NCBI lineage: Eukaryota > Metazoa > Arthropoda > Insecta > Lepidoptera > Nymphalidae > Limenitis > Limenitis camilla. The sequence goes on along the minus strand of LR990225.1, from coordinate 15,374,367 downwards.
AAGATAATATGTAAAGGAGACCATCGATAGTTCCCACCTCTATAGCAAATCGCAGGGTTGGGAACGCATTCCGCGGCTCAGCATTAGCATGTCAAACGCGCCGCCGCGGGAGCTCGTGAATTTTTAACAATACCCGCACCAGCACCACCCACAGCCACAATGCCTTACCAAGTTTTCACTATATTTGTACTGTAAGTCTTTAGTACTTTCAAATGTTTGCTAATGCTTATAGATATACTAGCAGACCCGTCCCGGCTTCGCCCGGGTACAATTTATCACGTGTACCATTTAGGTTTAATTTCACATTTTATCGCTATATCACTATATTTTACATTTTAATTTATCTATGACTAATTCGCAAAGATATAACGGTCACACAGCTCGACATGCACTTCACCCCCACGTCGATAGATGGCGTACAAGCACACTCACTTGTTTACTAAGTATTCTTAAGTATTTTTTTCGAAATAAAACACAGCCTATGTCCTTTCTCAAGCTCTACTTTACGCCATTATCGTATTTCAAGAAAATCAGTCGAGTAATTTAAACCTGATTGTGTAAAGACAGATAGATGCTAACTATTCGTCAATAGATGGCGTAAGTAGTAGATTAAATTTTTTTCGTTTGTTTAGTTTGTATTCTTAAGTATTACATTACGTTCCTTTAGTTTTATTTTCGAAATTTTAATATTAGTTAGGATTTAATTTATTCGTAAAAGAATGACAGGAATTAAGTGTCCTAATATATACTCTGACTTCATCATCATCTTCTTCTGCATAGTGTGACTCTGTCTTTCTTCTCAACAACATCCATCAGGAATCTACATCCATTTAGCTGATTAAAGAAAATCTTTTCAGCAAAGACTTACACGTCACCCAATGGAGGACACTGATCACACTTGTGATCTACTTCTAGATCCCATCACTTAACATTTAATCATAATAATAAAACGATTCACTAAGCTAAACTACTTGCATTAATTACAATGATAGTTGCATGAAATCCCTTTTTAGAGTACCTTAATTCTATCGGAATAGATCTTATATAATGAAGGCTATTAAAAATGTTTCTAATTATATGTAGTATTCGTTATTACCCACTGTCGTAAAACAGTGGGTAGTTGAGGACACAATTTTTGTGCTCACTATTTCACGTCATTACTGCATGAGTCTCTGACGCGAGCAGACGTTACATGGATGATTGCAAGTTAAATATAGCAATGCTCAAAAATATCCAAATTGCAAAAGTAATAACTCCTAATAATTTGAACCTAATCCCTTTTTTTATTGGGGGTTAAGCCTCCCCAATATACTTTAGTATGCAATTTTCACCGTAACCACAAATTCATCTCCGTATTAATTTTACCAAAATTTCACCATAATTACGCGTTCAAAGGTACCTGAAGACGTTCCAATAACGATATTACGTCATATCGGGAATATGCTAAATTAGAATTAATAATGGTACGAATAAGGTACGTTTTCGCGTGAATCGATTTCGATTGGATTTAGCTGTAAAGGGCTGGTACTTACAAGAGTTAAAAAGCGCTACGTCTTATGAACTTCTTCATGTTTTATTATTTACTTTACGAGTGGATTTTTTCAGTTTACCAAACTCAAATTGTGAGTAAATATTATTTTTTCGTATTCGTTGTCCTCTTAAGGAATAAAATTTCAAAAAATTAGCTAACTCTTACTCACTAAAAATTAACTCTAGACATAGTTTCTTCTTTCTTGTATGACTATTAACTCACATTTTATATAAGGAACTACTAACTCAACTACATATAGTAAAAAACTACTTTGATTGTACTTTGCGTCTCTTTGATGCAGATTAAAAAACTTTTTTAGAGAATCATTGACTAACGAATTTCGAAAAATTAATTTTAGTTTTTATATTAAAAATAAATTTAACAGTTAGCATTCTCTTATACAGTAAATAGTTTTTATATAGTATTGTATTCTCGAGAATTTAATTAAAAGATAAAATAAACGCAACGTGTAAGCCTCTCGTACGAATAACCTCACAGATAAGCCGATTTGAAAGGCACGCGTGATCTCGACCCTCGTGGATTCATATTTTAATATTGTGAATGAGAGCATTTCGCTTGATTAAATCGGAATTGTTACGGAACAGCAGGGTCCCCACCACACCCCCACCACCTCCAGCAACCTGTACGTGTCCAATTAGACCGAAATAGATTATCGCAATCATTAATCCTCACTAAACTATTAATTAAAGGAAGAAGGATCGTATTGCTTTGCCAAATATCTTATATATACATCCTTATATACTACAAACTGATTTCCACATTGCTTTATATTAAAGCTTTAAACTTTTCTAAGAATTAAGACCTTTACAAACTCTATAAACATTCGAACGAATGCTGTCAGTAAATATTTTATCTAAATCAGTTAAGCGAATTGCGAAGGTTAATTCGTACAGACGTAAAAACATTAAAATAATCATTTAAAGCTAGCTACCATTGCGGATTATTATTTAAGGATGCGGTATATAGATATAGCATAGTAGTATATATGTAATAATTTATAAAATCTATATAAATAAAAATGAATCGCCACTACTTATGTAAGCGCATAACTTCAGAACGACTGCACCAAATCGGATAATTCTTTTTTTGCCGTCGTAGTTATTGTCAGTACAAGGTTAGGATAAAAGTGAGTGAAAAGATAGTCAATGAAAGGTGGTGTCAATTACAAATCAGTGATTAAGCACTTTTTTATGGTAGATAAGGTGATGAGTAATGAGATGGTCCACCTGATGGTAAGTGGCCACCATCGCCCATGGACAAGCAAGAGCCCATAGCTCACTAGATCCGCAGCATTAATGGGATGGGAGAGGGAGGGGATAAGTTTGGCCCACATGCGGCTCGACCGGAACGCGTCTGTGACACTTGACAGTTGGATTCGCATGCTGGTGGTCGCAAGCCAGTCGGGGAACGGATCCCCTACCACCAAGGGGTTGCTGGGTTACTCGGCTCTTACGTGATGCTCTCCCAGCGGCAGAGGGGAATAGTATTCTAACCCGTCCCCTCACGGGTCACTATAGAATAAAATTCAACCACAGCGAAGCAAGGGCGGGTCAGCTAGACCTAAATAATATTGTAATTTCGAAATTGACCCTATAGAAAAGGACAAACTGAACAAACAAAAGTGTGATTTAATATGCTACTTACGCCATCTATTGAGGAATCGATGGCGTCTGTCTGTCTGTTACACAAACATGCTTAAATCACTGAACCGAAATATGATATACAGATAAAGTAGAGCTTGAGGAAGGACATAGGCTATGTTTTACTGCGAAAAAAAAACCTGAAAAATACAAAGTAAACAAATGAGTGTGTTCGTACGCCATCTATCGACGTGGAGGTGAAGTGCATGTCGAGCTGTGTTATCGTTGTCTTTGGGAATTAGTTTTAAATAAATAAAAATGTAAAATGTAGTGCTAAAGCGATTAAAATGTAAAATTAAACCTATGTATGTATGTATGTAGTATATTGCATCCGGGCGAAGCCGGCAAGGGTCGTCAAGTCATAAAAAATCTACAATATTTATTTTTTGATAAACACTGATGAGAAAATATTATTAAAAAAAGAAACAAAATGTTAAAGCTTAATTTCCTAAGAGTTGCTGTAGGTGTGTTGGTGTGTAGGTGAGATCGACTTCCCCTCGCAGCGTTAATAAGTTTCCATTATGCGGCAAATATCTAATTTGTTCACCGACACTGTTCAAGCTAAAAGTGGGAACCGTAGCGGGATGGAAATTGCTTTGATTTCATTAATATAGTTTTTTCGCTCAAATACTTAACAGGCGAAACTCAAGAAAAAGTAGAGCATCTTTAGCATAATTTAAATTTTATGATTAGTATACAAAATTATTTCAAAAATATTTATTCTTCAGAGATCTCTACTTCGTCTTTCTACTACAGCCTTAACATGTTCATGATTTGTATCTGGATCTGTTGATAGTTATTTTAGTGATCTCTAGTCAAGGTATCTAATATCAAAAACAATTCAAAATCTTTTTATTGTGAAATTTCTTCCTCTCCTGATGAAGAAATTTCAACAAAACTCTTTTTTTTTTCATTTTACTATCAACTCCTAACATCTATATAAAAGGAGAAGCTGACTGACTGACATATCAACGCAGGGCCTAAAATATAAGGGTTAGAAACTTGAAATTTTGCACAGGGGTTCCTTATATAACGTAAGGGAGCACTAAGAAAGGATTTTTGAAAATCCACCCCCTAACGGGGTAAAATGGCGGTGCAAAGTTAGTATGAAACTTTTCCGTTTTAGAAGTTATTCAAATGAAATTCAGTATGAAGGTTCTTCATTGAAAATCATGATATACATGTAAAATATTTTTTCGAAAATCATCCCTTAAGGGGGTAAAAGGGGGGTGCAAAATTAGTATAAAAATTCTCAGATTTTCAAAGTTATTTCAACAAAATGTTGTAATATAAAGTAGGGGAGCACTAAAAAAGAGAGGGGGTAAAACGGGGGTATGAACTTTGTCGTTTTTGAAATTATTAGAATGAAAATTCCGTATAAAGGTTCTTAATTGAAAGTCATGAAACACATGTAAAATATGATAGATGGCGTACGAGCACACTCATTTGTTTACTTTACCACCTTCTTCCATCTCTACTTTATCTCTGTATCATATCTCATCAAAATCAGTTCAGTGATTTAAGCCCGATTGTGTAATAAACAAACAGATTGCATCTATTTGTCGATAGATGGCAGAAGTAGTAGATTAAATCGCACTTTCGTTCGTTTAGTTTGTACTTTAGATATTATAATATTAGTTAGAATTATATAAAGTATTATTTATGCTCAATATATTTTTTTATATGTTTCTTGACCTCTAAAGCGAATTTTGTCTAAAAACCAGATATTGATTCATGTACAATCTTTTTGATCTATACAAAATACTCTATATTATAAAATTGTCTATGAACACTAGCGACGACACTTTTATTCGCTCGTAATGTAACTAAAGCGTAAGTGTCTTCACGATTCTCATCTGAGCGAGATTAAAGCGCCCCCTAACGGAGCTTATATCCGTATCCGTGGCTCGTAAGATTCGTTAATTAGTACTAACATTCAAATTAATCGCTCACGTATACAAATTTTAAAGCGTTCCCTCCTAACATTGTTGTGATAAAATCTTGGTACTGTTTTTTTGCTTTAAACTAAAATTTATTTTTTTCCCATTACTAATATTATAAAGAGGTAAAGTTTGTGAGGTTTTAGGGGTTAATCTACTAAACCAATTTTGAAAATTCTTTTACCAATAGAAGGCCACATTATTTGTGAGTATCATAGGCTAAATATTAACCCGAAAAATGAAAAGACTTTTTCGTAGTATTCGGATTTTCAAAGTAACTCGGAGGAAAAACATACGAACGAAAACGTATCTTACGAACGCTGCCTTAACGATGAGAGATTTATAGTTGCGGGTAGGATTTACATTAGGAAATTTTAAAACAATTAATTTTTCTAGCCTTGCTTTATTTCATTACTAATCTAAATTAATCTAAATCTATATAATCTGAACTTTAAAATAAAACTGTATTTTCTGGGTAAAGACTTTTATTCAACTCATACATAACTGGAAAACAAGTACTATTTTTCTTTATGAAATAAAATATAATAAAAAGTGAAAATCAACAAACACATGTTGCATTAATAATAATATTAGTATAGACTAGTGTATTTGTATATACCGCAGTCTGTGCAAGTCTCTAGTGAGAGCTGTGTGTGAATACCTACGAATATTCTATGTAAGGATATTAACATATACTTAAGATAACCAAATCTTAATCTTACGCAAAAATTTAATCTAAAAGAACATTTCGCGCAAAATTTGCAAATTCTTATCAGAAAATTGCTTTTAATTCAATCCTCACATTCGCTCTACGTTGCCGTAGTACAAGCCTGTGCCCCTCCCCCCACGTTTCACTTAACCCGGACGATCAGACGGAGATAAATGACCCGCCACTTACCAGGTGCTGTATGTGTGTATGTGCCTAATGTTAAAAAAGTAATCGCTCATTCTGGATATTTTATTATAATTACTTTTTAATACTTTTTGCGTAAATCGTCCGAAATTTCTTTGTAATATTTTGATTAGATTTAAATCGAAAGGTTATAACTTTAGGTAATTACAATTTCATTGACTACTTTGTTGCGAACAATAAATTACTAACCGACAAGTATCATCAAAATAAATTAAATAAAATAACGCATACAGTTTCAGTGATTCATATTGACGAAAGCTTTATTACATAGTAGCGTGTAAAAATCGTATTAAATACTATTTAATTGACCTTTTACTTAACTTAACATTCAACAAATATATGATCCTCAACAATTAGGTTTCGTCACACTAACCTAGATTTAGTCATGTCTATCAGAACAGAGCCTACGAATTGTAGAGCCAGTGGAAGTACATACTATAAATCAATCGTAATCCTTTCACCATCACAACCCATTAATGACCTACTGCTGAGGCCATAGTCTACCACACTGTCTCAATGAAGGCTGGCAGACTTCACACACCTTTGAGAACATGGAGAACTCTCAGGAGTGCAGATTTCCTCACGATGTTTTCCTTCACTGTCAAAGCAAGTGATATTAAATTGCTTCAAACACACATAACTCAGAAATTTCAGAGGTAAGACATCAATATCTTAACATGCCCACTAAAACCCAGCGGCCCTACGCATACTAGCAAGTCACTTTTTTTCACTTCTACCCGTGAGGGGACGGGCTAGAATACTATTCCACTCTGCCGCTGGGAGAGCATCTCATAAGAGCCGAGTAACCCAGCGGCTTGCGAACACCAGAATGCGAATCCGACCCCCAAGTGTCTTAGACGTGTTCCGGTCGAGCCGCATGTGGGCCAGACTTACCCCTCCCTCTCCCATCCCATTAATTTTTTCTTCTCTCCTCCTCCTCTATCTTCGAAGATGCAACGCGAGAAGAGAAGAGGGTATCTCTTGTTTTGCGGATGTCCATGGGCGATGGTGGCCACTTACCATCAGATGGATGCTCGTTTGCACCTTATCTACCATAAAAAAAACTTAGTGATACTTGTAAATGAGCTCATGAAGGTTTTTTTTATGATAGATAAGGGACATGAGCATACGGTCCACCTGATGGAAAGTGGCCACCGTCGCCCACCTCTAGTTTTGTCGATGCGTTGTTGCCTCAAAGATAGAGTGAGGAGGAGGAGCGAAGAGAAGACTGCTGCGGTTTTGATGGACCCCGAGCAAGAACCCGGTGTTCATTGGAATCACAGCAATAATGGGATGGGAGAGGGAGTTGTAGATCTGGCCCACATGCGGCTCGACCGGAACGCGTCTACGACACTTGGCTATCGGATCCGCATGCTGGTGGTCGCAAGCCAGTCGGGGAACATATCCCCATTGCTATCACACAAGTTTTTTAAACTCGCACATATAAATTTAAAAAACAAAGTACTTTCTTTTTATAAATTCCCTTTAGCAGGATAATAAAAACAAATATATATTACGAAACTCGTCAGTTGACCCGTCGAGCCAGTTGTGCGAGTGCGGCGAGTTCGCATTTGGTAACGGCTAAGTATGGAAGCCTGTCCCGTGTCCGCCATATAAGGGCTCTACCTACCGAGGTACTATTGTCGGCGGGTCTGTTCTATCCTATAATCTACTTGTATCTTGTACACTTTATATTTAATAGCAGGTGCTTTATACTATTTGCTGTTTCAGTGTTACAACAATACTATTGCAGTTTCCTTAATTGGAGCGTCCAAAAAAAAGAAATACAAATTTATGGATTGAAAATAAATTCTAAATTCAAATTCGTGCATGTGAAATTCAAATTTGTAATCTAATCAACCCATAATCCACAGATTTTGGATTGCAATTGGTTATTAAATGGTTTTAAAAATATTTATTACATGACAAGGGGTTGCACATTCAATTTCCGTATTAAGCTTTAATGTTTTGTACATCCTTCCGGACCAATTTAAAACATATATATATTTTTAATTTTATTAAACGCTCCCACGCTGTGTCTGTCTTTTCCCAAATAACTCACAAACTACTTAACGGATTTTCATTTCGTTTTCACCAATGGATAGTGTGATTTATGAGGAACGTTTACATGTATAATTTGTTAAGGTTTTGCGTAAATTGGTTGAGATATAATAATAATTGTAGAAAATATCGCAAATAGTCAAGCCGTTAGGAGCTTTCATCTCAAACGCGGCCTTATCCCTTTATGAGATATAAAAAAAAAACAATTTATGGATTATGATCTAAACGCAGACTATTTATGACGGCTTGTTGACTAGAATATCCTCCTGGGGGTTATACTTTAGACACAGTCCTTCAATGTTCCTCCTAGATGACTCGCGCAAACCTTAATGATATTCAGTTTGTGCCACTCAAGCCAGTGTTGCCAACATAATTAACAGTAAATCAATTTTCAGCAAAAGCCAAAGGAATATATGAAAATCTCGTCGAATAATGAAAGTCCTTTTCCACCGTAATCTTACTTTACTCGTATTATACTTATATTATGCAAAAACATGTTTTAGTACACACTAAAACGGATTTGCAGAACCCTCGAACAGAAAGGGTTCTATGAGATTGTAATCTGTGAAAGTAATATCCTTTTGCGTTTGCGTTAACTTCTTATTTTACGAGAAAAACTTTGGAATCGCGGAAATGTCGCTCACGTCGTAAATCATACGGACAACATGCCAACTTTTTGTATATACAGTGGAAACTCGATATAACGACGCTGAAGGGTTGAATATGTTATGGCGTTACATGGAGTTGTCGTGAAATGGAGAAAATCTGTGTTATTTAACAAGCTAAGCCAACCAAGGAGTTTGTCGTTAAATCAAGTGACGTCACATGAAGTTTACTATAATTTTGACCCGTAAGGGGACGGGCTGGAATACTCTTCCTCTCTGCCGCTGGGAGAGCATCTCGTAAGAGCCAGCACCCCCTTGATGGCAGGGGATCTGTTCTCCGACTGGCTTGCGAACACTAGCATGCAAATCCGACCATCAAGTGTCATAGACATCGTTCCGGTATCTCTCCGGTAGACTCTCCCATCCCAATTAATGCTGCAGATCTAGTAGACTCAGGGCTCTTGATCAGGGTTTGCTGAAACCGCAGCATTTTTTTTCTTCTCTCCTCCTCCCCACTATCTTCGAGGATGCAACGCATTAGAAAAACAATAGAGTATCTCTTGTTTTGCCGATTTTCATGGGCGATGGTGGCCACTTACCATCAGGTGGACCATCTGCTCGTTTGCATCTTATGTACCATAAAAAAAATATTACGAAAACAGAAATTGAGTTATTGGGAGATGTCGTGAACGAATAGATAGAAAATAAAAAAGTTATTCAACTAAAAATAAAAGCTCAACGTTTTAAAGGGTGTGTCGTTAAATAGAGTTTACTAAAAAATATTTAATAAAACTTTTTTGAGAGTATTAAAGCTCTAAAATTCAGCATTAAATAGGAGTGTATTCTATTCGCTGTTATTGAAAGTATGTCGCTAAGTAGAGTGTCGCTAAGTAGAGTGTCGCTAAGTAGAGTGTCGCTAAGTAGAGTGTCGCTAAGTAGAGTGTCGCTAAGTAGAGAGTCGCTAAGTAGAGAGTCGCTAAGTAGAAGGTCACTATATAGAGTTTAGTAAATCCGACAATGTTGACAGGTTGTCAAACAGTATACCTTTCGATAGATAGTAAATTTGACATTTTCCTTAGTCCTTTAATCGCTGTAAACTCAAAATATTTTGAACAGATTTTCATTCGGTTTTCACCATTAAATAGAGTGATTAACTAAGAAAATTTTAGTGGTTGTTTCATTAAAATATTGTGTATATTGGCTAAAATATAAGGATAAATGTTAAAAATGCCAGAAATGCCTACTCGGAGTTTTCTGTAGTGTGAAAATCAATAGAGTTAGTATGAAAACAATATTTTACTAAATAAATAATTCCTTTTAAAAATGCTTAAACCATCTTCATATATGTTAATTTTTATAAATATATTTTTTGTCTTAAACTTTAACTCGTGAGGGGACGGGATAGAATACTATTCCCCTCTGCCGCTGGGAGAGCATCTCGTAAGAGCCGAGTAACCCAAGACGAACGAATGTCTACTTTTTTTCACTTTTAGCCAAGTGTCATAGACGCGTTCCGGTCGAGCCGCATGTGGGCCAGACTTACCCCCTCCCACTGCCATCCCATTAATGCTGCGGATCTGGTGGACTCTGGGATCTAGCTCAGGATCCGTTGAGACCGCAGCATTTCTTTCTTCACTCCCCCTCCCCACTCTATCTTCGAAGATGCAACGCATCGATAAAACAAGAGGGTATCTTTTGTTTTATCGATGTCCATGGGTGGGTCCACTTACCATCAGGTGGTGGTGACCATCTACTCGTTTGCACCTTATGTACCATTAAAGGTCACTCGTTAAAAATAAATATAGTTGCTGAAACCAGAAATCTTCCATTTTTGTACAAAATTACATTGAACATATCATATCATAAGTTTTTATATGACTGTCATTAAGCATTTTCATTGTAGCAAAAACAATAATGACAGATTTTAATTATAGACCGAAAAAGGTAAAGTCCGAATGTACTTGCATAATGTCTACCTTGGGCAACAAAACGCTTGGGTGCGGTATAAAGCTGCGGTTACACGATATTACTTAAATATTTTTTATTTAAAAAAAGTAATCTATATAATAAATATATTCTATTATGATGTTGTTTGTTTGGAAGTCGTTACCCAATCACGCTAAAACGACTGAACGGATTTCAATGAAATTTGACACACAGATACTTTATAACCTGGATTAACATATAGGCTAGGCTTTTTATCGCGGATAAATTCCTGCGGGATAATAATAAATTATGTTTACTGTCATAAGCGCCTAAATATTTTTATTTAGCAACAATATGTTGAGAATTAAATGTTTTATGATAAATTTAATTTAATATTAACAATAATAATTTTAATCGCATTGAATCGCAGTAAGAGTTGATAGTAAGCTTCCAAATTTTTTTAAATATGTCTAAATTTTTGTAAATTTTTTTAATAGAAAAAAATATGGTCTATTGGATAAGTATTCAAACATGTCTTGCGTTACTATTTTTTTTTTAAATAAAATAAGTATTGTTACAACTGTGGATTATCCAACGGTAAATAAATATCATCAATAAGTATAATATAAGCTTGGAATTTTATAATAAATAAAGATCGAATTGAATTATCTCTAACGGCCGAAATTAATAATCAATCACAACCCAAAATCTTTGAATGAATTTAAATTAATGAATTGAATTATTTTTTTTATTTTCAAAAACCAACAAAGCAGTGTATGTGAATGTATTTTCGATCTGTAATCTAAATATTATTAACTTGTCTATAAATGGATAAAATCTCCTACATTATTCTTTTTTAAATAAAACGATTATTGATTTATTAATACTCAACCATTTTAGGCTATCTTACTTTAAAGCTGTCCCGACCATTTATGATATTGCAAAAACATAAAATAAAAAGTGTAAACAATTTCGCAATGTGTCCGTGTGTCCGCGGGTTTGTGAGACGTTGAGGATAAACGTTATCTCCATATAAAGAAAGCAGTAGGAGCGGCCACGATGGCGGATAGCGGGACGTCCATTTTAATTGCGCTCTTATGGGCTTATGCAACTGATGTGCAGTTTATTACCGATTATCGCCCTCGCATCCTTGAGGTATTTGCTAACATCACATTTAAAAAAATAGTATTGTTTGTCACTTTCTGATTGACAACAATGTTCATTACCTCTATCATCGTTTTTTTGTTCATATTAATAAAATTCTAATAAATATTTTATGAATTTTTATTACCTTTTCGTTTGTCTACTGTTGCTGCTAGTTTTTTTTTAATTTTCACTTCATAATGTAGGTATTTCTAGAAGATTTTGTTTCGAAGATTAATCCTTGCAAACCTACCAAGTGTAATGCATTTATTACAAAATCAAAAACCAGTAAATATTTACCTTTTATCCAAATATAGGTATATTAAGACAAGTGAAACCAATTATGATATTAATTGCGTTATTGGGACGAAGTATCGAAGGTGACCGCTGGTGAGTGTGACTCATAGGACACGACCAACGACCATCTGGTTACACATACCTGATACCGGTTGTGCAATTTACAATAGGCTCACTTAATTCTTCAATAACAAAACAATTTTTTATCAATAACACAACCATCCAACAGATACACTTTTCAGCCGATAAATTGTCTTTACATCGATTACAAGTTGGTAAAAAATTTTTTTTTTTTTCATGAACATCCAAATTTCATTATCCATATTTATCTGAGACAATAATAATATAGTAAAAAATCTAACAGTGATGACCCAGTGGTTGAGACTTGTGTCAACTGATAAACCGCATTCCTGACAGACAGGTGTTTCCACTCTCCTAGCTACTTTGTGCAGGTACTTTCCTCACAATTCCTACACGCAGAAGAAGACAGGGGATGAGGAGGGAGCGCTTTGCGCAAACTCTCCCCCTGCTAAAAGGGCAAATATGAAAAGGACATTATACGCTGGGACGACACGGTTGTGTGCGCTAGCGATCCCGTTTCGTCACATTATAGAGGTGAGGGAGCGATAGTTTTTAGTGGGTATTCTGGCAGTGCGCCTGTGAGCCACATACCCTCTCGGGATATAACTTGGAAGGGATGCGTAAACTGCATTTTCCATTGAAAAAAAAAAGTTATTGAGTCTTACTCGGGAGTTTCGAGTTCGATCCCTCACACAGGCACACACCTCTGACTTTTCTGAGTGATGTGTGTAAGCAATTAAATATCACTTGCTCTAACGGTGAAGGAAAACATCGTGAGGAGACCTGCACTCCTGAGAGTTCCCTAAACTTCTCTAAGGTTTGTGAAGTCTGCCAACCCGCGCTGGGCCAGCGTGGGCCAACACCCTCCTCATTCTCAGGAGTCGATGATGAAGATGATGATGATGATGAAAAAATCTAAAAAATTAATCTATCAATATTTTATTAATATTTATTAAATTCTGGGTAATTAAAACAAACCAGTGTAGATGACACTGAATTCTTTATATTTTAGAATTTTTATATTATTCTTATATCAATATATATAATATATAATAACAACCACAGATTTATTTTTTTATGGTAATTTTACTTAATTTAAGTTTACCTATAATTATTATTTTTAGAACAATAAACAATTGTTAAATCTAAGACATTTGGATTTCCAATTTGTCGTATCCTAAGATGGATTACATTAAACACACCAGTATGACAGATTTTATTATTATTAATCGTTTATCTGGATATACAGATCTGTTTGTAATTTACAACCTGATCGTTTCATAATAGAGTATAATGATTAAATAATGCAACAAAGTGGTAGTGAACATGCGCCATGTTTCCGTCACCGCGTGACTGGCGGCCGCGTCGTCGTCGTCGATATTACGTTTACAATCGACGACAAATCGTGATCGACGCTCGTGAGCTGTCGCACGTGTCCACGCCAGGGTTGCTACTGCAACCAATTTTGATGGCCTGTCCCGATTTAATTATCATTTGCCTTTTGCAATACAATTTCCATTTTAAAAGTGTGTACAAAGTTTAATTAATGTGCTATTTGAGACTTATGGAATCAGACGATAATAGAATGGAAAAATCAAAGAATTTTATTCGTCTGTTTGAATAACCCTATAGCAGGGATATTCTGTCCCTCTTTAACCATCCATTTCAATATACTTGTCTGTCCTACCTCTAGAGTATACATAAAAAGTGGAGGCGTGGAGGGAGAGGAGCTCTGCGCCCTGTAACGCAGTGGGAATACATGTGCGAATTGAGAAATTTGAGAAGCTTTAGATGATAGAGAAGTATGCAACTATGTTGAGAAGCTAGTGTCTTTCTGTAACATTTAAGTCCCAAAATTATTTAATATTATTTAATACCCAATTCAAAAATAAAGGACTTAAAAAACATTAGATCAACTGATATGGCCGCAATTATCTCTCTAAGTTGAAGAAAGCAATACATATTTACTAATTTTCATTAAACTTAGGATTTTTAATATATTATAAATATCCCGACAAAACTAAGTCCGCTTTTATCCTATCCCTTTGTTTTAGAAATCTGGTAACCCTACTCGGAAGTCAGTGTCACGACTGCTATTAATAGATACGGTTTTTGTGCGGCTCGGAATTCAAAGTACATTTTTGAGTAAAAACTTACAATGAAGTAGGCGGTTTAGTTGGAAATAGAAACACGACAACATATTGTTAGATTTATTATAAAAAAAGTAAATAATGTATATTCATGCAAAGTCGATGATTTGTTTGTTGATATACAGAGATACTAACTACTCAGCTGCAAGTTTACAAGTACAAAGTTTTTTTATATTTTTAAAACTGCTTATGATGTAATTACTCGTCAGACTGCTTGTAAGTCAAGAGAGTGTGTATGGGAGTCAAGTTTACCATAATAAAGACGATAAGGGCATATATTTAAATTCTCATAATGTCTCCAAGCCCGCAAAGTAATTATTTTTAGGCTAATAAACGTTTCTTTTAGGCCATTGGCCACTCATATCTCATAGCGAGGGTTAAGCTACGGCCTTGGCACTTTTGTGCTTTAAAAAAAAATTAACAGCTATATTTATAAGAACATGAATTATTAGCAAATCGCTCTCGCTCTCTCGCTTCTGCTATTAGAAGTGTTGTAAGCATATTGCAAATAATCATGGAAAGAAATGAAACTAGAATGGATTTGTATATAATAAAAAAAAAATATAAATCATTCAATTTGCCATGATAACAATCACATACAGGAGCCATAGGCGCGATACACAATTTGCAACATATAGAAATAACACTAACGCCAGAGGGTTTCCTGTCCGGGAAAGCGGAAAATTCACTTTGCAAATAAAAAATATATTTCTATTTATTTTCGTAAATAAAAACCCTCTATTTGTATTGTGATGCAGGTCAATGACCTGTGTGTTGTGTGTCTGTATGTTACTAAAAAGGCAGTAGCTCCTATTGTAGAGGAATTCGATCCAGCTCCTTATTCGTTGGGAATTCTGTACTTAACTGGATTTACACTCACTTACCTGACTTTTATGTCTTTTACATAAAAAGAGGTAGTTATACTAACATACGGAGCATTCAATATATATATATATATATATTGAATATTAATGCAATAATTAAGTTGTTACATATATTTGATAGATAGTTTTATTAATATTCATAAAATGCAAAAAAAATTATAATTGTCAATATATTAATATTGTGAGGCAGCTCTCAAGTGAGCAATGAGCTGATAGTCTTCAAACGGGTGAACAGATCTTCACAACCCATAGCTAAGAACCATCTCCATTAAATTACCTTTCAAATATTATATATATTCGCTACGATGCCACTAACAGATATACAGATTTTTTTCAATATTCAAAGAGCATAGCATTTCATTCATTGCTTCACTATTTGTGCAGAGCATTAGACTATTGAGATGCTAAAAGTATTTCTAAAGAATAGTAACAGAGCGAGTACAGACGAGCACATCATACTTAACTAGATATATTTTTCATGTAGCAAAGTAGTTATTAACTACTTTGCTACATGAAAAAAACCTCAATTTATTTAAGTTCGCTCTACGTTATGCTATAGATATTGAGAGATATGATATATGATACCCATTACTGTACAGCAATACGTATACACATGCAATTTAGACTGAGGCGAGCGGTGCCTGGGGCTTGAGACCCAGGAGCAGGTTTAAAGAGCTCTTTCATAATATATTAACTCTCACCTCCACCACTCGACCTCGCTAATGATAATAGATAATAAAGTAAACTTACGTGGACCTCGAGAAGGGTAACCTTAATCACGACACTATAACATTAACTTCCATGTTCACTACACGAAAACACCAGAGAGACTGAGACTAAACTATCGCACCGAAGGTTATATATTGTATTCACGTCGGTATACTTGAAATAATATAAAATGATTTGAATTGTTCTATATATTACTAGCCGACCCGCGTTCGACTTCGTTCGCATGTTGCTTCGCTCCTATGGGTCGTAGCGAGATGTTAAATAGCCTAAGTTACTCCTTGTTACATCAGCTATCTGCCAGTGAAAGTCCCGTCAAAATCCGTCTAGCCATTTCAGATATAAGCCAAAACAAACAGACAGGCAGACCGAACGACAGATAGATAAAAATTGTAAAAAAAATGTTGTTGGTATATATATGTACCGTGTGCACAAACAGACACAACAATATGAATGAAAGTAACGCTCGTTACACTTTAGGGGGGTATACTTCTATACTCCCTACCCTCACAGAGTATAAAACTGAAGCAAAGTTGTTTAGTTAGTTGTTTCTTTTCTCGATTTTCTGTCTGAATGTCCCGAATTTTTACCAGATGTATATGTAAAAGTAATAAAGTATTTGTACGGTACAAATAAAACAATAGTACCATTTGTATGTAACAATACATTAGGTGCTAAGTGGTACAAAACAGCGTCCCACAGAGCCGCAGAGCCGAGCCGAGCAATTAGAGCCGACGGTGAGCGCGACGCACCTTGCTAAACGAACTAATTGCCTTTCATTTGAATGAATGTATGAATGAAACTAAGTTTTAAAGTAAGACACATCTCATTCGCTAATATTTTTAAACTATCAACGACCGTATCCCTTAGAATTGGATAGATAAGTACAAACAACATAGAGGAGAAAAAAAATACAAAAACATTAAAGCAAAAAAATACAAAGCAATCTCTAAACAGACAACCTTCGATGATCCTATATATACAGAGTGGATTTTTGAGATCCATAGAGTCTTGGATTTTTTTAGAGAGTTTTGGATCCTATAGAGTCTTTTGATCCCCATACGAAGTTGGATCGATAGACATAAATTTTTTTTTTTGTTTTTAGCTGTTTTTTGCTGACCGTACACTTTCTCAAAAATCTGTGAATGCAGTTCAGAATATCTTAAAAAGTTATGGATAGTCTCCTAGGAACATTGCCTTTACTGACCAGTCTCAAAAATCCAGCCTGTATATGGGACTAGCGCTTCCAGCTTCGCAAGGTTACTTTCTCTACGATAATATGCATATATTATACATATAAAACTTCCTCTTGAATCACTCTATCTATTAAAAAAACCGCATCAAAATCCGTTGCGTAGTTTTGAAGATCTAAGCATACATAGGGACAGACAGTCGGGAAGCAACTTTGTTTTATACTGTGTAGTGATAGTGTAAAATACCATGTAAATAGAAACTATACATACATATATATGTATATACATGCGTTAAATAATAAATATATAATTATTTGCTTTATCAAGTTAATCATTTAAACTTTGGGTTAAGTCGCTGTAATTTGAAATACATATTGGTTATTTAATTGATGTATAAACTGTAGTATGGTTAGTGACGCGAGATAATAAGACAACATTTATTAAAGTTTCAAAAAAATTAGGTTATATACTTAACTTATATTTAAAGCAATATATATAATTATTAGAATTTAAATTATTTATTTTATTTCTCTTTCTTTACAGGCATGCTGAGATCCACCTTTGATCGGCCAGACCACGAACGTAAGTACTACAAAATATATAAGAAAAACATAAATTAAAAAGGAAATCTCTATAAACCAAATATAAAAGCTTCAGTATAATGGAATTCGATTTTTTCTTCGAGCTTTTTATATTGAATAAATCCATCACCTTAACTGTAAGCAGAGTCTATTGAGTTTAAATAACTTTCGAGTCACCTTACAGCCCATAAATCTATATTTTAGATGGTAAATCCTACAGCTATATGCTATACACGTAATAAACAAGTTTCTCCACTAATTCAGCAGCTTGCTCATTCGTATATAATATTCAATATCCAGCAAATCAATTCGGAACGTCCTCAAAACTTTACCATTGCGTCTTAGTTTAATGCACAACTACACGTACCAACTTTGTCTTACTATATTATTCATAAACTATTCTACATTCTGTTACAAAATAATACTTATTATAGAAAATAATATTTTGAGTTGAGGAGAGAGTCAAACAATTGTGTTTGTGAGTTTCTTGCCAGTTCTTCTCAACAGAAAACAGCTTTCCGAGCTGGTGGCTTCAGACAAACTTTGCCTCGCTTATCCTCGCTCAGTGTGACGGAACCAATCGTATCGCGATTCGATTGGTCTTAATAAACACATCTATTTCGTATTTGTTTGTCTGTGAGTTGCGCCGTCATGCAAACCACATAGTGGCGCCATTGTTGTCAAGTTCGAACTAACAAACAACACGCGACGCTCCCGAAAATATTTAAATAATAAACAAAAAAGACTGTGTGTTTGTGTGTTGTGATATATCATTGGCACAGTGAGGGGATAAGTCGTAAAATTAATAAGTTAATAACCACTGAGCTATCGATTAAACAACCAACATCTTTGGCAGAAATCAGCCTGAGATTTTCCATTAGAGATGAGAGAGGATGTATAGCGAGGAATATGCTTAACACGAATCAATAGTATCGTGATCTTTGGCTGCATTTCCACCAGAGATAAGAGAAGATGTGTAACGAGGGATGTGTTTGTTAAGAACCAATTGAATCGCTTCATTTACCTAACCTCGCTCAGAGTTCTATCACATCCTCGTTTAGCTCTGAGATCATATTTAATAGTAAAACAGAGTAGATAATTTATGCTGATCTAAGGGTTTAATTAAAGGACAAATATTTTGAATCCATAATCAAATTTGAACTAAATCACTGGTTCTTTGAAGAAATTTCTACTTGATGAAGCGGGAAATAGGCATTTTTAATTACACTGACTCCACGTAATTTCCTTCATTTAATCAGATTTTGCGCGTTATCACGGAGATCTATAACGTATTGTTTAGTTATTTTAGCTTTAATGTTAGCAACACCGTTAATAAATTAGTGTTCTCGGGTAGTTCCTTTTATATTATTTCAAGTACACACCCGTGTACACAATATATTACGTGATTAAGGTCACCCTTCTTGAGGTCCAGATAAGTTTATTTGAGCTTGGTCACAAGTCCAAGGTGCTGCCTAGCTTACTTGTGTATACGTATCTATTGTACAATAATGGGTATCAATCATTCCGTTCTCATTCTTTGACATTAAATTTAAAAAATAATTACCTCTTTTAATATATACGGAAGGGCTTTGAGATACTCTTCGTCGAAGAATGAGCAGCAGGACGTTTGAGAAGTATACGGACAACTCAGAAGAGTTTGCAAACTTCAAAAATTGTGATTTTGACGTCGACCACATGTCCAGCAAGAGAAGGTGTCGAAAACGTTGCTTGATCCTTCTCGATATTCAATTCCAAAGCCTGAAAAGTAATAAAAAATTAAATTATTCATCAAGTTGATTAACACAGTTTTATGTGGAAGAAAGAGCTCTATCATATGAATATACTCAAAAAATCGTTGTACAAAATCACACTATGATATTTATGGTAAATACATAAATTATAATGACTACCTGTTCGAAGTAAGTCGTCGTATCATCATCAGACTAAAATAGATCTATCTTTCTCTTTCTTTTGATAGGTTTACATCCTGTTAAGGTAGTTTTTTTTTATGGTAGAAAAGGTGCAAGAGAGATGGTCCACCTGATGGTAAGTGGCCACCATCGCCCATGGACAGCGGCAAAACAATAACCCTCTTGTTTTGTCGATGCGTTGCATCCTCGAAGATAGAGTGGGGAGGAGGAGTGAAGAAGAAAAAATGCTGTGGTCTCAATGGACCACGAGCAAGAACCCGGTTTTCATTAGAATCGCAGCAGAAATGGGATGGGAGAGGGAAGGGTAGATCTGGCCAACGTGCGGCTCGGCCGAAACGCGTCAATGACACTTGGCGGTCGGATTCGCATGCTAGTGGTCGCAAGCCAGTCGGGGAACAGATCCCCTACCACCAAGAGGGTACTGAGGGTTTACTATACTCATCACTGAACTAGAATAAAAATGATGTAAAGAAATTATTATTTGCATTATAAGACTGGTCGTCGTGAGAACAAATCCATTCAAGTTCCTCATAATAATGGCTCCTTTATATCGAAGATGATTAATAGTTTCAATATTAACATCGTAAATATTGGTACAGATTATATTTACTTAGGATCTAATAACATTGTCTCAAGTGTTATCTCTGTGGGTCGTAGGTTCAGTGTACACCCAAACCAGCTCTGTGTTATTTTTATATATAAAACGTTTTTTAGTAAAACAAACTTAACTTTGCAGTTGGAAAACTGTGGTCTCCATACATAGATATAGGTGATGGACAATTTACCAACAGCAAATAAATATTTTTTTATTACATAAAAAATAATAAAAACAAATTTACTTTTATTTTTTTTTAATGTATGTTACTTAAAGTGCTGATTAATTTTATTACTAGTTTAACGAAGCAAGGTAAAATTTGTATTAAAACTAAAGTGCTGTGACGTCACAGCACTTTAGCCGGGCTTGCTACCAATTACGATATTGTTGTGCTTAGATATAAGTTCTGTTCAATTCGATTCTAGACCTCGTAAAATATATGGAGTGAACAAACCCCACACACGTGGAAGCTGGCTGGGCCCGAAATTTCAGCTTTCAAAATTAAGGGAGTTATCTATTGTCAGCTAGGCGATAAAGACACAGTACTCACAAGTTCTTGATGATCTTGAATCTTCTTTCTAATCTTCCTCTGGGCATGCCCACTCGCACCACAACACATAACAACACTAAACAGTTCTAAATAGTCCGCACTTCACCTTCAGTCGGTTCTCGTCAGGGAAGGCTCAATCAACTAGCGTTTAGGAGATATAGCACACACAGGACTCGGGATATTATTAATCAATAAAGGGGGTCACCAGGGGAGGGGGGGGGCTACACCGCGCGCTCGCGCCTGGTTTAATGCCTACATTACGACTCACTCTGCCGGCCGCGCAAGCAACACCCCCTCGCCGCGCGTGCGGCGCCTTAAGTATATTAAACAATATATATAGAGTATATATAGGTTTTGATTCCGTTCTGAGTAACAACGTAAAAGGGCGTATCTTTTGATTACATGCCACGTATTCTAATTTGGTGATAGAAAAAAAAATGATTTATATTATTATTATTATTATATGTAATAGAATAGAAAGCATGATTTCTCACGATTTCTTATACAAACAAACATTATTCTGTACCAGCTTATACGTAGAATCTAAGTCTAGACGTGCATTGACTATAATACATTCCCTCTGTTCCCTCAGGAATTGAAAGCGTACTCCATATATTGTTAAACATTTATACATATATCTACAGAAATAGTACATACAAAGTTATAGCTTACTTTTTAGTTAATAATGATTCTGTTGCACATTCTATGAATTGAATTAATTGTATAAATCTAAGTCATTTAAGAGTACACTATAGATTTTGATTCCCTTGCAAGTAATGACGTAAACGGCACAAATCTATAGTGTATTTCTCTTCAAGTTAACGCAATGAAAAGATAAGGCCGTTTACGTCGTTACTTGCAAGGGAATCAAAATCTATAGTGTATTTCTCTTCAACTTCACGCAATGAAAAGATAAGGCCGTTTACGTCGTTACTCACAAGGTATTCAAAATCTATAGTGTACTTCTCTTCAACTTCACGCAATGAAAAGATAAGGCAATTTACGCCGTTACTCGTAAGGGAATCAAAATCTATAGTGTATTTCTCTTCAAGTTAACGCAATGAAAAGATAAGGCCGTTTACGTCGTTACTTGCAAGGGAATCAAAATCTATAGTGTATTTCTCTTCAACTTCACGCAATGAAAAGATAAGGCCGTTTACGTCGTTACTCACAAGGTATTCAAAATCTATAGTGTACTTCTCTTCAACTTCACGCAATGAAAAGATAAGGCAATTTACGCCGTTACTCGTAAGGGAATCAAAATCTATAGTGTATTTCTCTTCAAGTTAACGCAAAGAAAAGATAAGGCCGTTTACGTCGTTACTTGCAAGGGAATCAAAATCTATAGTGTATTTCTCTTCAACTTCACGCAATGAAAAGATAAGGCAATTTACGCCGTTACTCGTAAGGGAATCAAAATCTATAGTGTATTTCTCTTCAAGTTAACGCAAAGAAAAGATAAGGCCGTTTACGTCGTTACTTGCAAGGGAATCAAAATCTATAGTGTATTTCTCTTCAACTTCACGCAATGAAAAGATAAGGCAATTTACGCCGTTACTCGTAAGGGAATCAAAATCTATAGTGTATTTCTCTTCAAGTTAACGCAAAGAAAAGATAAGGCCGTTTACGTCGTTACTTGCAAGGGAATCAAAATCTATAGTGTATTTCTCTTCAACTTCACGCAATGAAAAGATAAGGCCGTTTACGTCGTTACTTGCAAGGGAATCAATATCTATAGTGTACTTCTCTTCAACTTCACGCAATGAAAAGATTAGGCCGTTTACGTCGTTACTTTACGTCGTTTACGTACTTACAATTTAATAAGAACAAATATATTTTAACACATAAATACGAAAATATTTCAACATGGCGTTCAATGAGAAACCGTTGAAAACTTAAAGCTGTATATTTACAGTATTTCTTAAAAGAAAATGGAGAAAAAATTAGTTTTATAAATCCTATCGCTATGAGAATAAATCTAACGCTTGATATTCTGAATATTCTTTGTAAAAGAACAATAGCCGGTGAGTTTCAGTTTCACTGATGTTTTTGTAGAGAAAGAAAAATTAGGTATTTTTTGTAATATTGACGTTTCGCGAGTCATCTTTCGAGCACGACGTCATTGTGTATTGTTTTCTTAAGTTATGACCTACAGGAACATTTTGAAAGGGAAAATAAAAATGAATTATTCAACGAAAAATTAGTAAACCCTTTAATCCTTTTACTAATAATTATAAAGATCACTATAATTTAGGGATATGCAATATTCATAGATATTTGTGAATATCAATGTTGACGTCAGAGATTTAAATATATAGCCCAGTAATGAAGAGTGAATGAACTCTAGTATTTATTATCTTTCACTTCTATAATATGCATGTATTATACATATAAACCTTCCTCTGGAATCTCTCTATCTATTGGTGAAAACTCCATCGTAAACCCACGCGTAGTTTAAGCGTAAAGACAGAGGGAAGCGAATTCGTTATACTATGTAGAGATACAAGTACACTTGACGTTATATAGAGTTTACATGTAGAATTAAATAACCAGAAAGCAGAACATCATTGAATACATTTTTTGTTTGACTGATTTGTATTTTCTGTTTAAGTTTTTTTTTTTGGTTTGGTCTTTTAGGATTTGATAGCCCATTTATTAAGGAAGGCTTTAAGCTATATAACTTCATGCTACGACTAATAGTAGCAGAGCACCACGCGGGACGACTAGTAAAGGAATACCATTCCGAATAACGACGTAAATTGCCTTGTCTTTTCATTACATAAACTTGAAGAGAAGTACTCTATAGATTTTGATTCCATTCCGAATAACGACGTAAATTGCCTTGTCTTTTCATTACGTAAACTTGAAGAGAAGTACTCTATAGATTTTGATTCCATTCCGAATAACGACGTAAATTGCCTTGTCTTTTCATTACGTAAACTTGAAGAGAAGTACTCTATAGCTTTTGATTCCATTCCGAATAACGACGTAAATTGCCTTGTCTTTTCATTACGTAAACTTGAAGAGAAGTACTCTATAGCTTTTGATTCCATTCCGAATAACGACGTAAATTGCCTTGTCTTTTCATTACGTAAACTTGAAGAGAAGTACTCTATAGATTTTGATTCCATTCCGAATAACGACGTAAATTGCCTTGTCTTTTCATTACGTAAACTTGAAGAGAAGTACTCTATAGATTTTGATTCGATTCCGAATAACGACGTAAATTGCCTTGTCTTTTCATTACGTAAACTTGAAGAGAAGTACTCTATAGATTTTGATTCGATTCCGAATAACGACGTAAATTGCCTTGTCTCTTCATTACGTAAACTTGAAGAGAAGTACTCTATAGATTTTGATTCCATTCCGAATAACGACGTAAATTGCCTTGTCTTTTCATTACGTAAACTTGAAGAGAAGTACTCTATAGATTTTGATTCCATTCCGAATAACGACGTAAATTGCCTTGTCTTTTCATTACGTAAACTTGAAGAGAAGTACTCTATAGCTTTTGATTCCATTCCGAATAACGACGTAAATTGCCTTGTCTTTTCATTACGTAAACTTGAAGAGAAGTACTCTATAGCTTTTGATTCCATTCCGAATAACGACGTAAATTGCCTTGTCTTTTCATTACGTAAACTTGAAGAGAAGTACTCTATAGATTTTGATTCCATTCCGAATAACGACGTAAATTGCCTTGTCTTTTCATTACGTAAACTTGAAGAGAAGTACTCTATAGCTTTTGATTCCATTCCGAATAACGACGTAAATTGCCTTGTCTTTTCATTACGTAAACTTGAAGAGAAGTACTCTATAGATTTTGATTCCATTCCGAATAACGACGTAAATTGCCTTGTCTTTTCATTACGTAAACTTGAAGAGAAGTACTCTATAGCTTTTGATTCCATTCCGAATAACGACGTAAATTGCCTTGTCTTTTCATTACGTAAACTTGAAGAGAAGTACTCTATAGCTTTTGATTCCATTCCGAATAACGACGTAAATTGCCTTGTCTTTTCATTACGTAAACTTGAAGAGAAGTACTCTATAGCTTTTGATTCCATTCCGAATAACGACGTAAATTGCCTTGTCTTTTCATTACGTAAACTTGAAGAGAAGTACTCTATAGATTTTGATTCCATTCCGAATAACGACGTAAATTGCCTTGTCTTTTCATTACGTAAACTTGAAGAGAAGTACTCTATAGATTTTGATTCCATTCCGAATAACGACGTAAATTGCCTTGTCTTTTCATTACGTAAACTTGAAGAGAAGTACTCTATAGCTTTTGATTCCATTCCGAATAACGACGTAAATTGCCTTGTCTTTTCATTACGTAAACTTGAAGAGAAGTACTCTATAGATTTTGATTCCATTCCGAATAACGACGTAAATTGCCTTGTCTTTTCATTACGTAAACTTGAAGAGAAGTACTCTATAGATTTTGATTCCATTCCGAATAACGACGTAAATTGCCTTGTCTTTTCATTACGTAAACTTGAAGAGAAGTACTCTATAGATTTTGATTCCATTCCGAATAACGACGTAAATTGCCTTGTCTTTTCATTACGTAAACTTGAAGAGAAGTACTCTATAGATTTTGATTCCATTCCGAATAACGACGTAAATTGCCTTGTCTTCTCATTACGTAAACTTGAAGAGAAGTACTCTATAGATTTTGATTCCATTCCGAATAACGACGTAAATTGCCTTGTCTTCTCATTACGTAAACTTGAAGAGAAGTACTCTATAGATTTTGATTCCATTCCGAATAACGACGTAAATTGCCTTGTCTTTTCATTACGTAAACTTGAAGAGAGGTACTCTATAGATTTTGATTCCATTCCGAATAACGACGTAAAAGGATTGTTGAAAGACTTTATTATAATTAAAAAAACACTATAGATGTAAAGCGATTCTATTGGTTTTTCTTGCCACATATCCCGGCACATCTTTGGTGGAAACACAGCCTAAGAAAAGCATTAAGAGTAGGGAGGACGTAAGAACTCAGCTGTCTAAACGATAAAAAATAATGCAAATTCACTAGAGGTCCTCAAATAATGTCCTATCGTTAGATAAGATCCGTTAAATCGAGCCGTCTAACGGTAACGGGATCTGTAACGAGTAACGAGAGTTCGTTACAAAAGTGATTCAGGTAGTCGTTACCTTTACTGTCTTTTTTCATTTCTTCAAACGTTTAAAATGGGAATTTATATTGATATTGCTGACGTTTTTGTTTGTAAGGTCGTTTTTCCATACCAACTGTATATTATTTATTGAACGTAATATGTATATGACAGATTCTGTTATAGAAACTTACGTGGTAATTAGTTATTTTAAAGCTTTATAGGATAGTGAGACTTACGTATTGTTTTGGTCACATTTACTATAGTTTCGTTCGTCTGTGTTCACCGCGAGCGCGTCCATTAGCTAAAGAAGACCACCGAATGGGGTTGAAACTATAGTACATGTGATCAATACAAAACATGAGTCTCACTATGTTATAAAGCTTTATATATGACGGATTTTAGAATTGTAAAGATTAGTATAAGAGATAGGGAAATTATGCTGGAAGGTAGAGAGGGTAGTCTCTAACATTCTCATGATTAAGATTATTGAATTAGTATCATTTCTCTTCTTAAAGTAAACACCAATAGAAGCCTAAACTATTATTATGAGTATCATGTCCTGTCTAATGCTGTCTCACGGCCGAAATTAATAATCAATCATTATAAATTTGAATTACCAATACCAAAGTTTGGAGTCGATTTTCAATCCATAATCCAAAGATTTTAGATTGGATTTCATTATTAATTTCGGCCGTTACTAATTCTAACCTAAAATCTAGACTTTGTTTCTAAAATTTATAAAATTCTTTCCAAAGTGTGGTTTGAATTAGACATAATCATAATACAATATTTTATATAATATTCATCACACAAAGTATACGCGGGTAGTTACTATTATTCTATTTTAAGTATACCGACGGGTAGACATTATATAACCTTTATTGCCATAGATTACAGTCAGTCTCTCTGGTGTTGTCGCGCAGTGCACATGGATGTTAGTATTATAGTGTCGTGGTTAAGGTCGCTCTTTTTGAGCACCACGTAAGTTTAGTTGTACTGTTCCTGGGTCTCAAGCCCCAAGCACTACTCTGTCTAATTTTTATCATATCTTGAGTGTACCTCTCATACTCTTAATATAACTGACTAAAATAAAACATTACATTAAAAATTGTAATATGTATGGAAGATCGCCCTTTTGCAGGACTTTTAAGGGCCAAACTTGGTACTTTACGTAATGGCGAGTTACGATAAACAAAGTAAATGTGAACAATTTGGTCGTTACTCACCGTTATGGAAGAAACTCCAAAAAATTCTACTAAACTTTATTTTGAGAGCTCATTTACGATAAAAAGAAGTAATTTGAATAACTTTTGCTATATTTCAATTAAACACTATGGAGGATGTTTTGAAAGTTGTGAAACGACTCCTTTCCTTTTTGCTTTTTGAGAGGTTTTCAATCAAAATTCTGTTCTTCAATATATATTATATCAAATACATTATTATCATATATATTATTGTCAAATTAGGGCCAATAATTAACATTAACATTTTACACAACAATTATTAAATTCTCAAACAAACGCACTCTCATTAAATAATACACAACTTCATACGAGTTCGTCAATAACTCACTCAGTCAATGAACACACACTCAACATCAAACATAAATGAGACCCAACACGTTGCACACATGACAACGGTAGTTTAATCATTCACAAATTCAATATATATTTTAGACATCTCTGTATATCATTTTGAAGAAGTGGGATAAGACACAATTTGGTCAAAGAGATCCTACCCGGCTATATCCAACCTGTCGCTCAGACATTTATAAAACAAATTGTTATGTAATGGGAATTAAAATATTTAATCGGATACCAAAGACTATAAGTATTGAATTGAATCAGGCGTTACTTTGCGGAAATTCATGGTTTAAAAGGAATCAAAATGTTACCTTGCTATAAACCGCGGCAACCTGAACTACCAGACTCGTATGGTACAACCTAGAAGAGCACCCTTCCCACATAAAAGTGAGACGCGCGAACCCGAACCAAGACACACCACACAAGTAGTCACTTGCTAAGTGACGCTTGTAGAGTCAACACGTCCTGAAGATGCTTCGGTTACGGAGCGAAACGTATGTCGATTGTCGATCGCGATCTACTTGTGTGGTGTGTACTGGTTCGGGTTCGCGCGTCTCACTTTTGTGTGGACAGGGTGCTCTTCTAGGTTGTACCATACGAGTCTGGTAGTTCAGGTTGCCGCGGTTTATAGCACGGTAACATTTTGATTCCTTTTATAGACTACTAGCTGCCTGCCCTCGCTTCGCTCCGGGTATTTAAAGCAATATTATAATTGATGTCCTTAAATTGTCACTCTGTAATTGTGTAGTTTTTCATTATTTGAAAAAAAAGAGAGAGTAAGAAAAAGTTATAAAAAAAATAATAGAAAGAAAAAGAAAAGCAACAGATAATAAAAGAGGGAGGACAGAGCAAAAATAATATTGAATAAGAAAAAGAGAGGGGAGAGAAAGAGAGAGAGAGATAATCGAAAGAAAGAAAGTGAAAGGAGACTGATCATTCTGAACAGATCGAGATAAAAATTAAAGAGAGATAAAAGAGAGTGATAGTAATATAAGATGATGAAAGACGGAAATACTATAGACTTCTCTCAGTGAAAGAATTTTTAAAATCGAATTAGTAACAACAAAATGGCCATATTCTATTAATTAAAAAATGTATATGGCAACACTAAATCACCTTTGTCACTCACGAATAGTGCAGTTTTCATTCAGTGAAAGAATTTTTTAAATCGGATTTTTATTTTCTGAAAAACTCTTCAATTTACAAAATGACCTTATGGCACTTAAATGGCCATATCTTTTTAATTAGAGTATTTATGGCAACACCACATAGCCTATGTTACCCGGAAAGGATGTAGCTTCCTATCGGTGAATGAATAGTCAAAATCGGTTCAGTACTTTTCGAGCCTATTCGCAACAAACAAACAAACATACAAACAATCAAATCTTTCCTCTTTATATAATAGTATAGATAAGAGAATTGCCACCCATAAAATTCAAAAGAGAACTAAAAAACTGGTTATTAATTCATTGTTTTTATAATTTAAACGAATATTTCAATAATGAGATGTGACATGATAATTTATATTCTATGGTGTAGTTATTCAATTTACTTAAATATTTAGTTTTATTATAACATTTTTATTTTATTTTTAATTGACATTATAATTTTAATTTATAATGTAATAATTTCCACGTCAATGTAAAGGCAAAGCATGCGGCCGACATATTAGCAACATCATATTGTACAACACCATGCTAAAGGAAATAAATAAATTGATTGATTGATGATTGACTAAATTAAAAAAAAATATACCTTTTTTTCTTAAGTTTTCAGGACGAGGTATCCATTCAACTCCCGACTTTAAGTCGAGATGACGAAAACGTCGAAAACGTAATATTGTCTATTTATTTGAAAAATTAATTCCTTAGAATTCGGATTGTATTCCTCCTTTCTCTCTACTATTCCCTCTATTTTTTCTATATACAATGTATAAGGAGAAACTAGAGAGTACATAAAGAAAATTGGAAAATAAAAATGATGACTTCCAAATTATTAAATTAATAGTGTAAAATAAAAGTATCATTAAATTAATAAAAGTTTTAAATATTTGTAATAAAACGATGAATTAACTTATTTTCGTTTAGTAACTCAAAAACTAGTGATTTAAGTAGTACTTATCCTTTTTATAGATGTGTGATACCAGATAATTCAGATATCTACCCTCGCTCTCCCATTTTTGCTCCAAGATATTATTATTGGCGCCCGAGGAGCAGTTTTCCGTTCGCCCTGTTATAATTTGCGGGCGTTGGGTTCTTCTCCATGGGGAACGGGAACGAGGAACGAGGAGCGGGGAATGGGGAATGGTGTCTGTATCGATACGGTTATGGCTGCAAAAATTACCTAGAGTCTAACGTGTATGCACTATAGTGCAACGTCATAAAAATGGTATTTGTACTATTTTCTTTCATTTTGATAAAAGAAGGAAGAAATGATTTCTATAACTATTTGGGAATTGGTTTTCGGTAGAATTCCAGAATAAAAAAATCTATTTAAATGTTCACAAATGTTGGCTGGAAGAGCTTCCTTATTCGGTATAAGCTCGTCTTTGTACAATACTATTATTATTTTATGTTATACTAGAAGCCCGCCCTCGCTTCGCTCCGGGTAGTTAAAACAATAATATAATTGATGTCCTTAAATTGTCACTCTGTAATTGTGTAGTTTTTTATTATTTGAAAAAAGAGAGAGAGTAAGAAAAAGTTATAAAAAGAAAAATAATAGAAACAAAAATAAAAGAAAAGCGACAGATGCTAAGAGAGCGAGGACAGAGTAAAAATAAAATTGAATAGGTAAAGGAGAGAAAGCGAGAGAGATAACCGAAAGAAAGAAAGTGAAAAGAGACTGATCATACTGAACAAATAAAAATAAGAATTAAAGAGAGAGCATGAGAGACAATGACAGTATTATAAGAGGAAGAGAGACGGAAATACTATAGACTTCTCTCAATGAAAGAATTTTTAAAATCGGATCAGTAGCAACAAAATGGCTATATTCTATTAATTAAAAAATGTATATGGCAACACTAAATCACTTTTATCACTCACGAATAGTGTAGTTTTCTATCAGTGAAAGAATTTTTTATTTCAGAATTGTAGTTCCTGAGAAACTCTTCAATTTACAAAATGGCCACCTTATGGCACTTAAATGGCCATATCTTTTTAATTAGAGTATTTATGGCAACACCACATAGCCTATGTTACCCGGAAAGGATGTAGCTTCCTATCGGTGAAAGAATTTTCAAAATCGGTTCAGTACTTTTCGAGCCTATTCGCAACAAACAAACAAACAAAAAAGAAGTTCACAGAAATAAAACTAAAAATAAAGTAAATATTCTCAAAACCGATCTCAAAAGTTGACTGACTGACTAATCTCATGAAAAAGTTGGCAACAATTTGTCGAAGTAGAAAAGTCGAAACGTAAATACGGAGTGGGCTAAATATTCAGCCGATTCAGAGAAAAATGTAACTTCATTGTATTGGAATGAGTTTGGAGTTTATCTTGCGTTGGGTCGCGGAACTTTGCCTCTAATAATATTATGCTTTCCGCATATGGATAATTAAAAACATGTGATTTACATGTTGAATAGTCCGCCATTTTGTTGAAATGTAAATGTAAACCTATATTACTTATTTACACTAAAACTCGCCTTACAGATAATTCATATCCTATATAAATACTTGCTCTTTGAGTTATGCGCCGTCGTGCCAAATACTCATAAGCGCTATCGCCGACCAACCCCCCCCCCCCACCCCCCGGTAGTTTTTGGCGCCCCTGTCTAGAATAAGAAACATATAATGAGGTGCGAGTAAAAACAGAGATTGAGACTTTAAAGTATATGCAATTGTTAAGCAACCATTTTTATTCGAATCATATTATTGTTAGCAACACTGTGTTTATAAAGTAGTAGTAGCCCGTAGAATATTTTATATTATTTCAAGTATACCGACGTGAAGACAATATATAACCTTTAGTACGATAGATTTGTCTCAGTCTCTCTGGTGTTTTCGTGCAGTGAACATGGAAGTTAGTGTTATAGTGTTGTGATTAAGGTTACCCTTCTCGAGGTCCACATGAGTTTACTTTATTATTTATTTTAGTTAGCGAGGTCGAGTGGTGGAGGTGAGAGTTAATATATTATGAAAGAGCTCTTTAAACCTGCTCCTGGGTCTCAAGCCCCAGGCACTGCTCGCCTCAGTCAACATTGCATGTTTTTACGTATTGCTGTACAGTAATGGGTATCATATTTCACGGCACCTTTTACTCTCTGGCGCCGTCGTGCACCGCACCGACCTTGCATGAGTGGACGACGCTTCCATTTTGTTTTTTTTTTTCAATAGGTACCCACACTTAGTGTCACTTTAATTTAAAGCTTATTCTTAATCATATGAGAGGCTGTTAGTTGGTGATTACGTCATTTAAAAAAATATCTAAAAATGTTTACGTAAGCATATAATGGACAGGAAGAGAGGAAACAGTATTTTTTCTAATAGGTATATATTACATGAATTGTATGTATATTGCACAAGTTTCAGAATAATTTCCTTCATAAAACTCGTTAAAATTCTGATTTAAATGAACAGGTAAAATAAATGCAATAATTACAATAACAGCACTTTAATGAATCCAATCAAAGAGTTGGAGAGCGTTGCTACTCCCAGTTACCTCAATTACGTCATTTAAACTACATTCCACTGAAAAAATATTCTTACACAATTTTAACAAAGTAGAATGTAATTAAAGCGATATTTTTTATGGTAGATAAGGTGCAAACGAGCAGGTCCACTTGATGGTAAGTGGCCACTATCGCCCATGGACATCGACAAAACAAGAGATACCCTCTTGTTTTGTCGATGCGTTGCATCCTCGAAAATAGAGTAAGTAGGGTGAGTGAAGAAAGAAATGCTGCGGTTTTAACGGACCCTGAACAAGAGCTCAGAGTCCACTAGATCCGCAGCCTTAATGGGATGGGAGAGAGAGGGAGTAAGTCGCACATGCGGCTCAACCGGAACGTGTTTATGACACTTGGCGGTTGGATTCGCCTGCTGGTGGTCGCAAGCCAGTCGGGGAACAGATCCCCTACCACCAATGGGTGCTAGGGTCTTATGAGATGCTCTCCCAGTGGCAGAGGGGAATAGTATTCTAACCCGTCCTCTCACGGTCGATATTTTAATATTTGGGTTCAAGAATTACGTTAGTAGAATTTTTTGACAATCTAAGCCTCTCCCCTCGTCCTCTCCCGTCTTATACTGACTGAATTTTTCAGTCTATTATTAAGCTACTCTAAAGGTCTTATTCTCGTATTCATGTACGTGTTTACTTTTTTATTGGTGACGTAATCATATTCCATCACCCATTTTTTTTTTTTTTTTTTAAAGATTACTAGCAGTATGGATCACATACCACTAGTATTCCCTTTACCCCTCCTAGTAAGCTAATAAATAGCTTGTGTCAGGAGTGGGCCACGCCAGTAGTCCAATGTCCGGGATTTGAACCCACGACTTGTTGATCGTGAATCCAACGCCCGAACCACTGAGCTACTGACCCATGTTATCAAATTTAATATTTAATATTGAACAAATGCTTGTATTTATTGGAAAGTTCTATCAATGTGCAACAGATGGCGTTTTATGTTAGTTTATTGACACAAAACTTCAACATGTTTTATTATCTAAGTTGGATAAGCATCCAATAGATTTCAGCTTAATACATAAAAAATCAGATAGGACAGTTTTTATATTTTAAACGACCACAAATGATCTTAATCATTTGTAAGTTCCATTAACTTCTAACAGATGGCGTCGAAAGTTAATTTATTGATACTCCACTTCATAATGTTTTGATTTTTATTTTCGTATCATCCAATAGATGGCGCTTTTAGATTTAAAAGATCTATAATGTACTTTAAATAAATATGTATGTATTTCCTACTATTAGTGACTACATAAGCAATATTATACGAATGTAAACACGATCAAGTTCTAGAAAGGAGTCGTTTTACCAATCCCTGTTTTTTACCCGTCTGACCACAAAACCGCAATATTTTTTTCTCACTCCCCTACTGTACGTTCAAAGTTGGTAACACATCCCGAACCCTCTTTGTAAATACATCACACATCTATATGTATAATATCATTTTAACAAAAAATACATGAAGTGTGTTTATTACATTGTTGTAAATACATAAATGCGTCCGTCCAACAATACATGGAAATAATCTATCGTCAGACATTAAAATGTTTAAATTTGAACATAACAAGATTTTTTGATATTATATATCAGTAACACCATACACGAATGATCTAACACTATTTTATAATTTTCTGTAGTTAAAAAGCAGTGATGGCCCAGTGGTTGAGACTTCAAGTCTCACTGGAGAGGTCCGAGTTCGATCCTGGGCACACACCTCTGACTTTTCTGAGTTATGTGTGTTTTAAGCAATTAAATATCACTTGCTTTAACGGTGAAGGAAAACATCGTGAGGAAACCTACACTCCTGAGAGTTCCCTAAAGTTCTCAAAGGTGTGTGAAGTCAGCCAACCCGCACTGGGCCAGCGTGGTTTTCTGTATATATGTATGACAGTTTAACACAAAATGAAACGAATACACATAACAATACATAGATATGTGTATGTGCCATATACACATGTGTGCGTGTATTGAATAGCTGTAGTGTGTGTATTTTTTAAAATTAATTTAATGTATTTTTAATCAATATTATATATAAACAAATATCAGCTTTTTTCACTCCTTTTCCATGTAAACATTAACTGCGATTTTCTTACGGTCTGTTTGACATTGACCATGTAAACTATCAGATAATTAATCAACTTAACCATCACATTAATTTATTATTTAACACTTGATGTGACCTTAGAGGACTGTGAAACACAAACGATATCCTTATTCGATGAATAAGTAGCAAGTACCTTATTCGGGAGTTATATTAATATACACGTAACCATAGTAACGTGGTGCAGCAAGTTTTTCTTCAAACAAAACCAGTATACGAAGCAGTAAAACGTGAGATGAGTAGTTTCATTCCAAGAGCAATAACTACTTACAACGGTGCATAAACGCAACTATGTACATTGTGCAGCACAAGTAATGTCAACTGCTTTAACTGCTCCTTGTTACGTTTTATTACTTCCTTCTTTATACTTGTACATATTAAAATAATTCCCCTTTGTATTGAACCCAAACTTTATAATTCTTATATCTATATCAGCCTGAATCCCGAATTTACAAGTAGAACCTGAATTTACAAGCATACATGAAAATAATATTGGAAATTTATAAAATTTTTCTAATTTTTCTAAATTTCAAAAATTATGATTTAGGTGTCATTCGATTCGAAATGGTATGTAGAAACTTTTAAAAAAAATTAAAGGGCCGCTCGCAAAAATTGCAAAAAATATAAACAATTAAGTCAAAAAAAGTGGGTTTGGTTTTTTGAAAATATCTCGAAAACTATTTGAGTTTTTTGAAATTTGAAAGAAGATTCAAAGAGAACAGGAAATTTGCCAAAGAAAAGTCCGTACTCCCGGAACTGTAGAACCAATATTTATAATTTTCCCAGGGGGTTGAAAATAGGCTAGAAAACGGGTACTTATTTTAACTTATTAAATATGAAAATTGAGAAGCGAAAAAATAAAAATCATAATCTTTGGAGAATTAGAAAAAGTTTCGACCTTAAAAACACTTGTTGACTACACTATAATTTGTATATTTGACCTCAAATATAATGGAATTAAATAAAAAAATATTAAAATCTAAATATAATAAAAACTAATCCCTATTTCCCTTGGTCACGACATCACCCGTAAACGGCTGGACCGATATCGATAATTATTTTTTTGTAGTCTTTGTTATTGTTAGGAGAAGATTCTTGTGTAAGTAAAAAATAAGTAAGCTGCGCGGAAAATTAGAAAATGTAAGTAAATTTAATGATCATGTAAACTTTTCTAATGTAACGTTTATGGCGTTTGACTGTCAGTCTTATATATAATCATAAAAAATCACCCCTAAAATTTTCAAATTATTTTTTCTAATTTTTACTTAATAGGAATGTTATGAAAAAAATTCACAACGTGAGTCTAGTTACCTTTTATATTGAATTTAAGTCTGTCATAGTTTCATAGAAAAACGACTTTGTAAGTTTGGGTTATAACACCTTTTCTTAGAAACTAATAAAGTTAAGCGTTTGATAATTGATTTAAGAGTCGAAAAAGATTCCAGTGTGTTCCTGTACTGGAACGGCGAGACCCTTTCTCAAAAAGTATATAAGTAGTGGAACGAAAAATAACTGTAGTTGAGAGAAGTCCAACAAAAGATATGAAGTACAAAATCGATTATCTTTTTGCCGTCTCGGCAATTTTATAGAATGTCCAGGGAGTGGGGCTCCGGCTCGGGCTCGGGCTCCGCAATAAACGTTGTAATACCTTTCATTGTATTACGGAGAGTCTCATGTCGGACTAAATCGCGCACTAACGAGACGATTTCGCTCGATTGTATGGTATTGTGCAGTCAAATCATTGAAATGACCATAGAAAGACTCCTATACAGATCTATACTGACCTATGTATTACAAACAGACCGACAAATAGACTACTGCATGCTCAATAGACGTATTACAAATAATATTTGTTTAGATTGTATTTTCTAGTCTATCTATCCTACTAATATTATAAACGCGAAAGTTTGTAAGAATATATGGATGTATGTTTGTTACTCTCACGCAAAAACTACTGAATGGATTTTGATGAAACTTTACAATATTATAGCTTACACATCAGATTAACACATAGGCTATAATTTATAATGATATGGTGTGAATTATCCAAAATATAGCGGGTGAAACCGCGGGTGCAGCTAGTATATTATACGGGCTTGAAAAACTCCAAAAAATGTATGTTCTATTAAATAGTTTCTTTTGTCGTAACTCGCCATGCAGGCGCTGCAGGTAGAGATCCATTGTTTCCTTAGTGAAGCGAGGGCAGAGCAGCTCTTATTAATAAATATAATAAGTCAAATAGATAAAAATCTCTCTTAATATACTCTAAAGGAATGTTGTTCATGGAGTATTAAATAGTGGGCCAGATTTTCTATTTTATCGCACACAAGGTATTCGAATTAGGGTTGCCAGGTAACGGATAATCTCCCGCTTGCATCGGTAAATTACGTTCCACTTAACATCATAATTATTTTTTAGAAAAAATGCCAATTTTAGACTATTATTCATTACATTTTGACTTTATTAAATTATGTAAAGTATATGTAATTCAACTGGTCTGGACTTATACGACTGTATTGATTTTGATGTTATTTCTTTGTTGTTGCTGCCATCGGGATCTACGAAATTTTTAGCTTTTAGTACCCAAAGGGGAAAACCGGGACCCTAGTACTAAGACTGCGCTGTTCGTCCGTCCATCTCTCTATCACCAGGTTGTGTCTCATCCCGTGATAGCTAGACAGTTGACATTTTCACAAATGATGTATATCTGTTGCCCCTATAACAACAAATACTAAAAACAGAATAAAATAAATATTTAAGGGGGGCTCCCATAAAACAAACGTGATTTTAACATTCAGAACTCCATAACAAGAGTCGCTTTTGCGTATGGATATACAAACAATACAATATATATCCTATTGTAATGTATGTAACTTCAGTTGAAAGGTCCCGGTAAAACTCAATAACGTCCCGCTATTTCCATTGTGGCAACCCTAATCCAAATAGCTTAGGATGAAAGCGTTCATTTAGTCTAGTTTTATTTTTCGATTCGCAATCACTGTCCGCGGGAACAAATACTCCGTGAGTTTTCTTTGCATTCTATTGATGACTTTGTGCTTACAACTGTCTGGGGAACTATAATACTGCTGTTATACAGAACCTACTAGGAAGGGACAATAATAGATAGATATTACCCTATTTTTTATAAAATTACCTATATATTATACTCTGGTTATGTAGAGTTAGAATCAAAACTCCTTAAATCAAAATTCAAATCTTAATTTAATATCTATTAATTTTTCAATTGTATTTAAAAAATAATTAAAATTGAAGGTTAAATTTTAGGCATTTTTCAAACTAACATTAAAAATTCAAGAATATTAAAAAAAAATGTAAAAAAAAATCAGAAATTCAACAAATTACAAGTCGGTGAAGTGGGGCTACAAAAAAATCGGTGCACCCTGGTTGACGTGATTCCAGCTCCAGTGATCTGAACCAAAAAATTGAAAAATGTCGCTATCGCTATGAAATATCATTTTTTTACCCTTTTTGGTCTTTTCGTTTTTTTAAAAAATACTCCAAATTGAAATTATTTAAAATCCAAGGCAGAAGCGATAGACAAATATATAAAGAAGTTTGAGAAACAATTCTAGTAGAATAACTCGGATAATATTTAATGCTCACTTTCAATTAATCGGCGATCCCAAATCCATACAAAAAATATTTTGGAAAATTATTCGAATTTTGAGAAATCCATTTTTTTTAATTTCTAGACCAGAATACCCCCATAACTCGTCTATGTTTTGAATCTTCTAAAAATTTCGAGATTATTATCAAAAAATTGAAATTCGCAATTTTTTAAATACTTGGTAAATTATAAACTATTTCAGAGATGACGAATATTGCAAATGATTTATACTTATCAATATATGTGTAAATGTTTGTAGTCATTTACGCAAAAATGGCTGAGCTGATTTCAATGAAATTTGGCACACAGATACTTTATAATGTGGATTAATATATAGGCTACTTTTTATCCCGAAAAAATATAGCAATTTCCTAAATCCTTCAAATGCTGTCAAAGATACAACGAATTAGTTTCTATTAATAATCGAAACTTTTCGTAACTTTTAAATAGTCTATTGTATATTTATGTAGTCTGTGGTATATTTGTATATTCTCTGTAGCTGCGTAAAGTTGTGGTACTTGGCTTTAAAGACGAGTCATCTTTGTTCATAGTTCAGATATTGCTTTGTAACTGATCGCTTTATGTAAGAATTCCCTAATGAGCTCAATAATCCAACTTTACTCAACTCTTAGTAATTGAACGTCTTAGGCCCTTTACACATTAAACTAAACCACTAGTATTTTAGTGGTATTTCTTTAGCAGTAATTAAACTATTTAATTGTATTTAGAAGTGTCTAAAATAGTTTACACTACTGCCCCTAGATGACGTTGCAGCATAAAATCATTTCTCCCTCGTTTTGCGGTTTGTTTTTGGGTAGATTAAAAAAAAATTACTTGTCCACTCGTACTTTACCAAGGCAGTGGCTGGGACCCCGGAGCAGGTTTAAAAACATCTTTTACAACCGTAAACTCTCGCCTTCACCACTCGATAACGCTACCAAATATTAAAATAATAGAGCACGAGCTCTTCGATAACGAAGACCTAGCACCACCCCACCAAACAATACTACACTATCAGTCTACCTACTGCGCGATAACACTTATGTGATATCAATCCTATTGGAACGAAAGTTATATATTGTCTACTCGAACCAGAATTTCGACTACTATGCGTCTAATGTGATATGGAGAAATATAGATCATTTTTCTTCCATTAGGAAACATAAGAGAGCTACAGTATTCCTTAATGTATTAATATAACTATTAAATCACTTAACGTATACAAAGTTTTAGTGATTGAAGTTACTAATAAATTAGGAGTTTCTATAAATGTGTTTAGACCCTTATTGAACGTCTTGTTCAACGCTATTACACAAGTTGAAATTTCAATATGGATCAGAATAATGGTGTTATTTTCAAAACTAAAACTTTATTAATTAGGTACATCGATACTTAATGTGGTTGCTTTGTTATTATTTAGTACTAGCTTTGTTGGGCTAAAATATATTTAGATAATAGTAAGTTAGACCAGCAATACATCTGTGTAAATCGCATCCAATTTCGTGCAGTAGTTTTAGCGTGATGTCCATATAAACATAAAGATTCTAGAAAAATCTAAAATATAAAATATTTGCTAAATAATAATATTTAGACGCTTACGACCATAAACATATTTTATTGAGATTATCCTGCAGGAACTTGCATTTTTTCCGGGATAACAAGCAGCCTACGTGTTAAAATATTATACTTTTACTTATATATAAAGCTGAAGAGTTTGTTTGTTTGCTTAAATCTCAGGAACTACTAGTCCGATTTGAAAAATTCTTTCAATGTTAGATAGCCCATTTATCGAGGAAGGCTACAGGTCATATATCATCTCGCTACGACCCATAGGAGCGGAGCATCATGGGCACGAAGTCGCGCGGGTCGACTAGTAGGATATCTAGTATCTTAATACTAAATTTTAATGTACGTTTTTACGTGATTAAGTAACAAATTATTTATAGTAAGATAAGATCTTCTATATATTATGTGTTTAAATATTTAATTCAAATCCACGTAAATACTAATTTCTTCTAACTTTTCTAATTTCCAATCAATTTAGTTTATTCTTCAATAGCTTTAGATTTTATTCAATTTAGTAGATTAGAGCAATTAGTTAGATAGCAAAGTGTCTATTGTTTTCATTCTACCAGTTTCTAGATATAGTCGCTCCATATTGTAGTCTTTTTCTTATAAATATAAAGTACTAGCTAACCCGTCCTCGGTTCGCTGAGGTGTTCTATCAATATCGTTTTAGCATTTATCAACTTTTAAACTTCTTAAATTTTTCAAAACCAAAATTACCCAAAGCAAAGCAGTGATGGCCCAGAGGTTGAAACTTGAAGTCCTACTCGAGAGGTCCGAGTTCGATCCCCCACACAGTTATGTGTGTTTTAAGCAATTAAATATCACTTGCTTTAACGGTGAAGGAAAACATCGTGAGGAAACCTGCACTCCTGAGAGTTCCCTAAAGTTCTCAAAGGTGTGTGAAGTCTGCCAACCCGCACTGGGCCAGCGTGGTGGACTATGGTCTAATACCCTTCTCATTCTGAGGAGGAGACCCGGCTCAGCAGTGGGCCATTCACGGGTCGTGATGATGATGAAAATTACCCAAATCGATGCTCATATGAAGATCGTCGTGAAGTTGCCGTAACGGAATTAGATCTCTTTTATTTTAGACCATCTTGGTCGCACGGGTGTAATATACGATGTATAATACTTAGATTTATTAAAAAAAACATTGAATTTTCAATATATTGTTGCTAAATAAAAACATAGGAACTGAATTTTTTGGGACACAAAGTAGCCAATATGTTAATCCAGATTATAAAGTATCTGTGTGCTAAATATCATTGAAATCCATTCAGCCATTTTTGCGTGATTGAGTAACAAATATCCAAACATACAAACCTATGTAAAAAACGTTGTAGGCAAACATATGCAAGCAATATTGTATATAGAGTACAGTTAAGTAAATAGGATAAAATACAATCTCATATAATATAATAAGGATCCTTAATTATTCGTCAGTTATGACTAATTGAGGAAATAATCATGACGAAAGAGTCCTTTGTAATTAGACATTATAACTATAGATGTTTCAATTATTACAATTTTTTCTATACAGAATGGATTTTTAAGACGGGTCAATAAGGGCAGCTACCTTAACGGTTACGGTTACAGGAAAACGTTCCTAGAAGACCAGCCATAACTTTTTAAGATATTCTGAACTGCGTTCACAGATTTTTGAGAACATATACGGTTAGCGAAAAAAGTGCTAAAATCCAAAAAAAAATTTTTTTAATCCTATCGATCCTACTTCGTATGGGGATCAAAAGACTCCCTGCCCTTACTGACCCGTCTCAAAAATCCAACTTGTATATTGTTAAATAAGAGTTATACTATACGTACAGACCTACAATCTTGTTACTAGAATATTACTAAATACTCGCGATGGAATAATAATGGTTACTGTCATGGAAATTCAAATGCTACTAAAATTAACGTTGCCAACATCATAACTAACAATATCACTTAATTCTGACTCAATTATGAACTGTTTTTAAATTGAAAGGGAGGAGAATTAGGGGAAATAAGATGACGAGTTGAGAGACAGTTGAGGGGCAAGCCAGCAGATGGTTCGCCTGATGGTAAGGCGTAGGCTAGGCCGTCTCCCTTGAACATCGGCAGTACTAAGGAGTGTCTCAAATGTTGCCAATGCGTTGCCAGCTCGAAGATAGAGTAAGGAGGGGGAATAAGGAGAAGAATGCCACGATTACTGCGGACCCTGAAGATGAACGGTCCACTGAATTCGCAGCATAAACGGGACAGTAAGGGGAGGTAGGCCCACATGCGTCAATAACACTTTGCAGTCTTATTCGCATGCTGGTGGTCGCAAGCCAGTCAGGGAACAGATCCCCTACCACCAAGGGGGTGGTGCGTTACTCGGCTCATACGAGATGCTCTCCCAGCGGCAGAGGGGAATAGTATTCTAACCCGTCCCCTCACGGGAAGAACTGTGAACTGAACGGTGCTCTATGGTTCTATGGTCCCAACCTCTGATGAATATTGTCCTCCCATCTTGATTTTGGAGGTATTTGTCTACTGGAACTTTATTTACTCTATTTGTAATGTGTATATGGTCATTCAGCAGATAGCAGAATTTTAAAAAAAACATTAAGTCCTTACTGACGTGATGAGTAATCTGTAGCAGTTCATATTACGCAAAATTCCCTAAACTCTGAAACTGTATCAAATAAGATGTATCACTTCCTTGTCGTGAAATATTCCAAGGAATAAATTCGCTATTTAAGCACCAATTAGGGCTCGGCGTCAGATAGCGAAAGCGAAATTCGCAACTCAATCGCAATTATTTTCCACTCGCAAGAAAACTTGAAGCCAGCGTTAATTGTGGCCTAGCCTCTTCTCTACCTAGGTAGGGACTAGGGAGACGCGG
The DNA here is from genome assembly GCA_905147385.1 of Limenitis camilla. Classification (NCBI taxonomy): domain Eukaryota; kingdom Metazoa; phylum Arthropoda; class Insecta; order Lepidoptera; family Nymphalidae; genus Limenitis; species Limenitis camilla. The sequence goes on along the minus strand of LR990225.1, from coordinate 15,332,025 downwards.
TCGGACGCAGTCGGACGCGGGAAGACGTTTAGGACATACGACTTTATTATAACCATTCATATTATATACTTGCAACATTCTTAGCTAGCTAGTAATTAAATACTGACTTATCATAGTTTATTGTAATCCTTCTCCTTGGTCTCATTCCCCAGACACTTATTTAGTTCCATCTAAATCTTCCGGTGTGTATCACACTACAATAGTCTACTCTCAGGTGACGTAGAACCTTATCTATGAGTTGTGTATGTAATTTTTTTTTTTTACGATGGGAAATGTTTTTTACGCATACCCTCTTAGTTGGAGGGGTATGTGGAACTCACAGCGAGAAGCGCCGAATACCTACTAAAACCCATCGGTACCGCCACCATCGCGCATTGGGTGCTGGGTGTTCGCGGGATAGCATTCTACCTCAGATATGTAAAAAGTAACTCTCTTAAATAAGAGAAAAATAGTATTTTGACAAAATATGACGTACGTTGAAATACGATCTCAGCGCCATCAAATTTATTTTAATCTAAAATTAATCTTGTATTTGGTAGTCAGGTACCGATGTACTTTAGGTGTGCGAAAAAAAAAAGAGGTGGAAAGTTGCGCATTGTATTTAGTGTAATATTGGCAGTTCCATTCATGATGTAGCAGACGCGCGGGAACTGAAACATCGCATAAGAACCAATCGCGTGTGACGCGCTTATTACTCCCTGCGCTCCCCGCTAAAATGTCCTAATAGTAACTCCTGCGGATATAGACAGTAATATTTATTATACATTAACATTTAAAAAAAAACAATTATTTATATTATTTATTAAAAACAATAAACATGATAAAACATCGTACAATATAAAACATCGGTGGGCAAGCAAGAGGTGTGACGTCATTAGCAATCTTCCGCGGCTGTGCTCGTCGCAAATTGAAGCAATTACAATGTACAGTTGTTTTGGTACTCCCCCTCCCTTCCTGTCACCCCTTCGCTCCCCTCCAACACCCGCTAAGTGATACCGTTATCACACAACTTTCAACTGACAGGCTATTAAAAGGGGATATGGAATTTAGTCAATTTTTAGGTTTCAGTGTTGCCAATAATAGCCAGGTATTATACTCCCAAAAAAATTGGTTATATAGAGTAAAAAAATCCAAAAGTATATTTGGTTAGTAATTGATGTAAAAAGGCTAGATTTTTTTACAAAGTCGCTAAGTTGGCAACACTGATAGGAGCCTAATTTTCCACTGTATGTTATAATTGTCCAACTTGAGAAATAGAATATTTTTTATCTCGATTAATGATGTTATTATTTTTTTATTTAACATGAGCGGTGTGCCCTCACTTCGCTTACGTTATTTAAAGCATAATTATAATCTAAATCCTTAAACTGTCTCTCGATAATAGTGTCACTTATCTTTAATCTTTAGATTTATGTATAATTGAAAAGAGAAAGAACAAGAAAAATAGAGAGGAAGAAAGAGTGATTAAAATTTGTAATTCACAAAAAAATACAAAATGTCTGTATTTTCTGGCATTCAAATCGCCATATCTTTTTAATTATAATATTTATGGCAACACCGCATAATCTATGTTACCCGGAAAGAATGTCGCTTTCTATCTGTGAAAGACGCATCAAAATCAGTGCAGTAGTTTTATGTGGTTCAATAAGTTTGTAACAGATGGCGGTGTAAGTTAATTAATTGACACAACACTTCAACATATGTTAGGTTGCTTAAACATCCAATAGATGGAGCCACTTTGAGATTTAAACAGTTATTTTCTAGTCCTTAAACGTGCTTGTTTAAATTCTTATAAATCTCCCCTCGCTCCCCTCCACTCACACAAACAAAGTGGCAATTCAAATCCCGATGACGTTAAGTGACAAGTTATTAAAAAGGGAAAACATTTTACGTCAATTTAGATAATTGTTTATACCGTTAGGATAGGAAATAAATTTGTTATAAAATTCTAGGGATAAAATGTAATCTAGATGAAAGCCCAGCAGTGCCTGGGGCTTGAAACGCAGGAGCAGGTTTAAAAATGTCTTTAGTTTTTAATAACGCCACCAAACACTACACTATTAGTGTAACTACTTTAATATGTACTACATGACATCACCTGACAGACTAATTCAATCCTATCGGAACGAAAGTTATATGTTGTCTACTCGAAATATGATAAAATGATCTACCCGCGAACACTCAATTAATTTCATCAGGACGAGCGAAAAGGGTCCATTCATTTATTACGTAAGACTATTTTCGCTAATTTTTGACCCCCTCCCCCATACTATAAGAAAAAATAAGACATGGTCGACCACCTCCCCCTCCCCCCCTAAATCGTCTTATGTAATTAATGAATGGTCCCTAAATAGTGATGGAGGAATTTTCTCTATAACTAATTATTGTGAAATAAACCGGAATCGAGAGCACTTGAAAAACAGATCGATTCTCAATTAATCGATTTATGATTTTTTTTTAATAATTTGTTACCACTACTGTAACACCAAAAAGGAATCCACTTCTCAAGTTTTAATCTAGTTAAGACAGTAATTTACTTTTACATGTATTGACATTATTAAGGGATTTTAGAAGATCATCGTTTTTTTTAATTTAATATATCGATTTATATTGACAAGAGAAAATATTTCTGTTAATTAAATATGAAGTAGACAACATTGATCTAGGAAATGACACAACGGGTAAACTCTTTTATGATACTGGCAACATTAATTTGCCAGTGACCATTTTATTTTTCACTCATTTTTGTCTATCTGTTTCTTTCGGCTAATCTCTGAAATGGCTGGACTGATTTTGATGGGAATTTCACTGGCTGATAGCAGATGTAACAAGGAGTAACATAGGCTATTTAACATCTCGCTACGACCCATAGGAGCGGAGCAACACGCGAACTAAGTCGCGTGGGTCGGCTAGTACTAAACATGTCGCATTTATAGTAGGACACAATAACGCTCGCGATATATAAAGCACAGAAGGTAAGCCGTACTCGTAAAGGCACGCAGATGGCGCCACGTGAAATATTAACTAAATTTAAAAAGAGAATTCCGAACCGTGCGAAATGGTCCGTGCTACATTTACTATTGCCGGTCGGATCGAGCGCCCTCTTGTGTATGTTTCATATTTTCACTTTTAAGATGAAGAGATGAATGCTATGAAGAAAATTCAAATTTGTTTCGAATTATATAATTTAAATTTGAAATATATTTTTAATTTTATAATCCATAATATTTGAAAGATAAATTAAAAATAGATTTCACATTTGAATTTTCTAGAAACAAATTTGAATTTGAAATCTATTTTTAATTTATAATCCATAATATTTGAATGATAAATAGAAAATAGATTTCAAATTTGAATTTTCTAGAATCAAATTAGAATGTGGAATCTATTTTTAATATTATAATCCATAATATTTGAATGATAAATTAAAAATAGATTTCAAATTTGAATTTTCTAGAATCAAATTAGAATGTGGAATCTATTTTTAATATTATAATCCATAATATTTGAATGATAAATTAAAAATAGATTTCAAATTTGAATTTTCTAGAATCAAATTTGAATGTGGAATATATTATTATAATCCATAATATTTGAATGATAAATTAAAAATAGATTTCACATTTGAATTTTCTAGAATCAAATTTGAATGTGGAATATATTATTATAATCCATAATATTTGAATGATAAATTAAAAATAGATTTCACATTTGAATTTTCTAGAATCAAATTTGAATGTGGAATCTATTTTTAATATTATAATCCATAATATTTGAATGATAAATTAAAAATAGATTTCAAATTTGAATTTTCTAGAATCAAATTTGAATGTGGAATATATTATTATAATCCATAATATTTGAATGATAAATTAAAAATAGATTTCACATTTGAATTTTCTAGAATCAAATTTGAATGTGGAATCTATTTTTAATATTTTAATCCATAATATTTGAATGATAAATAGAAAATAGATTTCAAATTTGAATTTTCTAGAATCAAATTAGAATGTGGAATCTATTTTTAATATTATAATCCATAATATTTGAATGATAAATTAAAAATAGATTTCAAATTTGTATTTTCTAGAATCAAATTTGAATGTGGAATCTATTTTTAATATTATAATCCATAATATTTGAATGATAAATTAAAAATAGATTTCAAATTTGAATTTTTTTGAATCTAATAACTCAGAGGATGGGTCAGGTACTCTGCAGTATTTATATATACATTTTTATCTATTACACTAATATATAAAGCTGAAGAGTTTGTTATTTGCCTAATCGCTCTAATCTCAGGAACTACTTATCAGATTTGAAAAATTATTTCAGTGTTAAATAGTCCATTTATCGAGGGAGGCTATAGGCTATATATCATCACGCTAAGACCAATAGGAGCGGAGCACATGAATAAAATCGCAGAATTTCTGTGAGATAAGTGATATTTTTTATGATAAATTAATTTCAATTAGTTACTGAGTCAAAGAAAGGTTGAGTCAGTGAGTAAATTGGTGGGTTTGGTGTGAGAGAATGATATATTTTTTGATTGATAAACCGATATTTAATATTAATAACTCTTCAAAATATATTAAAGATGACATAAAGAGTAAAAATGAAAATACTTAGCTCATTATGCAGTCAAATTCATGAACCACTTAACTACTGACGAACACGTATACGAGTTTTGCACTAAAGCTCTGCTCATAGTTTATGCGCACACTAGATACTTTTAGTCTTTAAAAGCAACTTTAATAACTCATGTTAGTAGTTAGCAACACCGTTGTAAAATTAAGGCCGAAATTAATAATCAAACTCAATCCAAAATCTGTGAATTATCGATATGAATTTGGAATATATTTTCAATGCAATTTTGGAACTGTTTTGCCTAAATATTTAAACGATTTCGAGTAATAAGAAACTCTGTCTCAAACTAAATCAGTTTGACAAGTAATTTTATGATAGTAAATGCTGTCTATCTTAGTAGTGTAATTGGTGGTGGGTGTCCTTTATTATGGATCACGTGAACAGACTTTATTACTCATTTTAGTTAGATTTACATATCCTGCTTCTGGGTCACAAGCCCCAGGTGAAGCTCAGGTCTATAGTGCATTATAATCTGATAGAAAATAGATTCTAAATTTGAATTTTCTATACACAAATCTGAAATTGGATTATCCAAAGATTTCGTTGTTGAATTGAGATTGATTAATTTCGCATAATATGAGTTGGCTGTACGAGATAATGCTTTTGCCAGTCATTTAAAGTATTAAATAATAGTTTGTCTAAGCCCCTTTACCCCTTTTATTCTCTAACTTTGGGATTTGAGATTTTTGAGATTTAACAAAACTATTCGTGGGTAATTCTCATTATTTTATTTAAAGTATACCGACATATAGACAATATATAACCTCTGTTCTGAAAGACGAGACAGTTGTCAAAATGACCTCGCTCAGTAACAATTAGAGCTTGGTGTAATGATGCAGTGACTCCATTACCAACGTTTGTTGTGGTGGTGCTCACATGGTCACTAAACTACACTACTTTAGACAATGTTTACTATGTGAAATTATATTACAAAGTGCTTCATATCTATAGCTAAAGAGGCTATATAATATCTAGACATTAGCTTTTTTTTTTTTTAAAGAATAGAAATGAAATAAAGAGGTAATGACTCACGTCGTGAACTCACGCAACATTATAGTAACTATATTCATGAAGTGTGCGCTGAGCTTTATATTTAAGTGTAATTAGGTTAGGCTAATAATTACGAATGCACCAATGACGCCGGTGTCGCTAGTGTCGCCGGTGTTGCCAGTGTTGCCAGTGTTGCCAGTGACGTGCCTCACGTCTCATATTTTATTCCATCTAATTAAGTTAAATTCTCGTATCACTGTTAATCATTTTATGATCATTAGTGAACTTTGTAATTGACTCTGGGGCTTGTGACCCAGATGTCGGATGTCTTGCTAATTTTATATAACTAAACTAAGTAATAATGTATTCTCACGTCCAATTACACTGCACTAAAATAGACAGGATTTACTGTATGTAATTACTTGTCAAACTGATGTAGTTTGAGACAGAGCTTCTAATTTCCATTTTTAGATTAAATTGTTTAAAACCATTGCACACTTACTTTCAGTGCCTAAAAGTGTTTTACTATAGAAACTAAGTTATCATTTTATTTGATTGTTTTGATCTAATGAACTATAGTTTTGACCGCATTCGACGGTCTTCTTCAGCTAAGAGAGGCGTTCGGCGAACACCAAATGCGCAGAAGACCGCTAAAAGGGTCTACAAGTGAGGGGACGGGTTAGATTACAATTCCCCTCTGCCGCTGGGAGAGCATCTCGTAAGAGCCGAGTAACCCAGCACCTCCTTGGTGGTAGGGGATCAGTTCCCCGACTGGCTTGCGACCACCAGCATGCGAATCCGACCGCCAAGTGTCTCTTACGCATTCCGCCCGAGCCGCATGTGGGCCAGATCTACCCCTCCCTCTCCCATCCCATTTCTGCTGCGATTCCAATGAATACGGAGTTCTTGCTCTGGGTCCATTGGTACCGCAGCAGTCTTCTCTTCGCACCCCCTCCTCGATGTCTATGGGCGACGGTGGCTACTTTCCATCAGGTGGACCGTCTGCTCGTTTGTCCCTTGTCTATCATTAAAAAAAAAAAAAGTGGCTGAAACTATAGTCCATGTGAGCAAAACAATACGTGATCTCATTACATTATGAAGCTTTAAAATTCCTAAAAGTATCCAAGACACAAAGAAGAGCTCCTAATTCATTTAAAAATATGTGTGCGAGATTAGGACACTTTATTCGTAATATTTGTATGTCTATATTATAGGTGAATGTTTATATCGTTTAGTATAATCTGTATACTTAACGGTTCCAGTAGCGAGACCTAGTTTCTGTATTTCGAGCTGAGCTGCATTACGGTGAATGTTTCATTCGCTCTGTTTTTATAATTAATTAGTACATTTCTACTTTTTTCTATGAAACTATTTTTTTTATCATTACCGTTATTTTAGTTCATATTTTCTACTGATTGTAATCATGATTTTTTACTAAGCTTTTCGTCCTGTAATTTAACAATGATTAAACTGTATTCAAAGTCACTGATAATTTGTTAAAGTTTGTGGAGTTATCCTTGAATTTTTTAAATTGAAATTAATCAATTGTTATTAATCTATTTCCGCAAACAAACCTTTACTAATATGTTTGCAATAAAATTACCTTCATTTCGGTATATTTTTCAAATGGCTCTACGACTTGACGGGGTCAGTATTATTTGGGCAACTAAGACGATTTCGAATATCTAAATAAATTGACATTAAAAAGAACCTAACTAAGAAATTAAATTTCATTGTGTTAATACCGAACCGTACCCTATTTTTTTTGTTTTTTTTTATAAATTGAAAAAAAAGTATAGTCCGTCTGAATATTACTTTATACGCTAATTATTAAATGGAATATAAACCTTTAAAGATTCCTAAAAAATGAGTTGAACCTTCACGGTTAGAAAATTTAAATCACATTTTTTAACTATTTTTTAATTTAGACAAACTGTTAATAAAAAATCAATATAAGAACAAACGACTATACTGATTACTACAAACCAATGAATAAGAAGTCAGTGCTCAGTTTAGTTTTCTATTTAAAAAATATTTCTAGGTGAACAAGATGTAACACGTAAATGTTTACCCGCTCAGCAATCAGTGTTACGTTTTATATTCGTGTGCCAAAGCAGAAGAGTGCAATCATTTATATAAACTTAACTATTTGTACATTATAACCATGTGTTTAATATAGATTAAGGGCCACAAAAAGACAGGAAGCATGCAAGTCATTAAAATTTAAAAAGAAATATATAATTTTAATCGAGTATAGTTATGAAACTCTATTGGTATATTAATCTGTAAATAATTAAGTTTTCCAGGAAACGTTGAAAAGATCCAAACATTCTAGAATCCTCTTTAGCGTTGTCAGTTTAAATCGTAGCTGCAAAAGGATTAACAAAATATAGGGCGGCGGTGGCGTTCTACTGAAATAGGTGCTATGAGTTCTCTACGCGGTTACGTAGCCCGTAGCTTTATGCTACGCCGTAGCCATTTCGCGCTAAAGAGCATACGCGCAAGTAAAAATTTATTACTAGCTACGAGTACGAGTAGTGTTCGTTGTTTTGTCTACTTCTACTAGAAACATTATTTGTGTCATTTTTCATTTAACTTCCCTTGTTTTTATGATACACATATTATTGTTACGTCAAAAGATGGCGCTTAAAAGAAAGATACCTCACCCATTTATAAGTTTTCTTAGTAATAAATAGATACAGTTTATTTTAGTAAATATCATCGTATTTCGACTATAGACAGCCTACGCCAAGTGGTGATCAGTAAGCAGGCCACGTACCTGGTGCCTGGGTACTTGCCAACGAATAAAACAATTGCTAACTGACGCTGATTTAAAGTATTTTCAGCAGAAACAAAACGCATTTATTTATACATTCATTACATAAATAAATATGATGTAAAAGATAAACATAGTTTATATAATTGTTTAAGTGAAAATTATGCGATTATATATAGATGAATAATACAAGTTCTCGATCGAAGTACAAATCTAACGTTTAAAAATCTAAATTCCTGTAGATACTTCACCCGATCACCCTTCCCCGTTCCCGTTCCCCCATTCCCCGGCCGCTTGCCAAAAGCCGGGTCACGTGCGACCGTGCGCTTACATAACCCTCCACTGCCGTTGTAATTTTAAGAAGTATATTGGTTTAGTTTTAACTTTGCCAAGCCAGAATTAACCCAAGTTGCTTTATTGCGATCCTGTGCTCGTCTGAACAAACACTGCGGTTCAATGTTACCGCCAAAACTCTAAATACACTTCACTTTAACTACTTTGTTTATTTACGCTGTCCATTTCTTATTTTAATTTTAAAATTACTACTTGTTTAACTATTTTTAGAACTTTACTCTTTTCAGCGAACTTTGAAAAAAATAAGATGTATATTCTAAGGCTTTGGTAAACGAAAAGCTTAAGGATAACAGAAAATTAAAGGTTCTTTTTTAATTCTTCCGTTCCTCCGATTAAACACATGATATGTAGCTCTACGAGTGATACATTATTCGGGGATAAAAAGTACCTTATTATAGTCTATCTCTCACTCCATTACAACATAGAAAAAGGATAAACTAACCTTAGACTCCTCAAAAACAAATAATGTAATATAAATTTTGAATATATTTTTCATTGAGTGAATATGCAATTTTATGAGAAATAAGTCGTAGAAACCCGTTCTAAGTTAGTCCCTTACAAATTTACCTACAGTAGTGTAGAAACAAAGCGCTCCTGATTCGATTTAGCGAGGAACGAACGATATCGTCTTTGATGTACGAATCAAAGGCAGCGATCCGTCTGTAATACACTTAGCCGGGCCATTTCAGCCCCTTAACCCGGGGCTGCAGTCCAATAAGATTTTCATTAAGCGTTGAAAAGTTTTTAATGAGGGCGTTATATACCCCACCCTCGCGTCGCAATGTTAAAAAACAATTGTGTCATATTAACTGTTCTAAATGTAGTGCTGTCCTATTTATATTCATGAGTTTCTGTTCTTTTGTTCTGTATTGGATTATACGCTCTTTTTTTTTACACAAAAAAGTAATTTTGGTATACATCTTAAGAAAAGGAATTACGGACTCACTGCGACTGCTACTTCAGAATTATTTAAGATGATTGTCCCCAAAACATGTTAAAATTACTAACATTAACTAAATTAATCAAGAGAAGAGTAGCATCTAAATTAGTTAAAAGTAGATATCAACATTTAAATGTAAAATTTAAATTGGGGGTAATTTTTAAATTACCCCCAACTGAAACTTTAATACAATCACTATGAATCGATATTCACACGACATGTATTTAGATTTAGAAAAATCGATCTTTAACTTGTATAAGTCGATCGAAAGTATTGTTGAAAGCAAAATATAAAAACATCAGTCAATACAGACTTAACAAATATTCATAAAATGCAAAAAAAGCTTGATACTCGATTCATTTCGATACCGAAAAAAAGGTATCGAGAAATACCGTTTCATCTGTACTCAGTGTAAGCAATAATTTTATAAGATTGTTATAATTGTCAATATATTAATATTGTGGGGCAGCTCTCAAGTTAGCAATGAGCTGATAGTCTTCAAACGGGTGAACAGATCTTCACAATACATAGCTAAGAACCATCTAGATTAAACTATCTTTCAAACAAATAAAACTTCATCGGAATCGGTCCATTATCTTGGGCGCTACGATGAAACAAACAGATACACAGATACAAACGTAGCGTCGGGGTTTAAAAATATTTTAGCATAGTTTATAATGATTTCGAATTATTATTACTTAGAGAAGGTTCTAAGAAGTTGTTCAGTGACCCTAATCTAGCCTTATTTTGATTACAGTTTTGAGAAAGAAATGATAACATCAAAAACGTTTAGCCATCTTTCAGTTCTAATCAATCCTTTATTTACCTCCCACTGGTAAGAAAAAGCATTATTATAAACATTACATGAGATATACCTTTTCTTCATTCCTCTTTTATGTCTTCCAACAATTCGGAAGGTGACGGAAGTTTACACAATATAACAAAATACTTAAATGTATGTTTGTAAATGTAGAAAACTTGGATATTTCCACGCTATTCCCCAGTAGGCAGGCAGTAACTGCATAACCACGATGAAGGCATCAATCAAGTGGCGTGGCGAAAGAACCACTATCAGATCTGCCCTATTTGCTACTTATGAGTAATTTCCGTGAATCGATTCGTTTGCTTAAGGAACCTAGTTGATATCGTGCGCCCGGTGCCGTGCCCCCCGTGCCCCCCATGCCCCCTGTGCCCCCTCGCGGTTACACCGATTAAAACGTTAATGTTTCATATAAACTTTAACAAGTCACGCGTTGATGGAATTTTGCATTTTAACACGTTTTTTTTAAATATTTGCAATAACGAATTAGCACCAACAGTTCCGTATATAGATTATGGGACAAACTTAACTTTGCTGTTGGAAAACTGATGTCCCCATACATTAACATAGGTCACGGTCATTTTATCAACTGCAAATAAAATTTTGTAGGTGGAGTAAGACAAGAATTTTAAACAGAAAGCTGAGCAATGCCTGTGGCTTGTGGCCCACTAGACTACACTACTTTTGGTAATGTTTACTGTGAGACATCACTTGACAGACTGTTTCAGCTTATTCAGAACAAAGGTAATATTTTTGCTAATTTTTAAATCCATAGTGAAAATAGTTAATTGAGTTTTAAGTTCTGACATACTACTGCTTTTAGAGAAACTTTTAAATTTAAAAAAATATCTTCGTTGAGACTTCAGATAAAATCCAAAAAAATTGATTTAAAATTTCCGCGTAAACGCTCAGAACTGTTATGACGTCACGTCGTTCATTAGTAACACAGTAGTTATATTAACTTTTATTTCCTCATTTCTCTTACGGTTCCAAATGTTTACAACTATGACACGACGACGTGACGTCATCTTGTGTTTCACGTCACGTGATTACTGTTATATAGTACTATTTATAAATATAATGTATATTAATATTATAAAGTTGAAGAATTGGTTTGTCCGGATAAACACACTAATCTGAAGAACTACTGATTAGAATTAAAAAATTCCTTTAGTGTTGGATAGCCTATTTATCGAAGAGACTACAGACTATATAGCATCACTCTGCGACTCATAGGAGCTGAGCATCACGCAGACAAAGTCGCGCAGGTCGACTATTTTGTTTCATATAAAAATCAAACTATAGCTTATTACTTGCTTACAGTACAGCAGTACGTATACACATGCAATTTAGACGGAGCCGAGCAGTGCCTGAGGCTTGAGATCCAGGAGCAGGTTTTAAGAGCTCTTTCATAATATATTAACTCTCACCTCCACCACTCAACCTTGCCAACTACAATAGATAATAAAGTAGACTAACGTGGACTGTAACCACGACTCTATAATACTAACTTCTATGTACACTGCGCGACAACACCAGAGAGACTGATTCTAATCTGTCGCACTAAAGGTTATATATTGTCTACATGTCGGAACTACCCGCAAATACCAATTTATTGGTGTTACTAACCACACATTCCACCCAACACTTATTGCATACATCACAACGATAGTTTAATCATTCACAAATTATAAAAAAAAAACACACGATAGAAGTGAAACTTCAGTAAATCGACAGAAGAATGAGATGAATATATATAATAATATAAAATAGTATGTATATTGCTGTCTCATTCTTTCCTACGCATTTTTGTATTTGTGTCTCTTACCTGTCGTTTTGTATATTTCTGTCTCATTCTTTTCTACACATTTTTGTATTTGTCTCTTACCTGTCGTTTTTTCCGTTGCATCCGGTTTGAAATCACAACGATTCTAAAGAAGTTTCACTTCAAAAATAAATTTAAAAAAAATGGTTGTAACCTATCTATGTCTTTTTTCCTAAAGGTGTCAGGACGAGGTATCTATCGAGGTAACTCCCGACTTTAAGTCGAGATGACGAAAACGTCTTTAGTGAGTGTAGTACTATTCTATAAAGCAGAGCAGAGTAGCAGAGATAGAGAGAGAGAGAGAGAGAGTATGAGTATAATAATAAAAATAAAAGTGAACAATTACGAGATTGCGACCCAGAAACGTACGATAGAGCAAATGTTTGTACATTTAATTCCTACAGCGATGGCGATGCCGATGGCGGCTCCGTTATGTTGTGAATTTATTCTATTGCGGTCTAGTTTATCCTCTGCGTTCATATGAGGCTGGCTTAGCTGCCCCTGGAGATATGATAAAGGTTTTACCCGCTACTTTACTTCATAATAAATTATATATTGGATCCCGCTTTGTGTGTTTTTCTATGTTTTGTTCTATTTCTTTCTGATACGCTTTGTATTACTTGCAATGAATACCGATTACTAATATTTATTATTATTAAAGTGAAATAGTTTATGTATTTTATTTTATTATTAAAGTAGACATATAAATAAAATTAATTTTAAAAAATGTGTAAAATTTAATTTTTATTACAAAAAAATTGTCAGCTTTAAAAAATTATTAACTTGTCTATATCTATATCTATACTATTATAGGAAGAGGAAAGATTTGATTGTTTGTTTGTTTGTTTGTTTGTTGCAAATAGGATCGAAAAGTACTGAACCGATTTTGAAAATTCTTTCACCGATAGAAAGCTACATCCTTTCCGGGTAACATAGGCTATGCGGTGTTGCCATAAATATTCTAATTAACAAGATATGGTCATTTAAGTGCCATAGGGTGGCCATTTTGTAAATTGAAGGGTTTCTCAGGAACTACTAATCCGATTTTAATTCTTTTTTCGCTGATAGAAAACTACACTTTTCGTTAGTAACAAAGGTGATTTAGTGTTGCCATAAACATTTTTTAATTAATAGAATATAGCCATTTCGTTGTTGCTAATCTGATTATAAGAATTCTTTCGCTAATAGAAAACTATACTTTTCGTGAGTGACAAAAGTGATTTAATGTTGCCATAAACACTTTATTAATTAATAGAACATGGCCGTTTTGTTACTACTAATCCGATTTTAAAAATTCTTTCACCGAGGAAGTCTACGGTATTTCTGTCCCTCTTCTTCTTATATACTATCATTCTCTCTCATCCTGTCTCTTTTTTCTCTCTTTAATATTTATCTCTGTTCAGAATGGTCAGTCTCTGTTCGGTTTCTTTCTTTCGATTATATCTCTCTCTCCTTTATTTTTATTTATGTACATATATTCTTAATTTAATATATACTTTAACGTAGGCGAAGTCACGGTAGTCGACTAGTAAATAATAAAATGTATATCATAGATATTAATATTATATTAAAATATGAATAAAACACACGTAGACTATACATTAGTCACTTTATAGTCATTATACAAAGACTATACATAAATAAAATAGGAATTCTTACTAAAACCAATCCAAGGTGTAAAAAAATTAACCATAAAATGTCTTTCATCGCATGCGCTGCGGAAACTATTGATGATAGAACAAAAATATGTTCTACAATATTGTAGAACATATCAATATCTACAAAACACTAAGCGAGACCATATGTCCAACTATTGTAGTTGTCACTATAACTACTATTTTACATTTTACAAGTTGATATAAATGCCTATCAAAATCAGACCATGTTTTCCATAACTTTGTATTAATTCTTATCCAAATAAATTATGTCGTATTAAAGACTGTTTCAATACCTGTTAAATTCTTTTTGAATTATTGAAATCAGACATTTCATTCAAAAGATATTACGAAATAAAAAATGTCAATATAAACAAAATAATAATCTTACGTTACGGACGTTGTTCCCGGTTAGGGTTCCCCTCCGCATCATCCCATAAGGAACTTCGTTCCAAAAAGTCTTTTTATATTCTCAGAATAGTACTGTCATTTATACATCGTCTACAAATACAAACAACACTTGTTGGTATATGACTAAAGTGAGGCAATTACCTTACTTTTTCGTTGCCATTTATTGCGCGTATGTAACCTTTATATACATAGTCAAGATCATAGAGCCGATACACCAGACTAATGACAAAAGTTGTAAAGTTGTATATGCTAGAGTTTGTAAGATTTAGCTTCAAAATGACAGAATTAAATCCGATGTTATCTCAGTAACAATATTACCAAAGTTCCAAACTCGATACGTTATTGACAACACAATATCCGGGAGGAGGGAGTAGGGAGCAGTTGAGCACGCATGTTGGAATATAACGGTGTGATAAGCTAGTCAAAGGGCTTATCGAGCTGCTGTAAAGACGGATGCACACTTTATTAAATGTATGTGTAATAAATATTTTCAGTCTATGAAAACACTTGTCAAAATCAGAATAGAGATATTAAATTGACGAGCTAATGATGCTAAACCAATGCCAGAAACTGGAGTATGACGGATTGTTTTGCTTTACTTTCTTCCAAGCAAAATATTGTCCTATAAGTTTCATTCTTAAGTAGAGAAGAGAAACATCAAACATCACTTAGGTTATGATCCAAGAACTTAGAAGAATTTTTGATAAGTAAAGTCACCACATTTAACTACCCCACTTGGACCACCAAGTTCACTAAGATCATAGACAATTTAGCCAATTAAAAACCATCAAAGCGTTGGTAACATGAAGTAGAATAGGATAAAATACTAAAAGAAATAGTTCAAGAAAACTTATCCAGTAAATTTTCCGTTAAGAAAAATAGTAAAAATGATATTCCGTGAGCAGGCAGCCTTAGCCTTGTAGCAAAATTAGCAAAGTTCACGCCATCATTATTGGCGTCGGCGCACAAAGGGCCTTTGTCAACGGATAATTACGCGAGATAAATATTATGGAACTATGCTCAAAACTTTGTGTTTTATGAGCGAGTCTGCGCCGTGTTCCGTGTGCCCCTTCTGTTACGCTTGTTCTGTGATTGTTTTCCTTATATGTTCATTAAAACTTTGGATGCATCTCCAGATTGAGATGTGTCACATGGGGAAAGTAACAAAATGTTAGCTGTTTAGAAGCCCAGTCCCGATGGATTAGCGGTTTTAGAGCTGTCTCTACTTTTACTTAATTTGTCTCCAGAATTTCGACTAAATACCCGTTATGTAATAATAATAATTTCGGTCATGGTGGCGTATTTATTTGGCCAACATTATAACTAATAGAAGTCACTTCGAAAAGTAACGACGTGACTAATTTATTAGTCTATTTAGTATTCATATCATAATAGTGCTTTTAGGTATGCAGATAATAACAGGATTGGAGTAAACTAACTAAAACGAACCCAACACCGAACAGTATACAAGAGCCCAAAATAACGTTGAAGCCTTGTCAAAAACCTGTTAAACCAATCTGCCAAACTTCTCCGTCCACTTTCCAAGTTGGGGCAATTCCAGAGCTCGCTTCTCTACAATTTGGTGTCCGCAAATTACACATCTTCGGTGGAAGTGACGGAACGGCCCAAGTCGGTTCGTTAGGGCGCAGATTTGGCCCATTGTAGTCTACGTTTAATGGCCACCGGACAATGGGCAATGACGCGGTGTAATTGTACCTAAATAGTCTCCGTTAAAACGTTCAGCGCTGAAATCGCTCGATTTTAATTGTTCTTGCAAGCGAGTTTTGCGCTATTTTTAACGATTCAAATGTGATGTATGTGACGAGGCTTTTGTACTCAAAATACTGTCGTTCAGCTCCTGATTGTTTACCAAATTGCAACTGCTGATTTTAAACCTATGAGTGTTTATCTGCTGGAGAATTATGTGCATAAATTCTTATGTGTTTTCGCAACTTTGATGCACTTCAATAAAAAGTTAAGTTACTTGACTCGTATTGCTATATTTTAGCAAAAGTATACAATATATTTATAGATTTTAAACCTACTAGCGCATTGCACGCGGCAGTTATGATAATTTTTGTCACCATTTACATTTACACCATCTTTAGATTGAAATTTCCAAAAATATTGCTTCTCTTCTTCAAGGAAACTAATCCCAGGAATTTAGGCTCTACTAGTAATACACTTGCATATCTTATATATAAAATTCTCTTGTCGCGGTGTTTGTTATTAAAGTCCTCGAAACGGCTTGACCGATAATTATGAAATTTTGTGTGCATATCGGGTAGGTCTGAGAATTGGTCAACATTTATTATTTATACCCCTAAATGATAAGGGTAGCCCACCGCAAATTTTTTAAATTTATATGGCAAAACAACGTTTGCCGGATCAGCTAGTAAACCAATAAAATCAGGTAGGGATTTAAAAATTTGATGGCTATGAACTTAAGTTAAACAGTTAAAAATAAAACATTTAATATCAAATAAATCCAGTGTAAAATCAAACGGGGCTCATTCTGGCTATATAATTCGAATGCACCTAAACCCAGATTATTTTTATTCGGCTTTAAGAGTGCTCAACTGCTCACATTAAAACCGTTTTACACTCTGATTACTGCTGCTCAAATGTTCGTTCGGTTTGGAATGAGGAATTAATTTTGACGATCAACTTTACGCACCCATTATTTTCACGCGATAGCTTTTATATTTTTTGTCGCTCGCTATCTTATCTCCACAGGATAACGACAATCCCATATTGAGGTCGTTTACGCCCACGCTCCTAATGAAACAGCAATGTAACTAAATAATAATTTCGAAGCGACTATTACAATTAACTCGATACTTTTCTTTGTAGCATCTTATATTTGTCGGTTAGCAGTGATGGCCCAGTGGTTGAGACTTCAAGTCGTACTCGGGAGGTCCGAGTTCGATCTCCCACACACCTCTGACTCTGAGTTATGTGTGTTTTAAGCAATTAAATACCACTTGCTTTAACGGTGAAGAAAACATCGTGAGGAAACCTGCACTCCTGAGAGTTCCCTAAAAGTTCTCAAAGGTGTGTGAAGTCTGCCAACTCGCATTGGGCTAGCGTGGTGGACTATGGCCTAATACCCTCCTCATTCTGAGGAAGAGACCCGGCTCAGCAGTGGGCCATTGATGGGTCGTGATGATGATATATGTCGGTTTAAACAGAGAGCCTGGGTAGTGGAGTTGAGTGTTTCAATTGAATAAAGAGCAATCCTTAAGCCTACACCTTCACAAGTATGAAGTATGAGGCACTGCTTAGGATCCTATCGTAATTGTAAGAGATCATAATATTTAGTTATTTATCGGTTCAGTAGCAGTATCTACGTTGCGTTTACCCGATAGTCCATTCTTAGTCAACTACTTTTTTTATAAAATTCGCTTAGGTACAGCAAAAATCTTCTATCGTTAAGATATTTTTTATTTATTCTGATAACGTTCCAGTTAGCAAGTTAAAGTCCGGACGGAGCATGCAAAGTTCGTTAATTGAAACTATAAATAAGGCGGCCATTTTGTTGCCGTGCTATTTTCGCGCCTTTTTCACCTACGACAAAATGGCCATAGTGCGGTCTTATTTATAAACTTAAATTTCTTCTTGCATTTGTTATGATTTTCTTTTAGAATTTTCCTTTGAATGTGTGAAAACCATTAAATTTTGTTTTGATATTAAGTCATCCCTTAATGTAGGACAAACCGAAATTAATACCAGTTGTATTTGAGAGTGATTAAATTTTTAAAGCTCTTACTCTAACGAATTGAGAGCACTAAAGAGCTCAACACTAACGAATAAAAAATCGTATTTGCAATATGTCATGGCGAATCTAAAGCCCATCAGCTATTACTGGAATTAACGAGTAAAACTATTATTTAGCTTACATTGCTACTAAATTAAAGGGTTAAACCAGTAAATATATATAAAAAAGTTCTTGTAGGAAATAATAACTTACACTAAGATTTATGACTATTTATTTTACGCTTTTAAAAGAGACCAAAATGGCTGTCGCTCTCCGTTATTCGCCCACAAATGTCAGTTAATTATAAAATTTATCAAACATCGGAATTGTTTCTCGCAATTTATAATTTGGCGTTTGAGACTCCAATGTTTTTACTATTGTATTTCATTTCTAGTTTTGTCTTTAAGACCTTTACCTTTAAATTTTTAATTTAAAAAAAAAACTATTGAACAAGTGAGTCAGTCAGGCAGTCGGCAAAATGGAGGCAAAAATATTGTTTGGATATTCTTTCAAAAGTACTGTTTAAATATAACAAATGATTATACGAAAACAGCAATGTATTGATAGCAAATAGTAACACTGGTTTTGAGGGGCGCAGTGGGGCACAGTGGGGCACAGTAGGGGCACACCCCACTCGCGATAACCGCTTTTTATACGCATAATGGCAGGATCTCGCTAAGCTGATAGAATTGTGGTATCAGCAGCCCTTTGAACTTCTATTAAATTGTAACACTCGCGAATTCCATGCGCGCCAACGCGTCCGTGAAATTGTGGCTTTATTGAAATTTTTTACAAATTATTCTCTTGCATGTATCCGAATGTGTTGGTTAGAAAATTGAAACAATTTTTTTTTTATAATTAAAAAAATCCTTAGTATTATTAAAATGCGTAATCATCACGACCCTTCAATGGCCCACTGCTGAGCCGGGTCTCCTCCTCAGAATGAGGAGAGTATTAGGCCATAAATATCACTTGGTTTAACGGTGAAGGAAAACATCGTGAGGAAACCTGTACTCCTGAGAGTTCTCCATGTTCTCAAGGATGTGTGAAGTATGCCAATCCGTACCGCATCGTCATTCTAGGGAGAAGAACTGGCTCAGCAGTGAGCCATGATGAACAATGAGCTAACTATGAGTTTTAAGTTGTATATTTAGATTCCAAATATAATGCTAGTATATTTTCAAGTAAAAGTCATTATAAAATTATTCTATTACGTGTATCCAAATGTGCCAACAGATAATAATACAAATATGACGTTGCCTTTAGTAAAAGAAAATTAAATTAAATAATTACTTAATTAAGACTTTTGATTACATTGCCTTAGGAGACTAATGAAAACATTTATTTTAAAAATATTCTATTGGCTGTCTAAATACAATCATTATCTGAGCTTGGGACAAAGGAAAACTAGTTTTTACTAGCGTTAAATTATTCCTGTCCAAATCAGCTATTTTAGAGATTAGCCGGAATAGATAGACAGACAGATAGACCGACAGACAGACAAAAATTGTAAAAAATTTTGTCGTTGGTATGTTTACCGTGTGCACTTGGTAAAAAGCGGTTATTTTAATATTACAAACAGACACTCCATCAGATTAAGAATAATTTTTATTTTATACCGATTGTTTTCATAAAGATATCAAGGGCTTTTACATTCTATAATACAAACATAGTTATTTGACACTGTAAGGAAAAACCATTTTCCCGCATCGAAGCGAGGGCGTGTCTCTAATTTCATAACCATGTCAATAAAAAATAGTTGAATTGATTTAATAGAGTTACGGTGCGAGCCAAATGAAATGTAGCGACGTGGAACTTTAAAATAAGTTAATAAAAACAGTCCACCGGCACTTGCGCCGTAATTTGTGAATAATTGCATCAGAGGACGGTCGGGTTTTGTCATGTTTTGTTTATTTATGTCTCTATTTTGCGAAATATACGAATAGGCGAAACTAAACTATTCGACTGGAATATTTTACAGCTGTCTGACTGTCATCGTTTTAAAACTTTCATCAAAAAAAATTGTTTTTACTTCTCTTTTTGCAATCTAAAGTATTAGTTCACAAATTTAAAATATAGACAAAATTATGAACACATGATTCTAAAATAAAAACCAATCTTCCGCACCAAAATTTGGTAAAAAAATCACTTTTGCTGTATCGGAGCTCCCTTTAAATATTTATTTTATTCTGTTTTTAGTATTTGTTGTTATAGGGGCAACAGAAATACATCATTTGTGAAAATTTCCACTGTTTAGCTATCACGGCTCATGAGATACAGCCTGGTGACAGACAGATGGACAGCGGTATTAGTAGGGTCTCATTTCATCCCTTTAGGTTGTTTCTCAATCACACAAAAACGGCTGAACGGATTTCAATGAAATTTAGCACACAGGTACTTTATAAACCGAATTAACACATGGGCTACTTTTTATCCCGGAAAAATTAGAGTTCCTGAGGTATAATAATTAAATTAATGTTAAACAAATTATTTTTATTTGCACAGTTACCACTTCACTCGTAACCTAATTAACAATAGTTTGTTCATTAATATGTAAGTAACTAGCGAGCCGATTTAACTGTATGTATGTAGGTCAGATTTATACAAGGATTTAGTATTTAAGCTGTTTATTTCACCGCTAAACGATCAATGTATGTACAGGGTCTCGTTATATGAGACCACAAACATGACAAAGTGCCTCTAAGATCGATTGATCAAACGCTTAACTTATTTTATAGGTGAAGGGGTTGAGAATATTGTTGTAAATATTGTATAATGTTATCATTAATCTATTTTGATACGATTACCACTAATAGATAAAGCGTTAAATAAGAAGGCTATGACTATATAATTTATAGAAATTTTATAAAATGATAATAAGAGAGCGGGTATCTTGGATGAAATAAACCAGTTTCTGTTTAGATAAAAATGTACAGAACCACTTACTTAACCTTGCTATTTATAGTTAATTGTAACAGCAGTGATGGCCCAGTGGTTGATACTTCAATGTCTTAGTCGGAAGGTCCGAGTTCGACCCCCCACACAGGCACACACACATATCACTTGCTTTAACGGTGAAGGAAAACATCGTGAGGAAACCTGCACTCCTGAGAGTTCCCTAAAGTTCTCAAAGGCTAATACCCTCCTCATTCTGAGGAGGAGTTCTATAGACAAAACCCATTAAAAGTATCACAGATAATGGTTAATATATAACATTTTTGAATGACAATAAATTAAAAAAAGCTTTGATTGTAATTATAAATATGTTAAAAATATTACGTCTTCAATTTATTTTTCAAAATTGAACCCCTAAAGGAAGATGTAGAGATGAAGAGGAACTAAGGCAGTAGTAGCGTGTATCTTATAAGATTTCTTTGTCACATTTATATTTAATTATTTTAATAAACTCATACCACAAAAACATTGAAAAGACAGAAGCAGTCGTTAAGTAAGCCAAAAACCGCGAAACAGGCTCCAAACAGGTAACAGTACAGTGAATACGTTTTGATGTAAACATTTTCAAAGTTAATAAAGAAACTCGGAATCAAAGAAAACCACCGGCGGCAGTGGCGCTCCCTGGCGGAGTTTAAAAAAATTAAGCAAAATTATCATTTACATTTTAATTTATATTATTTATGGTTTACTCTCTTTTTCTTTTTAAGAACAAAAGTAATATCCATATATATGATCTTATTCAAATAGAAATTTGTCTTCAATAATTGTCATGTCATTGTCATTTCATTGTTACGTCATAGTTATATTAGTCACGTCAATAACACGTCATTGTCATGCAATTGGCACATCATTGTTAGGTCATTGTCATGTAATTGTCAATTATTATGTAGAATTAATAAATATTTACAAAAACTTTTAATATTGTCAAGTTATTGACATGTCATTGTTACATCATTGTCACGTCGTTTTTATGTAATTGTCACATCATTTTCACGTCATTGACATGTCATTATCACGTTATTGTCATGTAATTGTCACGTCATTGACATGTCATTGTTACGTTATTGACATGTCATTGTCACGTCATTGACATGTCATTGTTACGTCATTGACATGTCATTGTTACGTTATTGACATGTCATTGTCACGTCATTGACATGTCATTGTCACGTTATTGGCACGTCATTGTTACGTCATTGACATGTCATTATCACGTTATTGGCACGTCATTGTCACGTCATTGACATGTCATTGTCACGTTATTGGCACGTCATTGTTACGTCATTGACATGTCATTATCACGTTATTGTCACGTCATTGTCACGTCATTGACATGTCATTGTCACGTTATTGGCACGTCATTGTCACGTCATTGACATGTCATTATCACGTTATTGGCACGTCATTGTCACGTCATTGACATGTCATTATCACGTTATTGGCACGTCATTGTTACGTCATTGACATGTCATTATCACGTTATTGGCACGTCATTGTTACGTCATTGACATGTCATTATCACGTTATTGGCACGTCATTGTCACGTCATTGACATGTCATTATCACGTTATTGGCACGTCTTTATTACGTCATTGTCTACACTTTAGAAAGAGTTTTCTACGACACAAGGCTTTTATGATAAGATTTTATTTCTTGAAAAAATCTTGTATACTTTTATTTGTGACTGTTATGGAAAGTAGATAATGAGTTAGTTTAGATTATTTCTAACCTTACATTCCTTTCTTTACTACTATATCCAGGTTTTTAAAGGAGCAGGTTAACTGAAGTGGCTTTTTGGAATATTTTTTGGTTAAAATATAGAGTACATCATCGATTGAACACCATTTTTTCACGATGTAATGGATCGACATGATTTCTTGCCTATAAACAGCTTTAGAGCCTCAAAGTTACATAAGCTAATTTTTGAAATTTCTGTAGCTCCATTATTATCTAATTTTAATATAATTATAACTTGGAAATAACAATACAGTGATATTAAACATGATTATGAAGCCATACATTGAAGCGATAACACAAATGAAGAAACCCCAGAGAACCATAAAACGATACCGCATTGGAATTCAGATATAGCTTCGTTGAAAAATGTATTGAGAGGCGCAACTGGGGGCCTCGGGGGCCCGTGGGGCCGAATAAATAAAAACTTGCAAAAAATCTCCTTTCGCGGTGTTGATATAAAATATTGATTGAGGTATGAAAACATAAAAATGTCGAAGTGCGAACTCGCTGATGGAATACTCTTGTATCTTAGACTGCTTATAACTTTTGCATATTTTCTGATACCAGTTCGTTTTTTACTTATTGCTGAAAGACTTTTTTACGAACTAGGGAAGTGCCTTGACTTCGTTTTGGTATTAGGAATATTTTAATCCAGACATTGTTTTTCTGTTATTAGTTTTGTTAGTAACACCTTATAAATTAGTGTTCACGGATCCGCTTTCGGCTTCGCACTGTTTCTTTCTCTACTATATTATGCATGTATTATACATGTAAACCTTCCTCTTGAATCACTCTATCTATTAAAAAAAACTGCATCAAAATCCGTTGCGTAGTTTTAGAGATCTAAGCATATATAGGGACAGATAGACAGCGGGAAGCAACTTTGTTTTATACTATGTAGTGATACTCACGTGTAGACAATATATAACCTTTAGTGCGATAGATACAAGTCAGTCTCTCGGGTGTTGTTGCTCATTATAGTGTCAAGGTTAATGACACCTTTTTTGAGGTCCACGTAAATAAGTCTCTATCGTCGTATATCTATATGTAGTTAGTGTTCGGGCAGTGGAGGGGAGCGTTGCTGAGGGGGGTCGCAAGTCCTAGGCGTTGCCCAGCTTGTATACGTATTGCTGTACTAACGGGTATCATTCCTATCTCATTCTATGACAGTATAATCAACGCTTTAAAGAGTTTCTGAGGCTAAAAGATATGCAGTTGAGATTTACAGCCAAAATTATTAACCAAAATTAAAAATCAAGTTTGAAATATATTTTCTATCTCAAATCTGAGGGTTTTGGATTACAGATTAAAAATAAATTTCTAATTTGAATGACGTACACAGAAATCTATATTTTTAATTCAAAATCCAAAGATTTAGGATTATGATTGATTATTAATTTCAACCGTTGTCACTTCAGGAACGTCTCCATGCGTCTTCACACTAAAATAAAAATAAAAGAATATTACCCGTGTGGGGAGGGGTTAGAACACTATTCCCCTCTGCCGCTGGGAGAGCATCACGTAAGAGCCGAGTGACCCAGTACACTCTTGGTGGTAGGGGATCTGTTCCCCGACTGGCTTGCGACCACCAGCATGCGAATCCGACCGCCAAGTGTAGACGCGTTCCGGTCAAGCCGCATGTGGGCCAGACTTACCACCCACTCCCATCCCATTAAAACCGCCGCTGAAACCACAACATTGTTTTCTTTATTCTCCCTCCCCAATCTATCTTCGAAGATGCAACACATCGGCAAAACAAAAGGGTATCTCTTGTTTTGCGGATGTCCATGGGCGATGGTGGCCACTTACCATCAGGTGGACCATCTGCTCGTTTGCATCTTATCTACCATTAAAAAAAATATATTATTATGTATAGTCCAATTGTTAGTAAGAGACTTTCATTCGTGTGTTACGAACGGATCGGAAAACAGGACAAAAATATTTATTAAATGTGTGTTTTTGTGATATTTGCAGGAAGACCCGGCCTTCATATTTAAGTCATTAAATAAAGTGTACAAGCAATTTCGTTGGTAAAGGATATATTTTTAGGATATTAGGCAATGTTTCACAAAACCCATTTGGGCGTTACGCAAAAACCGAACCGCAACAGAGTTTGAGCGCGTAAATAAAATACAGTTTCCCAATAGTACTCGTATCAGTAACAGGTGACAAATATTCGCCCACTGACCACTGGTACTTCAAGAGCCCAGGCTTTCGAGACCTTAGTTAAAACATTTAACGATATATCCACAGGTAAAAGAATAAACAATTAACTAGCTTTAAGAAATACCATATTATAAAAGCTCTCATTTAATTTAGAAAAACATATTAAATTTATTTAAATGCAACACCAGGGTTTTTGAACACAATAAAATGACTTCAAAGTTTATCTTACCTCCAATAAAATAAAATCTTATGTGTCTGGCAGATTGGAACAATGCAAAATGTCTGGAATTGATATTTGTAAAATACAAGAACTTTACATTTTAATTTATATATAACTAATTCCCAAAGACAACTGCCACACAACTCGACATGCACTTCACCCCCACGTCGATAGATGGCGTACAAGCACACTCATTTGTTTACTAAGTATTCTTAAGTATTTTTTTCGTGATTAAAAATAGCCAATGTCCTTCCTCAAGCTTTACTTAAACTCTGTATCATCTATTCGTCAATAGATGGCGTAAGTAGTAGATTTAATCGCACTTTCGTTTGTTAGTTTAGGATTATAAGTATGGTTAATATAACTATTAAATCGACTGCATCTAAAAAAAATTTTCTCATGTTTCTCAAAAATTTTTTCTCATGTGCCTTGCTAATACAACATCCATACATATGAGTTTATTTACATCACAGCTCTCGGACTATGACCACAGTTCACATTATGTGCTCGGTATAATTTATTTGCAATGGGATTAGGGTGTTTTTTGTGCTGTATCGATTGCGCTGTGCACACGCTGTGCTTTGTGCGGGTCGCCTATACTGCTGCACCCCTGCTCTATATCATCGGGATAGTGTGGACGTGGAGTTGATTACGTGATGATGGATATGATTGCAATCTGGTTGCGAACACTATTATGTTTTTTATACATTTTTTACGTTGAAAAATTTTGTATAAAAAGTTGCTTTAATAGGGAAAAATATTTCCCATTTTCCCCTTTTATAGAACTTTACACAATGTAAATAATACACAGAAATAGATTGACTTTACTAAATTTTACATCTACATTTAGTACTGAACAAATTTTAAAAATAATTACTTATGCCTAGGTTAGCGAATCCACTGATTGGAGTCAAAATGGCGATCAAAATTTTTGAAGCTTTTTTCTACATTTGTTTGCGACGATTAATTATCTCATTCTTACATTTATTTTTTACAAAAAAATCACACTTCTTTTGAGGTCTTTTTTATCCGCTTGTCAATACTAAATACTAAAGAACTAACCTAACCTAACTCTAACCTTGAAAGCGCAGCAGTCAATATTAGGGCCGTTTTTAGCGAAGAGCACGAGGTGAAAGGAGCGCAACGATTCTGCTCCTGCGCATATGCTGATCGTCAATATAGTAGAAGTTGTGAATTGAACTATCAATACAGATACACACCACGCTCAGTATGCGCAACTACCCCCACTACTTTGGTCAAACGTTAAGACAGCTGCTGGTTATCTAGCTTACTACTAAAACATAGGGGAAATTCTAAATATTTATTTGGTTATCCAACCTACCAAATTAAGCTTCTGAGACCCCAAAATAATATTAGTATACAAAATAATCCCATTTCGTTACAGCAACGTAAATTTAAGTCAAAATTCAATAAAGCAAAGTAAACGACATTAGTGCCTTCACAACTACTTAGAGATTCAAAACAAGCAGAGGCGGCACATTAAAAGCGTCTAAGTAAAAATAAACAAAGTACGTAGAAATGTAGGGCGGGACGTGACAGGTGCTTAAAAGCTTGGAATTGGCTGGAAGTAATCCGCGACCAGGCTTATCCGATCTCCCGAACAAATAAAAATACTTATCACGTAAAACCTTGGAGCCGCCGTAAAACTGCTTCGTTGATAACGGAACGTAGCGTAGCGAGTATTGGACCGATCGCTTTCGAGTTTTATCTTATGCTAAGATACTATCCGTTTGTAAATCAAACTTAGTTTTGAATCTATAATACTAATGCTTGGAATCAAAGTGACGTTGACTCTCAAGCTAAATCGTATTTTGTATAACAGACTATGTAAACATGGTTTTTTGAAATGAGCCACTGTTGAGTTTCTGGCCGGTTCTCCTCAACAGAAAACTGCTTTCCGAGCTGGTGGTAGCTTCAGACAAACTAACTGACCGACCAATATTTGACGTTTAAAAAGTACTCCTAGTACTCTAAAAAAGTCTAGTTGACACCTGACACTTATCAAAACACTTACCTGATACGCAGTGATAGTCAAGTGGTTCTGACATGGGTGAGTAAGACACCCAATTGGAGGTCCAAGTTCTTTCCCCGACACAAGTACACAGCTCTGACTTTTCTGAGTTATGTGTGTTTTAAGCAATTGCTTTAACGGTGAAGGAAAACCTGCACTCCTGAAAGTGCTTTAAAGTTCTCAAAAGTGTGTGAAGTCTGCCAACCCGCACTGTGCCAGCGTGATGTACTATGGTCTAACCCCTCTTCATTCTGAGGTGGAGACCCGGCTCAGCATTGGGCCTTTAATCGTGAAGATGATGATTCTTACTGAAAAATCAATATCAATAAAAAAGCAACAATGAAATCGACAATTGATCCCCGTAGAAATGTCATGAAAATCTTGTTATTTTAAGGAGAGAAACCTTATACTAAGTTAATATTAGACAGTGTCATCATCATCATCATCTCTCAGGTTTGGAACTGCAGACTTTATATATCTTTGAGAATAAACTCAAAATAGTTTATTTCAATTAGGCTTCTAACATGTCAAAATATGTCAGTCAGTCAGTTTGTTTGAAGCTACCACCAACTCGGAGAGCAGTTATCTGTTGAGAACAAGTGGCAACAAACTTGGCTGAGTGGCAAATCTAATATAGGCTGTGGAATCTTATTATAGATGGGAACACCAAGCCCCATCAACCAATTATTTATTAGATAATGCTTATCGTATCGCATCGTATCGTATCGTATCGGGTCTGGCGTTAAGTAATAAGCTGTCGTGCGCAATCAATGCCAGCGTCTACGAGCTTTAAAAGGATAAATCTGAGATCATGAGATGGTTATTGCGAATCTTGCGTTTAATTACAATCTTTTATATAACTTTTTTGCATTATGATAATGATAGATAGGTAAATTACCTTAATTTACCATTGTTACCATCAACAACATTTCGCACATCATTGCACCATAACGATAAAGTACCTTGTCGATTGGTAAAGATCTCCTCTTTGGATCCAATGCCAATGCAACTACTAAGACCTCTTTTTCTATTAATTCTACTGTCATAAAATACCAACAAAAATAGGTTGAAATCCTTCTAAGTCATTATTTCTTTTTCGCGTAAGCATTTCGTCTAGGGTTACATGTTTCTTTATCAATTATAACTTTCTCCATCTTGTAGATCATCTGGTATTTATTTAATTATGTTTCCATTACATTAAAAAAATATTAATATTATTTTGTATGTCTTTTTCAATCACGGGTCAACAGTGACCCGGAGTTTTTATACATTGAAAAATGGGTAGACGGAGACTCGCCAACTCATCAATGGGCCCCCTTGAAAGGTCGCTTATACGTTGCAACTAGGGGGCAACATTTGCTGAGTGGCTTAAAGGTAGGGATGTGCACCCGGTATTCTACCCGATCATTGGTCCCTCCCGAAGGGAACCTCACGTGCTAACTAACCACTTACGTGACACATATACCCTTAGAACATAAGTTCGGCCGGTTAAGGCAAGCCAGAGGTAGGGGATCTGTTCCTCGTCAGTGTTCACTGAAACCAGCCAGTAAAGGCAAGTTGAGGATGAGGAACAGGACCTTCCCCTGGGAGCGCTGAGGTCCAATGGGGTCGCTACTTCTCAACGCTCGCCTCAAGCTACCCTGGGGCAATATTATTTTTATTATTAGGCATATTCATATCACTGATTCTAGAACTCACAAAAACACGTCTGCACTTGTTGGATACTCGAGCTACAGTGGTGCGCTTCACCACCACACGGTAGGCAGTGTAGTGTATCCACTATTCTAAGACGAACACAAACACTACATGGCGAAGGAGACTTCGAAAATATAATCAATATCAAGAAATTGTTGTACAGACATATAAACTTTATAATGAAAAGGTAAAATATTAAAATATAATCGCAATAACTTCAAAATTCAATTCTGAAAGTATATTTGAACGGTCTGAGTTACAAACGGTTGAAATGAACAACCTTAATTACTTTTTTAAATACTAATTGGGTACTCTGAAATTTAGGATCAAATTGTTTTCAATGTAAAACTCATGAAACAATATTTGTTGAAATTATCTAACATTTTAAATAAAACGTCCGATGTAGCGAATTAATTGTGACTTTGTATTTATTGATGTTTTGTGTCTGTTTTATTTTATCGGAATATTACAGTTGTAATAAGATTGTTTTAATCAATAAAATATTTAATCCTACACACTTTATATTAAATATCACTTGGTTTAACGGTGAAGGAAAACATCGTGAGGAAACCTGCACGAGTGAGAGTTCCCTAAAGTTCTCAAAGGTGTGTGAAGTCTGCCAACCCGCACTGAGCCAGCGAAGTGGACTATGGCCTAACCCCCCTTTCCTCATTCTGAGAAGGAGACCCAGCTAAGCAGTGGGGCATTTATGGGTTGTGATATTGAGATATTAAAATTCATTTTTTCGGAAAAGCTGATATTTCATATACATTTCTATAAGTCCTAAAAAACAGCATTAAAAGATAATATTTTTGAAAATCGTTATCATGTGTATTTCCAGAGATCCTATAAATTAGTATTCCCAGGAATCTGGACAACTGCTATTTACAGAAATAATAAAATTTAATATTTTAAGTAACCCTCAAAGTAATAATTGAACTGAAAAATATTATCAGTAATTATTTTTTTTATTATTCGTTATTTTGCCACCGTGGGCTACCGTTATCACTTAGGGGTATAAAAAATAGATGTTTACCGATTCTCAGACCTACCCGACATGTACACAAAATTTCATAAAAATCGGTGGAGCCGTTTCGGAGGAGTATGGTAACTAACATTGTGACACGAGAATTTTATATCCTACTAGCTGACCCGGCAAACGTTGCTTTGCCATATAAATTTGGGGTGGGCCACGCTTATTACTTAGGGGGATGAAAAATAGATAGTAGCCGATTCTTAAACCTACTGCATATGCATATAAAATTTCATAAAAATCGGTCGAGCTGTTTCGGAGGAGTATGGTAACTAACGTTATGACACGAAAATTTTATATCCTACTAGCTGACCAGGCAAATTTTTGTTTTGCCATATAAATTGGGGTAGGCCACGCTTATCACTTAGGGGGATGAAAAATAGATAGTAGCCGATTCTTAAACCTACTGCATATGCATATAAAATTTCATAGAAATCGGTCGAGCCGTTTCGGAGGAGTAAGGTAACTAACATTGTGACACGAGAATTTTATATATAAGATAAATGAATAATATTTAATTATGAATGAACTGAAACAATGAATGTAGTCAGTGAGTGAGATAGCAGATAGTAAGTCAGTAAAACAATATTCCATAGCTGAAATGGGAAAGTTGGCTGTTGGCCCGGAAAATGATTTGAAATTTCACAGTCCACATCACGATAGATTCAGCGTGTGATGAAATACGGATTAACTCTAGCCCTAAATATAAATATAAACATACGTACTCTGTGTGGGGGTTAGTTGTTTATGACAAATGGTTTTGGAAGCATATGTGATAATTAAAACTAGATTTTCTATATGAAAAACTACTAATAAAAACAGGAAATGTTTCAATATTATTTTAAAACTAGCAGCGCCACGCGGTTTCACCCGCTATAATTTAGATAATTCATAGTATATCATTATAAATTATAGCCTATGTGTTATTCTGATTTGTGAGCTATATTATTGTAAAGTTTCATCAACATCCATTCAGTAGTTTTTGGGTGAAAGAGTAACAAACATACATCCAGACATCTATACATTCTTACAAACTTTCGCGTTTATAATATTAGTAGGATTAACCACAAACAAATTACGCTTCCGTTGTTTTATTGTAAGTAGGTAGTTAATTTTTATTATTACAAATACTAAAAAGAAAATCAAATAATACCCTACCTATGTAATAATTAAAATAAACGAAGTAATTCCTTATTATTTACTATTGTCGCATTACGGACACAACCGTCGACGACGTCTACCCTCACGCGTCAGCCCGTGTTCGGGTCGCGCACTCAGCCACGAGTGACCTCCTCCCCCACCCCGCAATCGTGCGCCCGCCGCCGCATCATAATATCGCGCACTCGATTGTTTATCGTCATAACTATGTTCAAATATTTGTTTAAATGATGTAAGTAGTGTCTATAAGAAAAATTTCATCTACTTTAAATACCAGATGCGATGAAATTATTTGTTTTAATATAAGGATTAATTTGTTACTACTAGTTATTTATATGATTCAATATTTTGGCGATAATGGCTTACATATAAAAGATAGATATATGCTCTCGCGGGCTTTTTGGTAGGACTATTTATGATAAACATTTCCAATATACATTATATATGTGTAACTCCAATGGTTTTTGCGGCGCACGCCAGAATAGCTCGCGGATGGCAGATTTTTACCTACTTACTTGACACTTATCGTTATATTTTGGATAATTCACATTATATCATTATAAATTATAGCCTATGTGTTATTCTGATGTGTAAGCTATATTATTGTAAAGTTTTATCAAAATCCATTCAGTAGATTTTGCGTGAAAGAGGAACAAACATATATCCTTCCATCATATATGTTAATATTGTCGTTTCGAAATGAAATTTAACACTGTTTTTTATCAACAACAATTTATAATTTTTTTTCAAGTATACCCTGTCCCGGACAATATATAAACCTCAGTCGTGATAGATATGAATCAGTCTGTCATGGTATTCCGCACAGTAAACACTAAATAAGTGTAGTAATAAGCAGTGCAGTTAAATTTCCTGGTGCTGGTCTTCGTTGCCGAGGATCACGTGAGTGATTAACGTTAGATATTTATTGTTAACCACCGACCCATCCTCGCTTCACTGAGGTACATAGACTACAGGTAATAGTTTTATCAAAATCGTTTTACCATTATAATAGCCAAATCGGGTCAGTCGTTCTCAAGTTTTAGTGACACTAACGAACATTCATTTATTTTTATATGTATATAAGATTGGGAACTGATGTTGGACAGTATAGGCGAGAGTTTACGCGTATAAGAGGACGTCTTCAAAACTGCTCCTGGGTCTCAAGCTGCATGTTAATAAATCCTTTGAGTGTTTCTACAAATGGTAACACTTATTTAAAAAAAAAAAAATTTTGATGGCAACATCGGCCAAAGGATATATATAGATTTAAAATATAACCTAAAAAAATAAACAAATATACTAAAATTCAGCAGAATTTTTGCTACTAATAAATATCTATTAATATTATTTAATTGTTACATAATACAGATAATATAAAGCAAATAATGAAATATAATTTTGATATCTATTAATGAAATCAGTGTCGGCTGCAAGTGTCAAGCTGTCTTGATGGATGACGTCATTACCGTAATGCAGTTAGCGAGACAAAATGGCGGACACAGATAATGAAGCGTTACGTAATGAAACGTTTTGTTATCGTACTCACGAGTTATATTATAATATTACGTTATGTTTAATAATAATAACTGAAATCCAAAACATCCAATGTTCGTTACGCTGTTCGCGTCGGTCCAAAACACTCTAAATAATGGCTATAATCTCGAATGAAGACAGCTAAATAAATGCTATAAATAATTAAAAGATTTTTGATATTAATCGCGTCGGTCGGTACAAAATTTGTATTTTTCATTTTAATGTTTTGGACCAACGTAATAACACTAATATTACAGTATGAAAACTACTGATTGCTATGATTGAACTGTAAAAAGTGTTATTTATGGAAGTTTTAGACCAACAACTTTCAAATGAAAAACATCTACTATGACTAAAAATTACCTTTATTAAAAGGTCTTTGCCTCAGCGAAGCGAGGGCAGGTAGGCTAGTTTAAAATATTTGAAGTAGTGAAAGCAAAGGCGATACAGAAATCAATATAGTTTCTATTTTCAACTAACTGCCAGTTATTCTGCGGCGGAAACGGAGTGACGTCACTGCATGTCTTGTTACTGGTACTGTTACTAGAATATGAAAATCAATGGCGACCAGCCTTCGCTCCGATGAGCTGCATTATTTAGCTGTTGTATTAACAGTAAAATTATTAAACGTTCAGATGGATTTCAATCAGTCGACTAGGTATATAATACACTATCGTAAACACGCGACTTATATTCCGAGTACCATGAGAGAAAGAGAAAGAGAGAGAGAGAGAGAAGGTTAGAGAGAATGGAGCGTAGGCACCTACAACTCTATAGGAGCTGAAGAACACAATGGAACTTCTCCAAAAGAATATATTTTTTTAATTTCTGCACAATTTTCAATTGTTGCTCCGCTCTTATGGGTCGTAAAATGACATTATATAGACTATAGTCTTCCTCACTAAATGGCAAAAATATTTTTTCTATTCAAACCAGTAGTATAGTAGTTTTTTTTTAAGTAATGGAAATCCCACTCAAGAAAAACTTTTACCATACAAATGTTCGGGTCATCCCATTGTCATGTTACGTATCGAAACCATTATTCTGCCCACTTAGATAGATGGAGTGGTGCCGGGCTCCCTGTCCCGGGCGCCGGATCCCGGAGTCCCGTTTACATTTGCAAATGTGCTCTAAAGGCGTCCGGGTAAACGGTTCAGATCATTCTTCAAATTCCCTTTGACCGTGTGTCGATCTGTCTTCTACTACCTATGTGTATGTAAAACTCTACATAGCGACACTTAGGTGCATTTATTATTGTGAGATAAGTAAATAGTTAATTTGGATATTTTAAAATCTGCTTTGAAATTAACACTAAATTGAGTGGTGTTAAATTTTGGACGGGAAGTCGAGCCTGGGACTTGTGATCCAGATACATATTATCTCAACTGCTCTACTTATTGCAGTATGATAATATTGTCTTTATTTACTTTATGAAATTCCTTTTTTTTATTTTATAAAATAGAAAGGGTCTCTTGCTCGGGGTCCATTGGAACCGCAGTAGCCTTTTCATCGCTCCCCCTCCTCACTCTATCTTAGGCGTGAACGCAAGAGATACCCTCTAGTTTTGTCGATGTCCATGGGAGACGGTGGCCAGTTCCCATCAGGTGGACCGTCTGCTCGTTTGCCCCTTATCTATCATAAAAAAAGGAGGCAAACGAGCAGTCGGGTTACATGGTGTTAAGTAATCACCTCTGCCCACGGACTCCTGCAACAATTGGTGAGTGATTACAGAAGCGTTCTTGATGAAGTAATTGCTTATCTATACTAATATATAAAGCTAAAGAGTTAGTTCTCAGGAACTGCTGGTCCGATTTGAAAAATTCTTTCAGTGTTAGATAGCCCATTTATCGAGGAAGACTATAGGCTATATATCATCACGCTAAGACCAATAGGAGCGGAGCATCACGCGGACGAAGTCGCAAGGGTCGGCTAGTGATCTATAAGCAGTCGGACCAGTCGATATCTTTACATAGTATAAAATGAAGTTGCTTCCGCTGTCTGTTTGCTTAGATCTTTTAAATGCTCAACGTATTTTAATGCAGTTTTCAGCAATAGATAGAGTGATTCAAGAGGAAGGTATGTATACCTAATACATGCATATTATAGTAGAGAAGACGTAACGGGTCGCTAGTTTTAAGTAAATCAATAAAAAGTGTTGCATAGCATAATGATCAATCAAATTTTTAAAAAATAGTTTTAATTTCTTGAAGATAATTTTTGCCACAAAAACTAAAATAAAATCGTTTTTCAATTTTAAAATAATATCAAACATGTATATATTTTCTAGCATAAAGAAATGGCAAAGAAAATGTAACAAAACACCTTTTTCAATAAAAATCGATTCTGGTTATCCTAAAAAACTATTTCCGAAAAAAAATGTGGATATAAATCAAAATGACATAATCGCCGGCGGAAAACCTTTGAAGAGCAAAAACTCGGGCTCCAGACCCTCACACCCGCACTCGCTCGCTAATGCACGCTCCTATCTGTTTGGGTACAAAGGACCGAGTGTGCTTGACCTCTGAGCTGGACCTATCGAGATACCTCTTAAATAAACTATAAAAGGAATTATTTCTTTTGGTATTTTGGTATATTCTTAGATTTTTTTATTAATGGATCAAGTTCAAAATTTCGTATTATATTTGACCATAATAACGGATCTTGATTATATGTGATTTTTTTTGCATCGAAGTTTTTTTTTCTAATATTATACATGCGAAATATGTATATTGGATATAGGCAAAAAAGTCTGGATGGATTTTTTATCCCGAAAAAAATCATAGTTCCTGTGGAATAATAAACGAATATTTCTTTTTAAAATCTCAATAAATTTATACAACATATATTTTTTTTTGTGAAATTTATTAAAGTACAATATGTAAATTAAAGTACAATGTGCAAAGCCGGGGCGGGTCGACTAGTTGCATATAAAACAATAATTGACTAAAAAAATTGATGAAATTTAACATGAAAACTCATCAATTTTGGTTTAACTGACTTTATTTGAACTTCATTGAGGTATTAATCGGTTTTTGTGAGTTTATTGTTTAATATTATATAAAATATGATCAAAATAAAATGTCGCCTCTGTCTGATCCTTAGCTTCTTATAAGCCACCACGCAATGTTTATGAGTGGAGTGATTTCACTTGCAGTCCGAGAAATGCAAATATTTATATGCAATACAAAAACAGATTAAATTAATCGTAATTCCAAAACCAACGAGTCGTTTAATAACATGACGTGACAGCGGGCACCTGTCAACGTCACGTCATTCTGTATTAAAATGCAGATAATGTAACACGAGCCGTCCCGCGCCCCGGAGACCGAAGCCCCAGGGCCGTAGTGGCATAACTCTCTGATTTATTTCCTCCCCGATATGATTTTACCGCAGTTTAACTCCCCCACGTTTACTTACGATGCCGATGCACTAGACTGCGGCTAAATTAACCCTTTTGTTTTTAATATCGGTGTAACTTAAGGGTTACACTCTTCATATTAAGAGAACTTGAGTTGTGTTTCGTTAAAACTATAGCGATAGTAAATAATAATCAATCCTTTACCACCTATCATCGGTCTTAACGACCGCTACGATATTAAAAATCGTATCGCACTCACGCTTGTCAGACTTTAGAACATTACACAGCACTTTTTTTAATATATTAAGAGTTTGTTCGTTTGAACACGCTAATCTCAGGAACTACTGGTCCGATTTGAAAAATTATTTCAGTGTTAGATAGACCATTTATTGAGGAAGGCTATAAGCTATATATCATCACGCTACAACCAATAGGAGCGGAGCTATACGCTGACGAAGTCGCGCGGGTTAACGCGCGGGTTGAAATACGTAGTAGATAGGTAAGGTAAGGGTTAATATTTATTTTAAAGCGTTTTTAAACTGCAATAAATTTTTCTTCGTATTTATTTCCTCAGTACAGATGTTAATTATTATAAAATGGAGTTAATTATTTGATAAAATACTATTACGGGTATTAAGTGTATACTTTCTTTCATTATTAAGTGATATAACATATATCTTAGAACATACAATGGCGTAAAGTTAAGTGTAAGCCCGGAGGATGTTTATTACCCCATTTAGTGGAACACATTATACCGGTTAACGACTGGCTAAAAACAGATTCTGTACGTATGATGGAGTACAATACACACATATAGGTACTAGCTAGTAGATATTAAGATCTACCGATATTAGGGAATTAATAAAAATAAGAATGTCCAAATTTCAGCTCCTAATATAAATATTAAGAGGGGGTTTATCATAATCTTCTTTCTTCTATTCTATACATCCAAATAACATAGGAATTTCTTTTTATTCTTGGAATTTTATATTGACAGACAACAATTTAGAAGTCGATTTGGTCAATGTATACAATTTTTTAGATTTTTGTTGATTTTTCAAAAACTGCTCAACCAATTACGATAAATTTTTTATGGGACTACCTGCTTAACGTCGCAGAACCCTTGCACTAAATAGCAATTAAGAAAAATGGTATTTCCTGATAAGGAATAAACCGCGAACTGCCAAATGACCGAAACGCATCTGCTCATAGTCAACAGACTGATTGCAAGATGATTAAAAAAAATGGGACTACCTGCGAGATATACTCTTCGAGTAATCGGTGAACTAACATAAAAAAGTTTCCGATGAAATGTAAACCTCCTCCTATTTTGTAAGTAGAAAAGAATGATAAAGGAGGAATATTTGTGTACATAAATTTGTACAAAATGGCTAAACCAGACGCAAAGCCGGGAAGGGTGGCTAGTAATAGTACCATTATCTATTATTCCGCTGCCAAATGACGGTTTTGAACGAGCTAAATTCATTGAATTTAAAATGGCTTCAAAATGGACGCTTTCAATTTTATTATATAACATTTTATTTAATCGTTCCAGCGGCAACACCGGCAGCACATGCGGTTTGTGAATGGTATTATTTATGTTTGTGCGTAATGTAAGCAATATTTGAACAAAGCTCTATAATTTATCAATATTAAATAATTAGTACTGAACGCGGCGGTTATTATGATTCATTATTTTTATTAATTATTTGTTGTTTTAATTGAATTATTAATAGAGCGAGCTGAAATTTTCAGTTTCATTTTTTGATATTTATTTATCAATGCATTTATTATAATACAAGCGGGCGCCCGCGACTTCGTCCGCGTAGAAGTTCTGATTTTCTATGAGATTATAAAAAGATAATTTTTCCCGCTGCTGTAATAATCTTAATGCCAATTTTTATATTTCCGCTTTTCTAACCTCAAACTTTAAAAGCATAGGACTTTCATATAACCTTCAAACCCCCATTCCACCCCTTAGGAGGGGCGCCCCCGTAAAAAAATCTTAGCTGACACCTACCCTCTAGAGAGAACCTACTTTCCAAATTTCAAGTTAAGAGTGACAATAAATTAAACTTTCCCATACAAACTTTCATCCCCTATTTTACCACCCTTAAGGGGGTATTTTGCAAAATAAATTATACAGATTTTTATTATTGTAAGTTATTAATGTAAATATCCATTTTCATAAGTCTAACTTCAAAAACATAGGACTTTCATATAACCTTCCAAACCCCATTTTACCCCCTTAGGGGAGGATTTTCTCAAATCCGTTTCTTAGTGGACACCTACGTCCTAGACGGAACCTACATTCCAAATTTCAAGTTTGTAGGTTTTATAGTTCCTGAGATTTCGTGATGATCAGTCAGTCAGTCAGTCAGGGACTTTTCGCTTTTATATATATAGATTTAAACGTCAGTAGGTCAGTGGCTCCGACTTTGAAATCCCGATCAATAGGTAGTGGGTTCAAACCCCAGCGGTTGGTCTACTGACGTGGTCCACTCCTAACACAAGCATTTTAGCTTACTTGGAAGGTTTAAGAATACTAATAGTTTGCAATCCGAACTTCTAGTTATCTTTTTTTTAATAAAAACTATAACTGATCACGTATGTGTATCTAATAGAGGTTAAAAAAGCACCTCTGACTTTTCTCAGTTATGTGTGTTTTAAGCAATTAAATATCACTTGCTTTAACGGTGAAGGAAAACATCGTGAGGAAACCTGCACTCCTCAGAGTTCTCCATGTTCTCAACGGAAGGAGAAGGAGGAGACCCGGCTCAACTGTGAGCCAATGGGTTGTGATTATGATGATGATGTAGGTTTTTACGCATATCACGCAAATCATCAGTAAGACCATACACAAATAAAAATCTAAAATGTGATATATATATAAAACATAAGCTTTCTGTACTCCTTCTTCAAGCCCTCATACGAGGAGTATTAGCGTAATTTTCTCAAATAAGAGTATAAAGTTTTCTCCATGTAATTCATCAATATTGAATCATTCTAGAGATTACTATTTACCACCGTTAAATGTATCCTTAAGAAAACGTCCATCAGAGTAAATTTGGATATATGTGCGATGCTTCGCGGTGTAATCGCGTGTTCAGCCCTAAAGGGGAGGGGAGGGGAGGGTGACCGATCATCAATCTCTATCAGCGTGGCGAAAAAGCGAGAAATATGACCCGCTCACTGCTCGCTGCTCTTTGCTACATGGACGCCTCACATTTGCTTACTAACACATGCAAATAAATACATAACACAATATATGTATGTATGTATCCGTGCATGCAATATATATAACAGTAAATACAACCAAGTGGATCCATTTAATTATATAAGTATTAGTAAATCCTTGCTTGCACTAAAATCTATAGAATTAAATGTTTAAGTGATGTATGCTTATATTTTAAATCATATTTTATAACTGATGATCGTATCGGAATCAAATACTTAATCTAATTCCGATACGATCTTGTGTTTTAGCTCATATTTAGTCTTAAAATAGTTAAGTAAATTATAAAGCAAAAATAATGATAAGTAATATTGTAAATTCCCTTTCATGAAATGTACATCAGTGGAAAAGTTATTGGCCTTTGTATTAACTAGTTGTAAGATTAATTTTGTAATATATTGTGCTGTATGTTTTCCTAAATAAAAAAAATTAAAAAAAATGTGTATATGACACTAAATTTCTCCAAAACCGCTTCGTGATCTATACGTATTTAAGTGAATAGCGATGCAAAGGCAAAGTATGTTTAAATCTAAAATTCTGTGTTTTAAATGAGACTAATTAATTGAATAATAATAAAAAAATCGATGATTATTATAAGACATTATAAAGAAGCTGTGTGTACTTAGCTTGATCCGTAGTTTATGGTCTTATCATAGACAAGGCCATCGTGCTATTGACGGTTGTCAATAGGTAAAGGTGGGGGGGAAATCACCGCCATCTTCAAAGCATAGTCTTCACCGGGAAGAGCTTCCTGCATTGCTGTATGTTTTCCCCTTTCAGCACATAATATCGGTTTTATTGTAATGTAAAGCCGTTATATTTTTTTTTATTCAGTATGGATCACATACTACTATTATTCCCTTTACCCCTCCTAGTAAGCTAATAAATAGCTTGTGTCAGGAGTGGGTGGATTTGAACCCACGACTTGTTGATCGTGAATCCAACGCCCGAACCACAGAGCTACTGACGTTTTAATGAGTAAATGAATAAAAAAAATAATCAATACCAGTGAGGGACGGGTTCGAATATTATTCCCCTCTGCCGCTGGGAGAGCATCTCGTAAGAGCCGAGTAACCCAGCACTCCCTTGGTGGTAGGGGATCTGTTCCCCGACTGGCTTGCGACCACCAGCATGCAAATCCAATCGCCAAGTGTCATAGACGCGGTTGAGCCGCATGTGGGCCAGACTTACTCCCTCTCTCTCCCATCCCATTAATGCTGTGGGTCTAGTGGACTCTGGGCTCTTGTCTAGGGACCGCTGAATCCGCATCATTTTTCTTCTTCATTCCCCCTTCCCAGTCTATCTTCGGGGATGCAATGCATCGACAAAACGAGAGAGTATTTCTTGTTTTGTCGATGTCCATGGGCGATGGTTGCCACTTACCATCAGGTGGCTCGTTTGCAACTTATCTATTATAAAAAAAAAAAAAATTATAATCACGTGTTGGCACATTTATCTTACGACAGTAATAATATTTCTTTTTTTTTTTAATTTCAATTTCTATTTAGATTTCATCAGGCATTCATAAAGGTTAGGATCTAACCTGTAACCGTTCCCAGTTACAGGAAGCAACCGTTGAGCTATTGAGATAAATTTGCGGTGTAATCGCGTGAGTTCACCCTTAAATAGGGGTGACCAACCATCAATCTTGATCATGGCAAAAAGAGGAATAGGTTCTCCAAGTTTTACATTCGTTTAAACATTATGTAAATAAGTTCTCTTACATCTTATGAAACTCAAACAGTTTATGTAATACATACAATTGTAAATAATAAAGTCCAATTACATTGAAAAAAAATATACATTTAAATGCTAGCAACACCGTTTATAAGTTCCAGTAGGCAATCCTACTAATATTATAAACGCGAAAGTTTGTATGAATGTATGGATGGATGTATGTTTGTTACTCTTTCACGCAAAATCTATTGAATGGATTATGATGAAACTTTACAATACATATAGCTTACACATCAGAATAACACATAGGTTATAATTTATAATGATATAGTGTGAATTATCCAAAATATAGCGGGTGAAACCGCGGGACACAGCGACTATAATTATAACGTTCGTTACGATAGGATTTAGTTAGTCTGTTAAGTGACGTCGCGCAGTACATGTTAATGTAGTGAGAGTAGTATTGTTTGGTGGCGTGGTGCTAGTTTATTGAGAAGCATGTGTAAGGTACTTTATATTCGGTAGTGAGGTTTTCTCTTCGCTCCTCCTCCTCACTCTATCTTCGAGGCGGCAAAGAATCGACAAAACAAGAGATACCCTCTAGTTTTGTCGATGTCCATGGGCTACGGTGTCCACTTTCCATCAGGTGGACCGTCTGCTCGTTTGTCCCATTAAAAAAAAGACGTAGAATTTTTTACATTATGTTTGAATAAATAAATTTTAGTTGAATTTGTTATTGATTCACAAGCAATGGCCTTTTTAAATTAGCAATCAAACTAGTAAGTATAATTTAAAAAACAAAAAAATTATTCTTAAAATATTTTTTAACAAGAAATCTACGTTGTTTGTACCCGAAAAACTCCAAAACTAGAGAGATAGAATAATTTCTTTTATCTCGATTTAATATTTTAAATTGTAATATTACAAATTGAATGTTTACAAAACGACAGAAGTTCTTAAGAATCTAACAGATAGCTTCAAAATGTATATTTAGGTATCCATTAGTAATACCTACTACCAACTTTATAATAAATCCCCAGTTCCCTCACTAAATAGAGTTGAACTATCTAACCATTAATCAGGTCAGTATGTTTTTGTAAAAGGTAATGAATGTTTTCGGGCGAAGGTTAATGAAGGCGTGTGTTATCGGACATCTCTGTGAAACCTAGACCACACACACTCAGGGTGGGAACAGAAATAAAATACTCCATTTATATTTACAACACACACTTATTAATGTGACAGTTCATATTATTCAGTTGTATTTTTTGAAAAAAAAATTAAAACTTATTAATTATTCAATAAAAAGATAATTTATATAGTGTGACCACGATCAATGATGTCACACCTTGGTAAAATCGCCAAGGAATCGACAAGGAATTTTCCAATTTGGTCGAACTAATAGGCGCAATGACACGTATCAGATCGCCCCTCAAATCAGGACAGGAATCAGTCACGGCACAACTGCATTCTTCCTCAGACAGCCAATTTGGCGCCCCATTTTCATGAAACTCTCGCATCCATCAGGCGCCTCCCAGCCACTATCGAAAGATTCAATGAATGATAACGAGCCTAATAAATACCGTCCGCTCCTTCAATGGCCGTAATTAATTTAATGGATTTAGACAAAGAAATATGTACAATGAGATAGTGAGATTAATAGTCTGCTTTGTTTTGGTCGTTACAGATGTTGAACTGGTGTCTGGTTCCGCGGCTCCGGTCCCACTAACGGGACCAATGGTTTTTCTTTTCCGCGTAAACTCTAATGAAGGAGCGCCTCTAACGAGCGGAACGACTCTCCTTATTATCAAACTCCGTAATCTCTCTATATTTTGCTTTGAAGTTCTTGATCTCTCGATAAAATGGTTCGTTCCAACTTTATTCTAATTATAATTGAATCTGTTTCGTTTGTATGAATGGCGTGGATCGTTTAGGGAAATAATATGTAATACCGACAAAGATTTTGTCGCTAAATAACTTTTTAGGTTAATATATAGAATATATTCTAATTAGAACTTTAAACTATTTTGGATTTGGATTACATTATTATTTCAAATATTGCACATTCACCGTATATTCATCTGAATATAACAACCGTTGTGACATATTAATCAAAATAGTAGCTTTTAATAAAACTTGACAACTACTGCCAGAAGTGGAGTAGGCTGTAGTCCAATAAGTATTAAGTTAGATAAAACTATTATTAAATCGCTAGTAATATTCTAATAAAACCTGAATTAACATTACTTTAAAACCTGTAATAAAATAATGATAGCTAACATTAACATGCAATACTCAATTGGCCATTAAATCTTTTAACCCTTAGTCCTACAAATCTCATGAGGCATACGTGAATGAAATCAAATATAATTTAAAATATTTAACGATTTAATATAATACACATATAAAATTGGTCACCCACGATTACTCGAAAACCCTTTTGTAATCAAAAAATACATACTAGCACTTCATGAGAAGCAGACACATAAAAGAAAAGTATGCTAAGAAAGAATTCTTATATCCGACTCGTACGGCATCGATTTCAATTTCTAATGCATTCAAATCCACATTTAATGCTCGCGGCATGCAAATTTTGAATGTCTCTTTGTTCAGACATTACCATAGCCATAAAAAATACCGACTTCACAAGGTGGCGTCGTCCATTCGCCTTATATCTCGAATCGCAACATAAATTAGTGCACTGGTCGCGTGACGTACCGACTTAGGCAACGTCTCCTTATCGCGCCGGAAACCGCCCGGCCTCTCCTCTGACGAACTGAATTACACTTTAATCTCAGGACCTAAAAGTTCACTTTTCAGTATTATTCCACGCGTAGAACCCGCGATGATAATGCAATTTCAACTCTATTTGTAATACTGTACAATCTAAATTTACTCCGACGTTAAGCAGTGCACGGCAAATAAGGTAACATTGCCAGTATGTCGGCGTAAATAAAGCCGAGTGTCCTTTAACGAAGCAGACGTTGACGTTGCGATACTAATAAAGACTGTCCAAGGAACTACAGACTCTATTGTTTAAGAGTAATAGTCGAATATAGTTCGCTCAAACTAAGGGTAGTAATGAAGGCTCGCATTTAGCGGTTGTAGTGATATGGGTGGACTTCCTTTGTCTAGTAATCTTATCATTGCGCCAAGCGACCGTTGCTTGACGTGATACATTGCTCCTACTATAGATTTACGTGCTTTTAATTGTGTGTATTTAAATTACAGAAATGTCCTGAAATTTAAACTGCAATGCGTCGTAAATAAACCTAACAGACTGTAGACTTTCTTATTTTACACCGAAGTTATTCAGACATGCCTTTAAAGGTTATTTAATTATAATTCAAAACCATTTGCCACGTTTTAACGTAAATCGCATTATTCACTAGGATTGAATTTAAACGCAAAGCTGATAAGGCGTAATATTTAACGAAACCAGGCCAACTGAAAGCCATCGATTTAATACATGCGTAATATCATTACGCCGGGGCGATTTTCCTCGTAACCGGAGATAAAATTCGA
Source organism: Limenitis camilla (assembly GCA_905147385.1). Classification (NCBI taxonomy): domain Eukaryota; kingdom Metazoa; phylum Arthropoda; class Insecta; order Lepidoptera; family Nymphalidae; genus Limenitis; species Limenitis camilla. Next base: position 15,287,526 of record LR990225.1, on the reverse strand, counting down.
CTTCCTTTAAAAGAATTTTTCGTTGACGCTGCGGAATTGTTTGTTAATATCGAGTCTGCCGGTATTAAGGACGAAGAAATTTCTCGAGATTAAACCTTGGATCGCCCATTATTATAATAAAGTTTTTAACCTGCCTTTATGTTGACCAAAACGTCCATCTATAATATTGAATTTGTGTAAGAATAATCGGAAATTGATCCAATAGATAGACCTTTATCATGAAAGGTTTAAATTTGACAACTTTTAAATTGAAAGAATCTCATTAGCTTTAAAATCTTTAGCTAAGAAATCTCATCGATAGAAATTTTCGAAACTAGTCGTAAATCGGTAGCATCGGGGCTCGTCTTCAAATAGCATCCGGGCCGATCTCATCACAATCGCAAACTTTGAATACACCTCTTTCGACTATCGAAAAGTTCTCTATAATGGATTCGTTGGAGGACTCAATTGTTTCACGATGAATGGGTACTAATTAAAACGAAGTCATGGCGACGCCGGACCAAGTTTCCGATTGTTCCTAACTATAAATCGTAGCACTGCGCTGCTCTCATATAAATATTGCACGTTCTGATCAACTTCGGTACTAAATTTAAAATAGAAATCAGAGATTCGACTGCGAGAATGTATGGCGTGCAGTTTATTGCACGATGCAAAAAAAGCTGGAAGTATGTTTCGATTTGCAACTGCGGCTCGTCTTTAAAGTTTCCCGATTACTGATGAAGATAAGCATATTAGCGAACTTTAATAAGCTAAATAAATATGATGAGATCTATTATATCTGTTCTCCAAGTACTAGCTACTGCAGTTTGTACGTAATCGCTTATTTTGCTGTCGGTATAATGAATAAGATATCGATTAAAGAGGTGAATTCAAAATTGCCACTAAAGTTTGATATAACGAGCTTAAGATAGTCGGCACGTGTGCGACAGCATCTCTCGTCTGCTCAAATTGCCTAAATGTATCCAGTTACCATCGTTGTGTGACGCGAATCCAAACTGCACCTCCATACATCAACGTCCTGAGTTATGAAACGACTTGAAAGAGATATTTGTTTGACAGTTTGACTATAAGTGTGATAAATATTGCTCCGTTTCATCTTTATACAGGCAGCGATAACGGCCTAATACCTAAAAATATATTTTACCATAATAGAACTGCAGTCAATGTGTTTTGCTAAAAGTTAGATTTCTATCTTTAAAAGTGTATAAAAAATAGAAATAAAAGAATGAATTTTATTTTCCTGTTCTAGAAATCCGCTTCTATTACGAGATCCGTCTGCTCCTTTACTATTTCCAATAAGAAATCACGTTTGATCGGGCTGAGCTCGACCGCAAATGAGCCGAAACACGGCCCTTTTATCTTCCAATAAGTAACCGAGCTTTGGTTTTTCAGAAAGGTTTCACGGTGGAACAGGGAGAAGCCACATGGCTCGAAAAATATAAAAACAAACGAAGCGAAATACGGATAGTGCTACCGCCTGATTGTTATTCAGTTTCATGTATATAGGAGACGCGTGAAACGACATGATAAAAAATCCTGAATTAAATGTAAAACCAGAGTTCAGTTACGCAAACTCCACGGTAGGCAATTTCGTAAAAAGTTGGACGAATCCCACAGCGACATTCAAAATCGTGTTCCCTTTTAAAGTTGAGACGATTCGGTTAACGAGTGTCGAATTCTCGAACTCTAGGGCCCCTTCTAGAAGACAAAGTGTCCCCGGGAGGTGCCCCGGTAATTACCAGCCATTACACACAAAGACACGACTCGTCCGATTACCATAATTCCTGCTCCCGAGACTCGATATAAATGGACCGCATTTTGTTTTTGAACGCAGAGTGACGTGTGTATTAATGACTATACTTGTCCTCCTAAATTAGGTAAGGGAGGTTGAGATTTAGTTTTTCACTGCCAACTAGACGTTACCCGGTACTCGATGTGATACGTTATACGTAACTTGCCCTATTAGTTCATCCAAAACAAATTGCCCCGTTTTATCCCCGCTTAGAGCACGTTAATGTATGCTAATGAGAATTTATGTAATAACAAATAAGCTTAAGTTTGTTAGAATGTACGCCTATTGTTTTTTGTACCTCATTAAATTTGTTTTATTTATTAACATTATGTTATTATTTATATAACCTATTGTGCTTTTACGTATGTAATTTGGTCATAGCTACTGGAATTTTTCCTCTAGAATACGCGGTAGTAAATTCATTACTCTCTAATTACAGGAGTATTGTTCGAAAGGGTCCGCTTCAAAGAGCCAAGCATTGTAGAGAACTCGGCTTTCTTTCTTGGAATAGAGGGGATCGCCGAAAAAAAAAACAACATAAAAACCCTTTTAAAATTAATTGAGTTTTCTTGCGGCTACATCGCCCGCTACAATAAATTAATTAACGCTCGAAGGAATCCTTAAAATTTGTCGAGGATCAAAAGTTGGTCGGAAGATAGGGTGGTGGGGTAGATAATGCTTCGATTTTCCATTAACTTATATTAGCGATGGGAGAGGCCGCCGCGCCTCGCGGTTCCACCGATAGCTCCCGATGTAATATATTTCCTTTATTAACTAACTGCCGAAACACGCGATCTTTGATCCATTTCCATAGGCAGTTCTATTTGCTTAATCATTACTACGATTTAGTTTTAATTGAATTCTGATAGTCAAAAAAAATTAGTTAAAAATGGTAGCTTTAGTTATACGGCATATATATTGCTTTGCCGACGACATTTGGTTGATCACATTAGCCTAAAAATAGTTTGTATTTTGTACTTTTATCTGAACTCTTCTATCACACCGCATTATATGATTTAGGGGCGATGAAAGCATGTATAAATATTTGAAGAGGTCTTTACTGAGGTAGTCATTATTCACATGTGATTTTATTGCATAAAGAATATAAACTGTGTGAAACGGAATCTAGTTATCTGTACGTATGATACACAAGACAGAACTAAATAAGATGTTACGTCTTCTTTCTGAAGGTTTCTTTCTTTCTAATAAGATTGATTAGTACAAGAAAGTGTCTCTCAAAGTTCGGAAACACTTCGCAGATTATTGACCTTAAAACTGATATCCTGTTGCCTATCAATGACCATAAAGTAGTAATAATAGCCATTTTATTTCTTCCAGGTTGTTTGCTCGAAGGTACCCGGCCTCCTCCAGATGTGCCACCCCGCAATCCTACTATGTCCCGCTTAAACGGACGGATCACCGGCAACCCGGCTGATCTCGCCGATTTTGAACCGTCGTGTCTCGTGCGTACACCTTCTGGAAATTTCTACGTGCCTTCAGGTATGAGTTCATGTACGTGACTTTTCACACTGGTCTTTTAATACTTTAGATACTTTAGTATACGCAGGCCTAAGATATCATGTAAGTAATATACAGAATTCCGTGCTACATTTTTTTCCTGATTTATTTAATCTATTATTTTGCCTATGACTAACGTTTTCTTAATGCAATTCTAATACTAATTAATTAACTTTATTTTCCGGTCAATTAAATTTTTAAAAATCTATACATAAATAAAATCCAGTTTAAATTAACATAAACTTATTTTCAGGGGACATACAAAAGAATCCGTCTATGGACTACAAATCGAATTCGTCGTGTAGTAGTCCAGGAAAACAAGAAAAGAGTACCTTAGACAGGATGGATAGAAGTGACAGGCATCCTGCCTTCGGGGCACCAGTTCCTGTCCTGCCAGTTAGGAACAATCTTAGGGCAACCCATTTTCCTCCAACCTCTTCTAGATTCCATTTCAGAAAAGGCCTTTCATCGAGATGTTCTTGGAAATGTACAGCCATCGTGTTTATAGTCTTATTTGTCCTTCTATTATCTATTGCCTCTTATATGTCAGGTATGTATTCTTAAATCTACTAAAAATTACAAATAAAATAACTCTGGTCATAATAATAATATTTGGCTCTTTTTAATATAAACATAACCTAAGTAAGAAATTCTTTTAAATATAAAACGTTTTCAATTGTTCAGTCGTTACATAAATAACGTGTATAATTAAAAGGAATCCCATTTTGGTAAATAGTCATAAGGTTAATTTTTCAAATAATTATTTTTGTTAACAGCTTCCTATTTCACTGACAACTGGTCATATCAAAATGCAAAGCCATGTTCAGTATTAGTCAGTGAATCGGATAAGTTATCGACGTCGAAAATAACGACGGTCGAATCTAGTAACAAATCCGTATCAAAAACACCACCAAGTTCGACATCTGGGCCAGGTAAAACAGAAACTCATTCACGCCCTCGTAGAAGTGTAGATGGGCATGCTTCTCTATCTGTTACTCATTTATCTTCTGTTTCTTCCACGGATAATTCTTACGTAGATATGCATGAAAATAGTATTCCTTTGACCACTAGTAGCTTATTGCATGGTGAGTCAATAGGCCAAACTACGGAACAATTGGAAGATTCTATTGCTTATAATGCTTCTGTGTCTGTAACTAGTGACTTGGGTAAATTTGGTGACCTAACAAAAAATAACACTACGCTTGAAATAAAAACACCTTTACATATTATTGCGTCAACGACTACGAAGGCACAAGGAAATTTGAAAATTACACCTAAAAATGAAATCAATACTAAAAGTACTGAACGTAATATTGATCATCCTTATGAGTTTCATGTTAGAAGTGACATTGCTTATGATCCTGAAGAGATGCAAAGCGATTCTTCTTCAATTTATTCATATGGTTTACAAAAGCTGCATTATCTAAAACTACTAACTAGACTAAATGAAGTTAGCGAAGAATTACACATTTATTCTAATGATCCTACCAATAAAGAAAATAGTGTAGAAAAACTACATTACGAAAGTATACAGAGTACGCCTGCTATTAAAGAAAGAAGTGTTTTTGAAACCACCACTATCACTTCTACTGAAATAATTTCATCGAATTTATCGATGAATGCAACTGAAAAAGCACCCGTTTTTACCACGCACAACCCAGTCCCGCAAAAAGAACATAAAGATTCAAATAAAACTGAAATAACTGAATCATCACATTTAACAAAATCACCTTCCAAAGAGAATGCTATTGTGTTTACTACTCATAAAAATAATTTAATCAGACAGCATGAGCCAAGTATAACAGAATACTTACCGAGTGCGACTAATCCTACGAACTACGATAATATTACTGCGTCTCCAACAAAGACAGATAGTGACTCTTCCACTTTAAATGTTGTCTCAGAATCAAAAACATCAGACTCAATGTCAAATGCCAAACATGTTTTGATTAACCTAACAATATCAGCTGATGATGCTAACAATGATTCGTATAAACCTTTGTACTCATTAACCGTAACTGTCCCAACAGCTGGTGAAATTAATGAAATTCCAACTGTAAAAATCACACCGATAGGCAGTGAACCAACAATGCCAACAAATTTTAATAAACCGGTGACGATAGACAATTCTTCGAACACAGATAAAATAGTCGATACAGAAAATTGGGGAGGTAGTTGTGAATGCTCTTGTCCAGCGTGTGAGAGTACTAATTCTTCGGAAGATTACGATAATGATTATTCAGATAAAACAACAACTGTAAGCAAAGATGTTTCTAAAGTTTCCAAAGATTATAGAACGACAGAACAAACAATCGTATCGACTATTTATGATGACACTCTAACAACATTAACTGAGATGACCACAGATATAAACACACCACCAGATACCTATGAATCAACTACTTATATCGTTAGAAATAATCTAACGACAGAAGACTCAATAACAACAGAACCAGCGACAGAGTCTTCGACAGAGCCGACAACATTAACAACCAGTAGTTCAAAATGCGTATGCCCCAAACTTAAGCCTCCACCTATTCTTATATTGGAAGGTGAGGTCTCGACAGTTTGCGATCAGATAATGTACTAACGATCACAAAGACCATCTATCGGGTTTCTGCAAAATTAGGTGTCTAACGTACTAATTCGCATGCATAGGAAAAGTCTAAATAATTTTTTGTCATTCTTATGTTTGCATGGCTTATTTTAAAAATGTTGAAATTTATATTGTTTTAATGCAATATGCTTTTTCTTATATTCGAGCTAAATGTGTAGTTATTAGATTTCCGATAAATCTTTTGAAATTCGATGTATATTGTGTATATATATAATGTGAAAAAACTTAATCTAGAATGCAAATTCCACCCCATCGCATGGTTTGCAACTATAACTTTTAAATAGAACTTGTAATATAACACAATCTAAAGATGATTTCACTCCTCAGGTGCGCGAACGTTTCCAGCTCAGTCTTTCCCGCCTGACGGGACGACCTTTAAACAAATTACTTTAGGTGAAAAATTATCGAAAGAAATCCCTCCATATAGTTACTGGAACATGCAGTTTTATCAATCTGAAGCTGCTTACGTTAAATTCGACTATATGATACCGAGGGGGGCATCTATAGGTGTTTACGCGAGACGGAACGCTTTGCCGACGCATACCCAATATCACTTCTTAGAAGTCCTAAGCGGATTTAAAGCTCGAACGACGAGGGCTTCACATGTAAGTAAAAGTAGAAATAAACTCAATTCAAAATATTCTCTCGAACGTGTTCTTACATGTTTTTGAATTAATTTTCTCGAGAAAACTAAGTTACTCTTTTACAATGAATTTTAATGAAGTATTGGTATTACAATAAATATCATGTATACGATATACGATGTACTTTGATCTTCTATTGTTTTAATTTAGTGATGTACACTATGTTATAAATAATGCACAACCTAAATCACCTGAGCTACAAACTAAAGAAGAAAGTATATACTTATAAATCATATTTTTATAGCCATCCGTAAAGAAAGAAGTTACACACTACATGGAACAAGGACACTGGTTTCTCTCTCTATACAACGACGATGGTGATCCTCAAGAGATATCATTCATAGCTATGGTGGCGGATGACATGACCCATAACTGTCCAAATGGTTGTTCAGGGAAAGGGGAGTGTTTGATGGGACATTGCCAATGCCAACCTGGATTTGGTGGAGATGACTGTAGTGAAAGTAAGTATTCACATCCAACAGTTAAATTTAGAATGTTGGTATTCCTACGCACGTGTTGTTATCAAGGCGAATTCCTTTTTGTTCTTTTTTCTTGTGATATAACATTAAATTACAAACGCCCACACGTTAGTAGCTGAATTATTGAGATTACTTTTATTTTTCAAATTAATACTCAACAAAAAGAATAGTGTTCAGATATACAGCATTTGTCTGTCTGTGGCTAGCAATTATTCTCATTATATTGCATTAATTGCAAATCTTTCTGTGGCTTCAATCATGATGTTTGTTTTTTAAAATTGTTCAGATTTCAATGAGTTCCTTTATTTATTATCATCGGTGTATTTCAGGTGTATGTCCAGTTCTATGTAGTCAACGAGGTGAATACATAAACGGAGAATGTCAGTGCAATCCGGGATGGAAAGGAAAAGAATGTTCATTAAGGCACGATGAGTGTGAGGTTCCAGATTGCAATGGTCATGGTCATTGTGTTAACGGCAAATGTTCCTGCGTGAGAGGATATAAGGGAAAGTTCTGTGAAGAAATTGACTGTCCTCATCCGACCTGTTCTGCCCATGGGTTTTGTATTGAGGGTTCTTGTGTATGTAAGAAGGGCTGGAAGGGTCTGGATTGCGGGACGATGGATAAAGATGCACTGCAATGTCTACCGGATTGTTCTGGACATGGCAATTTCGATGTCGATACCCAAACTTGCACATGTCACGCGAGATGGTCCGGTGATGACTGTTCGAAGGGTTAGTAAATTTTTGAGACTTTAAAACTTACTGCCTTTCCACTGAATGACCTGTTTTTACCTGTTGAAAGTATTTTGTAAAAAAGACTATTTCAAATAAAATATTTTGAGTTTAAGTTTAAAGTTATGTACTAAACTAACATTGTTCGTCATCATCATCTCACTATTATCGATCCACACTGGAATCGTATAACAAAGGGTTGAGGTCAGTCTACCACGCTAGCCCATTGCGGATTGGCCGAGTTCACATACTTTTTGAAAAACTACGTAGAGCTCTCAGGCGTACAGGTTTATTCACGATGTTTTTCTTCGCTGTTAAAATAAAATGAAAGGTCAGGATCGAATTCGGATCTCCCGAACAAGACATCGAAGTTTGCTATCACGACTTTTTATGGATGGAATGTCAATTTTAATATCTTGTATTGCAGAAGTATGTGACCTAGACTGTGGTCCCCATGGACGATGTGTTGGCGAATCCTGTGTTTGCGATCAAGGATGGACCGGGGAATATTGTACATCCAAACTTTGCGATGCCCGGTGCAGTGATCACGGACAATGCAAAAACGGAACTTGTTTATGCGTTTCTGGCTGGAATGGCAGGCACTGTACATTAGAAGGATGTCCACGAGGATGTGCAGGACATGGGCAATGCCGGGTGGCCAATGATGGACATTGGGAATGCAAATGCTTCGATGGATGGGATGGTCCAGATTGCACAACGCTAAAGGAACAAATTTGCGATGATTCTAAAGACAATGATAAAGGTACAATTAATATTCAAAATACTTAATAAAATCAAACAAATGTTATTTTTAATTTGAAATTTATTTCTATTCCGGTTGTCGCATTTAAATGAATATTTTTTTCAGCTTACCGATAAAATATATGTATATATATAAAAATCGTATTAATTACTATAGCTATTTTAGTATATAAAGTATGTTTTATATGTTATCTATAGACGGCCTAGTCGACTGTGAGGACCCAGAATGTTGTCAAAGCGCTGCGTGTAAAGGCAGTCAGCTCTGTGTTTCATCACCGAAACCTACAGACATCCTCCTCAGAAAACAACCCCCAGCCATTACAGCATCCTTCTTTGAACGAATGAAGTTCCTCATCGACGAGGGTAGTTTGCAAAATTACGCTAAACAAGAAACGTTTAACGAAAGGTGAGATACATGTTCGATGTTGAATTAGACCTAAGATCTGTTGATCCAAAAAAGAATTATAATATATAAAATACGCAATGTTGTGCCCCAGTCGATCCTATTTATTTACATGAAATTGTATTTATTTTTTTATTTCACCTTATAATTAAGATTTATTTTAAACTAAATGTATTAACTGAAAACAGCTAATTGGCACTTGCATGAACTTTTTGTTTACGAATATTTTATCGTTACCTCTAATATGTTCTAATATTTCTTCTTTTTTTACATTAACAATGTATCCAACGATACTTATTTTATGTAATTTTTCGTCTTTTCGCTGCTCAGTATGTTTTGGAACCACTTCAACACGAGGTAAGATCTAGAACTGAATTAGGTAGGACTTTGTGTTATCTATATAATTTTACGTTTGTGCTAAATGTCTTAATCTATTTTATTGGCAACATATTCTGTGTCTGTTTGTTCGTGTGCATGATCTGTATTGATACCTATAAACGTGTCCTGTGAGTTATGTGTTACGCTTTTTATTAATAATATTCATATTATAATGATAATAACATTTCATTGTAGATTTAGGTCTCACCCTTTGAACAGTAGTAACATTGGGTTTGTTATATGAATTTAGCGTTTTGAATATTTAAATCCTTTTCATTCGATAGAACCAGTGGAATAATTAAACACTTTCACCATTTTCTCTGTTACCATATTTTAACTTTAATAGTTTTTATATCCATTAAAAATTCATTTCTAGTTCAACTAACCTTTGTACATTGACTACAAATATAGAAACAATAGCACAAAAGCATGTATTTACATAAAATTAAATTTAAAAACGAAATCTAAAGAGAATATTTCTCTGTCTATATTTACCACGGATATTATAGGTCTTCATCGTTTCTGTAATGCGAATATTAAAAATATGAATCAAGTAAAAAAACAGATTGCTTTGAACAAATCTGATCATCCGATGCTGGTTTTATTCGCACGGAAACTCGAATCTCTAAACTTTGTTTCATTAATGTTTCCAATTTTCAGTCGGTCCGCAGTAATTAGGGGTAGAGTGGTAACTTCTCTCGGATCTGGTCTAGTTGGTGTAAGAGTTTCTACATCGACTCCACTCGAAGGATTTACGTTAACGAGAGAAGATGGATGGTTTGATCTGCTTGTTAATGGCGGAGGAGCGGTCACTTTAAATTTTGGAAGAGCTCCATTTAAAAGATCTACACAAGTTGTGTTCGTGCCTTGGAATGAGGTGAGTAGCAGAAACTGTCACAACATTCAAATGTGTCTAATGATTTTGTTTGTAGCTAAAACGTAATCCAAATCAGCAGTAACGCTAAAAGAATGGTGTATCTAACAAGTATTTAGATTCAGAAATTGTTAATAGAAATTAATTATGAAGAGTAAACAAATTAAATAATAATTTCTTAGCTAAAATCATAAAGTTATCTCAAGTTTATTAGTAATATCGAACAAAACGGCGACTTTAAGCTCTAAACGCCATGATTAAAACTCCTTAACGTCGTTAAGTTGGAACTTGAATGAGACATCAACTAGAACAACTTAAGCGACAAACTCCGCAGTAATTATTTTTTGCGAGCTCGAAAACATGCGAAGCGACAATCAGCCCAGCGTTAGGTATTAAGACTTCATTTCCAACTTTAGGACTTTAAAATCACTCTAATGCCTCGTTCTTATAAAGATACTATCTAGTTGACGTTATTGAATAAACTTTCATTTGATTTGGTAAATCTAAAATAGCCATAACATTTTAAACTAATGACTTTTTATAAAATACTCGGCGCGTCAAACTATGTTAATCAGTCAGTTTATCTGAAGCTGCCATCAGCTCGGAAAGCAGTTTTCTGTTGAGAAGGACTGGCAAGGAACTCAACATTAGTCTGTCTGTGTTCTGTTACAAAGGTATAATCATTCAACTGAGCATCAACGTCATTTTGATTCCAAACTTAGTCTATACTCGGGTAAAGCTGTAGTTCTATTTGTGTAAGTGAAAAAATGATTAATAATTTTGAAGAAAAGGTCTACCGTCTAGGTATAACCACTTAGAATAAAATTAGTATTTACATACTCTACTTTGTAAATAAAATTAGCATATAACAGGATAAAGTCCAAAATATTCTGTGATCGTCGTTCATTTCAAACTTTACATTCAATCTCAGTAAATTTTAGGTTTTTTTATAGTAACTCCCGACCTTTGGGGAGTTACAGACGAGACTCCTCCCAGTGAAAGGAGACGTTTTTAGGCGAAATAAGTTTTCAGAGGGGATTTTTATTATAGACTTTGTTTTTTTTTATTTTTTTTTTGTTTTATACCAGAGACCAAATGGCAAATGTCGAAATGTAATGTTTTTGTTTCATGAGAGAATCTGAGAAGTATATATAGTATCTTATATATCAAATTCTCGTGTCACAATGTTAGTTACCATACTCCTCCGAAACGGTTCGACCGATTTTTATGAAATTTTATATAGACATAGTAGGTCTGAGAATCGGCTACTGTCTATATTTCATCCCCCTAAGTGATAAGAGTGGCCCACCCCAGATGTATATGGCAAAACGTTTGCTGGGTCAGCTAGTAATTTATAAAAAGTAGTGTCTATTGCGGTTTAAATGTTCTAATCCTACCTAATAATTGTTTTTTGTTTTAAGGGGGTTTGGGGTAGTCAGACACATAAAAAAATGAGAATTTTCAGTAATTTTTTTTTGCCATTAAACTTTTTAAAAATTAATAACATGGCATCATTACACAATGTTTTGACTTGAAGTCACAAAAATTTGAAAAAAAAATATATTTTCAAAAGTTATAGCTGTTTGTGTTGACCCAGTTCTAACAGAAGGTCTTTGCGGTGACCATCATAAGTCCTTGGAGATTCATCTAAAACCAATAGGACAAAAAAAATAGTTTTATAAATAGATAATTTTGTGTTGATGCACTCAGTAACAAAAATCTGAATAGTTTTTTTTAAGGACGACGCGTCAGAAAGGACATGAGAAAAAACACCACAAAGCGAGAATACGTCAGATAATAAGGTCTTTACCAATTCATCTTCGTGTGAACACGTGACACGTATAAATCTCATAAACGTCTGTCGCAACTGAAAGGAATAACTTAGTCTTCACGTTTTACTCTTAGATAAGTTATTAAGTTTGAGAAATTAAGAGATATTATATCATATTCTAAGTTTTAATCGCAACTCGTATCATTTAAGTAAGCACTTTCAGTTTATTTAAAATGATAACTTTTAAGTATAAGTACTAAAACAACTTCAATATAAAATAATCTGTTCTACCAGTGTTCATGTGCTTTTTTATAAATATTGAGATTATAATGAAATATAAATGAAAGATCTGTATTTTTGTATGTAACGAATAAATTTAAAAACTATTGGACCGATTTCAAAAATTCTTTTACTGTAAGAAGGCTACATTATCCCTAAGTAACATAAGCTATATTTATTACTAGAAAAAATTAGAGATCCTCAGAAATTCTTACTAAATCCAACCCAAGGTGTTAAAAAATTAGCCATAAAATGTCTTCCATCGCATGCGCTGCGGAAAGTATTGACGATATAACAAAAAAATGTTCTACAATATTATAGAACGTATCAATATCTACAAAAAACTTCACGAGACCATATGTCCAACTATTGTAGTTATGTCACTATAACTACTTTTTTACATTTTAAAAGTTGATAAAAATGCCTATCAAAATCAGACCATGTTTTCAATAACTTTGTATTAATTCTTATCCAAATAAATTATTTCGTATTCAAGACTGTTTCAATGCCTGTAGATTACTTTTTGAATTATTGAAATCAGACATTCCATTCAAAAGATATTACGAAATAAACACGGCGACGGGCCGGTGTGTCCACGCAGCGCAGCGAGCAACGCGGCGAGAGGTGGCACCGAAATGCGGGAGAGCCAAAATGTTTTAAAAAATTATCATATATTAATATATATTACCGTAAAATTGTAACCACCGTTAGATTATAATTAATCTCGTGAACCGAACGATACTGCTGTCCGAAGGCTGTCCCTGATTGGTGGGTCTTACAATAGGCTGTTCTGTGTCTACAGTTAGGAATGAAACACAGGTGTCACTCAAATAAAATAAATGCACTTCTAGAATTGTGACATATGTATGTATTTATTATTTAGTAAGTAAACAATAATATCTATCGAAGTGAAACCCTCAAATTGTCAGTCTCACTCACTCAGGAGGAATTTACCATAGAGTTGCAAAATTATTACAGCGGACATAATGAAAATAGTAAAATTATAGTTTTAGTATATTCAAGGTTAAGATTATTTACTACACACCCTTTAATAGTTTAAGTAGATGTTATGTGCCCATTTATAATACCATGACTATTTTTATTTCAGGTTGTGATAATAGATGAGGTAGTCATGACAACATCAGACGATAAAGGCGGCATGGGTCCTCCACAAGCGTGTCTTGCACATGACTACGACATGATGAAGCCTGTTGTACTCGCGACGTGGAAGCATGGCTTCCAGGGCGCTTGTCCAGACAAGAGCGCAATATTGGCCGAATCGCAGGTAAAATAAGCCTAACTATATATTCCAAATATTAATATATGAATTTGTTGTTTTATACAACTATACACTTGTTGACATTGTTTTGTATACTGTGACGTCATCCTCCATATAAGGCCTTTAAATCCTATGCATTTCAATTACGTTGAATTTCCCAAAATTATCAAAAAGGCGATAAATTAATATTGATGTACAATGTTATTGACTAAATCTCTTTTGCATGTAGTTCAGATATATCTAATAATTCTTATAAAAAATCTCAGTTATTTTTTGACGCAAAATGAAAGTAATAAATCAGGGAAACATAACTTTTGGCGCATCACCAACTGTTCGGACACGAGAGATTTATAATGAGTGTCTTAAGTTACTTAGGTTATCATATTTGGCAGTTGACTTACTTCATAAGATGACTTTTTACAAGATAAAATATTAGTCTTACTTCTTACTTATATCTATATTTAATACTATATTTATTACAGGTTGTCCAAGAAAGTCTGCAAATTCCTGGTACAGGTCTAAACCTAGTGTACCATAGCTCCAGGGCAGCTGGATACCTCTCAACCATCCAATTACAGCTGACCCCAGAAAAAGTCCCTTCATCTCTTGCTCTAATACATCTAAGAATAACTATCGAAGGAATCCTCTTCGAAAAGATATTTGAAGCTGATCCAGTTATTAAGTTTACATATCCATGGAATAGACTAAACGTCTATAGGCAAAGAGTGTACGGTGTGACCACAGCTTTAGTAAAAGTCGGATATCAATATACAGATTGTAAGGATATAATATGGAACGTACAGACGACGAAGCTGAGTGGTCATGATATGAGCATATCTGACGTTGGAGGGTGGAATCTAGACATTCACCATCGCTACAACTTCCACGAAGGTATGTGCATTAAAGCTACGTAAAATAGATAGGTATATTTATACTTTAACATATCAGGGCTAAATTTTTATTCCATTTATAGGAATCCTCCAAAAAGGAGATGGCACTAACATATATCTTAAACACAAGCCGCGTCTGATAATTACAACTATGGGCGACGGCCGGCAAAGAGCTCTCGAATGTACGGAATGTTCTGGAACTGCGATCAAGCAGCGTCTCCTGGCTCCAGTGGCTCTAGTCGCAGCTCCTGATGGTTCCATCTTTGTAGGAGATTTCAATCTAGTCAGGAAGATCAATACGGATGGAACTGTGCGGACCGTTGTTAAATTAAAGTGAGTATTTAGTAAAGTGCATTTAAATCCTATGAGATTAGTGATTGATTTACTAAATATAAATTATTAATAAAATGTACTACTTCTCTTTTTCTTTCAGTGCCACGCGGGTGTCTTATCGCTATCACATGGCATTATCACCATTAGACGGAACTCTCTATATATCCGACCCAGAATCCCACCAAATCATAAAAGTCAGAAATACAGAAGACTTCAGCGATCCTGAAAGAAATTGGGAAACCGTAGTCGGATCTGGTGAAAGATGTCTTCCAGGAGACGAAGCTCATTGTGGAGATGGAGCATTGGCTCGAGATGCTAAATTAGCCTATCCTAAAGGAGTAGCAGTTTCTATAGATAATGTTTTGTATTTTGCGGACGGGACAAATATACGAATGGTGGACAGAGACGGTATCATCACGACAGTCATAGGCAATCATATGCACAGAGCTCATTGGAAACCAATACCATGTGAAGGAACATTAAGTGTAGAGGAGGTGCATTTAAGATGGCCGACGGAACTAGCTATAAATCCATTAGATAACAGTTTACATATCATTGATGATCACATGATTTTGCAAATGGCGCCCGATGGTAGAGTTAAAGTAATTGCTGGGAGACCGTTACATTGCCCCTCGCCACTAACCGGATATGATATGGAACTAGCAACTTACGCTACTTTAGTTATGCCTCAAAGCATAGCTTTTGGAGCTGCTGGAGATTTATATGTGGCTGAAAGCGATTCTCAACGAATTAATCGAGTCAGGCTAATAACTACAGATGGAAAGATCTCTCTATACGCTGGTGCGGAATCCAAATGTAATTGCTTGGAAAGAGGCTGCGATTGCTTTGAACCTGATCATTTCTTAGCCTCAAATTCCAAATTTAACACAATATCAGCAGTTACAGTAAGTCCAGATGGTATTGTGCATATTGCAGACCAAGCTAACTATAGGATACGATCAGTCACAGCTAGTATTCCAGATGCAAGTGGTGCTAGAGAATACGAAATATATGCGCCAGATACTCAAGAAACGTATATTTTCAATCGATTTGGACAACATGTAATGACCAAAAATATTCTGACTGGCGAATACAATTACGTATTTACATATACGGTTAACACGAGCAACGGTAAATTAAGTACAGTTACGGATGCCGCTGGCAATAAGGTGTTCTTGTTACGGGACTACTCAAGTTTAGTTAACTCTATCGAAAACACTAAAGGGCAAAAATGTAGACTTAAAATGTCCAGAATGAAGATGCTACAAGAATTACGAACACCTGATAATTTCAACATGACTTTTGATTACCACGGCACTACCGGTTTGCTAAAAGCAAAATATGATAGTACTGGGAGAAGTTACATTTATAAGTATGATGAATTTGGGCGATTAACATCAGCTGTGACTCCCACTGGAAGAATTATTAATTTAACATTCGATTTAAGCATAAAAGGAGCAACTGTACTTGTTAGCGAAAATAACAGAAAACCTATTTCAATACTAATAAAGGGATCTTCAGTAAATACCAAAGTTGGAGAAGCTGAAAAGAAGACTATTATATCAACTGATGGCAGTATTTCTTCTAGTATGCCATGGGGTCATGTGATATCTACTGATACAGTACCGTACACAATTCTATCAGAGATCGACCCTATTTTAGGTGAAAGTTACCCCGTGCCAGCTAAACAACGAACTGAAGTTGGCGGTGATTTAGCTAACAGATTCGAGTGGCGATACTTCCTTCGCAGATTGCAATCGAATAAAGGAAAGAGTAGCAAAGCGGTCGCTCAAATTGGGCGAAAGTTACGCGTCAATGGAGAAAATCTTCTTACTCTTGAATATGATAGAGACACATCTACGGTGGCAGTATTTATGGATGATAAAGTGGAATTACTTAATGTGACATACGATAGAATGGCTAGGCCAGTGAAATGGGGACCTAGAAGTGGTATTTTCGCAGAAGTCGAATTAGATTATGACAGATTTAACAGACTGACAAGCTGGAGATGGGGAGACTTGAATGAAACCTATGGATATGATAGAGCTGGCAGATTGCATGAAATTCGTTATGGAGATGGTTCATCATTGGCCTACTCGTTCAGAGATATGTTCACAAGTCTACCTCTGAAAGTAACAACCCCCAGAGGCAGTGATTACCTTCTAGACTATGACGATTCTGGTGCTCTACAAAATCTTACGACACCAAGGGGTCATATCCACACATTCGCTCTCATGACTTCCTTGGGCTACTTCAAATATCAATACTTCTCACCAATGAACAGGCATCCATATGAGATTCTTTACAACGACGATGGACATATTCTAGCAAAGATATTCCCTCATCAATCTGGAAAAATTCTTTACGTCTACGATAGCACTGGGAAATTGGAAACAATCCTTGCAGGAGCATCTGCCATCCGATATGTATATCATGAAAACACACATCTCGTTAAAAATGTAGAAATAACTGACCCTGATTATGAATTAAGGCAAGATTATAAGTATCACGCAGGAATCCTTAAAGACGAAAAAATGAAATTCAATTCCAAGAGTGGACTGAACAACGCTCACTTCAAATACCAATATGATGGAAACGCACGGCTTTCCACCATAGATATGAACATCAATAGCAAAGAAATGCCACAATTGCGACTAAAATATAATCAGAATCTCGGTATTCTTGAAGGTGTTAGTGATTTACGAATTTATAGGAACACCTTCAATCGTTCAGTAATGCAAGATACAAGCAAACAATATTTCACTATCACCGACTACGATGATCACGGTAGAATCAAAACCGTACTTATGAATATTAAAGCCTTTGACGTATTCCGACTCGAGCTGGAATATGATGTAAGAAATCGAATAAAATCGAAAAAGATTATGATTGGCGATACATCGTCTAACGAACGAGTGAGCTATAATTACGATGGACATCTTATGGAAGTGGTGGGTTCTGAAGATGACTGGAAGTATGTTTATGATGAAAATGGCAACATTATTGGTATTATCGAACATGGAGAGAAACGTTATCTTGGGTACGATATCGGAGACAGAGTAGTCCAATATGGCGACATTGAGTTTAGCAGCTACGATGGTCGTGGGTTCGTTATAAGACGTGGAGAGCAAAAATACAGGTACAATTCAAGAGGACAATTTGTGCATGCCTTCGAGAGAGATAAGTTCCAAATGTGGTATTACTATGATGATAGGAGTAGATTAGTCGCTTGGAAGGACGATAAAGACAATGTTACTCAATTTTTCTACACAAATCCTCAATCCCCTAACCTGATTACACATATGCATTATCCAAAATCGGAAAAGACCATCCGATACCTGTATGATCAACGCGATTTCCTAACCTGCATTGAAACTGAAGATCAACGATTCTACGTAGCAACTGATCATAACGGTTCTCCTTTAGTTGTCTTTGACGTAAATGGAGAAATTATTAAAGAAATAAAACGTAGTCCGTTCGGCAAAATAGTCAAAGATACTAATCCAGGATTTTACGTACCAGTAGACTTCCAAGGAGGTGTACTTGATTATAACACTAATTTACTGTACTTAGAGAATCGTCTGTACGATCCAGTTGTTGGGCAATGGATGACTCCAAGTTGGGAACACCTTGCGACCAAATTAAGTTTGCCAACAGACATATTTATATACCGATTCAGAAATAATGATCCTGTAAATAGGAATCAGAATGTTCCGTATATGACTAATTTGGCAAGTTGGCTACAACTCTATGGATATGATTTGACCAAAATGATGGGTGCGAAGTATATTACAGATATGATCTTCCAGCCAAAGACATCTGTAACTGCTCCACAGTTAGCGCCTGATTTTGGAGTTATGTCTGGGCTCCAATGTATCATTGAAAAGGTAAATATTGTTACTTATTTTCTTACTTTTAGTTTAACAAAAAAATTTATATCTTGGAAAATATTTTAAATTATTTCATTTTAAATTAAAAAAATTAATCGACTATTGTCTTTTAGGTTAACGACAAATTATCGGACATTGAATTCGTACCGACTCCTTTACTAAAGATGGAGCCAATCACACGTAACCTACTTCCTCGAGTGTCTTACAAGCGCGGAGTTTTCGGAGAAGGTGTTTTAATATCAAGAGTGGAAGGAAAAGCATACATTAGCGTCGCAGACGGAGCCAACAGTGTTGTTGAGGACGTTATAACAACAGTCTTTAATAACTCCTACTTCTTGGATGTTCATTTCAGTATACACGATCAAGATGTGTTCTATTTCGTGAAGGACAATTCGTTAAAAATTAGAGATGATATGGAGGAGTTGAGGCGTCTCTCTGGAAAGTTCAATGTGTCGCAGGATGAGACTAACGACCAGGGATTAGAGGTACGTACTTTTTTTATTAAAAGATCACAAAAATTTTTGGATTACAAATATTTAATTTTTTTAAGCGAAGTGCGTGGTAGTATCTATCAATCCAGGAATTTTGTGCATTGGATTTTAGATTTATTAAATGTAGTATATCTTTTACTAAACTACTATCCTAATATTCTATATATTGATTGAGATATTTTTTCTAACTTCAGGTTCGAGTGCACGCAGTTGGCAAAGGCTCAGCACAAGCTGTGATAGTCCTGCGATACGGAGTTGATCCAGCACAAGAACGAATCAAACTGCTCAAGCACGCCCACAAGCGAGCAGCAGCCAGAGCGTGGGAAAGAGAGAAAGCCCTCGTAGCTGCTGGGTGGGAGGGGAGAGGATCCTGGACTGAAGAAGAGAAAGAGGAACTCATATCTCACGGTATCGTCGACGGGTGGGCCGCTAGAGATGTGCACTCCGTGTCGAAATACCCGCAATTGGCGGATGATCCCGCTAATATAGTGTTTGCGAGGGATGGAAGAAGAAAACGAAGAAAGAGTGGGCGCGCGAGACATAGGTCGTGATTTGCTTAATGTCGTAACTCCGATGTACGGATATAGAAATGTTTGATTAAAAAATTACTTCTCATTTGACATTAATGGCCTATTTTAAATCTTTTGCTTAGATTTCAAGCAAACGCAAAATGTTACACAAATTTTCTCATAATGATAATTAACTGGACGCAACTGAAACTATTGTAGTTTTGTCTTCTTAATCAAAGCATTTCTAGATTGTATATCGGCGACATCTTGTTTCCCGCCATTTTGTATTTATACATTCGAATACTCGTATTATTTTTGTAACGGCCTGTTTGAGTGAGGTGTTTGGACTGACGGATTTTCGGATCGTATTAGGATTAGTCGTTTAAATCGTAGATATTTGTTTGCGTTTAGACAGTATCTTTTTAATCACCCTTCATCGGTCTAAAATGAATCTTGAAATAACTTACGACAGGGTACAAGTCATTGCATTAACGCTTATGATATGAACTGCGCATAATATTGTAACCGAAATACTCAACCAACATCACATTTTAATCAACTTTTGATATTATTTTACAATGATTTTTATCCTATAGATGTACGTCGCTTAGAATAATGTACTTTTTCACAAAATCATGTATTCCTAACGTATTTTAGCCAAATATTTCTTTAAATCCCTACCTTTTAGATATTTGTAAATAATATTTTATTCTTGTAGTTGTTCCTTTTGTATTGTTAGACCTAAGGTCCTTATTACTTCGCAATACTATACTATGTAAGCAATAATTTTATATTTTATCTAAGCATTTAAATCTATTGACCCGAGTTTTTTTACATAGCAACACTACAAATTTCCAATACTCTCAAAGTAGACGTAGACTGTACTTTCACTATTCATCTTTCCTACTATTCCATGTACAGAATTCGAATGAAGTCATTGATTCCGGAGAGCTTACGCACTTCACTATAAATATTTAGTTAAAACGTTTCTATTTAAACTAAACTGTCACAATTTAAGGCTCAATTTAATTTTTTAAATAGAATATTAAAAGCCATAATAAAACATAAAATAAATAAAAAAATAGTGCTACAATTGCAAAGTCCATTACTTTCTCGTAGTTACAGATAGATTAAAAGTGACAGCTCCAGTTATTCCTTAACAGTAAGTCCTAATAATAAATAGATGAAATTTTAAACCTGACACTGCGTGTGTTGTGCAATAATCAGTAGAACTCATTAACCGTCTAGGGAACCTTCTTGCTGACTTATCTTAGACTGACTTACTCCTTTACCTATTCTATATTTATCTGTGGTATCTTACGGCCGTTGCACATTGCAGATTAATCAATTTATTTGTCATTAATTTAAATGTAAAGCTGCAATGTGCAGCGACCTTTGTTGTGCGCTCTGAATACCTGAATTATAGTATATGAGAGTAAATGTTTATATAAAATGCTTCGATCACTAATCACAATTAGATACACAAACAGCTTCAAAAAATGTCCTAAACTAAGATATCAGACTAATAAATACATAAGAAATAATGTACAGTTCCGGTATAAAACATACAATAGAACCTCGATTATCCGAACGCTGACTTAGTTTATCCGAACGCTTAATTCTGTAATCTGAATTTAAAAATGGAACTGCTTTTTGTTTAGTCTTGTCCCAAAGACCAAATCGTAATTTTTTTTTTTATTGTATTACAAATCATCAAATTATATGAAGCCCTAATAATCTAATTACAATCTAGCCTAACTATAATGAGTAATGAGTAATTTTGTTTTGACCTAAACTTATTAAACTAATGTAATATAATACCTAAGAATGCGTCCATTAACACTCTCTTAGTGTCTCTGAAGGTTATTGTGATTAATATTTTTAATGTTTCTACACTATTTTTTTTCGACCCCAATTGGTTCGAATAATCGAGGTTCTATTAAAATAAAAAAATGTGCTCTGCCTGTTTTCTTAATTTTATGATATTGGCAGAATGTTTTGTATACAGACACATTCAAAGCCAAACTTTAAAAAAAAATAGCATTAAGTCACGTGACAGCGAACACCACTAAGAAAGCGTTACGTCACGCCTCACAAGAACATCATTGTTGTTTTTGACGTTTCCATACAATAGAGCAGGTTACTTCGGAGACCGTGACGTCATTTAAGACGCCATGACACTATTCAGCGTTTTCGAGGGAAATCTAAATTCCTTTTAAATACAAAATACGTAAAGTATTAAAGTATTTTTGTACGTTGCTGTGTATCTTGTTGTTATTAGTGATTGGAGATAAAATGTTAAAAAAATACTCAATTGTAACGTAGGAAGGTGGTGTCGTGTATCGTGTATCGTATATCGTATCTGTGAAGTGTGAAGTGCTAAGCTTATCGTTAGTGAACTCGTAAGTCAGTAAGAAGTGTAAAGTACGTAGTTTAGGTATTGTATGTCCATAAATGTGTCTCATTTAAATTGTGGTGTCTATTCCGTGTTAGAGTATAATTTAAACGCTAGTGACTGAGCGGTTGCTAGGTGATAGGGCGATATTTTTTACGTAATGTTTATATAGAAAGTGGATGTGGAGGACTGTGGGGGCGCCGCGACGACGCAAGGTGATATTTTTGCAAAAAGTGAGTAAACGAAGCAATACTGTAATTTAATACGTCTTACCTTTAATTTATAATTAAATATAATACTATATATGTATGTGAATGTAGTTATTCGTTTCGCGGTGATATATAGAGCGGTATAGTTATCTTTTTTATGATGTATAAAGAATTCTAATTTGTAAATAGGTACTTAAATGATGTAATATGTAAAAATATTGTACATATCTTTACGCTTGAATTATTTATAGACGACGTTAAGGTTTCTAGAATACGTAACGTAAACGAGTGTATCAGTGACGGGCGAACACTTCAATTATCCGAGTTTTTTTGAAAATTTTTTGAAATTTGATTGGTTTTTATTTTGAAATTTTACACGTTTTTAATATTATTTAAAATCAGTAACTAGTATACCAACAGACATACCATAGACTAAGCTTCTAGACATTTAGAGCTTCACAAGTGCGATCGTGCATTTACGTAGACCTCCGCTGCATTTCATTTGTAGAGTCACCGAATATTGCAAAACTTACCAAGATTTTGATCAAAAGATAAATTTGAGGTTATTTTATTAGAAACATTAATTTTTACCATCAAGCATAATAAGCTGTGGTAGGTTTCGCAATATTGTGTGTCTCGTGTTGTAGATACGGTGCGTAGTACTCTGTAGTCTAGATAACATGGACCGGGCGATATCTAATAGATCAAGGAATATAGTATATTTATCTCTTTCTCCCTCTCTCTCTCTCAAGTGTGATGTGTTGTGCGTCGCACGGTCCATGTTGCATCTGGACGGTGCGTGCTGGAGCCGATGTAAGCATGTACAATAATAAATATAGAAAGTATTCTAATGGAATATGTAATAAAAAATAAAAACATACGATTGTTTGATTTTAAATGCAACCTACATCAAAATATTTACAATAGATAGATCATCTCAGTTGCTACACTAATTGTTATAAAATAAAGATTTTAAAAAAATCAACATCAGTTGTTTTAGACTGCATTTTGACTAGAACGCTTACCCTGCGTTCCACTAAGCGTTCTCAACGCCCACGCTCACGACCACGGTTTTTCCCTTTCCACTTGTCCGCGAGCGACAGCCTACTTTTTTTAAAGTGTTGCCGTGATAAAGTTAATAATTCTACTAAAATTATAAACGCGAAAGTTTAAGAATGTATGTTTGTTACTCTTTCACGCTAAAACTACTGAATGGATTTTGATGAAACTTTACAATAATATAGCTTACACATCAGAGTAACACATAGGCTATAATTTATAATGATATAGTGTCAATTATCCAAAATATAGCGGGTGAAACCGCGGGGCGCAGCTAGTTTACATATATAAATGAGATTAACCAAAGACGTAGTTCTAATACAAGTCAAATAATACATTGACAATCCTCGCCAAGACAAAAATTATGAAACGGTAATACACAAAGAACTTTAGCCAACTTATATCAATAACACAATTAATCAATATAATTTACACAAAAAGGAATGATGAAATAATAAGAGGTCTTGTCGCTCTGACACCCAAGTACCGAATGACTCAAAATCACGGTAGTCCAAATAAGAAAACTAAATTAAGACAACCGGATATTATTGACCGGATATTCATAATATTTTAGAATAAAGTAAAAAAATGTGAAATTTAAAAATAAAGGAAATCAAATGTGTGTTATAGCAACCGGATGTTACACACCGGATATTCGTAAAATTATATCTTAAAATAAATTTAAAATACCTAAAGGAAGTCAAATTATATTGTGAGAGCCCGGATACTAATATAAAATATATTGAATCAAGTGTATCCTAACACAAGTCGTCATGAGTTCTTCAAAATCGACTGGAGACATGCCTACGTAGTTTTTATACTGTCCATTAATCATTTGGTTTTTTTAATATTGCTATTAATGACAAACCACCAGATACGTCTCTGTTTTTAAATAACTTTGATGTCCAACAACGTTTTTTCTTCTTAAGTTGGATGAAACAATAATTTAGTAGAATCAAAGATTTTAGAACACCTTGTAACGTTGGTCGGTACCCAGCTTAATGTGTCTTGTGATTCATCTTGGGATTCAATATTCAAGGTTTTTGAAATAAAATACAATTATAATAAAGTAACACAATTTATTGATTGCTTGCAATACAACTAGTGATATGTTTCATTTGTATGGAACATGTTTTACAATTATTAAATTTAAGTTGTAAAGTTTATCAGAATAAAAAGATAAATGACATAAAAACATTTGTCATGACATATAATATATTACATACTGTATTATTGAAGTAAAAATACTTCCTATTGGGATAAAGTGGGCAAGAAGTGGACGGAGCTAGGTAGGACTAAATCCTGTTTAAAGAATGACTGAAAACTAAATTAAATTTTTCAAGAGTTGATATAAATACTATTTACAACAATTCAATATATTATAAAATTAAAAAATTAAAATCGTTTGAAACACCTAAATATTACAGTTTGTTTTGTGCTTTTTTACTTTAGTATAAGGCTTAGTTTCCTCCAGAGATTAGCGAGGGATATCCGGGGCGCATCCCTGGTGGAAACTCTGCCTTAAAGTAACGTGTGACATTTCTAAAAACTTGTGATAAATATCCATAAATATTTAGCACCAAAAAACAATAATAAGTGTTATAAGCAGTAAGAACAGTTGACGTGAGAGTGACGTCACAATCTATAACAATCAAAAGTGAACAGAGTACAAGTATTAAAATTACTGTTGTTATATGCTGTGACGTCACAATCCACAAGACCATTATATATTGATCTTCGTCACAAATGTATTGTGTACTATGACGTCACAATCCATATGACCACAACGCTTTAACTATTTTGAACTCTGACCTATTGCTTGATCGATGACAGCTTGTGACTTTGACATAACTAGACCTGGGTAAGGTCGATATAAATTATCGATTTTCAAACAAATCAAACAAGAGGAAGTTGTAACACGCTTTTATTCTTGTTAAAATGGATCACAGCCCAAATCGTCATCATCAAAGTCTGATTCGGACTCGCTGGAGCACTCTTGTAGATTTATAATCAGTTCCCAATCTTCTTCCATAATTTTTCTTGTTTTATTAAATTAGTCGAACCATTAGTTGTCACTCTTTGCCAATAAAGTATGATATACATTTCACTATCGCAAAATACGGTATTTCATAGACGTGTTTTGCGGTGACAGCTGTCATCGATCAAGCTATATTGACATAAAAACTATACATTTAAAAACGTTACTACCTAATGTGAACGACCCTTACAAGTATATCTACATAAAAAAATACACATCTATAAAAAGCAACATCAATAGTACTAACAATATTTATTAATTTTTTTTAAATATTAACACCTGGCAAGCATAATTGACAACACTTCAAAAATAACAAAAATACCTTAAATTTTTTAATTCATTCGTTTCGGACAACATATGTGATGACGTCACACATACGGCGGAATAAGATAATGTCTGCCTTGAAAAGGAATCAAAAGGTTACCTTGCTAAAATCCACGAAAATACCCTGGCCACATAAAACGGAGACGCGCGAACCCGAACCAAGACACACCACACAAGTAGATCGCGATCGACAATCGACGTACGTTTCGCTCCGTAACCGAAGCATAACGCCTTATTCAATTCAATGATCTGCCTGCGTAGAGTTCCTGAATACTTTGGTCACATTGCCAGAAAGGTTGACGGCAACTTGGAGAAGTTAATGGTCACTGGCAAATCGGATGGAAAAAGACCTCGAGGCAGAAGCCCGACACGTTGGACAGACCAGATCCGCACTACTCTCGACACAACAGTCCACAATGCTCTACACTCGGCGGCAAATAGGCAAAGACGGCGTCGAGTAATCCACCAAAAACGACGACCCCCTCAGCATTGAGGAAACCGAAGCGAATAGAGAGCCTTATTTGTTAAAGCAGACATATCGCTCTACAACCGTATATACGACGATCCCCTCTCCCATCATCCTCTCACCACCAATACCAACATTACAGTATATTGAAAATGTCGAGTTGAGTCTTCCCGCTAGAGATGATGAGGAGTTCCAATATAGTTAGGAAAGACTTTGAAAAATGTTAGGGGTAGGGGGTTAGTACCATGTCCATATAGCATAGGTCAACGATTCTGTGAACCGATTCAACTTAAGTGATTTTCTAAAAGCTTTGAATCAATCTCATTCGGTCGCCAGGCAGAAAAAAGCGCGGGAGTTTAAAAGTGGAGCGGACTTTTTTGGAGCGTTTATGGGTTTGATTGAGTGGGAGTGGAAGGGGGTGTGACCTCGGGAGATGATTTGTTCGAAGATTCCCGCACTTTTTCTTTGGCTTATGAATACAAGGACAACTACAAGGATTTAGATTACTATAACGGACGACATGGTTTATAAGCTTTGCCTTTTTCATTATGGAATAAAGTACTTTACTATGAGTGTCCTGAGAGTGTGTGAGAGAGATGCCATCTGATAAGTCATGTCATCTTTTCCATTTGATCATTTGGCGTTTACGTCTTTTTAGAGTAGATTAAATTTCAAAATTAATTTTAACCATTACCGGGCTCATATTTTGAAAAAATAATAAATACGTGTCCATTTATTTTATTTCTAGTTTCATATAGTAATATAGATATGTTAAAAATATGAAATGTTGTCAATTCCGGTATAAATAGAAATATCTATCCCCTAACAAATCGTATAGATTGCGTGTACATACTCTTACGTAAGAATATGAAATGTGAAATATAAACAATGCGCATTATCTATATCTATACTAATATATAAAGCTGAAGAGTTTGTTTGTTTAAACGCGCTAATCTCAGGAACTACTAGTCAGATTTGAAAAATCCTTTCAGTGTTAGATAGCCCATATAACGAGGAAGGCTATAGGCTAAATATCATCGCGCGAAGACCAATAGGAGTCTCTCTTATATGTGACGTAGATAAAGTTGCGATGCTATGTGATACACTAACGGATGAAAATATATTCCAAATTCAAATGTGTAATCCAGAGATTTTTGATTGCGATTGATTATTAATTTCAGCGGTTAATAATGCGCATTATAATATACATATTGCAAATCTAAAAAACTTATACTATAGGAATGATTTCAATTACTTTAGTCAAGTCTATCCTTCGAGATCACACGTAATATTTTTGACCAGACACAAACTACTAGACTGACTTGAAATACAAAATCTTATAGCAGCCGGCACCTAACTATAGGTCTGAAAAATAGTTGCATAAGAACCAGAAGAACAGCCCCTAATAGTAACTTCTACGCATTCAAGGTCAAACCTATACTTACGTGCCGGCAGCTGTACTTCATACTATAAAAAATAATATGTCTAAAATAACCCTCTTTACAAACACCTAAATTAAAACATAGTTTGACTAAATTAACCTTCTTTTTCTTTATATTCATTAACCTATAATACTATGGACTTACAATCAGCGCTTAAAAGTGTCTAGGGCAAAGAATTCCAAAACGAAATGAGATTAAACTGCGTTTCACTTCACGACTGACTCCTTAAGTTTTGAATACTATAAAAAGTTAAAGTAAGAAAGAGACAGATATATTTATTTTTGTGTGAAGACCTGTCCATATTATTATAGGTAATCATAAATCATAGACATTACTCCTTAAATTCTTCAACAGGCCCCGTGACTCTATTCCCTGTGGCGCTCCACTGCTCCATCATGGCGGCGTCCACGTTGTCTATGATCCACTCCTGCGTGTCCGTGTCTGAGCAGGGTTTGATGAAAACCTCACGAGTTGGAGGATCCCAGTCGAGGCAGTTGTCGTTAGAGCCGTGTTTCAAACGTTTTGTGTTCTGGAATAAATCACCTTCACTATTTAATTTACAACGATTTTAAAAATTCTTTTGCCATTAGAAAGCTACATTATCCCTGAGTAACATAGACTATATTTATAACTAGAAAATATTAGAGATACTCAGAAATTCTTACTAAAACCAATCCAAGGTGTAAAAAAATTAGTCATAAAATGTCTTTCATCGCATGCTCTACAATATTATAGAACGTATCAATATCTACAAAAAACTTCACGAGACCATATGTCCAACTATTGTAGTTACGTCACTATAACTACTTTTTTACATTTTACAAGTTGATATAAATGCCTATCAAAATCAGACCATGTTATCCATACCTTTGTATTAATTCTTATCCAAATAAATTATTTCGTATTCAAGACTGTTTCAATACCTGTTAATTACTTTTTGAATTATTGAAATTTGACTTTCCATTCAAGAGATATTACGAAATTAAAAATGTACACAATATAAACAAAAAATACACGCCGACGCGCCGGTGTGCTTCCACGTAGCACAGCGAGCAACGCGGCGAGAGATATCTTCAAAATATTTAATATTTTTTGGTGTTTTCTTTTAAAAACCTTTTGAACGGTTTATGTAAAGAAAAACTGAAGAAACTGTAAAAAACCTTATTTTCACCAAAATGACTTAAATCGATATTTATCACAGAATAGATCTAGAATTCTAGAAAATTCGATACTTTTCGGCCCTAAGAAATTTCAAAAAAAAAAATTTTTTAGCAAAACTAATCATAAGTCGAGAGAGTACCGTACCGTCATAAAAAAATTAACGGAAAGTAAAAAAAAATTATGAGTCGATTTTCACTTACAGGATAATATCTCCAAAGTTGATTTCCTCCACCCAAGTGACACGAGTACAGCAAAACAGGACTTTTGGGAGACGCGTCAGGAAGATCCCAACACATGTTTCTATTTTTTGATCTAGAAAATACAATATAAATAACATCTCGTCTTGATTTAAAGTCTTGACTCTGATTTCTTTAATTTTGAGGTATGAATAAGATATTTACATGATTTGCGATAATATGGAATATAATGTAAATTAATCATATAAAATATAATCCATTGATAATATTAAACAATATATATGTTATTAGCAATATGTATCATTCGGTATTGCATACAATACCCAAGCAATGTATATGTCGGAAACAATTAAAAGGAATGGCCTATATCAAAAGCTATACGGGCGCAACACGGTCAGGATATAACTAAACATTACGATCACGTACTATTCTGACAGGAACCCAAGCAGTGCCTTGGACTTGTGACCAAGGTGTAGGCTTAAGGAATTCCTTTATTCGATCGAGACACTCACCTCGACTGCTTAGTTTCACTGTTTAAAACCTAACAACTACATTGTAAGGACTTACCTGACCTTAATCAGACAGCACTTCTAGCACTAACACTGCACTTCACAACACTAACACTATCCAGGGACTATTTCACTTCTTGAGACACCGCGCACGACTAAGACCTCAGTCACTAAGTTTTCTTCTCACATGTTTAGGGCATGCCCCTGCATGTGGCGTTAATCGCTACTCCTTACCAGGAGTAGGTCCTCTGGCTGCCTTTAATATTTCTTAGGCATGGCGAATCGGCCCGACTCGTTTTGTTGACGGGTCGAGAAAGACCTCAGTCAGACTGTCGATGGCATATAAGGGGTCGAGACTAGCTAGTATTCCCCTCCACGGGTGAGGTAGACGGAAGTGATTATTATTTTACTCTAGCGTCATAGACACCGATAACGATCCGATTATTCGATTAATCTGTTAGTCGTTCCCGATACAGATATAGTACAAATACCTTAAAAAATAGGGAAAAAAAATTTGTCAAATCTCTGAAATTAAAATAAGTTTGCTAATTCTAAAGTTTATAACTATATCAATGTCTGAAAATAGTAAACAATAATCGAACCGTCATCGCCCTCTATGGCGTTGGAGTAGGGTAGTCACTTCCGTGGTTTTGACCGTCTCGACTCTTTTTATATTCCCTCGACATTCGGACTGTCTTAGTCTTACGCTAGATCTCTCAAGGAGTGCACATTATCTGGGTAGTGCTAGTGAAAGTGTTACGTGCAGTGTCGTATTAGTCCTGGGAGTACCTTACAATGTAGTTGCCACGTGGTAATGTAAACACAACGGTAGGTTAGGTTAGCCTTGTGTTAGCCTAACCTTGGGTTTATACAGTGATTCCCTTATTTTGCTCCGACATTTTCAATGCAGAGTAATTGGAGTAACCAACCTAATATCCTTATGCCACGATAAAATGAACTCTTGCTCCCCCGAAGCTGAACTTGTGCACGCCTTCAAATGTAATTTCTCCATTTGAGAGCCGTGATGAGCGTCCACGCAGAACTGCTGATGACTGGCTGGACGGATCTGTAATTATACACACATATATGCATAACTACACACACAACTCTATCACACAATTTCATTTCCAAGTTCGAGATTACCTGGCCTTCAGCGAACGGGTTTGGTTCAACAGCGGGATATTTTGCAGTCAGATCGAATGCTACCTGAAAAGAAATATTATAGTATGTTCAATATGCTGTATTTATCTTATATGTATATAAATATTAACTACAATTAATTAGCTAAATTTGTTGATAGGAACTCTTGGAATATTGTTTTATTGAACCAGAACATTTGCCAAGATTTTGGTGCTCTAAATCCTACTTCCATGAGCTGATGAATTTGGAAGTGTAAGAAATCCTTTTCTTCTTTAGGACGTAAAACGAATCTCTCATAACAATCGATAAGACACAACAGAAATTTTTCGTGAGATTATAATAAATAAAATGCTAACTCTTTAGATAGATAGATGAAAGATATCATACCTGTGTCATAAACCATCTAAACGGTTTGCATTGAAGTTTGTCTCGTAACGCTTTCTGTTCTGATATATCTCCTGTGTCTATTTGTAGGTAGTGAGGGCGTCTTTTATATAAATGCTGCGCGTATTCGTCCATCCACACTTCTGCTACACGTCTGTAATTCTAAAATATTATTTCAATTATGAGGCGTCAGTACAAAACACATGAAAAAGAAATTATAAAATGAAACTCACTCTTCCAACAAAATCTCCGTGTCCTGGATTAGGGAATGGCGCAAACTTCCTGTAGATATGTCCAACACGAGAGCAGGGAGCGTCCAACATGCGACCGCCGCATTGCCATATCTATTAAACATTATACACATGCTATTTCTACTTGAAAGCATTGTGAAAAAATTAAAGGTTAGCAACACTGGTGATAACTAATGTATACGGTGTATTAAGACTGAGTTTATAAATAGTCAAATCATTGGGGATTTGACTGACAGATAGTCTATTATATTAAAGTTTAACCCTGATTGAAGATCACCATGTAGGTTACTTTATTACTTTTTTATGGTAGATAAGGTGCAAACGCGCAGATGATCCACCTGATGGTAAGTAGAGACCATCGCCCATGAAACAAGAGATACCATCTTCTTTTGCCGATGCGTTGCATCTTCGAAGATAGAGTAGGGAGGAGGAGTGAAGAAAAAAATGCTGCGTTTTCAGCGGACCCTGAGCAAGAGCCTAGAGTCCACTACATTCGCAGCATTTATGGGATAGGAGAGGGAGGAGGGTGAGTGTGGCCCATATCCGGCTCGACCGGAACGCGTCTGTTACACTTTACATGCTGGTTTGGTTTAATAAATAAATAAATGTTAAACGGGGTCAAAATAGTTAGTGGAAACGAGTGCTTTTGTTCAAGCCTTGAAAAACCTGCTCCAGGCTCACAAGGTTAAGCGTTGCTCGCCTTCAACTCTAAATTAAACGTTATTATTATTTTTCATGTTACTTCTGAAAAATAAAACTATAATTACATTAGTAACCTTACCTTGAAACTCAACTCATACTGCTCTCCACCCCAAATATCAAGTCCAGGGTCATAACCGCCAAGCTCCCAGAAATATACTCTTGATATTGCGAACAAACCGCCAGCCATTACTGGACTCCTGTCAATACCAAGATATCAAATTTTAAACACTAAATAAAGCTAAAACTCAAACCCTAACTTATGATTATAAAATTTCACTGATCCCCAAATCTGCAGAGTGATCCCTGATCCCAAGAAATGCAGCCTTTAAGCCAGTATTTTCGTAAATTATACTATTTATTAATGTCAACAAAGTACCGACTGAAGTACTTTTTGGTGATTTTGAATTTTCCGTTGTTGTTTCAAAATAAATTTAAATTCATATTTTCATTAATATCTAAAAACATTTATTTATTTAGAACTATATTTTACAGCACAAAAAAAAATTAATAAATTAGATCTATTTTAATATTTAAGAATTAACTGTAATGTGCAACGGGCGGTCATATGGCTAATTAGCCATCTCTTCCAGACAACCCTCGTTTCAAAGGGAAAAAACAGAGATAACGAATTGAAGAGGGTGATGTAGCTATAATATAATAATTATTAATAACCTACATCTATATATACATCATACATGTATACAGATCGTTTAATATACATACAATTATAATACATTCTTAAATAAATGAAAAATCATTAGCCGAATAAATTGGTTATTAGGCTAAGTAAAATGAATAATAATTAATAAAATAAAATACTCTCGATGGAGAGAGCTATGCTCGGAGTATCTCTACGAGATCAAATCAGAAATGAGGAGATCCGTAGAAGAACCAAAGTATCCGGTGGGCAATGGGCGGGGCACATAGTTCGAAAAGCCGATGGGCGTTGGGGAAAAATGGTGATAGAATGGTGGTGCAGCCTCAAGCGGATCACTGGCAGTCGTTGGATCCAGGGGGCAACGAATGAGAGAGGCCTTTGTCTAGCAGTGAACGTCCATCGCCTGAGACGACGACGACAAATCTAATTGTTAATTTTACAAACAGTATACTTACTCAAAAGGCTCAGGCATGTTTTCCTGGTCCTTAGGTAGAACAGGCAACCTCTTATAGAAGAACTCCCAATCGAAAGCGCCCCTAGCGCCTTCATCCTGCGCCCGGTACTCAAACGTGTCGTACGCTATCACATCTATGAACGGACACACTACCGTCTTGTAGTTTAGCGCTATTGGTTCTGTAAATAAAATAATTCATATTCATACAGAATTACAGACTACCAGACAAAACGGTATAGCAAAGTTTAGTAGTCATTTATAGTACATTATAACCTACCGGCTGTGCCATCTCATAAGTGATTAAGTTTGGAGGTACACTTAAGAAAAACTTTTTATTTTTACCTTCTTGTTAAAATACATTAAGTGGTGATTATTAGATGATTTATTTTACAGAGCAATATAGATCTTGATATCTTTAGCCGGCTACTATCTTTAGGTCTGAGAAAAAATAGTGGGGGGATGTTGTGCATTGTGAACGTGCTGCGTGCCTGTATTGACAGTTCCATCTGTGACGTTTACTATTTTGACAAATAAGCAGACGCGTGGGAACTGAAAAATCGCACAGGAACCAATCGCGTAAAAAGGCCCTAATAATGGCTTCTGCGCATTCAAGGTCAAATCTGTACTTACGTCCCAGTAGCTATCACACTGACAGATTACTTTCCAATACACTAAACAGTTTTCAGAAAACCTTTCATTTTATAATTATTTCGATGTCTCGATAGAAAAATCTTTATTAATTTTTTTTTTATTTGAGCAACTCACGACCTTTGGGAACTTACTCGGCGACCTTTCTGCAACATTATTGGAGGCATTGTCTACGGCTTACATTTAAATAACACGTTCATTTGTTTATTAGGGTTTGATAAATGAGTTTCTTCAGAGACTTTCTGAACTATCTAGGCTTACATGCCATATCTAATATTTACAGTTTGTTTATATATACTATATATTATCTTACATACGTACAATCTTACTTCCTTATAGACTATTCTATTTGCTATTAGCAAGTGCTCTTTTTTGCAACGTTATTGCCATTTGCTATATGCGGAGCTAAATTTTTTATATGTTTCCAATGGAATATAGATTTTACTCTATAGTGTCATGAGTTATACAATACATACACAGACCTAGCAGCGGAGGCAGCCAGTTGACCGTAGCCTCAGTATGCGAGTCCAGGAACACCAGCACATCAGCACTTGCCACCTTGGCGCCAGCCAACCGAGCAGCTATGAGACCTGACCGGCTTGCTAGACGGATCACCTTCACTTTAGGCAGATGTTTGGCTAAATAGTTGTCTAGCTTCTTTTTTAAAAAACCTTAAAAATAAAAGTAACAATAACATTATGCCAAGCTCACTGATAGTATTATTTAGCGCCTTAGTGTTATTGGACTTAACATATTTAAGTGACAACTATAACACCTTTTTTTCTGACATCCAATCTAAATGAAACTAAGCCACAACAAATGTGAAAACCGTATCCAATTCCGTACAGTAGTTTTTGCATAATGCGCAAAATTACCCGTGACGGGATGGGTTAGAATACAATTCCACTCAGCCGCTGGGAGAGTATCTCGTAATAGCCAAGTAACCCAGCAACTCCGTTGGTGGTAGGGGATCTGTTCGGATCCGACCGCCAAGTGGCAGCAACGCATCGACAAAGTAAGAGATACTCTCTAGTATTGCCGATGTCCATGGGCCGGTGGCCACTTTCCATCAGGTGGACCGTCTGCTCGTTTGTCCCTTATCTATCATGGAAACATAATAAGAAATGAGCACACAAAACATACATACCGAGAAACAAAAATTTTAAAATGATTGTTTTGACTCATATTGGAATTATACTTTTTTTTAAATTCTAAATTTCTTTTTTATGTTAAAAGGGAGTCTTTTAAATTGTTTCCAAGACCTGTATATACCAACAGCAATTACAAATTTTCGTAGACGATGGTGAGAAGGTATAATAGTCATTAAAAATTGGTAGAAAGTTTGAAATTATAACAATATTTACTTAATAGTAATTCATATACATTCATTGATGTAATCATGAAATAAAACAATAGAATTATCAAACATTAATAACCGGTTAATTAACTAATAACAGAACAATAGAAGAGAAAGTATCAAGATTATTTTAAGACTGTACTAATTATTGCACACATGCAACATAACATTATAGAGGTAATTTAATAGGCTTTAAAAGTTTTTTTATATAATGCACTTTTGCTTGCTCTACCAGCACTGAGTGATTTAAAAAAAAGAGATGTTTTAGAACTATTATTAATTTTTTTTTCTTTAGTCACTAAAACAAACTTACAAAATATTTATTTACATTTTAATACTGTAACTAAAGACATATCTTACATTAGATTTTTTTCATGTGGAATTCAGCTAACTGGTTTGATTAATTCAAAGCTTTATCAAGATTTAAACATACCTTTTAACTTAATAAAAAAAATTACTTACCTTTAGTACTTGCATCATCAACTAAAAAAATTTCCTTTAACAGAAAACTAGGTGATCTATTTAGAACACTGTAAGCTGTCCTTAATAAAGTACTCCAGTGTTCATTATGGAACGGCACAACCACACTAACAGTTGGTAATGATTCTATATACAATCTCTTTTGACACCTCTCATGACGGATATCTGGTAAGGAACGGTTTAACGGTATCTTATCACTTAGGGCTCCATTAAATCCATTGACAGAATATAACTCCTGTTCTATGGGGGAATCTTTTTCTGGTAAGTGAGCTGGTACACCATGTTCACCAATACCTATGAAATAATAAAATAATTTTAATATGTTTGCTAAGTAACTAAGTCAAATGTGACAGTCCTGGACAACTAAGGTAAAAATGTTTCTCAGGTTTTTATCTAAGATTAATAAATTAGCTAATCAAATAATAATTTACTTTCAAAATCTAAAATATAGATGATCCCTACTGGATTCTAAGAATTCTTATCCAATATACATTGCCCCTAAGGCTGCACATACACACATGCAAAGATATGCGAGTATGTGTGGCAAGGAATCTGTTTTTGTACACACAAAGCAAACAAAAAATGTATTTGAGAATCAATACAATTGCTTTATTTGACACACTGATCTACGGAGCGAGGTTTTCATATATAAAACAAGCGAGGAAATTCTTTTTGAATTTGATTTAAAGTTTGAGTTTGAATTTTTCTCCATTCCACCAGAGACGTGCTAGGCCGCTATATGGTGCGAGATATCAACCTTGCATCGCTTAGCTACATCGCACATCTCTGGTGAAAATGCAGCGTAAGGTAGCGTATAAAAGAATAGAAGAATAATCAATATGCTTATAAGCATAGAACAAAAATAGTAAAAAAATTATTTAATCTTACCAACTCTTTGCTTTTCAAACTCAATTTGTTGATAGTTATGCCAATCTATTTTCTGAAAAATAGAATAATTAAGTATGTATTAAATTTTAGCTCTATAATACTATGATCTAGGGAGTTGCTTTTAAAATACTTTTGACCCACCCAGCTTCAGTAACACAACATAAATAATATTTTAAATTTTAACACATCCTATCTTTCAGAGATTTTAACACAATAACATAATGTGCAAAATTTCATTATTAGTTTTACATCAATAATTATAAAACTATACATAATACATTTAATGAATGTCTTTAAAATTGCTTCCTTTTACAATTGCAATTTAAAAACATTAATGACAACAAAATCGGGGGATACAGTTTTGGGTTGCAGCTACATATCTATAATCTCCATCCCAAATTCAATTACACCACTAGATAGCTAAAGGATCAAAGAATTTAATACCCTAAGTAAGGACTGACTCATCGCACGTGGGGCCCTCTTCCATCATTTTAAGATCATTTTGCAGCATATTAAAATTTTCATTTAGTATAACTTGACCTGGGGAAGCTACAACATTCTTTTAAATTTAAATCGGCAGCTCTTGATTGGGCAGTAGAAAATCAACAAATATATAATAATACTAGGGGCCCGTCCCGGCTTCGCACGGGTGGATAATTTTTTTTTTAACATTTTGGCTCCCGCATTCTGTCGCTCCCTCTATCGCCGCGTTACTCGCTGCGCTGCGAGGCACTCCACACCGCGCCGGCGGCCCGTCTGGGATTATTTTTTATTTATCTTGATATTTTTATTTCGTAATATCTTTTGACTGGAATGTCCGATTTCAATAATTCAAAAAGTAATTAACAGGTATTGAAACAGTCTTCATTACGAAATAATTTATTTGTATAAGAATTAATACAAAGTTATGGAAAACATGGTCTGATTTTGATAGGCATTTTTATCAACTTTTAAAATGTAAAAAAGTAGTTATAGTGACTTAACTACAATAGTTGGACATATGGTCT
Organism: Limenitis camilla; assembly: GCA_905147385.1. Taxonomy (NCBI): domain Eukaryota; kingdom Metazoa; phylum Arthropoda; class Insecta; order Lepidoptera; family Nymphalidae; genus Limenitis; species Limenitis camilla. The sequence goes on along the minus strand of LR990225.1, from coordinate 15,250,114 downwards.
CACGGAGGTTTTTGTCGATATTGATACGTTCTATAATATTGTAAAACATTTTTTTGTTCTATCATCAATACTTTTCGCAGCGCATGCGATGAAAGATATTTTATGGCTAATTTTTTTGCACCTTGTGTTGGTTTTAGTAAGAATTTCTGAGGATCTCTAATTTTTTCTTGTAATTAATATAGCCTATGTTACTCAGGGATAATGTAGCTTTCTAACGGTGAAAGAATTTTTGAAATTGGTTCAGTAGTTTTTATGTTTATTTGTTACATACAAAAATCCAAAAATACAAATCTTTCCTCTTTATAATATTAGTATAGATTACCCGTTGTTTGTAATTAAAATGTTTATAGAAATCCCACAAGCCTAAGTTAATAAAGAGTAGCAGTATTATCCTCTAATATGTCATTGCTATTATGGCATAATAATAATTGGGAGGCCATTTTATATTAATAGATAGAACTTTCAAGATAATATTTTTTGATAACATTATCATCAAATTGATACAATCAAGCAACAAATTCAACTATAGTTAAACAATCATTGATTTCAGAGAATTATTGAAATAACAAAAGATTAAAAATAAACAGACATACCTTTAAACTATAAGGTACAAAATATTTGACATCACTTTGTAAAATCTTTTGTAGAGACTCCCTCACAGGTTTGGCGACATCAGCTAAAGTTTTCACCTCAAATACAGTCTTCACTAAGTACAGCACGATCAGTAATGCAGTTATAGCAAGAAGATTCCTCAGCCTTAACAATCTCAAACAGTTCCGTCTCATTATTAACATTACTGCAACTGAAAAATTAAAAGTTTACGAGTTTAGATGTAGTTTCTTGATTTAAAAACTACCACTATGTGTAATAAATTAAAAAGGAAAAATTAATTTAAGAAAACTTGTATTTTTATTTCAATCAACAATCTATAATTGTTTTTAGTACTATCAACTTATGATAGTACCAAATTATTAATAAAATTATTTTTCAAAGGAAGTGACTAAATGTGTTGCTAAACATTGATAAGATTATATTACAACTAGTTTAATTGATTAGTAGTACATCATATACAAATTTGTATAAAAGTAGATTATTAAGCAATATTTTTGTTATTATTTTATACACAGCACATTTTTATAGATATTTTAAAAATTTAGACAATTCCACAGCAGAGGGAGGACACCTAAGACCTAGAATCATAATTTCTTTGAATGAGGAAATAAGTTTTAAGTAACAGAAATATAATAGAACTTTCAATTTATATTGTATCAAATTTATACATGAAATGAATGATTTCGAAATTGTTATGTGATAACAATTTCCAACTTACCTCTGTTGACGAAATATTTAACAAAGACCGCGACGAGTAAAGCAAAACAGAAACCGGTACATTATGACCATTCAAGGAGCACCAAATGGTTCATTAGTAAATACTATAAATGAGTTTACCAGAAAATAATTAAACCGTTTAACATTTTAGGGATTACGTTCACAATTTTTAATTATAATTAACGTAATCAAGTAATAATAATATTAAGGCAACCGACAACGATAACAAAATGTTTCAGCTGTTTGACATCATATGACTTATGATTATTTGACCAAAGATGATATATAAACATTTGACCATTGTCAAAGATGTCAAACGGTGTCGATCGTTGATTAGTACAGTGCTGCCAGCTTAGGGAATTTCCCCATAAATTTAGGCGAAATACTTTCGTAACTAAGTTTTTGTAGTCACATTATAATAGAAAAAAAGTATGTTTTTCTTCTAGCAACAAACCTTAACAGAACAGATGTTAGTCACCCTTTATGGCTTTATGGATAAAATAACAGTCGCATTATTTTTAATTAAGGAATTTTTAGAAAAATTCGGATATAAATTTTAAAGAGTAGAATCGACTTACGAAGCGAATTAATTTGTACTAGTTTACAACACTGTTTGTAATTTGCATTATGTATTTTGTCTTGCCTGTGAATACATTTCTACAGGTGTGCTATACAATCTGTTTTCTCCCGAAACTTACACTGTAAAACTGTCTTTATCCTCAATTATTTTCATAATAATATTAACCTCTGACGTGCCAGATACAGATGGTAAGAGGAAGTACTCATAATCTTTGCTATTATTATTTTTTATTTAATTTTCTCTCTCGAAATTTTTCAATTTCGGTAATTAAAGTGCACCACGGGCCTAAACCAAGTGGGGCTCATTTTCAAAAGTAGGTTGGGGGGATATTAAATCTTCTTGTAAAAACTTTCTGAGAATACGGCACGTGTTAAGAATAGCGGCCTTTTGCATGGTGATGTATAAGCTTGTGGGCAAATTGAGTAATTTAAAATGTAGTAAGTTTTTAGGTATTAATAACTACTATACCAGTACTGGCCAGTACTGGACAGCACCAATGGGACAATATATACTCTCTCCATTTTCCATATTCTGGAATTATTATTATTGTTGTTGTTGATGTTGTTGTTGTTGGATGAGATTTAAATAGCCCTCGTAGAAGTCGAAAGATTGTGCATGCGCAGTAGAATTTATTTGAACATGCCTAAGGAGAGTGTAATGATATTTTTTGACGTGACAACGTCTTATAAATTGGTTTGCCGGGTGACACTTCAAGAAACTGCGTTACGCTCCGCTCACGTTATGCGCTCACAATGAGAGCGAGTGAGAGGCACGCGTCCCTTCCACTCGGGCATGGTTAGCCCGCCTAAGAGCGAGAGAGACAGACATAAAAATAAAATTTTGTTAATATGAAATTCAGTGCGAGATTCTTTGTATAAATTAATGTTTTAAATATAATTCTTTGTATAAATAAATGTTTTAAATTGTTACTATTATTTCATCCTTCTTCCTACTATACGAATGAATATTCACATTAAAATTATTTTACCACTCAAAGTCGTTGTCACGTAAAACTTTCGCCCGTATACCGACTTTACAGGCAACCAATTTTTGTTTTAAACATTTTTTTTGTTCGAACAAACGATAACTAGGTTAGATTGATTGAAAAATAAAGCCTAATTATTTATAAAAAAATGAACAACGAACAAGTGATAAATTTGATCGAACAATCAAGAAGAAACAAATTTACAAAAAAAAATTAAAAAATCATTTTTTTTCCGCATTTAAGAGAGCTATTTAATTTGGTGAAATTATTTTTAACCTATGATCATTTAGACGTATATAGATCTGTATTTAAAAAAAAAGTATTTTATTCAAGTGTCATTCGTCATCCTGACAAGTGATGCCAATTGTTTGTTCGTGATTGGTTCCTTTGAATAAAGAGCCAATCAAATTTGAGCACAGACTCAGAATGAGTAAAATCAGCCAAATCAAGATAATTCGTCAAATTCGATAACCGAAGATTGAAGAATCATTGAAAAATTTATACTTCAGTACATTTGTTGCGGCTAGCAGCTTTTCAAGCTTATTAATTATCTCTTAACTTCAGTGTGTCTGGGATCCTTTGAGTGTTTTAATGTATTTAAAATAGTTTTCTTGACTCAAAGGTATGTAATGTATACCAATAGTAAAATAATGATTAATTGGATTGGAGTCTATTGTTTCAAAAAGATTCGGCACCACATTGGCTTCAGTTTTATATTTTTATTGAGGATATCCGCTATCCGGCGTCCCATGCTCGTTTTTAATATAGAATTACGATGTATGAAAGTTTAGTTTATAATTTAATTAAGCTGATCCGTGGCAGTAATCCAAGGAGTGTACCGTTTTGCTGTTTTACGTTGTTGATCAAATAAATAGGTATATTTCAGATGGCTCTGTATTTTCGGTGGCTGATGATAAGTGCCTTATTGGTGCTGTATGTGACGACTGTGAGAGCTGATGCTGAGGATTCTGATGATGAAGTGACTATTGAGGTTAGCTAGCAATGCTTGACCTATTAACATGTTAAATCTTTTTCCTTATTTCAATGTCTCCACTTTCACTATATCTCGTTTCAGTCTAGTGTGTAGATAAGTATAAGCTGAGCATGACCCTATTTAGCTATCTTAGTATAACAATCTGATAAGAAAATTTATAAGCAATTTTTACAGATACTCTGTATAAATATAAATTAACAGTAGTAGACAATTTAGTTAACAGTTTTTAAGTCTTTAAATCTTTTAAACATTCTAAAAAGTACTACACTTACACTTTAAAAATTAACCTTTTTTAAATCATGTTTTCATTAATAAGTACCATTTTCTCTTAAAACACATTTAAAAATACACTAAAATCTTAGTAGAATACAGCAGTGATCCATGATAACTTAATTGCATTAATAAATATAAATAATACCACAACAATTGTTTGTTCTAATTAAAACTACTGAAACAATGTTAAAATTAATCTTGATAATAGATATTTTTTATACATGCAATTACAGATTAAATTGTAAAAAAAAAATTTAATGTGCAGATCCAAAAATATAACATGAATATTGCTATTAAACAGGAACTGTTCTCTCTTCTTCTAATCTAATACATCGAACTGAGAAACTAAATTTTGCATCACTACATAGTATAAAACAAAGTCGCTTCCCATGTGTCTGTCCCTATGTATGCTTAGATCTTTAAAACTAAACAATGGATTTTAATGCGGTTATAATACATGCATATTATAGTAGAGAAAGTAACCGTGCGAAGCTGGATTGGGTTGCTAGTATATAATATTACTTAGTTTTTGTAACTACGCTTTCAAGCCTATACGCCTATGGTTTTTAAGTGTTCAATACTGTTAGAAGTATAAGAATATTGAATTTAATTTTAGACAATTGAAGAAGAGGAGTACCATAGCCCTCAAGTGGATAATAAGAAGGTTTTTCTCGCTGAGCATTTTGATGACGAAGCTGCTTTCAAGAAGAAGTGGGTCAAATCTGAAGCCAAAAAGCAGGGTGTTGATGAAAATATTGCCAAGTATAATGGACAGTGGGAGGTAAAAAATTTACTTTTTCCATCTTTACATATTGTAAATAATGTTGCTCCCCTCAAAAGAAATTATTAAAAGTATTATATTATGATTATAATATACATCTTTTTCAATCACACGCCTTCCAAAGGTCTGGGTCAGGAGTGCGCGGGACCTTAGCTAACTCTTTAGACAATTGAGTTTAATATGAGATGTGACACAAACCGGAGATTATCCCTGTATGCACTATGAGAATGCACCCAAGGACAATCCCCACTTGTGTAGGACTAGGGCAATATATGGAAACTAATAATGCTGGGCTATGGATTGGGGTGATAGTGGACTAGGTAACTAGTGCTATTGATGTAAATATGGAGTCTATCCATTAATGCTTCTATACATTGTAAGATAGATGGACGAAGACTTCCCTACTCATCAATGGGCTGATTATAATTATTATTGTTGTTCCTGGCCATGGTTTTAGTTTATTTTAATTTTGTTGTAGATTCGGTCACCAGCAAGACGCATTCTCAAGAATGACTTAGGCTTGGTCCTCACAACGGAGGCTAAGCATGCAGCTATCTCAGCTTTATTAGACAGACCTTTTGAGTTCAAGGATAAGCCACTCATCGTTCAGTATGAAGTTACTATGCAGGTATGTTCTTTGAATTTCGTTTTTGTTGCCCTATCTACATCTTAAGAATAGTCTAGAAAGCTCTACTGAACCAATTTTGATAATTCAGGATCCACTGGAACCATAACATTCTTCTCTTCATTCCACTTCATCACTCTATCTTCGAAGTTGCAATGCATTGGCAAGACAAGAGTCTTGTATAGCTGATGTCTATGGATGACGGTGGCCACTTACCATCAGATGGGCCGTCTGCTTGTTTGCCCCTTACTTACAATTAAAAAAAATCTTTCAAAGCTATATCCTTTCTGGGTAACTTAGGTTACGTGGTGTTGCCATAAATGTTATATTTAGAAAGATGTGGCCATTCAAGTTCCATAAAATGTAAATATTGTAAGTTGGAGCATATCTGGAATTAACAATTTAATTTTGAAGATTCTTTCACTCATAGAAAGCTAGACTATTCCGGTGTGACAGATGATTTAATATTGCCATATTTTATTTTGCAATTACTATGGCTAAATAGATAATATTTTTATGATTATCCAATGCCTATATTGTAGGTAAGGTGATGATGTTTTTTTTTTAGTAGCATTGTAAATTGATTTCAATGTTTTCTAAAAGAGGAAAACTTAAAATATAAACTGAGATCTTTAAATTTGTTGGTATGGAAATTGTAAATAATTGGGTCTTATCAGACTATTGATTTTAACGCTAGGTTTAATTACATAAGTTATACAACAGTTTTTAGAACTGACTCATATAGAACTATGTAGAAATTACTGGAACTATTGTTTTGTTTTTTAATCTTAAAATAATACTAGCTGTCCCGGCAAATGTTGTACCATATAGATTTTTTGTAGTGGGCCGACCTTATCACCTAGGAGAATAAAAAGTAGCCTTTGACCTATTTTCAAACCTACCATAACAAACATTATGACACGAGACTAATAGAAAGTTAATCTATTTCTAGACATATAGATCATGTAGGGTGTTAATGAAAATTATATCAAAAATATTGCAATTTAAATACAAACTCAAATAATACTTAAACAAAGCAACGCAATGGTAAGATGCTGATGAGAATTGAAATTATTATTTTTGAAAATATAGTGATAGTGACTGGTTGTCATGTCGACTTGAAATTACTGAACATGCACTGGAGTACAACATTTGTTTTTGCTATTATGTAGTAATTAAAATTTATTTGTTTTAGTGTAATTAATATAATTTTTACAAATTTCCGTACTAAATGATTTTTGGTTAATAATATTTTATAACAATTAAACAAAGGGTGCAATTTTCCACGTGTATTTAGTTTTAATTTCACATTTTAATTTTCAACACCAATGTAATTTATATATGACTAATACCCAAGACATATCGGCCACACAACTCGACATGTACTTCATCTCCACGTCGAAAGTATTTGTATACTTTATATTCTTTAGGATTTTTAGCGATAAAACATCACCTATATCCTTCCTCAAGCTCTAATCTATCATCTGTACCAAATTTAATAAAAATCAGTTTAGTGATTTAAGCGTAATTGTAACAAAACATATATATACTTTGGTTCGTTTAGTTTGTATTCTTAAGCAATAATAGCAACAATAGCAAGTATCATGATAATTACTGCAGGTCTCTAGTAGGTGGCTTTGCTTATTGAACATGATGCAATATTCATGTGCAATTTCTTCTGCTAATTTGTATTTGCACACCTACCCACCCAGTCGACCATAGTGGCAGAGCCGATAAGCCAATTAGCTTTGCGACTATTAGCAACTATGTATGACTACATCTTTCGATCTGTTGAATAAGATTTATCGTACTATACAATAATACCCAAAAGATAGTATTAATATGGATTTTACATTAAAATAAGTTAAATATAGTAATTACTTTGACTGACTTTTCTGAGTTATGCGTGGTTTAAGCAATTAAATATCACTTGCTCTAACGGTGAAGGAAAACATCGTGAGGAAACCTGCACGAGTGAGAGTTCCCTAAAGTTCTTAAAGGTGTGTGAAGTCTATCAACCCCTTCCTCTTTCTGAGGAGGTGACTCGGCTCAGCAGTGGGCTTTTAATGAATTGTGATGATGAATTACTTTGACGTTTTTGAACCTTTACAATCGAGCTGGCTAACATGTTAATCTAAAAGCTACGACTTATGTGATCCTAAATATGGTAGGAAATATTTACTTACTCGTCAAACTACTGCTGATCTATAAGAACAGAGAGAGCTTATAAGCTTGCTCACTAATCATGTATTGTGGGGATAACAATATTGATTTCAAATGAAATTATTTATTCATCCTTTATTTCAGCCATTTTAGCCTTTTTTCGGGAAGAAAAGTAGTTTGTCATTTTCTAAGCTCTAGTTTAATCTTTGCACGAAATTTCATCAAAATCAGTCCAACAGTTCTTGTTTTTTTTTTATGGTAGACGAGGTGCAAACGAGCAGATGGTCCACCTGATGGTAAGTGGCCACCATCGCCCATGGACATCGGCAAAACAAGAGATACCCTCTTATTTGGTCGACGCGTTGCATCCTCGAAGATAGAGTGGGGAAAGGGGGTGAAGAAAAAATTCATCGTGTATAATTAGAAAGTTTGATTGTCCTGAAATGATTTTTATGACGCGTAAAAAAGTTATTGACTTGAATCGATGCGATGAACTCTAGTAAAAGACTATTCATATACTCTTAAAAAAGAAATGAGTCAAATATGAGTGAAAATATCACAAAGAAATTGTAAAATGTAAACAGATGTGTCTGGCTCAGACCCAGCAGCGTAAAGGTTTATGGTGCCTGTTTTATTATTAGATTTGCAAGTAATGTACAATAATGCGAACAATTAAACAATATTTAGGTGACCTTACCTGACCTGACCTTATTGATCATGATACCTTCTCGAGACTTTGATGGAGTTGGAACGGATTTCGAAATTTAGAAATAGATAATAAGTTACCTAGGAGTTGTCTCGAAATTGACAACTGAGACCTTTATAGTTACGTTTTCCCATTTTGTTTCCTGACGTCTACCTAGTTTAATTAGATCGGATTGCGGTAGAAATTAGCTTAGAGCTTCGAATTACCTTGCTGAAAATAATTTAAATATTAGTGATAGCCTCATCAAAACGCGGTATAATTTGGCTTTTTAACCCTAATGCGTCCTCGCATTGGGGTAGATAGTATGAGAGCATTGTGAGACCTGTAAAAACCCATCTAAAGAGAGTACTTAATTGACAAAAACCCCCTTAACTTTGACGAATTGACTATTGTTTGCAAATGTCAAGAAAAAAGTATCCAAATCCTGTAAATATTTGTGAAACTTCTACTAACTATCCTTGCTCCGTTTCTTCAAAGAAATTGTCTTTAAAGTGAATTTAGATGCTTATATCTTTTTAACTAACTTAAAAAAAAGTTACTCCATTGGACTTGGACTTCAAAGAGTTAAGAGGGGACTCCTTAAAAATCAAATAATGATAATCCAGTTATTATTGATATATTCTTATATTTTTATATAGTCGGTTAACGTTAAATTTTCCATTTGCAGGAAGGTCAAAACTGTGGTGGAGCATACCTTAAGCTCCTCTCTCGCGGCTCAAACACCAAGGCTGACCTGCGCCAGTTCCACGACCAGACTCCATACACCATCATGTTCGGCCCAGACAAGTGTGGTAATGATAATAAGCTACACTTCATCTTCAGGCATAAGAATCCTAAGAACGGAACTATTGAGGAGAAGCATAGCAAGAAGCCCACGTAAGTATTACTAATACATTTTCTGTTTTTAATTATAAAAAGCCTTGTGGGGATTAATTTCTTTTCCAATTTCCATTTATTGGTTGGAAGTATAATAATTATGGCAGTGATGGCCCAGTGGTTGAGACTTCAAGTCTTACTCGGGAGGCCCGAGGTTCGATCCTGGGCACGCACCTCTGACTCTGAGTTATGTGTGTTTTAAGCAATTAAATATCACTTGCTTTAACGGTGAAGGAAAACATCGTGAGGAAACCTGCACTCCTAAGAGTTCCCTAAAAAGTTCTCTTAGGTGTGTGAAGTCTGCCAACCCGCACTGGGCCAGCGTGGTGGACTATGGCCTAATACCCTCCTCATTCTGAGGAGGAGACCCGGCTCAGCAGTGGGCCATTGAAGGATCGTGATGATGATAATAATTATAATATCGACCATTATTAAGGTTTATAAACGGTAAAATCTCAAGTATTGTTTTTGTCATTTATTGACTATAGTTTCTACGGTATTCGGCGGTCTTCTTCAAAGACCTAACTATAGAAACTATAGTCAATATATGATTAAATCAATACGTGAGTTTATAAACCCTAAAAATGACTGATTACCACATTAGGTTCATAAATAAAATAATATTGAATACTCATGAGTCTTGAAGTTAAAATAATAGACGACCATATAAGGAATATTTACACTTAATAACTATAACTTCATTTTTCTTGAAATAATTGAAGAAATTATAAATGCAACTCTTATTTCACAGCACACGACTCGATGATATCTACAAAGACAAGGAACCTCACCTCTACACATTGATAGTACGTCCAGACAACACATTTTCTGTACTAGTGGACAACAAGGAAGCTAATGCTGGTTCGCTTCTTGAAGACTTCACTCCACCTGTCAACCCTCCTGAGGAAATTGAGGACCCCAATGATAAGAAACCTGATGACTGGGATGAAAGGGAAAAGGTATAAACCGAAACAAAGACCCAAAGAAAATTAATAAAATACAATAAACACATTAAACTTAATATTTACTGCTGGCTGTGAGGGGACGGGTTAGAAAACAATTCCCCTCTACCGCTGGTAAAGCATCCGGTAAGAAACGAGTAACCCAGCATCTTATGCGGTAAGGGATCTGTTTCTCGACTGGATTGCAACCAGACTTACCCTGAGTGAACTCTAAGTTCTGGTTCAGGGTCCACGGAAACCGTGTGTCTCTTCTCTTCACTCCCCTTCCACACCCTATCTTCGAGGTGGCAACACAACGGCAAAACAAGGGGGTCTCTCTCTCATATTGCCTATGTCTATGGGTGATGACGATGACCACTTACCATCAGGTGGACCATATGCTTGTTTTCTCATTAACTGCCATAAAAAAAACTATTCTGTAATTATAGCCATATTTATGTGTAAATTAATACATCCCTTTCATGTCGAATAGACTAACAGTACGATTTTATATATTGTTATCTTAATAATTTTAGATTGTAGACCCTACAGCAAGCAAGCCTGATGATTGGGATGAGACAGCCCCCGCTCAGATTGTGGACCCCAATGCTGTCAAACCTGATGGCTGGTTGGATGACGAACCTGAAACCGTGCCTGGTTAGTTATCTAGAATATGTCAACAAAATGAAACTCCTGTGGAGTATCCTGTCTCTTTATGAAAGTATATTTCTTACACGAAATTCAGAGATATTTACAGCAATGAAAAGATCCCCCTTTTCCCATGCTAAAAGGTCATAAATAAACAAACAGTCCCTTTCGTTAGTGATAACTTATGGAAGAGAAAGAAAGTTTTTGAATGTTTCATAATTTATTTTATAGATCCAGATGCCAAAAAGCCAGAGGATTGGGATGATGAGATGGACGGTGAATGGGAAGCTCCTCTTATTGAGAACCCCAAGTGCAGCTCAGCGCCAGGATGCGGAACTTGGACTCCACCTACCATACCTAACCCTAATTATAAGGTTACTTTCATATCAATCAATTCTATATATAACATACATGTTTAAATAATAATGCCTGGTTGTCTAAATCCAATATGGCAGACCTTCAAAGATGGTTGTTGTCCAAAGTTGACGAAAAAATGTTTTTTTTATATGTAATAATTTATGATGCTGATATATAATAATCTGTGTTTGTTTGTTATAAATTAGGGTGTCTGGCGTGCACCTCTCATCCCGAACCCTAACTACAAAGGTAAATGGACCCCACAACGCATTCCCAACCCTCATTACTTCAAGGATGATCAACCCTTCCGGATGACACCAATTGTAAGTTATATTATTTTATACACAGTTTTGATGATTGATAAATTTTTTTTTTAATTTATTTAAGAGTGACATTATAATATTTTTTAGGATGTTTTATTTTTATGATTATTTTCAAACCTATTTTCAAAATATGTGTGCATATTTTGAGAATCTCGGCCCAATACATAACACTTTTTTTATTTAAGAAACATACAGTTACACAATACATTTACAAAAAAACTTAGATATAACACAAACCAGATTTAGTAATAAATATATTATGTAATAAATGAGGTTAATTTATAGAGTAATTTAATTTAAAAAAAAAAGGATTAATAAAATATATTACTTAGTTAGTCTGTCGCATTCGACAAAATCTGTCTTGATCTCTTTCTTAAATTTCGTTATTTTACAAGCGAGTATATCTATATCAATAAATTTTTCATTATAAGTCTGACAAGTTTTGAAATATAAATAAGTTTTTTGAATAATTCGTCTTTACGAGAGGAAATAATGATTTAGTTCTTGAATGAAAATTGGGACATCTGAAATACAACTTACCAAGTAAAAATGGTGAATCATCTAAGTTATTTAAAATTTTAAAAATAAATATTTGGTCTCGTGCAATTTTACACAACTATTTTTTCCTGTGAAAAACACTTGCCACTTTTTTACTTTTTTACACACTTGCCAAAAAACAGGCTAAATTTGCTGAGAAAAAGAGCTAGAGAGACACATCATTATCACAATTTTTTTGTGCAGTACGCTGTAGGATTCGAGCTGTGGTCCATGTCGCCCATGTTGCTGTTCGACAACCTGATCATTACTGACGACGAGAGGATCGCATCGGAATGGGCTGAGCAGAGTTACGCTGTCAAACGGGCCAAGATCACTAGTGATTCGGTAACTTTCATAACTTCATAACATTGCTTTACCAATACATACAACTATCTATGACATCACAATTATTTGTATATATATAATGATTACGTAGCACACATGGTGGGGTAAAGTACTCCGGGCTACCTCCTACCGCCCGGGGTACTGGGCGATGTACGCGGCGTACTGCTCCGTGCCTGCTGTCATATACATGGCGTACTTACTGAGACGAGCCAAAGAGGTCTATCTTGAATATCCCGCAATGTACGCTAGAGTAGCTAGTTAAATTGTTACCTTGCAGCTCCTGTTATCCTGGTATATTGGATTTTGCTAAGTATATGTCGGACCAAACACAAGGCTAACCTAACTCAACGTTGAAACTAACACAACACTGCACTTAACACTTTCACTAGCACTACCCAGATAATATCCACTACTTGAGAGACTTCGCGTATAACAGACTGCAGCTCGACTGTCGAGTAAACGACGGACTTGATTATTGTTTCACTGTAGCGCTAAAGATGGAGATGATGATTCGATTATTCGATAATCGTTTACTATTCTCCGACATATATTTTTCATCTCCTCGGTTTCTCTATTGACTTAGTACAAAAAGTGCTTCAAATGCATTTGTATTTTGTGTGGCAAGAAGTCTTAATATGCTGTCATGTATGGTCTCCTAGTCTGCTAGACACAAAAAAAACAATTTTTTACATTTTCCACTCAAAAGCCCTGATAGCAGTGGTTAAGACTTGAATGTTTTACTCGGGAGGTGAATGTCTTTATAGTAGTCTATCAGGAGGTCTGAGTAGGATCTTCGACATACCTCTAACTTTTCAGTTATGTGTGTATTAAACAATTAAATATCACTTGCTTTAACGGTAAAGGAAAACATTGTGAGGAAACCTGCACTCTTCAGAGTTCCCTAAAGCTCTCAAAGGAATGTGAAGTCTGCCAACCCGCACTTGGCCAAGTAAGACACAACTCAGCTGTGGGCAATCGGGTTGTGATGTTTACGGAGAAAATCCTCCTGGTAGTTAAGTTTTGTTATTAATCTGTGGTTTTATTATGCTACAAGTAGTGCTATTTGAGTGTAGTTAGCAGTAGGCTATGTTGTAGGAGTCAGCTGTGGAGAGGTTCCTGAAGTTCGCGGGCGCTAACCCCTGGGTGTACGCCGTCGTGATCGTGGGCTCCTTCATACTGGTGGGCATTGTGGCGTATATGTGCTGCGGACCTAAAGCACAGGTATGTTGATCAATTATTTATGTTATTACGTCTTGAAAAAATAATTACAATAATTATGGTATTAAACAGGAACCTGATGCAGATCCAAAGAAAACAGATGCTGTTGTAGAGGATGATCCCCACCAGTCCGAAGGGGAAGGTGAAGGTGAGGGTGAAGAAGGTGAGGGAGAAGAGAATGAAGAGAAGCCTAGTAAAGCTGATCTCGAAGGTCCGGAGAAGACAGAAGTGAGTTTACTTTAGTTTGATTAAAACATAATTATGAGAAGGGTATAAACTAAAAATATTTTTTTTTAATACAGAAATCTCCACAAGTAGACACGGATGGTGCCGGTGACGGGCAAAGGAAAAGGAAACCCCGCAAGGAGTGAGCGAGACGGAAGTATAGCTCTGTCGCATCTCAAGTTAGTCGCTTATTAGTTAATTGTTCCATACTTATGTTGCTCTAGTACGATTTATTTTAGATTATTGATTAATGGCAGTTATATACAGAATTCCAAATTTAAATTATACTTGATCAGGAAAATAAGCGCCGCCTAATGAATATAAGTGACACTAGTTTCCATATATAATAGTGTGTAACCTGTCAACTATTAAAGACAAGGCTGTACGGTGTAATACTTTTTCCTTTTCCATTGTGAAAAATACAAAGAGAAAAAAAATTATAATCTGTCAAAACTTTGTTTTGTTTCGATTTTCAAATCAATTGTATTCTATATTTAAACTGAACTAGGTACGTAGGTACGTATATCTAGGTAGGCTGTACGGCGTAATACCTTTGCCTTTTGCATTGTGAAAGATTCAAAGAGAAAAAAGTACGTAATTTTGTTTCGATTTTCAAATCTATTGTATTCCATATTTAAACTTCTCTAACTAGACTCAGTAATATATAATAATTATTTTCTTTATATCACTGGCAACTTATACCAAGTGTCATTTATAATCCGTCAAGGCTGTACGGCGTAATACCTTTGCCTTTTCCATTGTGGAAAAATACAAAGAGAAAAAAAGTAAAAATTATAATCAGTCAAAACGTAATTTTGTTTCGATTTTCAAAACAATTGTAATCCATATTTAAACTAATCTAACTGGACTAGGTAATATATAAATATAAAGTGTCATGTATAATCAGTTAAGGCTGTACGGTGTAATACCTTTGCCTTTTCCATTATAGAATAAAAACACAAAATTAAAATCTGTCAAAACGAAGTTTTGTTTCCATTTTCCAATTTCAATTATATTCCATATTTAAACTTGTCAAACTGGACTGGTAATATATAAATATAATAATTATAAGCGTCATGTATAATCAGTCAAGCTGTAGCTGTAGGGTATAATACCTTTGCCTTTTCCACTATGAAAAAAAAATGTTAATCTGTCAAAAGAGATCAGTTTCGATTTTCAAATATATTTTCCTGATCAGGTTTCTTGCAAATTGAACACCAAAGAGTCGCATATTGAACAAATCGTTTCCGTTATATTTAGTTAAACTAATATAATATATTGTATTGTGGTTGTAAGTTTCGCAATTCCTGATGCATTTGTGTTAACGCTGTATGTGTGTAGTGTAGGCGTCGTATGTTGATAAGGCGTTAATATTATAGTACAATAAAACAAATGACATCAACATTGATCAGCTGTTATATAAACAAGGACACTCCTGTTAAGGTAAGAAAATGTGATGACGTCACAATTGAATACCATTTAAGACTGTGTCACACTTTATTGATATCCTCTAATTCCTATAGAAAAAACTAGGTTTGATGATATGACGTCATATTTATATATGATAAAATGACTCCTATGAAAACCTTTAATTTTAAACATATGAGGTCACGTTGCTTAATAAATAACCTCTTTCTCTTTGATGACGTCACAATTGAATACCATTTAATACAGTGTCTCGCTTTATTGACATATTATTTCGAAGGAAAAAAAAATAGGTTTGATGATATGATGTCACGTTGCTTAATAAATAAACCCTTTTATATCCTTTTTCTATGATGACGTCACGTTGCTTTTGTTGACCGATTTGAATGATCGATGTTTATGTCATATGTGAGTCCCCTATCAACATATATATATAATACATTGTATAATGTAGGTTATTTTGTGTGTTCAGTAATTATTTAATATAGAGGTATTTATTTTCTATCTGTAAAGAGCTCCAAATCTCTTAAAGTATGTGGAATGTAATATTTTAGTTTTATTATATATGACATAGAATTTATTTATCGTACATTACAGATCTTATAGTGTACTGTGTATCGATATAATAGTGCTAATAAAATCGATTATTAAAAAATCGAATCGGTAAAATATTCACATCACTACCCTAAATAAAAAAAATGTGTAATGTACGATAATTATAAATACAAATAATATATTGATACTTTTTTTTGTTAACGTCATTTTAAAACCAATATGGCGGTCGATGGCGTCAGCTGGAATATGTAATTTGTTTCGAATATGTACAATATGTATGCAGTATTATTATGTTAGAGGTATCAATTACTCATCTGTATTCAATTTGCTGTCGTGGGTTTTGATTCCCTGTTGATGTTGTTCCGCTGACGTCATAGCCTGCCCTTAGCGTGATGGGTACAATGGACTGTAATTTACATGGTAATAAAAATAAATGTTTGTACAATATTGTTTTATTTCAATAACATAGATTATAAAATCCAAAAGCAGGAAATATGGAAGGACTTTCCAAGTGCTGACGTTATTAAAAAAATATATATATGGTCAAGCACTTTAAAATAACTAGATCCGGAGCCAAAAGACTAGGTGTCAAACGTAGTTCTTCATTTTTAGTGTTGCCGTTACGAAAGTCTATAATACCCGAAATCTGATTAAGAAATTCATGATTTCGGGAAAAGATTTTTACATAAAATCTTTTTTTTGTGCTAGTTCAATTAAAAAATACGTATTTAGTGAATATCTATTCACTATCAATACTATTAAATTTTATCATTTTTGGCTATACTTCTTTGACTATGTAATTTCCTAATAATTAAATTTTACTGTAATTTAATTTGTAAATCAAATCATCAAAATCCTGAATTTGAATGATTCCCGATTTATTCTCGAATAAGGTTATAATGTCCCAAAATCGGGAGAAATCCCGCAAATGGGCAACACTTATATTTATGTCTATGAAGTGACATTTGACTATAGTAAACAATATTGTAGAATTTTAAAATTTTATATTTCGAAAACTATTTGTTTTCGCGCTTCAAGATTTTACAGTGAGTGATTCTAGACCTAGATCTATATCCAAAAAAAATTCGGAGCGAATCCGTTACGTCAGCACTTGGAAAGTCCAGCCTAAAGCAAGAAGACGTGAGATTTGACTATGGTTACGAACTTGAACTAAGATTGACATCTGTCAAACTCAATTTAGGCGGTAAGCACCTGTGACAGTGACACTGGTCGCGTTCGAATATTTTTAATTTTTTTTGTTAATTCGTTTGTTTTTGAATGCTCGATCAAGTTTATCGTTTGTTCGTTGTTCACTTAAACTAGTTATCGTTTGTTAGACCAGAAAAAAATGTTTGTTTGATCTTATTTACGCTGATAATTATTTTTTTATTAATATCATTACACCTACCTTAGGCATGTTCAAATAAATACTATTGCGCATGCGCGAACTCTCGTTAGGTTCAGTGGCGTAGACAAAATTCCATATCATATTCGATTAGGTTTTTCTCAAGGTACATGTTTACAAATTGACATTAGATTCTAAATTCAAATTTGTGTATGTATCCAATCCCATCCTCATCACTAGATATTTAAAAAAAAGTAAATTATTATCATCTATATCTATACTATTATATAAAGAGGAAAGATTTGATTGTTTGTATGTTTGTTTGTTTGTTGCGAATAGGCTCGAAAAGTACTGAACTGATTTTGAAAATTCTTTCACCGATAGGAAGCTACATCCTTTCCGGGTAACATAGGCTATGTGGTGTTGCCATAAATACTCTAATTAAAAAGATATGGCCATTTAAGTGCCATAAGGTGGTCATTTTGTAAATTAAAGAGCTTCTCAGGAGCAACAAATCCGTTTTAAAACACTTTTTCACTGTTAGAAAACTACACTATTCGCGAGTGACAAAAGTGATTTAGTGTTGCCATATACATTTTTTAATTAACAGAACACGGCCATTTTATTGCTACTGATCTGATTTTAAAAATTCTTTCACTGATAGACGTCTATAGCATTTCCGTCTCTCTCTCTCTCTCTTATAATACTATCATTGTATCTCATCCTCTCTCTTTTTTCTCACTTTAATTTTTATTTTTATCTGTTCAGAATGATTAGCCTCTTTTCACTTTCTTTCTTTCGATAATTTCTCTCTTTCTCTCTCCTTTACCCATCCAATTTTAGTTCTGCTCCGTCCTCCCTCTTTTATCATCTATCGCTTTTCTTTAATTTTGTTTCTATTATTTTTCTTTTTATAACTTTTTCTTACTCTCTCTAATTTTTCAAATAATTAAAAACTACACAATTACACAGTGACAATTTAAGGACATCAATTATAATATTGCTTTAAATACCCGGAGCGAAGCGAGGGCAGCCCTCTAGTATTAAATATAAGGGTATGAACGGGACCTTATTACTGATACTCTGCTGTCCGTCCGTCTGTCTGTCACCAGGCTGTATCTTATGAACCGTGATAGCTAAATATTTAAGGGGGGCTCCCATACAACAAACGTGATTTTCCCTTACGTGCGCGAATCCGACTCGCACTTGGCTGATGTTTTTTTTGTTCTTCTGTAGAACTATAATTAAATCGAATGCAAAATGGCTTTTATTCACTAGTTTATTTATTTCAAGTAGATTAAATTACTATAACATATAACGTTTTTGAACTAAGAGGTGTGAAAGAGAAAGAAAGAACGATGAATGTATCTGTCTCACCTCACTCTCGACAATTGTAAATTCATTTGTCTCCTTCTCGACATCAATCTCCGAGTTAATCTATGTTCAGTAAACCAGTGGGGTTATGACGTCATCAGTCATTGGTCACTGTATGGAATATGCGATTTACATGACGAATGCGTGCGCGCACGCGATCGACTTGTAATGTATCCGGTATTAAATAAAAACGTGGACCTTATTGCTTTTTACTGCGAGTAAAGAATGAAAGTGTAGCGTGTTTATTTCTTTTGTTTTTATTTAAAATGGTATGACGTCACATCTTGTAATTTTATGATATACCGTATCAAAAAAGTTAACAAACAAATTGACCTTAAAAATAACCTAACCTTTATAATCTAAGCCTTTCCTCCAAAACTTATTATGAAGACCTTTTATTAGCTAATAGTTTCTATTTGCCTTTACAATTTATAAACTATCCCGAGAAGATACGACAGTTTGACAAGTAATATAGAATGAATCACTTGAGCTGTTGATTCTTCTTCCGCGTGTAGCTCCGCTCCTATTGGTCTTAGCGTGATGATATATAGCCTATAGCCTTCCTCGATAAATGGGCTATCTAACACTGACAGAATTTTTCAAATCGGATCAGTAGTTCCTGAGATTAGCGCGTTTAAACAAACAAACTCTTTATATATTAGTATAGATTGACTAATCAAAATGTTACTGTCATGATGGAGGTCAAGGCGAGATCTTATTGTCGCCGCTGTGCCGCACAGTATTACTATATAATTGTTTAAAAAAAGAAGAATAGAGAAGAATGAGAAAGAGAGATAATGAAAGTATAAAAGTGGAAGAGAGACAGGAATACAAATTTTTACAATCAGATCAGTACTAACACTTTGTCACGGCATCTCGCCTAAACGGCTGGAACGATTACGGTAATTCTTTTTTTGTTGTGTTTGTTATTGTCTGGAGAAGGTTCTTATGTAAGAAAAAATTAAAAAAGTTGCGCGGGAATTTAGAAAATTTAAAAAAACTTAACGACTGTATTAACTTTTGTAATGTAGGTTTTTGACAGACAATTCGAATTCAATATCCTTCTTCTTCTTTGCCTTCCTTCCTTCCTTCTTCTTTTAATGGCTTCTAGATTTATGGCTTTTAGTTGTGCAATGATTTTTGCACACGGTACTTTGCCAATGTCACGTTGTAAGCAGAGACCACTATTGAGATATTTGATCGGTGAAAAGACAGAATTCTTTGTGACTAATATTATTCATTACAATATGGGGGTTTCACCATGTTAGTATTCTAACCTAAAACAAAACGGATTAAATTACCCACAAACCAATAAAAAGGTGTGTGTGCGATTCACACACGATAGAAGTGAAACTTCAGTAAATCGACAAAAGAATGAGATGAATATATATAATAATATAAAATAGTATGTATATTTCTGTCTCATTCTTTCCTACACATTTTTGTATTTGTGTCTCTTACCTGTCGTTTTGTATATTTCTGTCTCATTCTTTCCTACACATTTTTGTATTTGTGTCTCTTACCTGTCGTTTTGTATATTTCTGTCTCATTCTTTCCTACACATTTTTGTATTTGTGTCTCTTACCTGTCGTTTTGTATATTTCTGTCTCATTCTTTCCTACACATTTTTGTATTTGTGTCTCTTACCTGTCGTTTTTTCCGTTGCATCCGGTTTGAAATTACAACGATTCTAAAGAAGTTTCACTTCAAAAAATAATCAAAAAAAAATGTTAAAGAATTAGAGTAAATACAAAATAAAAACGAAGGTTATTTACAGTTTAATATTGTTAAGGTTAATAAATTTACAAACAAATTTTACATGACGGCGAGAAAACACTAATCAAAGAAAGCACTCAATATTTACAGGACGAGGGACATCCACAGGGAGAACGTCGTAAAGTTTACAGGAAAGCTTAGGACAGGAAAACAATATATGGGAGATCGACCCTTCATCCAGACCAGACTCACACAAAGAATTATCCCGGATCCTTAATTTATGATAGTAGAAAATATCCATAGTTAAGACAGTATGTGTCTTGTCAGCTAGTTATAATGTATATATATGGCAACACTACATTACGTCTCAAGGATAGTGTAGATAGAATTCAAAAAGATTTTATAAAGACAAACGAATAGCACTTCTCATATACTTCTAATATTTATTAAAAATACTAGTCGACCCGCGCGACTTCGTGTCCGTGTAGCTCCGCTCCTATTGGTCTTAGCGTGATGATATATAGCCTATAGCCTTCCTCGATAAATGGGCTATCTAACACTGACAGAATTTTTCAAATCGGATCAGTAGTTCCTGAGATTAGCGCGTTCAAACAAACAAACTCTTCAGCTTTATATATTAGTACTAGCTGTCTGCCCTCGCTTCGCTCCGGGTATTTAAAGCAATATTATAATGGATGTCCTTAAATTGTCACTATGTAATTGTGTAGTTTTTCATTATTTGAAAAAAGAGAGAGAGTGAGAAAAAGTTATAAAAAAAATAATAGTAAGAAAAAGAAAAGCAACAGATAATAAAAGAGGGAGGACAGAGCAAAAATAATATTGAATAGGTAAAGGAGAGAAAGCGAGAAAAAGAGAGGGGAGAGAGATAATCGAAAGAAAGAAAGTGAAAGGAGACTGATCATTCTGAACAGATAAAGATAAAAATTAAAGAGAGAAAAAAGAGAGTGATAGTATTATAAGAGGATGAGAGACGGAAATACTATAGACTTCTCTCAGTGAAAGAATTTTTATATATAATTTGTATATCAGTGAAAAAATTTTTAAAATCGGATTAGTAACAACAAAATGGCCATTTTCTATTAATTAATAAATGTTTATGGCAACACTAAATCACCTTTATCACTCACGAAAAGTGTAGTTTTCACTCAGTGAAAAAAAAATTTAAATCGTATTTGTAGTTCCTGAGAAACTCTTCAATTTACAAAATGACCACCTTATGGCACTTAAATGGCCATATCTTTTTAATTAGAGTATTTATGGCAACACCACATAGCCTATGTTACCCGGAAAGGATGTAGCTTCCTATCGGTGAAAGAATTTTCAAAATCGGTTCAGTACTTTTCGAGCCTATTCGCAACAAACAAACAAACAATCAAATCTTTCCTCTTTATATAATAGTATAGAAGATTATACTTAATTAAAAATAAAAAGAAAATAGCGGGTAGGGCGGGTTTTTGTAGTAAAGAAAATAATACCATAAAGCACTAGTTATTTAAATATGTTAATGGTCACACTGGTACACTATCAGTATCGCGGCTCATCGTTTAGTATGTTTCCAACATACACGTCCAATGCGTCTGTTCGTCCGCACGTATCGCATGACGCGTCCATCATGTTCAAATATATAATTTTCGTGTTGTTGTTAACCGTGTGCAAGTGTGAGAGGCCTAATATCATTTTTATAATTGCTGATGATTTGGTAAGTACCCCCCAACTTTTTTGTTTAACTACCTACACTCTGTGGCTTCACCCGCGATATTTTGGATAATTCACACTATATCATTATAAATTATAACCTGTGACTTATATCAATCCTCAGTCGATCCGCGGGACTTCGTCCGCGTGTAGCTCCGCTCCTATTGGTCTTAGCGTGGTGATATATAGCCTATAGCCTTCCTCGATAAATGGGCTATCTAACACTGAAAGAATTTTTTAAAATAGACCAGTAGTTCCTGAGATTAGCGCGTTCAAACAAACAGACTCTTCATCTTCAATTCAAAAATGTTGGGTTTATGAATTGAAAATACATTCCAAATTCAAATATGTGTATGGAAAATTCAAATTTGGAATCAATTTCTATACCATATTAAATGATCTGCGAGAAAATAGTTTAGATACTGCGGTTGGGGGGGTACTCTGGTTTAAACGAAGTAAACGGTAGTTCTCACAGAAATTTGCTGACTCTGTCGTTGTATTTTATTATATTTATGCTTCAAAAAAAGTTTCATTTTGATTAAAAAATTCGATTATTTTTTTTTTAAAATAAATATAACTCGTGCCCGTAGAGATAGACTATCTATCTATCTATTTATATATAATTAGAAGTGAAGTATATAAAAAAAAAACAATATTAAAGTTTACAAAATATGAATTTTTTTTTTTTTTTTTTACGGACTGTGTATGCTGTTGGCCCTACTGGCCTTGACAGCGTCACCGGACGGGGGGATTCCTAGCTCGAATTTTTGACTTATATAGCAAATGGAGGGAGGGTCGTTGACGTAATAGGGTAATCTCCTAATTATATTTTTTTTTTTTTGGACTTAATTAATGTAGTTAGAGTGAATACAATATTAAGCTACAGTTGTTTATATTATTATACAAAATTTGTTTTCTTCAAAAAGGCCTAAAAAATCCACCAAAAAAGAAGGAATTTCAGAGAAGTGAAAGAATCACCATCTAAATAATGACTTTTGATAAGTGGTTTATTTCATTACTAGTCGACCCGCGCGACTTTGTTCACGTGTAGCTCCGCTTCTATTGGTCTTAGCGTGATGATATATAGCCTATAGCCTTCCTCGATAAATGGCCTATCTAACACCGAAAGAATTTTTTAAATCGGATCAGTAGTTCCTGAGATATATTAAGTATAGATTATAATATTTGTGACGTAGGGTTGGAACGATGTAGGCTTCCACGGGATGAACCAGATCCCAACCCCCAACATCGACGCGCTGGCGGCGTCAGGGCTGATGCTGCACAACTACTACGTGACGCCGCTGTGCACTCCCTCGCGGGCTGCGCTCGTCACCGGCAAATATCCGATACACACCGGTATGATCACCTTCACCTTCATCTTCACCTTCGACACTAATAAACAGGCATATAGGTCAAGACTTCATTCAGTGGAGGCGAGTGTCCAATAGTCCATTTTCTTTTCATTCTTATCAGCTTCTCGGAAATATATACGTGATTAATCGGACAGCACTCCCAGCACTAACACTATCCAGAGACTACTTCACTCCTTAAGAGACCGTGGAATACTAAGACTACTGTCAGATTATTGAGAGCATATAACTGTCAAAATGACGGAAGTGACTACCCTACTGTAGCGCCATAGATATCGATGACGATCCGATTATTCGATAATCGTTTATTATTCTCCGACATACAAATTAATGCAAAAAAAAACAAAATATTTTTTTGTATATGAAAAAAAATTATACATCGTCTATTAACAAAAAGGCATTTAATTCACAAAATTCTAAGAATAAATAAGATATTAAATGTAGGGCAATTACCTCACTTTTTTGTTGTCATAATTAAAAATAATTTTTTAAAAATTTATTTTTGCTTACTTTTTTATAATTCATAGATGATTTTTTAGGAATGCAACACTCAGTACTTTACGCAGCGGAACCGCGAGGGTTGCCATTATCTGAAAAGTTACTTCCACAATACTTGAAGGAGTTAAATTACAAAACACATTTAGTTGGAAAATGGCATCTTGGATCATATAAGAAAGAATACTTACCTATGAACAGAGGGTACGTTATATATTTATTTTTATATCTTACTAGCCGACCCGCGCGACTTCGTTCGCGTGTTGCTCCGCTCTTATGGGTCGTAGCGAGATGTTAAATAGCCTAAGTTACTCCTTGTTACATCAGCTATCAGCCAGTGAAGGTCCCGTCAAAATCGGTTCAGCCATTTTAGAGATTAGCCGGAACAAACATACAGACAAGCGTATATAGATTATAATCTATCCAAAACCTATTTATTAAAAAAAAAAAGTTTGTTAATAAAAAAAAAATCCTTTCCAACTTAATATTATAATTATAAATGCGAAAGTAACTCTTTGTCTGTTACGCTGTCACTTAAACCACTGAACCGATTTTGATGAAATTTGGTACAGAGATAGACTACAAATTGGGGAACGACATAGGCTACATTTTGCCGCGAAAAAAAATTTTGAAAGGATTAAAATGAGGGGTAAAGTGTGTGATGAAACTTTATCATCCATACAATTTTTTTTTCTGTCTGTTTATTCCGGCTAATCTCTGAAATGGCTGAACCGATTTGGACGGGACCTTCACTGGCTGATAGCTGATGTATCCAGGAGTAACTTAGGCTATTTAACATCTCGCTACGACCCATAGGAGCGGAGCAACATGCGAACGAAGTGGCCTGGGTCGGCTAGTGTTAGACGTATATAAACTTATCACTTGACCTCAAACTATCAATAGTATTTTATAGAATTTTTTTTTATTATATTAAGCATTACTAACAATTTTTTTATTATTTTTTTTTTATTTTATTAATATTTGGGAAACAAACAGTGAAATATCTCTTACAAACTAAAATTATAACTAAAGTATACACCAATAAAGTTTCCACTTATACATAACACACAATTAGAGCAAAAAAGAAAATAATACGATTAAACAAGAAATTACCAAAAATTAAAAAAAAAAAATTAAATAAAATACGTAGATAAGAGATTAAATCTTTTTTTATATGTTTGATATTAATATCATAATTCAATAATACATCATACATACAATATCATTATAACTGCTACAAGCTCTAGAAACAAATAAATTTTTTGCATAATTAGTTCTTGTAACAGGAACTAAAAGAGGAATTTATTACGCGAGGACAATCTAGGACATTTCAAACTTAACTGATTTAATAAATATGGCGAATCTATCAAATTCATAATAATTTTGTACAGAAATAGTTGGTCTCAAAATTTAAATCATTACATGTTCTTCTATAGTTAACGTATTTCAGAAACTTACGCTGTACTCTTTCTATATTGCTGCAAAAACAAAATGTTTTTAAACGCCTTAAAATGTCATCATGTAAAGTTTAACAGAAAGCGCTGTAAAATTCACTCTGAATATTTCATTAATGGAAAAAAACTGCAGGAAATGACTTCAGTTCGGGATCTTGGCATACTGATAGATAGTAAATTGCGATTTGTGGACCATATTGACAAGATCATAAATGAAGCTAATCGATCTCTAGGCTTCATTTTGAGATGTTCTAAATGCTTTAAAAGACCAAGTACTATAATACAATTGTATAACTGTTACGTGAGAAGTAAACTTGAATATTGTAGTACAATATGGAGTCCGACATACAAAGTTCATATAGATAGAATTGAGAGAGTACAGAAGAAATTAATTCGAACTTTAATATATCGCTTTAAATTTCCAAGTAGTATCAAGACCTATGAAGAGAAAGTGGAGCTCTTCCACCTTCAACAAATGTCTACACGCCGATCTCATTTAGATCTTTTATTCCTTCATAAGCTACTGAACGGTTTTATTGATTGTCCATCTCTCTTAAACAAATTCAAATTTAATGTTCCCTCCAGAATATCACGATACCCTAGCGACTTGTTTGTACCTCAGCTTAGCAAGACCAACTTGGGTCGTTCCGCACCGGTTGTCCGCCTATCTCGTCTGTACAACTATTACATAAAGAAAATTCCGAAAATCGATATACATTTTGATAGTTTGGCCACTTTTAAGTCTAAACTAATTAAATATGACGTTCCTACTTCTTCATATTAAATTATATAGTCTTAATAGAAAATATAAACATAATTTGAATTAAAAATAATAAGTTAATAAACTAATTAATACTAAATTCATTAACTAAAAATTAAAATATAATAAACTTAATTATGTATGAATGTGTTGCGTAAATATACATATCTGTGTTATGTGTGAGTGTGTGTGTGTTGTATGTTTGCCTTTAATTTCATATACTGGTATAACTTGTAACACATAGCATGCTGTGATTACCTGTAATTGTAAGAACAGTTAGATATCAATGTCAATATCAATTTTAAATTAATAATGTGAAACTGTATCTTATGTTGGTAGTTCTATAATAAATAATAAACTTAAGTAACATTCTTGGAATACTCTTTAGTATTTTGAATTTTTCTTGTCCACCCTATTTAAATGAGCGGTTTCTTTTGCCAATTCCGAGTAGTAGACCAGCACGCTCTTGTGTAAGTGCTAAAAGACTTGAGTTGCAACCTTATAAAACAATATTTTATGAGAGATCATTTATTGTTTTTGCTACAAAATTATGGAATTCTCTCCCGAATGATATTTTGTCCGATAACCCTTCGCTTAATACTTTTAAACTCAGACTGAAAAAGCATTATTTATCTCAAATTTATACTCCTTAATTGTATTCTATAAATTTTTCTATGTATAATTTGTGTATTATATTGGTATATATAAGTAATAGTTGTAGTTTATGTAAATGTTTGTATATATATAATATATATGTATATTACTTTTATTATTATTATTTTAATTTCTGCTATACTGTACCTATTTCCGCGTGTTTAACTATACAAAACTATCTCACCATCAAGGGTTGCTGGAAGAGATCTCTATTAGAGATAAGTCATCCTTTGTGCACATATTTCTTATGTGAATGTGTAACATTTATTGGTACATAAATTTCAAGTTCCAAGAATTTACCCACCGTCTTGTTGATATGAGACTTAAAGGTCAATATCATACAATAACCAAGATAATGATTTATACTTACAGAAAATGAATATAATATAATAAAAATAACAACGACAATGTTTATAACTTTTATTTTTTAGTCTTTCTGTCTGTGGAGTCTGTCCTGTGACCACATACACTACAAAGTATTCGAAACGTAGGGAAATCAAATGGAAGAAAATAAACACGATATGGCAACACTAAATCACCTTTGTCACTCACGAATAGTGTAGTTGATATCAGTGAAAGAATTTTTAAAATCGGATTAGTAGTTCCTGAGAAAACCTTCAATTTACAAAATGACCACGTGATGGCACTTAAATGGTCATATCTTTTTATGGCAACACCACATAGCCTATGTTGCCCGGAAAGGATGTAGCTTTCTATCGGTGAAAGAATTTTCAAAATCGGTTCAGTAGTTTATGAGCCTATTCGCAACATACAAACAATCAAATCTTTCCTCTTTATATAATAGTGTAGATCCTAAGACATCATAATTGTGTTTGTTTCAGATTTGACAGCCATGTTGGATTCTGGGCTGGAAAGATCGACATGTTTGATCACACCAATGCTGAACGGGGGTACTGGGGATTTGATTTCAGGAGAGGTGAATCATATTGTTTGTGAATTGTGTGTGTGTTGCCATTATAGAAAATGATCAATAGATTCTGTACATTTCTTCAGGTATGTCTGTAGCTCACGATCTATTCGGACAATATGCAACAGATGTCTACACTAATGAAGCTATAAAGGTATTCTATACATTTCTAACCAGGTATAAATAAAACCGGGAAAATCACGTTTGTTGTATGGGAGCCCCCCCTTAATTATTTATTTTATTCTGTGTTTAGTGGTCTTGGGTAGTTCGCGAACGACCTAGTTCAAAAGAGCGCTCCTTTAGGTGAACTATATGAACTACTTCGTAGATTATCTCGCTCTTAGTTCTTTCTAGTTCTTATATTTTTTTAAATTGTTTTCTATTAAAATAAATGTGTAATAAATAAAAATGGTGGATTATTTCTAATAAAAAATCGATATATACTTATATTTAAATGGTGATAGAAAAATCAAAATATTGTTCATTTCGATGTTTCACTTTTAAGAATATCGATGTTTTTTTTTGCTTTATTTTTTATTTTTACTAAATTATTTAAAAAAAGAATTAACGAACTAAAAGAGCGAACTATTTCGCCATTGGATTGCAAACTAAATAATTTTCTTCTTTTATTTATTATTTTTACTTAATTATTTTAAAAAAAGAACTAACGAACTAAAAGTGCGAAACTAGTTCGCCTTTGGATTGCGAACTCATTGGTGAATGACTAGGTCCAAGACTAAAAAAAAGACGATTTTATTCGTTCGTTCGAACTACCGAACTAAAAGAACGAACTAGTTCGCTATTGGATTGCAAACTAAAAGGAGCGCTCTTTTTGGTGACCGACTAGGCCCAAGACTAGTGTTTAGTATTTGTTGTCATAGGGGAAACAGAAATACATCATTTGTGAACATTTCAATTGTCTAGCTATCACGTTTTTTGAAATACAGCGTGGTGACAGACAGACGGACGGACGGACAGCGGAGTCTTGTAATAAGGTCCTATTTTTACCCTTTGTTTGTTTGTTGTCTAGTTATAGAAATATTGAATATTATTTACTACATCCACATGATGTCTGTCCGCAACCAACTCCGAAATTATTTAACACTAGTCGACCTTTGCGACTTCGTCCACGTGATGCTCCGCTCCTGTTGGTCGTAGCGTGATGATATATAGTCTATAGCCTTCCTCGATAAATGGGCTATCTAACACTGAAGGAATTTTTCAAATTGGACCAGTAGTTCCTGAGTATCGCGTTCAAGCAAACAAACTAACTCTTCAGCTTTATATATTATTTGTTACATAAAAACACATTCTTCTTACGTTTTAGATAATAAATGGTCATAACAAAACAGATCCATTGTTTCTAATGATCGCTCACTCTGCGGTACACACTGGCAACCCCAACGAGCCGATACGAGCGCACGATGACGTCATCGCCAAGTTTACCCACATTCAGGATTATCAACGACGGAAATTTGCAGGTACATTTTTTTTCATAGAATTTTTTGCTTATAAAATAACTCTGTCTGTCTGTCGCGCTCTCACACCCAAACTACTAAACCGATTTAAATGAAATTTGGTATACAGATAGTCTAGAACCTGAGAAAGGACATAGGCTACTTTTTAATGCGAAAAAAGGTTTGTAAGGGGTTGAAAGGGGGGATGAAAAGTTGTATGGAAGTATCGTATTTGGAGCTAGAATTTATTGTGTAGGTTGTTGATTCGATATAAATAAATATGACATTCAAAGTTTGTAAAAGTTTTACCCTCAAGGGTGTAAAATTAGAACAAGGAAAGACACTACAATTAATTTTAAAAAGTGAAAACCTTGAGCGAGAAATCGAAAGTTTGAATTGTAGTATTGATCCCAAGATTAACAAATGAGTAGTTTGTGACCAAAAATAGTACTTTTAATTATTTTTTTGTGATGTTTGATAATAATCATTTCTCCTCGATCAGCAATTAGAACTATATACACAATCAGCTTAAAAAAAATCCTTAACTATTTCGCTGTTCTGTAGATATTTTGGTAATTGTCATCTCAATATTTAGACATCACGATTAAAAAGAAAATAAATTAAATTGACTTGCACCGAACCAATGAGCACAGAATAGCAACATTCGTCTATGTTCTTATATAACTACAGTCCGCGCGCGAGCTCCGAGGAACAGTGTTGCCAACAATAAATTCAAAATTCCATTAAGCAAGTTGGTATTTGCCGTTAAAAATTCGTCAATTTATAAATTTTTCCGTCAAAAAAACTCCGTCAAATTTGCTACGCAAGTGAAGAAGATAGTTGTTGGTGAACGACCTTTTTTTTTGCTCTTCGTGTATTTGAATGTCAAAAAAAAGAAAAGTTTTTTTTTGCTATTCAATATTATTATATTTCCGTCAACAAATCTGTTAGCCGTTAAAATATATTTTAATCCTTTTGTGCCTAACTGATCCGTCAGATCTAACGGGAAAATCCGTTAAGTTGGCAACACTGCCAAGGAATCATAAGGAATGTTGACGTAATCAACTAGTGTTGTGATTTGTTCTATATTCCCTATCGATGTTTACACATCTTAAGCCGATTTCAGATGTCCTTGCAGATAGACCTGCGTAATATATTGCTCGATCAAGTGCCTGGTTTAGCAGTTAACGTGAATTTATTGCTTTTTTTTCTTCTTCACACATCGAAAGAACGTTTTACCACTTCACATGCTTGCCTTCGAATAAGAAACAGCTATTTGTACAAAAATATTTTTAAGAGTAGTACTATTTATTGTAGATAACAATAACACTGTAGAATATATTATTATATAACACTTCTGTTGCAAAATTAAAAACATTGACTATAAGCGTACTCCCGCGTCAAGGTCAACACTGGTAATAGGGATGGCCGATGATCATCGTAACATCGATGTCAGCATGGACACATATTCGGAATTTGGTCGCTGACACGTCATAATCGACTGAAATCTATAAACGTTTACACACACAGTAAGTATTTATCAAATTGTGAACGCTACCAAACTACGGAAAAATCCTGTCTTGTTCTACCTAGTCTGGTCTTGTTCGTTCTCGACTTGTTTCTGAGTGAAGTGTGTCGTTTATCCGTTGAAAATAAAATTATTCTTACTTGGTTTATACACAAAACTTAGTATTAGCAACATGTAAGTAACTACACAATATAACTATGTGTCAATTTGCGGTGATATATTTAAGCACTATTGCGATATCAACGATCTGAGCGATTATTTTCGAGGGCTGGTTCAACTCTCTAACAGTGCAACAGATTAAAAATTATTATTTTCACAGTCTATTGACAAAAAGTATTGGAATTAACAATGTGTTTCTACGCCCTAATAATTTATTTTTTTAATAATTTCTTTGATTCTTGTTTTAATAAAAATATCGTGTGATATTATAGTTTTATTTTTTGATGACGATGTGTGCAAAAAAATGTCAGCCGACATCGATATTTTTCTAACATTGGTAAAAGGAGTGTGCGGGGTATGAAGCGGCAGTCGGGTGCGGTGCACATCCGCCCGCTTTCTTATCCCCCGATTCCTTGGAGCTCGTGCATGGACTGTACTTAACTACTTATAGTTATCAGAGGAGGAGGAGTATGGAACAGATTCTATTTCTTATAATAGTAGGGGAGGTCAAGAGGGAATTTTTTTGGTTTACTTGTGAGGTAGAAAACGTGTATTTTGAAAATCTGACGATTTTTTTCATAGTCAAAATTTTTTATTCAATATTGGAATTTACATTCTCTTATTGAACGTCGGAATCTACCAACCTTTCGGAAACGACCTAACCCACACCTGAGAAGAATGGGCGCAAGAAACTCAGCGGGACTATTTCTTTTGGATTTTTTATTTTTTAACTTTGATTTTTTTTAAACGCCAATTTTTATAACAAATATATTTATATATTGAGAAAGCCTGGAGCGAACTGAAACTCGAGTAAATCCCCAATCAGCATCATAACCTCCCCTTCTATAAATGTTGATCCTTGCTGTGTCACTTTAACCTCCACTCGATCCTTTCAGGTGTTTTGACACATCTAGATGATTCCGTGGGCAAAGTGGTCGCAGCGTTACAATCGAGAGGTCTCTTAGAGAACAGTATTATTGTATTTACGACGGACAACGGAGGTCCAGCTGAAGGGTTTAATGATAACAGAGCTTCTAACTTTCCTTTAAGAGGGGTAAGTTTACTTAATAGTTATCTATATAGACAGTGTCTCATCAGTACCGGGAGACGTCCGTCAAATGTCTATCCTATTACCCTTGTAGTTATGAAGAACAATAATTTAAACGCTTACTTTGTACTTTTAAAACCCTTTAGAATATTTTAGTATAGTCGAAGGCGGACGTCGTTGATGGAACTACCTATTCCTATTTTACTGCTTTTCTTATTTAATTAGGTAAAAAACACATTATGGGAAGGAGGTGTGAGAGGCGCCGGTCTTTTATGGAGTCCCCTCATTGAGAAGAAATCTCGTGTTGCCGAGCAAAGGTTCCACATAGTGGACTGGTTACCAACTCTATTAAGTGCTGCAGGGATGAATATTAGGTAAAAATATACATAGAATATAACTGTCTTTATGTTTATTTATCTTCGATCTCTAAATGTTCTTTGATTACGGAAAAAGGCAGTCACACGCTCATTATTATAACCCGGTAATGGTCCACTGCTGAGGGGGTTAGGCCATAGTCAGTCATAGGAGTGCAGGTATCCTCACGATGTTTTCCTTCACCGTTCAAGCAAGTGATATTTATTTGTTAAAAAAAATTAAACGGAGTCCAACCCATAACACATTTAATAGTTATCTACCCCTTTCTTTAATTTTTCTACTAAGCAATCGAAGGAAGTGGGTATTTTTAATAATTGTAACAAATATCCGACATGAAGGATTTTTGCTTTTGTAGCGCAACAAGAAACTTAGACGGTATAGACCAATGGGATGCTCTCTCAAAAGACTTAAAATCAAAAAGAACTTCAATAGTCCACAACATAGATGCTGAGTACGGAAGCGCGGCCATTACTGTTGGGAAATGGAAATTACTCAAAGGTAAGGTTCAATTAATTTTTTTTTTTAAATTTGAATACTAACAGTGTAGATCACATAATACTAGTATAGTTTAACTCCTTTAACTAAGCTAAATGCTTGTTAGGAGTGGGCCACGTCAGTAGTACAATGACTGGGGTTTGAACCCACGATCTATATATCGATCGTGAATCCAACGCCTGAACCACTGACGGATACTTTAGGATTTCGCACACATTTAAAGAAGTACTTATTATAATTTCCTCTATACCAGACATTTTAATCTAAGATATCAATTATGTTGCCAAGGCTGTAATAATACCCTCCATTGTACACATTGCATGCATCGGCAAAACGCACTCTGTTTCCGATTTCTGTCCCACTGAAAGTCCACTCAATTCAAAAACTACGCGCATCCCCCTTTAGTCGGCATTCGACCCTTAGTGCGAAAGATGTCAGTTTAGCGTCGTAAAATATTGCAAAAATGCCGTCTTATGTCATTAAATTGTGTAAAAATTATACTAGGAAGCATAATAAAGCTGCTGGTATCACATTTCATGAATATGTAACTTCAATTTATAATTTCATACATTTAATTGGGTTGGATAAAGTGGATTTCACCCGTGGGGGGACGGGTTAGAATACTATTCCCCTCTGCCGCTGGGAAAGCATCTCGTAAAAGGTGAGTAGCCCAGCACCCCCTTGGTGGTAGGGGATCTGTTCCCCGACTGGCTTGCAACCACCAGCATGCGAATCCGACCGCCAAGTGTCATAGACGCGTTCCGGTTGAGCCGCATGTGGGCCAGACTTACCCCCTCCCTTTCCCATCCCATTAATGCTGCGGATCTAGTGGATTCTGGGCTCTTGTTCAGGGTCCGCTGAATCCGCATCATTTATTTTCTTCACTCCCCTTCCCTCCCTGTCTTCGGGGATGCAACGCATCGACAAAACGAGAGAGTATCTCTTGTTTTGTCGATGTCCATGGGCGATGGTGGCCACTTACCATCAGGTGGACCATTAGCTCGCTTGTTACCTTATCTACTATAAAAAAAAAAAAAAAAAGAAACGGCTTCTAAAATATGGAGGATGAAGGTTAAAATTCCCTCACAAAAAAAATCATAAAATTTATTTAGCTTAAGTTACCCGCGCCATTATTACGAATCTATTGACACCTCATTCATTAAAATTGGTTCATTAGTTTACCCGCTAGAGAGAAATCTACACACATATATACATAGATACATACATGGACTGCCAAAATCATTCTTTCCTTTCGGCTTCGCCATAGTCGGGTAATAAATAAAAGCTTATTTACCGGCGCAATACGGTCAGGATATAACTACATATTACGATCTCGTACTATTCTGACAGGATCCAAGCAGTGCCTTGGACTTGTGACCACGGTGCTTAAGGAATTTACTTCACTGCCCAGGTTTTCTGTTTAAACTTAAGCTTAGCCGGACAAAAGGCTATCCCAACATAAGGCTAACCTAAACCTAGCTTATACTTCCTACATCTTTTATGTTTGGTTTAATATTGATAAACAAACCCTTGCACAGTGGAAATGACAAAATGTCTAATATCATCATCATCATCATCATCATAACCCGTTAATGGCCCACTGCTGAGCCGGGTCTCCTCCTAACTATTCAATCAATCAATCTTTATTTGTATGAATATAGTTAGTACATAAGGTGTTATTAATTACAATGTCTGACGTGATCCTGGTGTGTCACAAGGAAGTATACTAGACCCTCTTTTTATTTTATATATACAATCTTCCTGAGTGTTTAAAAAATCCATCATTATTATTTAAATATTTGATTCAATTGCTTTAACAACGACATGATATTAATAATTATTTTAAAATTGTAAATTAAATTTTTTTGTACTACCACATTAAATCTACTCATTAATAAATTGGTTTTGTGTATATTTGCATGCCTTATATGGTAGAACATGAAGAACATACAAATTGTAAGACCTAATCTGTACCATGTAAACATGGTACAGATTAGGTCAAATAAATGTCATTTCATTTTATTATAATATCATTACAATTAGTACT
Organism: Limenitis camilla; assembly: GCA_905147385.1. Classification (NCBI taxonomy): domain Eukaryota; kingdom Metazoa; phylum Arthropoda; class Insecta; order Lepidoptera; family Nymphalidae; genus Limenitis; species Limenitis camilla. Next base: position 15,215,307 of record LR990225.1, on the reverse strand, counting down.
GAATCTTCCGTTAGTGGATTTGACGCGCACATATTTTTTTTGTATTATACTTAATGTTAGTAAGAATATTATTTACATGCAATAAAATTAAATTTAAAAAAAAATAAGAAGCCGCTATCCATACTTTTGAGCCTGGCAGAAAAGTCAACTATTAAACGCAACGTCGCATTTGACTGTCGTTTTAGTTTGAAGTACTGTATCTTCTTTTTTTCTGTGATCGTTGGCGTCAGTTAATGAAAATTTAAACATTTTTCTTTACAACAGTCCTAAAAATTAATTATTTATTTTTAAGAGAAATTTATGAACAATATGAAAGCCGCTCATACGTACAATACTTGTGTTTTTTTTATATATTTTTATTTATTTGTTAAAGGAACTAATTACAATGGAGATTGGGACAGCTGGTACGGTCCAGGCGGGAGAGAAGGAGCCTACAACGTGTCTCTCGTCACGTCTTCCCCGGCTGCGCAGGCTTTGAGCAAACTTAACTTGATGCCGCGACGTGAACTGATCTTAGAGCTTAGGTGAAGATAATTTTGCGCTTATAAACAAATCTTCTAAAAATTGTTTATCTTTCATTGATTGCACAGAAAAAATAGATAAAATGATTGTGAAAACAAGTTTTTCGCTTCGAAAGGTTTTACAGAGGTTCCGAATTTTTTAAAATTATTATATGTTTAATTGTCTTGAAGCGAAGGCCCATCCCACTTCTGAACTCGGGAGAATGAATGATGAGAAGGGGAGGAGAGAGGGCATATTATATATATCTCGAGAGAAACGTAAGCAGTGCCTTGGATTGTGTTGTAACCAATGAGTAGTTAAGACCTGTGTTATTCAAATAAAACACTCCTCCACTGCCTAGGCCCTCTGTTTAAACCTTTTTTATTTAGCAATTCTTAATATATAATTTTTACACATTTCAGAAGTAATGTCACAATTAACTGCTCAAGGGTGAGCAAAGTATCTTGCCAGCCGTTAAAAGCGCCGTGCCTGTTTGATATTGAGGCAGATCCTTGTGAAACAACTAACCTTGCTGACAGGTACTTTAAACAGTATTTATACAGTAGTTTCCCGCACGCTTTCACCTTTGTCTACGCTCTCATTTTATACTATTTTACTGCAAAATAATGCCTATAAATACAAAAATAAATTATATTTTGTTAAAAGAACAATATTTGAATTTCAACTCACAAATTAAAGAGAATTGTAGCACAAAAATATTACGACCGGATTAAAAAATCCTTCTTTAAAAATTCCTATAATAATTATGGTAAACAGGCATTGTCCTATGTCATTCCCAACCTTATTAATAATCCCCCAAAAAATATTAAACAAAACTTAAATGATAAGAACTATAAAAACATTCTAAAAGCTTATTTTCTGGAACATCCTGTATAAAAATAGTACACAAAGACGATTGGCAAGCATTCCAGCGTCGAGTATGATGCGAGCGACCTACCTTGTTCATAATTATATTTTCGTTCTTAAAATATTGTTAGTACCCACTTTTGTATTTGTAAAATGTAAATATTAAGTTATTGTTAGTGAATCAGCGGTGCACGGGAAAACCAATTCCAGGTTTATGTTGCGCCGTTTTTGAAAGCATCCTTATGTAATTCTTTTGTTAATATAAATAATAAAATACAACGGAATATATACCTACATAAAGACTATGTATAAATATGTCTTTTTTTCTACATACTACAAAGATAAATAGCATTGGTATGGTTTTATTCCGTGACGTCACATCAAATGTATAATTATGTTATCACATATTGTCATAGTAGCGAAAAAAAGAAAGGTGAGAAAGTCTCTCAGTGAAAAAAAATCAGAGGTTCCTGAGATTTCTCTTTCTTTAAATAAAAAGGGTGTAGTGTTGCCCTTTATAATAAATATGGCAACACTATACTCTGTCACTCTGGAATAGTGTAACTTTCTAAAAAAAGAATTATATATTAAAATCGGATGAGTAGTTCCAAAGAAAACCTTTTTTTTTTTAATTTATTTAACGGCTTGGCAACGAGACTTTAGCCAATCTTAAATAAGATATTTAAACAGTTTTAAGAGAAAACCTTCACTGTACAAAATGTCCACGTTATGGCACTTAATTACATATCTTTTTAATTATAATATCTATGGCAACACCACATAGCCTACATTACCCGGCAAGGGTGTAGCTCTCTATTAGTAACAAACAAAAATACAAACAATCAAATCTTTCCTCTTTATAAAATAGTGTAATGTAATTATTCATATAATCGATTGTTTTTATAGATTGTGACGTCACGCAAAGTGCGCTAAAATGACTGGCATTTATATTTTTCATCAAAATTAATTTTATTGAATTGAATATTTTTTCGAGTCAATGCTTACATAATTAATATTGAACACTGTTTGTTGGTTTGTCCTTACTTACTGCAGCACCACGACATAGCAACAAGATTTATATGTATAAAATATTAAATTTTCATGTTTTCAGTGAACCAGAAGTATTGTTGAATATGCTACAAGAACTACAAGAAGTGAACAAAACAGCAGTGCCACCGAACAATGAGCCCCTTGATACTCGCGGAGACCCCAAGTATTGGGGACATGTAATAACTAACTTTGGCGACTTTATAATTGAATCATAATTATGTAAAACGGGATGAAAGGGATGAAATGGGAGGAATGAATCGCTCGCCGCTCGCCTATTAACTGTTGAAATAGTAGGCGAGTGGCGTGACGTCGTGGATTGGACTATCTATAATACTCATTAAATCAATAAACAGAAAGAATAATTGTTATGTGCAAGTACAATTAGTCTTTTCATAAAACTTGATCACAGCGCCACCTATTACGTCTAGTAGTTTAATTTAGTTAATAAATAAAAAAAATTAAGAAACTTAATTTTTTATTCCCTCCATATAACGACAACTCCATGTATCGTTATTGAGTTTAATTGATGGCTATTTTTTAAATAATTGTACAAATACAATACATACAAAGTCGCTTTCCGTCTGTCTGTCCCTACGTATGCTTAGATGTTTAAAACTACGCAACAAAGTGATTCAAGAGGAGAAAACCGAGCGAAGCACGTCGTTAGTTGCTTATAAGAGCCTAGCTTTATCGACCCGCACCACTCCGTCTGCGTGTAGCTTTTTTTTTTTTTTTTTTATGTAATTAGGTCGGCAAACAAGCGTACGGCTCACCTGATGGTAAGCGATTACCGTAGCCTATAGACGTCTGCAACACCAGAAGCATCGCAAGCGCGTTGCCGACCCTGTCCCCAATTCCCCCCAGGAGCTCTGGTCACCTTACTCACCAACAGGTTAGCTGTGATCTTCTGTAAGGTCGAGGTACTACCCCAGTCGGGCTGCTCCATATTTGAGCAGGAAATTTCCTGCTGTGCCCTACCTCAGTTTATTCCGCTCCTATTGGTCTTAGCGTGATGATATATAGCCTATAGCCTTCCTCGATAAATGGGCTATCTAACACTGAAAGAATTTTTCAAATCGGACCAGTAGTTCCTGAGACTTACGCAAACAAACAAACTCTTCAGCTTTATATATTAGTATAGAATCGATTTACTTACCTTTACATAATAAAACAAATCGTAACAATAAGAATGGAATTTATTAAAGTACAATAATTATTTAGACTAATAATTATTGTTTAAATGAAATAAAATTATTAATTAAAAAGAAATGTTATTTCTATTAAATCAAAACTGAAAAGGAAATTAAACATGTTTTTATTTAGGCAAAGATTTAATCTTCTTGGTCTGAATTCCAGACCTCCGAGACTTATCTCGAGACAACTTGCGCTTAACGGACTTCTTGACGCTCTCCACGATGTTAGTCTCTGGCTCCTCTATGTTGTCTGTGGTGTGCAGCGCGTCGCGGTACTGCTTCAGCATCGGATCGTCTTGCTTCTGCGACACTCTGCTAGCAGTCGCCTTTCGTTGTAGACTTACGTTCTTAAAAGGACTCAGGATATCCGTAACTGAGGCAGACTCCTGTGACAGTGTGTGTGTGTCTGGTGTGTTGAATAATCTTGAGCGTAAATCTTGAACTTTTTCGATTATAATATTTTGAAGGGTGTTGCTACAATTAAAATAATTAAATGGGATGACAATGTGTCCACAGCAGGTACATAATGTAGTTCATAAAGTTGTAGAGGTCACTCTAATACAAGGGATTTTCAATCCATAACCCAAAAATAAACTTTTTTTTTTAATGTAACTAGGTCGGCAAACAAGCGTACGGCTCACCTGATGGTAAGCGATTACCGGAGCTTATAGACGTCTGCAACACCAGAAGCATCGCAAGCGCGTTACCGACCCTATCCCCAATTCCCCCCAGAATTATTGATTTGAGACTACTATCTCATCCTCTGAGCAAAAGTAGTGGGAATTGTTGCGCATGCCTGGATAGGTAGTTCAATCCACGACGTCTATAGTAGACGTCGTGGATTGATTGAAAAATGGCAGGGGAGCACGAGCAGAACCGTCACCGTCCTCTCGCCCTGCGTTCCCTGCCAAAAAGACTTGCACGTGTCCTTGTAACCTATCTATCCTATCTCTATCTATCTCCATAATGTAATAAAAGTACTTACTCAATATTTGGCTCATTCCTGACGATACCGTGTAAGTGCAGCAACATCATAAGCTTTTCCGCGTTGATTTTGGTTATACGCATCGTTTCTACGAGTGTCTGCGCGTTGATCGCGGGTATTTGCGTGCAGAACTCAACTACGCGACGAAACATGGCGAAAGACTGTGGACACGTTATTTTTTTTGCCATTAAACCATTTATTTTATAAAAATAATAATATTTTTTAACAAGGTTTCGACTTGAAGTCTCGAAAATTTGAAAAGAAAATTATAATTTCAAAAGTTATAGCCGTTTGTGTTGACCTGTTTGAGTTCCAACAGAAGTCCTTGGAGATTCATCTATAATAAATCGGACAAAAAATATTAGTTTTATAAATAGATAATCTTGTGCCTCCAAATAGTTCGACGTTTTTCTCTGCGCAATTTTTAAATGAGGGAACAATGTCATTTGGGGCTAGATCTGGTGAGTAAGGGGGATTGGTCATGCAGTTCAAACCGAAACAGGATTTTCTTTTTCTGCAAATGTGACCGTTTTTCTGTAAGTTCTGCCTTCACCATGTCAAGTAATGATAGTATGCTCCTGTAATGCTTTTTCCTTTTTGAAGATAATCTATATATAAAAATGAATCCTTATTTCCCTTGGTCACGGCATCACGCGTGAACGGCAAGTATTCCTTATGTAAGAAAAAATTAAGAAAATTATGCGCAGATTTAAAAAATGTCAGAAAGCTTAACGCTCATATTAATGTAAGCTATTGACAGCCAATTTTTTTTTTTTTTTACATACTATAGGTTGGCGTTTGACCGTGCCTTGCCTGATGGTAAGCAGTCACACGGTCTAGGATGGATCACGCCTTCCTAGAAGATACCTGTTTACTCTTGCTTTGAAGACACCCATATTGTACTTATCAGGAAACACAGACTCCGGCAGACTGTTCCACAGTTTCGCGGTGCGAATAAAGAAAGTGGATTCGAAGCGCTTGGTACGTATTCGCGGGATATCCACCATGTACCTATGGCGCTTGGGTCGCGTTTGTCTGGCTGTTCGATAGTAGACGGATTTAAATTGTACAATTCCTGGGCACACTCACCGAAATGCCAATAAGAAATTCAATATTCTTAATTAAGTCAGGAAAACCTCTGTCGGGTCAGCTAGTCGATAATAACTCCATGACTATCCCAAAAAACAGTCGCCATCACTTTCCCAGCCAAAAAAACAGTTTTTGCTTTTTTTGGAGCCGGTTCCCCCTTTGCAGACCACTGTTTGGACTGCATTTTTGTTTCGGGCGTATAATGGTGTATTCAAGTTTCATCTACAGTAATTAATCGGCGACTAAACTCGGCGGATTTATTGCACCGAAACTGCTCCAACAGAGCGTTAGAAATGTTCATTCGTACACGTCTTTGGTCTAACGTGAGCATACGCAGCACTCAAGGCGCGGACAGCTTTCTCATGGCTAAATGTAGACATGTTCATAACCTCTGCTATCTCTTTAGCTTTTCCAACTTTGACGATGTTTTCACGGTAGTTGCAGTGTTTGGACATCCCGAACGTTCATCGTCACCCAAGCTCTTACGGCCACGTTTAAATTCAGCTGCCCAAAATTTTAAATCTGGTAAATGATGGTGTAGAGTCCCCATACACAGAATCCAACTCATCTTTGATTTGCGTAGGGGTATTGCCTTTCAAAAACAAATATCTAATGACTGCTCGATACTCGATTCTCTCCATTTTCATAAAAACTGTTGCATCTACGCGTCCAAAATGGCTGAAACTTTGGTGAGTACCTGTCAACAGATGAACAGCGAAACTCACTAGCTCTTATTTACGAGTGTTGCTATCTTCATGTTGAGGTCGGAAACTTTTTAGACCACTCACGTACTTCTTTTTAGGGCTCCTTAACTAAAGTACGTAAAGGCTTATAAGTAATACGATTATTATTAAAAGATACGACGTTTCTGTCGATCCTTACAAAGGAATCAAAATGTAAAGTACCTATAGTCCTAGATGACCTATAGTCATAAAATGTGGTGTTGGTGCGGAACCCTCGCTTCGGTGCACGAGTCCTACTTGCAATTAACCGATCTTTATTAACCGCTTACCTCTTTTTTCGTATTTTCCGCTGATGCTGTTTTCTTGTCCGTAGGTGTGCGTGTATTATCGTTCATATAACACACATGGCAGCAGTGTTGTATGTAAGGCGTGTGTTCGCGCAACACACCGTAGCATACCGCATGTTGTTGCGTATTACAATACCTTAAATGTTAAGGGGTTAAATATTATAAAGTTTGATGATAGGGGATCTTCGCTACGATAGGCTCAACCAGTATCATACACAGTTTCACTGCAAATAGACCCTCCCACTCTCTATCTGAGTGCTGTAATTTAACTTTCCTTTGGATTATAGATATTTTGATTCCGCGGTTTATAGCAAGGTAACCTTTTGATTCCTTTTAAATCATGAATTTCCGCAAAGTAACGCCTGATTCAATTCAATATTTATATGTACACAAGTTTGAATTTGGATTCTATTTTCTATCTATATTCCAAATAAAAGCTAACACGGTAGGTTAATTGCACAATTACACTCAAAAAACTACAATAATACACAATCCAGACGGTAGCCGAGCGGTGCCTGGTACTTACGACTCAGGTGCAGGATTAAAAGGCACTTCTACTACCTATAAAAACTCAGCAGTGAAGGAGTCGATCTCCTGACTTTAATATTCAACTCGTTTCTAATTATATTTAATATCGATATTTTATAGTATTAATATTTTAATAAAACCTAACACAGAAATTTTGGATTGAGATGGGTTATTAATTTCGGCCATTACGGTTGAAGTCCATTGGCAATGGTGACCTCCTACCATCCGATCAACCGTCTACTTATTCGACCCCTAAACTAAAACTGACCACTCGACGGTTTTAGTACCACAATCTCATAAAGAGAAAGGTTTTTCATATTTATAGGTGGATGGTGTTGCCATAAAAATGAACTTACTGGCATGTGAGCAATTCATTTGCAGAGATCAAATCGTCGCCGTCGTATCTCTTACAGATGCAGCTTAACTGGATATCTATTTCAGAAACAGAACGAGCACCTGAAATTATAACCGAAGCTATTACCGCGCGACTTTGGACATGTGTAGCTCCGATCCTATGGGTCTTAGCGTGATGATAAATAGCGTATAGCCTTCCCCAATAAACGGCCTATATAACACTGAAAGAATTTTTCAAATTGGGCCAGTAGTTCCTGAGATTAACGCGTTCAAGCAAACACACTCTTACTCTAGGGGGACAGTTAGTGTTAACTTAACTCACTCTAGTGAGTTAAAAAAAAATTTGTACTTTTCTTAGACGTAAAATCTTTCTTAAATATTGACGTTTTTTTACAAAATTAGATGATAACAAAAATTTATGGTAATTAAATATAAGTATTTTATATGACTTACTCTCTTCGGTGCAATTAGTTTCGTTTGAAGATTGAAGCACGGGGACGCTCTGAGATGGCTGAAATAAATATATGTTGCAAACTTAAAAAGAAGGAATCTCAAAAGCTATATTGGCGCAATACAGTCAGGATATAATTAATCACTCGCCTCCACTGCCCAGGTTCTCTGCACCTAAGGCTAACCTAACCTATGGCTAACTTACACTTCTGACATATATGCTAAAGAAAAATTACATTTTTAAATTCCTAGTATTACTTTGATATCTATATGCATATGAGTCCCTAGGACTTGAGACCCAGGAGCAGACCCATACGGCAATTTTATACCAAAGACTATATTTTAGATACCAATTAAATCAACTTGAGAACAATGAAAGTATTGATAAATTTAAATAAATGGCAAATAATGTCGAGAAATCCAAATTGGTTAATTTATGAAGGAATATGTGACTTACTAAAGGTTCTCTACTGGTGCACCCTTGTTCTCTCTTGAATGCTTTAGTAACAATTTTATGAAACGGCGTTTCTACTGAGCCCAATGGTATAAGTTCTTGTGTTGTGGGGTCGATGTGATCCTCTGACTCCTTGCCGTCGACGAAGCCTGGTGCTTGATAGTCGGCTGGAGCATCTGGATACAAAAAATATACCCGTGAGGGGAGAGCATCGTAAGCGCCGAGTAACCCAGCACCCCCTTGGTGGGAGGGGATCTGTTCCCCGACTGGCTTGCGACCACCAGCATGCGAATCCGACCGCCAAGTGTCATAGACGCGTTCCGCTCGAGCCGCATGTGGGCCAGATCTATCCCTCCATCTCCCATCCCATTACTGCTGCGGTTCCAATGAACACATCCTCACTCTATCTTTGAGGCGGTGTCCATGAGCGACGGTGGCCACTTTCCATCAGATGGACCGTCTGTTAGTTTGTCCCTATCTATCATAAAAAAAATAGGTAAGTAAAGTATAGAAATACTGAAAATATAAAAAATTATAAATACCTTCATTGTAATAAAGTCGTAAACAAATTTCATATGACGACGGGTTGTAGTTATCATCAGAAAGTGCGACCATAATAGAGCGAATCATCTTTATAGTCCGATACCTCACGTTCTCAAACGTATATTTCGTAGTTTCCTTTGAACTCCCTTTATTCCTTGAGTGAACGTTCATGGTCACCGTATCATCGTTATAAGAATACTCAAAAATAAGGTAATCGATTAAATTTTCGGGTTTAAATTCGTCTTCATAAAAACAAAGGGCGAATTTGTGCAACTGAAACATGTTTTTTCAAAATTATTAAATATTGAGTAAACATTATTATTAAATATAATTTTTATTTGAAAAAAAAAACTCAATTAATTAATTAATTAACAGTTTATTAACGCTATATAATTATGTGAAAACATTTTTAATTATTATTATTTTTATATACTTACATATTTTTTATCAAACGCATCAAAGGCTTGGATCATAGCATTACTCAGGAACTGAGCTATTTCATCTTTGCATTTCTTTTTAAGAATGTGTAGATTCAAACCTCCGAAATTCTCCAAAATATAATCATCATTGGGAAATATATTCTTCACATAAGTTATTATACTCACGGCTACAACAGTCAACTGTTTCATAAAAGTTACAGAGCCAGTATAATTTTCAGCAGCTTGTCGAGGAAATACTTTCATCCATTCACTAACAGCCTGACAAAATAATTACGTAAAATGTAAAATAGATTTATAGATTTTTTTATAAATTACATAAAAGACTGCATTACCTGGTCCGTACGTGTAGTGGTAGCTGTCATTTTTGTATATTATTTTAACGCCAACAAAGTTATAAATTAATTTCTTCACTTCTTTCTTTCGAAAGTTTTAATGCTTGAGAATCAAAAAAAGAATTTCCCGCCACGACAATTCAAATTTTCAATCATTTCTGCCAAAATAACGAATGTAATGTTACCAACTCTCAAAAATATTTCTACCTAAATCTTAAATCAAAAACCTCTAAATTCACAATAATTACAGCTTGGCAAAAAAAGTGCGGAATTAATGAGGTCGCCTATATCTTATCATTGGCAACCCGAAATTGTTATTAGGATACTATAGGATACCCCATTATTAGGATATTCGGATATCGTATCTAATAGTTACTTGAGATTATTAATTTTTATTATTTATTGAAATCAGATATGGGGTATATTATTAACTATTATGGAAATCTGTTGTCTCTGCCTACCCCTATGCGAAACAGGTGTGAGCTATGTATGAATAATTAAACGGAAAATCCGACAACATCTTTTACACGCTGTCACCGCGTCATGCTATTTTTTGTACAACGGTATTTAAGTAATTATGTAATTTTCATGTATAATATCTTCAAGTATCAATCTTATTCATGTTGAAGTATATGCGATTTGACAAGTAACATTTGACAGAATTTAACAAGTATGTTAGTGTTGCTATATGTACAAATTTTTAGTTTACGCTGTAACCGCATCATACCCTTTTTTGCCAAGCTGTACCTGAAAACACCCTTAAAAAAATAAAACCCCCAAAAATTTACCCCTTAAAAATCCCCGTAAATAGATTTTTTCCCCAAAATTAGCATCAGTAAACGGATGTGATTATAGACAAATAAGTAAAGGTAGAAACACATCACTGAATGAGTGGATGAACTTTATTAGTAAAGCTATAATAATCGTACACTAATTCTGCCAACGTCGCATCATTTATATTTAAAAAAATATATAAAATATAAGAGACGTTGTTTGACATGACGAATAATGCTAGTCACATTAGCTGATTTTTTTAAAAATTAAAATATTATATTTCAGAAATAAATTAAATATATTATCAAGTTATAAACACAGATATAGTTTTTAAAGTATTATTAATTTACACAAATGATAAATATAAAACCTGCAACAACATTAAAGAAATCTGTTTCTTTTTTCAATTTCATGACATAACAAATGACATTTCAAAAACTGTTAAATAATCATTTTTAAACGTATATGTGAAAAAGTTTAGTATTGTTAATTAAAATGTTATGTCCCGAAGGAATTCATTTGCAATCTGAATCAGTGTTAAAAAATGAGGAGGATACCATTGGTAAAAAAAATCAAGTCCCAGTAGAAGGCTCTGGTAGCGTGGAACTAAATTCATACAAAAATCCTAAAAACTGGAAGAAATCTCTTACTAATTTTTTTCGTAATCAACTTCGTTCGACCAAATCGAATGATGTAAGAATATTACTTTATTTAATAATTGAGTAATTGTATAAAATTCTAAAGGCTTGCCATTGCACGGAAATAGGTATCTAAAATTTAAAAAAACAAACAATGAAACGATATTATTTTTCAGGGTGAACGACCGTCTGGTAGCAAAGACAATTTTAAAGAAAAAGACATAACTACTGATCAAAAATGGCAATCTTTAGGTAAAGTATTTAGACGTCAAAGTTTTGCCGAACATTGGCAGAAATCGCCAGCTCAGCAAGGGGAGAGTTCGTCTCAAAATAAGCGTCATGGAGTTCGAAAAGTTATTTCTAGTTATTTCGGGAAATCTCCCAAGAAATCGTTTGATAATGATAATCTTGAGAACTAGTTTAGATTGTTAATCTGGAATAATAAAGTTTTTAATGTACTTGTAGTATTTATACTCATTTAATAATGTATATTTGACTACTCCCAAAGTTCTTCCCAAGGTATTTTACCTTTGTAGGTTTTTAATTACAATTTCTATGACTATCTGATATACAGACTATATTTAATAGTAGCTTGAAATTAAAATAACAGCAACGATTGAGATGACAAAAATTAGGATAGATAGGTATTGTAGAAATTTGTTAAATTGATTCAATATCGGACTAAACATTAAAAATCAATCTTTATTTGAAGTGCGTGCTTTGGTACAACATGAAGGACTGTGGGTGCGTACTACTAAGTTTTCATGAATCATAAAATGTGCTTTAAGGTGAGACGGTTAGTCTTGACTTCTTCTTCTTCTTCCTCGTTCCCTCAATGCTGAGGATCGCGACCACGTATAAGCAGTTTCCATTGGGTGCGGTCATATGCGGAGTGAACCGCACGGTGCATGCTGCCGCCTACTGCCTTCTTAATTGCGTCAGACCATTTTGTAGGCGCCCTTCCCTGAGCGCGTCTGCCGTCCACCTTTCCTAAGATAATCTGCTTCTCCAGACAATGCTTTGATGATCGCATAATGTGTCCAAAGAAACTAAGGGCTCTTTGTCGGCAGATTTCGGAGAGCCGTGTGCTGATTTTAAGCTCCTTTAGTATGGACTCGTTAGTTCTTTTGGCAGTCCAAGGTATACGGAGCAGCCTACGCCAACACCACATCTCGAAAGCATCTATTTTACAGCTGTCACGACTTCTGACAGTCCAAGTTTCGGCACCATATAGAAATATAGAGAAGACCAGAGCTCGAACCAGGCGCACTTTAGTTATATGTCTAATACTTCTGTTCTTCCAGATTTTGTCAAGGTTAGCCATAGCACTTTTGGCCATACCGGCTCTACGGCGAATTTCATCAGTGCAACCACCATCACTGGTTATCAATGACCCAAGATACACAAATTCGCTAACTTTTTCATACCCGTAGAGTGCGTCGGTTACTGGAAGTACTTCTGCTCTGTCTACCACCATTATTTTTGTTTTAGAATGGTTGATCTTAAGACCGAGCGCGGTACTCTCTTCTTCAACTTTTTTCAGAAGAGTTGCCATCTCCACTTCACTCGACGCAACTATCGTCGTGTCGTCTGCATATCTGAGATTATTGATCCTGCGACCGCCAACTGCAACTCCGCCATTCCAGCCATCGAGGGCTTTCCTCATTATATGTTCCCCGTACAAATTGAACAACTTGGGAGACAGAATGCATCCCTGTCGTACGCCGCGTTCTGTGTGAAAAACTTTGGATTTCTGGTTTTCCAGTTTAACGAAGCTTGAGCCATCAAGATATAAATTCTGTATCAGGAAGACAAGATGTTTAGGCACGCCCATCTCTACAAGCACGTCGAACATCGTCCTCCACTGCACGCAATCGAACGCCTTGGTATAGTCTATGAAGCACAAGACTACGGGTTTGTTAAGCTCGCGGCATTTCTCAATGAGAACACGAACATTCAGAATCTGTTCACGAGTGCCCTTACCAACTACGAAGCCAGATTGTTCGCTCGGTATTTGGTGATCTACAAAAGCTGAAAGTCTCGTGTTTATAATGTGCAGAAGGATTTTACTGGCATGCGACATAAGTGACAGCGTTCGATAGTTTTCACATTTTCTTGTGGACCCTTTTTTATGTAATGGAATAACAGCGGATTGTGTCCAGTCACCTGGCCATTGGCCGGTTCTCCAGATCTTGTTACAGATCTGGTGGACGATCTTAATTCCTTCAAAATCCAGCTGTTGAAGCATTTCTGCTGATATACCATCAGGACCCACAGCTTTATGTTTCAGCCTTTGGATGGCATTCTGAACCTCAGAAAGCAATATATCTGGTTCTCTGTGATGGTCGTCCCATCTCCTTTCCTTGCTAGGTCCCTCTTCATCGCGATAGAGTTCATGACAATATTCTTTCCATCTATCCAGAACATCTTCCATCTCTGTTAGAGTTTTTCCCTTACTGTCATCAATTATCCAACTCTTCGTTTTGAAGGTACCAGTCAGTTGCTTTACTTTTAGAAACAGGTCTTGACTTATCGGTCGCCAAAAAGAGCGCTCTTTTTAGTTCTCAATCCAATGGCGAATTAGTACGCTCTTTTAGTTCTTTTTTAAATAATTTAGTACAAATAATATATAAAGGAAAAAACATCTATACTTTTAAAAATGAAACATTGATGTTAGAAATATCCCATTTAAATATATAAGTATATATCGTTTTTTTTTAGAAATGAACCACTATTTTTATTTATTACACATTATTTATACAGAAAACAAGTAGTCAAGTATGGATGAAACATAAGCATCCCTACATGTAAATAATTCGATATAAAAAATATAAGAACTAAGAGCGAGATCACTTTTGAACTAGGTCGTTCGCGAACTACCCAAGTCTAGTGCTTTTAGTGGAACGGCTACATGACGATCATGTTCGTTGCGGAATGTCACTAATGATGTGCTCACGCAATGTTCACGACAAATTTTCGTAACTTAAAGCCACAAAGATGGCGACCATGAAGTTTCATTATAATAACTATGTAAAATTGTATTCCAATGTAATTAAAAAATATAAAAACTATTATTAAGTTTCATCAATAATTATAAAGAAGCTTTCTTATTTTTTGTATTATTAACATATAAACATAAAACGCTGCATAATCCATTCCACTTCAGTAACGCTAGGAAATAAGTGGAATAGAACTGTACGATTCTTCATTTTGCCTTTTCCATTATGGAATAAAACAGAGGATTATAGGAGATAGGAGGAGGATAGGAGAGGAAAAATTGTCATTGTCATGTTGACAGTATGATATAATTGACATTAAGACAAAAGCGACAAAAGCTGGGGACTATGGTGACATTTCCGCAGCCGCAGACCATCAAGGAATAAAAAATAAATTTTTGGCTTTTTGTTTAAACAATATATGTTATATATACACCCATATTAGTAATATAAAATGATCAGTGCAAAAGACTCTGTGTAATGTTTAGTGTACTTATATTAGATATGTGTATTAGTTTAGTTGTGAATACGCCCTTGAAAACAGTGATACAAAAAGTCTAAAGTCAGCATAGCAACAGCACTTCACCAGGTTTCATTTCGATTACGAAGAAAATTTTGGACTGTACTTCGTAGTGGTGCCTTTTTGAGGTATGATACTAACTTAAAGATAAATAAGATGCTTAAAAAAATCACGCCACTAACATTATTTTCTTTTTAAACTAAACCTTTGTGTACACTGTTAAGCTCTTGTTGCGAATAGAGTAGTATGTACACTTTTGAGTTGTTTAAATAATTATTTTAGAATTTATTTGTAGAAATACATCTTTTATTTAATGTAAAGCTTTATCTTGTAAAATTAATTGCAGATTTCATTATTCTTTTTCTCTGATTTGATGTCTTGCAATTATTTTATTTAACTATAAGCAGATGTTTTGTGTGGATTGAGTTGTGGCTGAAAACCATTCCTCCAGCAAAGAACCTATAATTTGTGGTTATTGATTTGTTCAGGGCTGTTGCCCTGTTGCTGCTGCGAGCTGTTTGTGTGGGTTTTAATTTGATAGTATTGATCCTCAGAGGGTCACATATTTATGAGTTTCTGACAAATCTTTGTAGAATTTCCATATTTGAGTTTTTCACTGAGCCTACAGTTCAACACCGTATGCCTAGACAGCCCTTAATACTGCTTTGTATATGAGTATTTTGTTTTCCAGTGATAGCTTGGTTGAATAGTTTGGTGTGCATTTCCATGCCGCTGTTTGTATAAGGTTGGTTATTTCTATAGCAGCTTCCTCAATGTCCTCATTTGATTTTTGTCGAATTTGTATGTTAGTTCCTTTCAATATAGCGACTAAACATTTCCGAGTCACTATTGTTGTTGTATAGGGTTACTTTGGAGGATCATTCTACTACAGTAGTACGAATTGTAGCTATTAAATGTGTACGATTAGAGCTGCTGTCAAGACAACTTTCAGTTCCCAAGTATAGGTTGGAGAATGAAGTAAGTCAAGTAGTTTATTGGGATTGATTTGGGTAGTGCTCAAATTTCAAACTTAATTAAATTCTTTATTATTTTTCTTATTGATACAGTGGAAACGGTTTCTTGATTGTATTATATATTGATTGATTTACACTGGTGTCTTTAGTAGTGACATTCTTATTTCTTTGCTCATTGTATCAGAATAGTAAAAACTTTAGTTATATCAGTAATACATAAAATTCTGTCAAAATATAACGCATTAATTTTTTAGTACCACACTAACCATATTATATTTAAAATAATTATACTTTGCTTCTATTGATGGTAAATTATAAACAATGATATAAAAAACTAACTAAATTGTTAAGTTGTGCAAAACTTGTATCTAGTCCGGCTTATTCATTGACTTTACACTATTGATGGCTTCATGACTTTGTTTGGAGGTAGAATAACAAATGTTAATAGGTTACTGTTAAACCCGTGAGGGGACGAGTTAGAATACAATTCCCCTCTGCCGCTGGGAGAGCATCTCGAGAGGCAAGTAACCCAGCACTGCCAGCATGCAAATCCGACCACCAAGTGTCTTTGACGGGTTCTGGTTGATCTGCACATAGGCCAGATTTGCCCTTACCCCTCCCATCCCGTTAATGCTGCGTTTTTAATAAACTGTGGGTTCTTGTTCAGAGATATTCACTATCACTGTAGCATTCTTCTCTTCAATCCACTTTTCACTTCATCACATCTTTGAGGTGGCAACTCAGCGGCAAAACAAGAGTCACTTTCTTGAATTGCCGATGTCCATGGGCGACGGTGGCCACTTACTATCAGATGGATTGTCATTTGTCCCATGATTGCCATAAAAAAAAAACTACCAGTAGAACTAAAAATTGTCAGATCTTTTGACCTAATTATGGAATGATTCGTCCTTAATGTTAACTGTGATAAAAACAATAATATAGGAAATTTACGTCGTTGTTATACATATTATATAGTCTGTTTTTTAAAATACTAAAATAAATAAAAATTGAAGTGTACACTAAGGTAAATTAATTATATTATGAAACGAATGACCCAACCTTTACCTGGACATAATGTAAAGAAAAAATGTACAATCCATATAGCAGAACTTCAAATTCAACTAAACTTACTTTATTTTCTTATAATAATTATCATAAAAAGTTCCGAGTAGTTACTAAAATGACAATTACAGACACAAAAAAAATCTTTTTTCTGCTTAGGTACAGCTGTATTGCATGCAAAGTGATTTTTAATTTTTAGTGAAGGGTTTCAAAGGGAAATCTTGCTTTACAACTTTTTTGATTTGCACTGACGGGGTTCATTTGACTCCAAATAAAAAAAATTCACCTACATTTAGCTTTATCTTAAACGGTTTTCGAGATGTTAAAAAAAACACTTTTTTTCGTTTTTTTACATAAAATCATTTTTCCGACTGTTTTTAAAAAATGACACCAATTTTCAGAAAATGTCCTACACATTAAAGTGTATTAAAACTTTTTAGATCTGTGGACAAATAATTTAAAAAATTTATTAATTATGATTTTTTCTTTCCTTTCAGATGAGTACTGAGGATTTACGGACGCTTAAGGTAGAAGAAGAAAAAACTTTAATCTGTTAAGTAAATTTAAGTAGCAGAGTGGCACTTTTGTTACTAAGATGATAACTCGAAGGTGGTTCCATCCATTATTAAATGGAGTGGATGCAGAGAAATTGCTTTTAGAAAAAGGTCGAGATGGATATTTTCTTGCTCGACCAAGCATGAGTAATAAAGGTGACTTTACATTATCAGTTAGAAGGGGAACGGGTGTCACGCATATTAAGATTCAGAACAATGGCGAATTTCTAGACCTCTACGGCGGTGAAAAATTCGCCACTTTATCAGAGTTAGTACAGTTCTACATGGACAACCAGGGTCAACTCCGGGAGAAAAATGGGAACATCATTCGTTTAAAAACTCCGCTTAATTGCGCTGATCCCACAACTGAAAGATGGTATCACGGACAACTAACTTCAAGAGAGGCCGAAAGAATGATGTTGGAAAACGGTAAAAATGGTTCCTTTTTAGTCAGGGAATCACAAAGGCAACCAGGTGATTTCGTTTTATCGCTTCGAACTAGAGATAGAGTTACACATGTCATTATACGACGACAAGACAATAAATATGATGTAGGAGGTGGTCAGCAGTTCGACGACCTTGTCAGTTTAATTGAGCACTATCGAAGCTACCCCATGGTGGAAACGAATGGTGAAGTGCTAAGGCTGATTCAACCATTCAACGCAACGCGTATTCAAGTTCAACATTTTCACACGCGAGTGAAACAACTGCAAAAAGAAAACGAAGGTCCGATCGAAAGCATGGCGTACAAGCAGGGCTTCTGGGAAGAGTTTGAGACATTACAGATGATGGAGAATTTGCAGTTATTCGATAGGATGGAAGGTTCCAAGCCAGAGAATATAAGGAAGAACAGGTACAAAAACATTATCCCCTTTGATCACACTCGTGTCATTTTACATGACATTCCTTCAGACGCGCCACCCGGTGCTGATTATATTAACGCAAACTACATTCGGTGTGACTTTGTAGACATTAATGCCGAAGCCCTAGACGGTAGTAATGAAAACAATTCGCCGCATGCGAAAGAGAAATTGTCGCCGACTCACACAAGTGTTATAATTACAGCGGAAAAACCAAGGGAACTTATGAAAGGTTACGGCAATGGAACGCAAAAACCATCGTACGAGCTCAACGTGCTTCGGGCTAATCCAAATTACGTCAACACAACTATACCTAAATCAACTAAAACCAAAGAAATCGTAGAAAACGGTGACTCTGGCAAAGTATACGACAAAATTTACATTGCTACCCAGGGTTGCCTTTCAACTACAATTTACCAATTTTGGTCCATGATTTGGCAAGAAGATGTTCGAATAATTATAATGACGACGAAAGAAATTGAGCGAGGAAAAGTGAAGTGCGAACGTTACTGGCCTGAGCTGAACAAGACAGAAGTTATAAAGAAATATACTATTCACAATGAATCCGAATCCTCTACCCAGGATTACACATTGAGGCGATTCTCAGTAACAAAGAAAGATGAACCTAATATTAAAAGAACCATATATCATTTCCATTTTACTGCGTGGCCCGATCACGGCGTGCCCTCCGAGCCTGGACGAGTGCTGAATATCTTGCTGGATGTCAATCACAGGCTCCAACAGATTATGACCGGGGCGCAACCACCAAGCCAAGCGGTCGTCTGCGTCCACTGCTCGGCAGGTATTGGCAGAACTGGCACCTTCATAGTCATCGATATGATTCTGGATCAAATTAGGAAGGAAGGTTTCGATTGCGAAATAGATATTCATCGTACGGTGCAAATGGTCCGAGATCAAAGATCCGGAATGGTACAAAACGAAGCTCAGTACAAGTTTATTTACATGGCCTTGCTAGAATATATCGAAACCGAAAAGCAGAGGGAAGGCCTGGGCCCTACGATCTCGCCTGACTCTCCGCGCATATGATCCGAACCGAACAAGTCCAAATTTCGGGACAAAAAGAAAAGTCTTTTAAAAAGTTTTATGAATCGAAAACAAAAAGGACGATCAGATTTTCAATATCTCCCGAAACGATAGTGACTTAGATGTAACTTTCGAATCTATATGGTTTAATTGAACGTAGGTTAATCGTAATGCATTATTTTATGAAGAAAAAATATTTTTCACTAAATGTTATAAACTAAGTAAATTTTAAAGATAAGTTACAATTTAAAAAGACGCAATTTAAAACTCGTGTATAGATACTATTAACTTGTATATCTGCTGTAGCGACAACCGTTGAGTTGGAACATCCACGCTCCCTGCACCTGCAACCTGCAGAAATATGTTACACACAGCCTGCTTTGTAATAACAATCAATAATAATTAATTTATAGTGCTATACAATGGAGGATTATTATGGGTGTTATTTTAGGTGGATATTTTATTATAATTAAGTCACGTTATATTCGATGAAGCAAATTCGAATACGCGTCCCTAATCTTAACAGTAATTTGTAAAGATCAACTGTAGTACCTAATGTTTGGTGATAAAAAAATAATATCTTTAAAACCGAGACCTGATAGTGTTTCAAACAATTGCTTTAAAATTGTACTATACAAAGTCAGGAGATTGACTTGAAAGTGATCTCGAATTGATTTTGAATTAGACAGAGTATATTTTTATTTCGCTTTGCAATAACACTAACATCGATGTATCAGCCTCATATCGGGATACAAGTTAGATGTAAAATATTTTTGTATTAAACAATAATAGTTTTATTACTATTTAGTTGAGTAGTTACGGATTGGGCAATAATTTTCAGCTTTTTCAGTAATAGTAATCAAATACCCGCAGATGACTTAAAGCCTGTCGCATACGCGTCTGTCGTGAGCGAAGGGATTAAACACTTAAAAATAATATAAATAAAATAGGTATTGGATTTTTTTTGTCTACATTTTCGATAGTAATTTATACTGTTTGTTCCAATCGCGTTTTTTATTTGAAGTCTGTAGATATAAGATCGAGGTGCTTTACGTGAGTCCCATAGTTCGCCTTAGGCGATGGTGCGATTATTTTTTAAGAAATTATTTTCTATTTGAATATATATGGTGTTGAATCAATTGAGCGACAGAAACAGATCGAAATTATATTATTTATTGTAGGTTGTAAAGGAGGAAGGATGGACTAAATCAGTATCATTAGCAATAATCGCTCCAATGATTCAAAACTATTTAACGTTGTTGGCATTTTATTTATAATATATTCCAATTTGTAAAGCTGAGCTTAAGTATTGCATGAAGATAAATAGAGTGAAACAAAAACTTTATCTGCAGAAGATATATGTTGTGTTATATGATATAATAATAAATAAATTGTGATATTGTACTATTTCGACTTTTATTTATACATAACACAAAATCACAATAAGACAGTAATATAAAAATATTTTTAGTTTACTAAGTCAGAAGTACTCAATGATGTCTTCCTCATGGTCTCATGGCCTGTATTTTTTAAAAAAAAATTTAACTTGTATAGAAAATTTCAGCTCAATTGGTTAAAAATATCTGCTTCAAACTTGAGTTGCAAAATTTCATCCGAACATACAGTCCGCCATATTGGATTTAGACTGACGTCACTTTATTTTTTGAATTATTCTTAGCAAGCCCTTTCATTTGATACCCATATTGTAGATGTGCATTAAATATAACTAGTCCGGCATCTTGGATATGCCACCATATTGGATTTAAAATTGCAAAATTTGTTATATACATTACAAGTTAAATAAAAGCTTGTAAAAAACACTTGAGCACTGCTGCTTTGAGTGAATGAAATTATTAAATTAAAATTTTCAACCCCTCACAACTGCTATGGATCACAGATGTACTTGTAATGAATAAATATCAAAACATTCAACTAATATGGAAAATTAATTGTTAAATTTTCTAGAATCCTGCTATTCTATGAATTTGTGATTTATTGTAATTTAATGTTCTTACTTATAAACAGTAGTTAATGTTTTTTCCTTTCCATGACAAACTATTTTAAATTTGCAAGAGAAGAACACTGTTTACTAATTATTTGGATGGTCATAAGTAAGACCATAAAGATACAGTATTAAAATTAATCATCATTGTTAACAGGGATTTCTTCAATGCCTTCAGTTTCGTTCACTAATGCTCTCTCCAAAATTACTCTTCCTTCTTTGTATCTGAAATTAAATAAAAAATATTTATAGAACTAGAATACCTGCCCTCTCTTCAGATTGCTCTGTTTTCATGAGTATAATGTAAATTTTGGTAATTTCTAAAGTAATCAAAATTAGGCTGCATTTCCTCCAGCATAATAAAAAAAAATATTTTGTTTTTTTTTAAAGAGAGGTAAGCCTTTTTGAAGAATTTGAATTGAGTTTTTGGTAAAACATATTAAAAAAGGGTAATTGTTAGTAAAAAAAAACAATCTATTGATTAACAAACATTGTTTTTTTTTAATTTATATTATTAAATTTACTAAACTTAAACTATTATTAAATTTACTAAATTTAATTTATGATTGACAGTTGACATGTTTAAAATGTTAAAATTGAAATTTTTCTACATTCGGAACGGACACAAATACAACTGAACAAAAACCATAAATATCGGTCCAGAGGTATTTTCGAACAAACCCGACTTCGTTTTATATATTAGAGAAGATAGATTTATGTAACATTAATTTCAGTCTTTTCACAGCACTGTTAATTCTCATAATCATAGATTTGTTTAATAATTAAATAATCTAAATATAAATAATAAAACACACTTATAAATCAGTCTTTTAAAGAATCAACTGGCACATTAATTAGACTTCTTTGCTGATTTAATAAAATGGGAAATTAAAGAAATCGAGCGTCAACAGCTTTTTCAGAGAAACCATTTCTGATTTTTGTAATTATGCCACTAGACAAGAAGAACACTCTTGTTATCTTTCCATTATTAATGTTGTTCTTGTTTTTTTCCCAGAATCTCGGGTACATTTTCTTGGATATTTTTTATTTTTTGTTGTAAAATATAAAAATGTGTAAAAAAATCTGACTGACTCAACTAAACAGACACAATCATAGTCCAAACATCACATAACACCCAATATGGCGGAATGATGATGGTGTGCCAAACATATTGTGTTGCATACTCAGTAGTTAGCCCCACTCGGAGTGTGTCAAATGAAGTGAGTTTATTGGTTCTGAACAAACACATTCCTCACTCATCATTGGAGGAAATGCAAGCCTTACCAAATAAAAACGAGCATACGGCCCACCTGATGGTAAGTGGCCACTGTTGCCCATGGACATAGGCAATACAAGAGATATCCTCTTGTTTAGCCGTTGCCACCTCGAAGATAGTGTGAGAAAGGGGAATGAAGAGAAGTGTACTACGGTTTCAGTGGACCCTGAATAAGAACCCAGAGTTCACTAGAACTGCAGCATTATTTTTAACGCAAAGAGCGGGTATGAGGCTGGAATATACCTTTGATTTTCTTCAGTAGCAAACTCATAAACCCATCCAAGCTTAGTAGCACAGTTCTTGCAAGAAACATCACGGACCATATGCCTCCCTGTTAGCATTACTCTATCTTGGACATCTGAGTACACTAGGTTTACCACTTTGTGAAACAGAAATGCACGACCTAAAACATAAAAGGTGCCTAGTTAAAGATTGAACACAAATATATATGTGCTTAATGATTGCAATAACTTAATAGTAAATTATTTAATGACTTGATTATGCAGTTGTAGGTACAGTTTCTCATGAGTATAGATTGTTGGAGTTTTACAAGAGCATTAATATAATACTTAATGTCATTAGTTTTACATTTTGTATACATCACATTTTCAATAGAAATAATTGTATATTATTACAATATAGGCATTGTCAAAATTAGCAGTCATTATAGATTGACAAAAACCTGTGTTAATAATTGAATACTGAATCCTACGACGTGATTCTAATTGAGAAATGATCAGCTCACAGCTGTTCCAACTGACCTGTCGCTCCAGTAAATCGTGTGCTAATCAACTCGGAGCGGTTGGTCAACACGACGTCACAAGCTGCACAAGCGAACAAACGAGTCCCTCCAATATGATCTAAGAAAATCTTTCCCATTTTTGTTTTCTTTGTTTTTATACAAATAATCAGAAATTCAATTTGACGTAACCAAAATAAATTTTGACAACAAAAACGTTTATTGTTTTTCTATCTCGCTCATATGTTAGATGTGAAAGAGAAATAGAGTAATAAAGTTCGGAAACACGTACAAGAATATATTTCAAATAACTTGTCAACAAAGACGAGAGTTTATTGTTTTTGTATCTCGCTCATATTTTGGATGTGAAAGAGAAACAGTGTAATAAAATTCGGAAGCACGTAGAAGAATATATTTCTAATAACCATAGCTTTTAAATAAATGATAATCTCAATAATTATTTATTATATAATAGTAAAACGTGTAATTAATAACGTAAAGTATCTTTTCATTAAATAAAGAAATTTCATACACATATTACAAAAGCTTAAACATTTTTAGTAATGGCGCGAGATTTGAAACAAGAACAACAAATTCAATGGAATTATTAATTTAAAAAGAATTACGGAAGTATTCATTTTTATTTTCATCTGTATATAATCTTAAATCTTTGACTTTCATACATAGATCGTTACAACTAAAGACGACGAGTCATCTTTGTTCATGTAGAAACTTAATCGATGCTTAGACGACGAGACTTCTTTGTTGACTCGTCGTCTAAGCAACGAATAAGTTATTACATAAAGTATGATTATTCAACAAAAATAAACAGTTTTGTCATATTATACAATATTTAAATAAAACAATACTTTTATAATGGAGAACTTAAAAGAAGATACAATACATCACACAGCCATGAAATTAGCAGAAGAAATTAAAAATCTTTCAATATACAAGTCGTTTTATAGTGATGTGCAAGTGAGTATATTTATTACATATTACAATTTGTTACATAACTACAGTATTGTGTAATTTACAGAAGCTCGTATCTTCACCAAATGTTAAAAAAGAGGACTTTAAGCAAACCCTACAACAGGCTATGAAAGAAAAAGGTTTAGATACAAAACTTAGAAATACGGTTTTTCATTGGGTTAGAACACAAGGTAAACACAATGTAAGTGTAAAAAAAATTATATTACTTTTTTTAGATTGGTTATAAAGAATATTTAGGTATATAGCCTAAGAAAAGTTTGGAGAATTCAGGAGAGAAAAAAATGGTAAGGAAGGACGTTTTTTTCGTTCTTTTTATTCATATATTTTTAAATATATGCTTAGTGTTTAAACCAATTGGTTCGTAACAAAGCTAGCGTGTTCATTAAACAACGCCAATTATTCTTACATTAAAATATTTTAGAAACTAGATCCATTGACGTCATTATCAAAAGCAAGCGCGCAATGGGAGAAAAGAATTCATAAATCGCTCAATTCAATGTGTTCAGATTTAGAGACTTCTTTAGCTAAAATAAGACCTCAAAGCGAACAGGAGGAGCTTGCAGATAAATGGAATGAACTTAGCACATATGGCTTAGGTGAGTAATAACCGTTAAATTGATAAAATTTACAATAGCCTTATACTTAATTTCCTGTAGTATTATACTGACTTTAATTTATTTATATTATTTCATAGATTTATCAAAATACCGGCCAGTTTATGCACCAAAAGATTTTCTAGATGTTCTACTGACACTATCTGGATATGTGCCCTTTACTCGAGAGTGAGTAATTATTATTGTAATAATTATACGTTTTATTAAAATCTAATCATAAATACGATATATTTTATTACAGAGACGAGCCTAGATGGGAATTCGCACATCTACCGCTACAAGTTAAGACCTTGGATCAGTTGGTATATATCCTACTTGAAGGACTAAAATTACAAAATTGCTTATTAAATACTTATTGTATTCAAAAAAGATATTGTCATTTATGTACAACTAAAAATTCCAGCGTAAAATTTATATAGAATGGTCTAATGGAGAACCATTACTCGGTGTTAACCCCAACATGCCCAGCACTGTTCCTGGGTTCTCTACCCTAGAGGCAGAACGTATAGCCCTGGGGGAGAGGGTGGCTGCGTTGGGCTATGCACCTGTCATACAAGAGTACTTGAAGAAGGGTAGCCCACAGTGTTTGAGGGCAAGGCTTTGGACGCAGGTTTTAGGTGCAGAAGTAAAACAACAGGTAGTGCTGTAATAACTTAGTAGTAAGAAATATATGTTGTTTATTTAGTATTAAGCTTAGCTACTAATTACTTTTCAGCAAAAATTATACTTTAGTCAATTAAAAAAGAGCGTGCTGGAAGTGGATTTAATGATTGACAAGTTAATTTTCAAGGACGTCCAACTTACGGCCTCTAATGATGACCAATATTTTGTATTTGAAGATTTATTGTATCAGGTGAAACATTGATAAATAATTGATATTATATAAATAAATAATTACATAAAGAAATAGAATATATTACATGTTTAAGGAACGTCACTATTGTGCTAATGTCGAAAACATAAAGCGGTGTACACACAGTTTAATTTTTTTTTTTTTTTTAAAAGATTACTAGCAGTATGGATCACATACTACTAGTATTCCCTTTACCCCTCCTAGTAAGCTAAGAAATAGCTTGTGTCAGGAGTGGGCCACGCCAGTAGTCCAATGTCCGGGATTTGAACCCACGACTTATCGATCGTGAATCCAATGCCCGAGCCACTGAGCTACTGACGCTTAGTTTAATATGAACATTGATTAATTTTAATTGAATATATCATGGAATAAATTTCGATTTCTATAAAAAAAATTACAAATAATCGTTGCACTAATTTTTGTTGGTAATGGTTTCGGTTTTAGGTGATGCTTTGCTTTTCTCGCGATAGTGAGGTGTTAGCCGCAATACGATCACTGGCTGGTGCTGCTCTCACTGTCGCTGTGAAGGGACGACATGGACCAGACTGCTTCACTTCCTTCCCACCGAGTGGCGTTATTCCTTTCCATGGATTCACTATGTATGGTAGGAAGAAAAAAATACCTATATAGAGGTCCAATTTATTCGTCACCCCGTTGCAGAGTCAAATAACAATAAATAAACTTGCTCGTTTAGAATATTATTATGAAAAACGATATAATTTTTTTAACAAAAGCCACGTTAAAATATATGTCGGAGAATTAGGAAAGAGATGGGGGAGAGATGAAAAAAACTACAAGGAATAGATACTACTACTGAACCGATAAATAATCAAATATGATCTCTAACAATTACGAGAGAAACCTAAGCAGTGCCTTGGACTTGTGACCAAGGTATAGACTTAAAGACGTCTTTTATTCAAATGAAACACTCGCCTCTACTGCCCAGGTTCTCTGTTTAAACCTAAGGTTACGCTAACCTAATCCCAACCTATGCGCCGACATATATGTCATATCTGGGTTCTGCTTAGGATCCACTAAATCTGCAGCATTCTTCTCTTCGCTTCCCCTCCTAACTAAATGGCAACACATCGGCAAAACAAGAGTTGTTCTGTCGATGTCCATGGACGATGGTGGTCACTTTCCATCATCCATTCATCACCAAATAAACTCTTAAGTAATCACACAAATGTAAACTCACCTAACCATTGCAGTGTAGGTCCTGTCCGTGGGGAATGGTGGCTGATGCACCCCCTAGAATCGCAGTCCCGATTCTGTATAAATATATCTAATTTAAGACACTTATTGATAATTATTTTTTCAGCCACGCCATTTTGTTACTTATACGACGAGCCTGTTCAACTATACTATATATTTCGCGCCTTTTACATGAGATACTGGCATCGGTTACATTACATCTCTACACATCCCCAGGTCAGTAACCAACTTAAATTCTTTGAACATTACCAAGTTTTCCATATTTTTGGCCAGGAGGGGACGGTTTAGAATAAAATTCCTCTCTGCCGCTGGGAGAGTATCTCGTAAGAAGCGAGTAACCCAGTACCCCCTTGGTGGTAGAGAATTTATTCTCCGACTGGCTTGCGACCATCAGCATGCGAATCCAACCGCCAAGTGTCGTTGATGCGTTCTGGTCGAGCCGCATGAAGAGAAGAATGCTACGGTTTCAGTGGATTTACCCCTCTCTCTACCATCCCGTTAATGCTGCGGTTGTAGTAAACTTTCGGTTCTAGTCCACTGAAACCGTAGCATTCTTCTCTTCATTCCCGTTTCTCACTTTATCTTCGAAGTGTTAACGCATCTAGTTTAGCCGATGTCCACGGACGACGGTGGTCACTTACCATCAGGTGGACTGTCTGCTCGTTTGCCCCTAAACTGTCACAAAAATAAATTGTGCACTAGACCTTAATGTTATTGCGAATATTCTCGAATGTTCAAAAAATTTAATTTATAGCTTTTTGTATAATTACGAATCAAACAGCAATGAGTAATTATTTAAAACTGAATTCCAGGGTATTGTGTCGCTCTGTCTCCTTTATGAGAGACTCTTAGAAGCGAATGAGCCACTCTTATGGATACACTTCAGGAATATTAATATCAACCCGTAAGTAACTCTATTAATTTTACATTTGAAGCCTCAGCGAAGCGAAGGTGGATCAGCTAGTTTTTAGTATATTTTATAAATTCACTTCCAATTATTTAGCGGTAGCAGATGGTGTTAAAAATGGCCGCATCAAATAATTTTTTTGTATTTACTAGTCGACCCTTGCGACTTCGTCCGGGTGTAGCTCCGCTCCTATTGGTATTAGCGTGATGATATATAGCCTACAGCCGTCCTCGATAAATGGGCTATCTAACACTGAAAGAATTTTTCAAATCAAACCAGTAGCTCCTGAGATTAGCTTTATATATTAAGTATAGATTTAACATTGTACTTATTTTGGTAATTTGCAGCATTCGCGTCGTATTTAAATGGTTGATGCGAGCGTTCAGTGGACATCTCCCCCCCGACCAGCTGCTGCTCCTCTGGGACGCAATACTTGGATACGATTGCTTAGAAATTCTTCCCTTATTAGCATTAGCCATCTTGAGTTTCAGAAAGGAAAACATATTCCAAGTGAACACATTGCAAAATGTCGACGCAGTTCTGGCGGATCTTTCGACAGTATCCGTTATTCCGTTATTGCAGCTAGCGTTGATGAAGGCTTAATATTTAAAAAAAAAACATTGGTCACCACCAGCATGCGAATCTGACCGCCAAGTGTCAAAGCGTTTCGGTCGAGCCACATGTGGGCCAGACTTAATCCCTCCATCTCCCATCCCATTAATGCTGTGGATCTAGACTCTTGCTCAGGGTCCACTGAAACCGCAGCACGTTTTTCTTTACTCCCCCTCCCCACTCTATCTTCGAGGACGCAAAGCATAGACAAAACAAGAGGGTATCTCTTGTTTTGCCGATGTCCATGGGCGATGGTGGCCACTTACCATCAGGTGGACCATCTGCTCGTTTGCACCTTATGTACCATAAAAAGAAACGATGTAAGTGGAAGTCATTGAATATTTCAATTGTTAGACAACTACTACAATGGTGGGGCACACACGAAAACTATTATTTTTTTATTTGTAAAATATTTCGTTCGTTTTTGTAACTATTTAATTCCCATGTCCAAGTTTCTAAAGATAAATCAAATTTAGATTCATTAAGATAAGAAAAAAAAAGTAAAAATTATATTAATTACCCCCATTTTATGAGGTAGTCTTCCAAAGGTAACAGTGGGCATTGTGCAGTTAAGATTCTAAAAGACATGCGGTTATATTTTTAAATTTAATGAATTTGAGAAATAAAGTTTGGTTAGTGTTGCCAGAAAAAATAAATAAATAGTGTTACTATTTAGCTTTGCTACAGTAATAGTAGAGTGAAACAATAATGTTTCCGTGTGGTAGAAAAAAAATATTAAATTTCTGTCACCTATGGTTGACAAAGGAATTTACATAAAAATTACAGCCACTAAAGGGGATTGCATCTCTTTCTTCATGTTGGAAACAAATGTCAACCTCATGCTAGTAAGGTTCATATTTTTCAAGGTAAGGGTCTTTCAAGGTGCATATTTGAATAATTATGATATAAATTCCTTGGGTGACACTGGGAATTTATGAGTTAAAAAACTTCCGAAAACTCCGAACTGTTTCTCTGTTATACAAGTTTCGGAATCAAAAATTATAGCTTATCAATTCTATAAATTAGCGCGAAAATATTCGAAGACTGTATCTAATCAGGCAATCTGAACTAATTTCTGATATAACTTTTTTTTTTATTTTTGTTCATATATCGATTGTTTATCGGTTCTGGATTTTTAATTCCATATGTAGCTGAGCAATACCGCTGGTAGGTGTTAAAAAAACTAATATAGCTCTAATCATCCTGAATAGCTCCGGATAAATATCCGTAAGCGCGCAAAATAAAATAGTGCCTTTCACAATTACTTATATATTTTTTAAGCTGTATAAAAATGTTAAAGTTGCATCTTATTGTTTGTATTAATGTTTTATAGGATTTTTTGTTTTGTAGACGAATTTATTGTAATAAAGTGCAATATTTTAAAGGTATTTTTACTATAATTATAATTTATTTACCGCTTCCTATTTACATATTATTCCATTTCTAGTTTACTCCCTTAAAATTTATAATAATTATATTTGAATTATCTATAAGGTCATTTGACGAGGTACTTACTGTCGAAAAAGTAGACGTCATGAGGCGCTGTGATTGAACAATCTATACTGTATTTTAGAAGATTGGCAACTTACTTGGACACCTGTCTTTTCTGAATATAAAAATTCAATTGTCCATATTGTATATTTAAAGTAAACAATAGAAAATTCTGTACCGAAAATACCCCCAAATATAATTAAAAAATAAAAATGTATTTTTATAGTAAATATCAAACTTCAGATATATATATTAGGTTCAATAAAATTTATTAAAAATCAAACCTTTCTACAAATAACACACCAATTCCCCTCTTCATAAAAGCTGTTTTCCAAGCTCAACTCTGGCAAGTCACACAACTTGTCCAACTCTCCCTCCTCGAACACGTGGTAATACCGCAACAGAGTCGTATTAGACTCATTCTCCAACTTCTTCTCCTTCACTTTCCGTAACTTCCACGGAACTAATAGATCGTTATGTTTGAACTGTGTCCTGTTTTCGTGTATAGGAAGATTTACGCCATCAACAGAGTATACGCTTGTGTCGTGGTTTTCCTTGTTTTGGGAGAGGTAGTTCGATTTACTTTGGTCCTTCGCCCATACTGTTATTAGGGCTCTGCCTCCAGGACGGAGAAGGCGGGCTATTGCGGTTACTGCTTGTAATCTTCTAGCCTGGAAACGATAATTCATAAAGACTTTATATGAGTTTAATAGATGAATTTACTTCTATCTTGTGTAAATTCCTTAATTCCTCACCTGACTACTAAAGTGATGTATAACAGCAATACAGATAATAATATCAGCACACTGTTCCTTCAGACACGGGTTCAACAAGTCCAAACGAACGCAATCCGCAGTTGGTACATCACTAGTGTACGCTTTGCATTCGTTCAGCAACCCCATACTCCTTTCCCCTGCTACCTAAAACAAACATATTTGTAGTTTGTATCTATGGAAGCACCTATTAAGCAATTTCGAGATATATCTTTAACTAGCCGATCTTTGCGACTTCGTACCCAAGGAGATTCCTTAGCAGTTAACAATTTAAGAACTTGCTAGACATAGAATGTACTACTGATCACCAAAAAATCAGGCTTCTAGTTTAATCCACAACAAAGTTTCTAGAGATCAAAAACGCTTTAAGTTGCATCGAGAGAGAGATGTTACGGTCTATGCTTTGATCATTTGCTTTGCTCGACTTGGTGGGAGCACCGCTGTGCCTCCATATTTAATAGTGTTATTAGGTATAGTGAGATTCTAATCTCCTAAGTGAGATTCTAATTTTAATACCGCGAACTCACCAAGATAGTGAATCAATTTTGTAAAATGGTTTTAGCAAAATTAAGAAGATGTAATTCCAATTTTTTTTTACTTCAAAACATAAACCTTACCTGAAAAATATCATTTCGTTTTAAGACATTTTTGCCATTTCCCGCTCCTAAATCTAATACCACAGAGCCTGGTGGAGTATTTTGAAGGAATTCTACTACTTTTGGCCATGGCTTATGTCGTGTTGAGCTAAAGTGACCTGCTATCTGCTCGTAAACCTGAAACAAACAATCAAAAACTTTTTAATGTTTCATATTTATTGATAGTTTAAATATTTTTTTTTATTTGTGGATACAAACCTGATGCACATGCAATTCTTCCAACTTAGATGCAACATCATCAATTATTTTAGAATTTCCACTATCACACAGTACTTTA
Source organism: Limenitis camilla (assembly GCA_905147385.1). Lineage (NCBI taxonomy): Eukaryota > Metazoa > Arthropoda > Insecta > Lepidoptera > Nymphalidae > Limenitis > Limenitis camilla. Next base: position 15,183,661 of record LR990225.1, on the reverse strand, counting down.
TAACCACAATCACACGGACCTTGTCTCGTTTTTCTAAAAGTAAGAGATATACGCATTTGCCTTTGCACTGTATCATTTGTTATAACTTGGATTTCTGAATTTTGGGTTTGACGGACTTCAATGATGGGATCCCATAGTCTTGGTTGTATACCATGTTGCCAATCATACCTAAAATAATAATTATATTATACAGCATTATAAACATGGACTTATTACATGAAAATAGAACTACATACCTTGCTTCACCCTGCATAACAAGTAAACTTCTAGCAGGTACTAGAAGAGGATAGTATTCTCCGCTATGATGCTTCCAATCCATTACAACAGCAGATCCTAATGATAGAGACAGAATGGTCTCATCAAAAGGACTGTGTCGATCAACATGGGATGGTATACCTAAAATTGGAATAATATTTTTTTAATAATAATAACAATTTGGGTATTATTTGCTTCTCAAGCTTCTCAAAAGTATACCTTGCCCGGGACTATACTTATTGACTGTCAATTGATCAGGTATCCTAAAGTCAATGCCAAGACTCTTAAGCCTCGACCACAAATGATTACATTCACTTGGTATCTTCTCTTTTAAAGGAGAATTTAGGTCAACATCATTACTTCCATATCTAAACTCATAGCCGTAATGCTTTACTTGTCTATTCTTTAAATTAGATTCATCTATCCAGTCAAAAAGCTTCAAATATTCCTTTTCTTCTAATTCTGTTATAAAATCTTTTATTATGGTTAATCCATTAGGAATTTTAGAGGTACAAGTAATTTCTGTGCTCGGTACTGTAAAATAAATAAAATTATTAAGTAGTTATCATTTGTAATATATTTTCGAGACACTGTCGTCTTTACTCACCATTTTCAACATAATTCATATAAATCGGAGTACCATCTGCTTTTTCTTTACCATTCCAAGTATCAAAAAACAATTTTGCACTGTATAAGCAATTAAATACCACATAACAATGGGACTCTCCTTTCTCAGCAATAAACTTAGATAATTTTACATCAGAAGGCAGAATTTTTAATAATTCTAATACATCTGCTTTTTCAAAGCCAGTAGCTTGCCCAACATTGCAGAGTACTATCTTCTACAAAAAAATTCTAAAATGTACATAAAGCATTTTACTCTGGTACTAGCTTACCCAGCAAACGTTGTTTTGCTATATAAATGGATGGGCCACCCTTATCACTTAGGGAGATGAAAAATGGATAGTAGCCGATTCTCATACCTACAGAATATGCATATAAAATTTCATAAAAATCGGTTGAGCCGTTTCGGAGGAGTATGGTAACTAACATTGTGACACGAGAATTTTATATATAAGATAATAAAAAAGCACAATAATGATTTGATTTGATGTTGTTTTCCTTTCGATTTGTTATCACCATTAGAAATAATGAGCTCTAAAAGCATTTTTTTGGATTGTTAAAAATCACATTACTATGTACCAATGAATTTTCTGTAGAAACTGATATCTAACTATGCTTAGAATAGTAACTTTTTAAAAAGTATATTTTATCAATTTAATCATAATATTTATCTAAATAATACATATATAATCAATCTGATGTGCCTTTCTGACAGATTCTAACTTAAAAAAGAAATAGTTTCCATTCTAAAAATAGTTTTTTTAGAACACCTTGAAAAATATAGATGTATAAATAAATTGTTCATCCGCTAAGTGCGAAGTGGATGAATGATATATATTATTTGTCCATTAAATGGATGAATAAAGTAACTAAACACATTTTTTAAGTTTTTAAGGTAAAATTTTGCTCATTAGTAATGGTCAGATATTCATTTTTTTTAGCGCTTTCCGTATTTCCAAAAAAATAATGTTGAAAGCTATGAATGTACTTCAAAAATTTTAGGATGGTAGATGGTCCACTATTTTAAAGAAGTACCAGATGATTAACTTATTTGTTCCTCCGCTTAGCGGACGACTAACAACAGCCGAGAAATATACCTCCATACTAACATTATCTTAGATTTAGATTATATAAATTTAACGAGAAATCTGTAAGCAACATACTGGTCCAGGTTGATCATTGAATATGATTCCTTTCGAGCTCAAACGCGCAACAAAGCGTCTTATTTTTTTGTCAATTTTTTTCCTCTCATCCATGGCGCGATATACTAAATTATAACTCTTATTTACAATTTACATAAATATTATTTCATTTTGTAAACATAACCTAAAACTTAAATACATTTGACAATAATTTTCTTTTTCTTTGTTTTTATTCCATAATGAAAAAGACAAAGGCATTACACCGTACAGCCTTGTACATCCTTGTCCTTATAGTACCTATGACATCATTTTTGCCTATGACAACCCAAAATCAGCCATAAAATGTTCATATTTTAAAACATATATCAATAATCAGCATAAATTAAAATTCTGACAAATAAATTACCTTTTTCTACATATGGACATTTTTGTTTTTTTTTTCATTTTAATTGAACTCCTTAATAATAATTCTGCAATGTGTTAAAAATTGGTTGAGAAGAGTTAATTAATCGATAAGACAGAAACGGCTAGCCTTCTCTCAAATTTTGAATAATTTATTCTAAGAATTATTCCTCATGCTATTTTATCATTTTAATTATAATCGTTAGTCGCTTTTTCTAATCAAAATAATGTAGATTTTCAAGGTTGCAAGATCAATTCGCCGATTAATCGATATCAGAACCATATCATCTTTGATCAGATCATCCCTATGACACTCGCTTAAAATCTCAAGTGCAATTAAAATTCTATTTACGTTTTACAATACAAATCTGTAGTATTTATCGATATTTTAATTTATCTGCGCATTGAAAATAAATCATGACTTGAATTAGTGAATACAGTTAAGGTTTAATATATAATGGTTATCAACATATACGCTGATGGTAAGTTTTGAATAAACGATTGATGGTAAACATAATATATGAATAATTTTAATACTTTTTGTAGGAAGCTCCAAAGACCAAGAAGCGGCATGTGATATGTATGGCTTCAGATTTTTTCTATCCCAACACGGGCGGCGTAGAAGAACACATTTACAATCTATCGCAATGCTTGATCAAGCGAGGCCACAAAGTTATTGTTATAACTCACTGTTACGGTGACCGGGTCGGTGTGCGCTATCTCACGGGTGGTCTTAAGGTTTATTATTTACCAATACGCGTGTTCTACTCACAATGTGCTCTTCCAACTATGATATGTAATATAGCGATAGTTCGGTATATCCTTATTAGGGAATGTATAGAGATTGTTCATGGACACTCAGCATTCAGTGTACTTGCCCATGAGGTTTCTATTATTGGCAAATTGATGGGACTAAAAACTGTATTTACCGATCATAGTCTATTTGGTTTTGCTGACATGTCAGCTGTCCTAACAAATAAGTACTTGCAGATGTGTTTATGTGAATGTGACCATTGTATCTGTGTATCACACACTGGGAAAGAAAACACTGTACTGAGAGCTAAAGTGAGGGCTCATAAAGTATCTGTTATACCAAATGCTGTAGATGCTTACACATTTACACCAGACCCAAGCCAAAGAGACCCAAATGTAATAACTATAGTTGTTGTTTCCAGATTAGTTTATAGGAAAGGTGTAGACTTAACTGCCGCTGTCATAGCTGAGATGTGTCCTCGTTATCCAAATATTAGGTTTTTAATAGGAGGTGATGGCCCAAAAATGTGGTTACTACAAGAAGTAAGAGAGCAAAAGGGTTTTCAACATTGTGTTACACTTTTGGGCAGCCTAAAGCATTCAGAAGTTAGAAATGTTTTAGTGAAAGGTGATATTTTCTTAAATACCTCATTGACGGAAGCATATTGTATGGCTATTGTTGAAGCTGCCTCTTGTGGTTTGAAAGTGGTGTCAACTAAGGTTGGGGGTATACCAGAAGTTTTGCCAAAGAAGATGATATACTTAACGGAACCAAATGTACCTAGTATTGTAGCTGGTATAGAGAATGCAATGAAGGACTTGAAGGAGGGCAAAGTCCTATGTCCGTATGAATGCAATAAAATGGTTAGGAGTATGTACAATTGGATGGATATTACGAGACGCACTGAGATAGTGTATAATAGGATTTTGTCTAATAAAAACAAACCTTTGGGTCGTCAATTGAAAAGTTATTTAGATTGTGGAGTGTGGCCGTTTGTTTTAGTCATAAGTTTAATGTATTTGTTATTGCAATTGGCAGAGAGAATTTATAAGAGAAAACATATTGATATAGCAAGAGATTTAAAGTTATAGTTAATTTAGAAGACGTATATTATATGTAATAGTAAAATTTATTATTTTAATGACTTGTTAGTATATTTGGTATTTTAGAAATACTTTTAATATTAAAGGATTGTTTTAACCACCAGCAGCTTAATTAACCTGAGAAAGTGATCTTTAGATATACTAAGGCTGAATCATAATATAGTTAAAATGGGATTTTAATATACTAGTAGCACCATCTGTTATCCATTTATGAAAAATCTAGTCTAGAACATTTTGACTTTTTTTATGTTGATGTCAAATTAAAATATAATTAAGTAGGGGTCTACTTTTTAGGTTGTTCCTGTAAATAATAATCGGTATCTTTCATTAAATGTTCATTCGAGTTATGTCGACAAATTTACTGAGCACATATTTTTTTCATTAACAAGTAGTCATTACTTTAGCCATAAGAAAAACAACAATTTTTTTTGGAATGATATTTATTTTAAGACTATAATCAACAATGTTTAAAGAGTATACAATTGAAAGCTGTTATTTTAACAATAACTAAACACTGGCTTGAATAATTCAATTTAAATGATTACAAAGGGCAACACTGATTAAGCGACAATTTCTTAGATTGTTTACTAGAATCAATTTAAAAAAACTTACAACTTTCCGCCGCAGAAAAAATGTTGTTTTGTTCCCCAGTGTTATAATAAAACCAACAGAAATGTTGTTATATTGAACAATGTTATTTATTAATTATTATTAAATTAAATATATCCAGTGCCTACATAACATAATAATATAAATACTTTATTAATATATGTGATTTGTTAACTCTGAGACTAATGCTAGAGAAGTTCAGTCTAGAGACAATATTTGCTTCATCAAGCTTCTGCCATTCAAGCCCTGTGGACAAAACAAATATATTTTTAATTCATTTTTATTTATTGTTTCATTTAATTGTATGTTACGGAACCCTAACGGTGGCGCTGCACACCTAACTACCCAAACTGTGAGTATGGATCACAGAGGACTGTAGAAGCATCGCCTAACCGAGTCAGTTTTAGCCCCAAACTCGCGCAGGGCTTACCCCTCTAGTTTGTAAGTAGCAATTAAATCATAATATTATAGTAAATTGATAACTGACCTGGCAAACATATTTTAGGGCCACCCTATGACCTATTCTCAGACCTACTAAATTTACATAGAAAACAGTCGAGCTGTTTCAGAGATCAAACACCAAATTCCTAAACACGACAAGATTTTTATCTTTATATATAAAAATTAATTGCAGTCTGTTGATCTCAAAAACTTGAACCGATTTGGCTTATTTTGGTTTTGAATTACTTGAGTCCATGGAAGGTTTAAAAGGTGAAGTATTTTTCCAAAACTTTTACCCATAGTTTAATCTAATAAAACAGCAGTGAAGCGAGGAATAGGTCAGCTAATGTAATTATTTCTAATTAATTTTAATATTCAATACATAAAAATCTAATCTTATACTAATATATAAAGCGGAAGAGTTTGTTTGCTTGAACGCGCTAAGCTTCAATGTTACATAGCCCATTTATCGAGTAGGCTATATATCATCACGCTACGACCAATAGGAGCTGAGCTACATGCAGAAGAACTACTACAACTAGTTTTTTTATAAATGACTTCATGGGAGAATCAACCTGTAGTTCGTAGTTCTACTATTTTTTTATTTACTCACATAGTTTTAGGTGGCCTCGGGGGATACTTGGGTCGCACACCAGCCTGCTTCAGCTGCAACACGATGGAACGCAGACGCGCCACATCACGCCCCCTCCGCGGACCGAAGTCGCACAACTCCGACACGCGGGCCCACTCGTTACCCTCCTCGTTGTCATCTTCGGCGCCCCGAGCGAGAGCTCTTTCAGCGTTTCTATACACATATATTTTACTTTTAATAAAGCTTGTCTTATATTATTCTACGTAAGCAGAATCGATTACATCTGTCCAAAATTTATATTTTTTGATCGCATCTCTCTTTTAATGGACGTCCATTCACCCTTAACTTGCAAAGGTCTTGTACCCTTTACCTTTATTTTCAATATATTCAATTCAATATACATTTCATAATTATCCCGCAGGAACTATGCAAGTTTCCAAGCAACTAGTTTGAAAGTCTGGACTGATGCAATCACAGAAATATGTTCTGCCTACACTTAAAATAAATGAAAACATTTCAATATGATTAAAACAATTGTTATTATGAAGTTATTTCAGTATTTTCCGTCAGAAGTCTAGACTAGACTTGCAAATGCATTTAAAAGTCCCTGTTAAAAATAAAACCAAAATTATGAAATGAATTGACAAACAAACCGACACCCAGAATGTTAGTTTATACCATTCCCTCTATATTTTGATACTCACTTAGCAGATTCCCTGCCAGCATCCAAAAGAAAATAGAACATTAGTATATGTTTAAAATCTAGGTATACATTATAGATATTCTATCTACGACTGTCTTGTTAACAAAAGCAGCTACCAGACGCAGCAGCCCTATACAAGACAGCTTTAAGAGCATCAATTGAATAAGGATCACAACTACTTAGTCTACATTACCTATTAGCCGCTTTATTCTTTGCTATCTGATCCTCATGTTTGCTGTACCACTCTTCCAGTTCCTTCTTTGCCACTTTCAACATGGCTTCTTGCTTCTCTTCCTCCTCGGCATCTGCATTTATATTTGAAAAAATATTACTAGCAATTTATGTTATGGAACATACTATAGATATACTAAATAACTTGCGGATCGCCTTCATGGCATGAGGGAGGCCAAGGTTTGGTCTTCGACGCAATAATTTCGTAGCACATCTTCAACACTCACTCAGAAACATGTGAATTAATTATCAATTCATTCATAATGTCGTCAAAAGCTGCAGGCGATTCACTAATTATTTGGTACATCTATAGTATTCTAAACTCTAACTGGTAGATTTAATTTGTGAATCTGTATACCTTTTTCTTCCAGTCTTTTCTTTTGCTCTTCTCTCCATAACTTAATCTTCTCTGGCTCTTCACGTTCCTGTCTGAACACTGTAGTCACTGGAGCAGGGGTGGATGCTGGTGGTATGGTGATGTCATCATCTAACAAACCATTTGCTTCAAATGCTGCCGCACTAGGTACTTCTGAAATGTATATTGTAGATATAATAAGGCCCATTAACAATTAATTTGGCCTCTGAGAGGCTTCAAGTAAGAAACTCCATGAATTTTTATGAATAAATGATTGTAATGGTTAATGTGAATTTTTTTATCTAATATTAAATCTAGTAAATGTTGGTTGAAAGAATAGTTAAATAAATTAGAATTACTAAATGAAGAATTGGTACCAATTCTGTGCTGGGTCTTTGCATCAAATTTAGAATCACTGGTGAAAAATATACAGAGGTAATGAACAAATCACATCTTCCACCCTTTATTCAATAGATGATTTCCCATTACAACAATTGTGTTTTAATCTAAGGAAAATAAATAATTTCCACAAAAACCGTTTCCCTTAGTTATGACTCAAGAAATATCAGCATTCAACTTGTATGTGGTTTACTCCATGCACTCAGCTATAAGTACGGAAGGATTAAAATCTATAAAGAGACTGACTAGACAATTCCACGGGATTACACATTCTCTCTAAGTAACTAACAGTTGAACCCATCTAGAACTGCATCACTAGAAAAACTGACAATCCAAAGAATTTTCTTCTATGTGATCCCAAATATAAAAAAAAACCAGCACTTATATTTTAACTGAAAAAGACCTGTTTTCTGAGTGTTTACAAATTATTAGCTTCAAAGTTACATGAAATAAATAGAGGGAGGTAGTTGAGTGTATTTTTCATGCTCAAAGCTTATTCTAAAGTTCCTGATACTTTTTTCTACTTCTTCTTCTATATATATTGGTAGATATAATCAATCAGAGTTCCTTCTTAGGCCCAATGTTTTCATTTCTTTATGTAGATCATCATCATCATCTGCATGCTAAACCCATAAGTAAAAATAGTAAGAATACAACTCGTTTGCACTGGAGTAACCCTGCATCTCATTTAACAGTTAGAAAATTTTGTCTGGACTGGCAACCATTTTTGTTATCCATTTATTAGGCTCTTAAGTTTTCCATTGGGTCTGGTGAGAACATAGATTTCTTCTTCACCGTCTAATTACTTAAATCACAAAGTTGCTTGTCTAACTTAGTTTCGAAATTATTTATTACATCAGATGATTTATTAGACAATTATAATTTAGAGAATTGTAACAAAATTCAATTTACCGACGAAGTCGTCGAATCCATTCGATGCTGTTGACAGAGGTGCAGGGGGCGGAGCGCTCGTTTCCAGTTCGTCTTCCAAGCCTGCCAGCTGGTTTTGTTCACGGGCTAAGAAATCAGCTGCGGGATCTACTTCGGGCTGCACAAAACTATCGCCAAAATCATCCATTTTGGATTGGTTTTATTAAATTTAGAATAAAGATGACAAACGTTTACACCGAATAAATCAATAAATAATACAGAGTCCAGAGACAATTTGATTTGTCATCAACTCATCAGTGATCAGAGATTATATTCAAAGACTCAAAGTAAAGATGATTCAAAGATTATTAGTTTTGTCCACAGACTACATAGAGATGCTACGTTTTGTTACAGAAAGTCATTGTATAGAAAATATTTTTATAGAAATATCGTGAGAAATGCAGTGGTGCCCATAAATTAAATCGGAATTACTTGTTTTATCCAACAGAATACTACCTCATTGTACCCGACGGTGGAATTTCAAATATAATATTGTATATAGAGGTTTAATAGTTTGATAATTTCTTCAATATATTATTTAAAAATATTGTATTATTTGGTTAACATTTTATTACAGTATTAGTAGAATTTGAAATAAGATGCTAATAAAACAAATATCGATTTTTAAAATATCGGCAATAACAAAATATCGATATTATTGTTATGTCAAAAACGTCAAAAATCAAAATAATAACCTAAAATATTCGAATTGTGTTTGTATCAAGTATCCACTGATATATATATTTTAAAAATGAATATTTGTGTTAGAACTAAGTTTTTCCGTTCCAACATTATTAATAGTTTATGTCGTTTATCCACGACCGCTCCAGAGGTGGAACAGAACGACCAAGTGTTAATAGACGATACTGAAGATGTTCAGGCTAGAGAAGCAGAAATTGAAAAGAAAAGAAATATTTCGAGACTGTCTACTGCCCATTACAACATGGTTAATGATAGACGCCCTTATGAGGAGCCCAAGAACTTGATACACCTTACAGTAAAGTATAATAGAAAGATGTACGGCAAATATGGGCTGGCGAGTGGAGTCAATCCGAGTAAGTATTAGAATTTTTTTGTGAATAAGAGAGACCAACAAATGGTCCACCTGATGGATCAACATTTATTCATTTATTGAAGCATTAATGTACTTGAATATACTTTTCCATTTAAAAAAAAGAAAATGAAATGAAAAAATCTTAAAAGAATTTGGTCAGAATTGGTTAAAACCAATTTATCTTGAATCTTTAAAGAATCACTTATATTTAATATTATTAAATAAAAAATGTACATCAAAAACTATAATATTTTATAAAAAATATACTTCAATGGAAAAACTATCTTGTAGGTTTAAATAAGTCTATTCAAAAAAGTTCTTCTATTCTTTGGTTCCAGGTATATGTTGGCCCTCAAAAAAAGATATAGAAGAAATAAAAGAATATGAAGCAGTAGCTTTTCCATACACAATCCAGGAGGTCATGAAGTCTGCTGCAGAGAGAAGAAATCAAGAAAAAATAACAATGCAACAGAGAGATCAAGAAGTTGCCGCCAAGTTTGCTAAACTAGATCAGTGGAAGAAGGACTTGAATGATAAAATTGCTAAAAAGGCTGCTGAAGTCAAAGCAGCTAAGGTAAGAATAACAAATTCTGGGCTATTGAAAAAAAAACTTCAAAAAATTGTGGATCTTAATTAATTGATTCATAAGTTCATTTTAGCTTTCCATCAATTTTCCATCCATTTTTTATCAATCCAATTGATACTGCGAGAAAAGCTCATTCTTCTGAAAAGAATCAGGGTAGGAAAAATAAACAGTTTTTTTTTTAATTTTATAAAACAAACAGCTCAAATTGTGTTAAACAAGTGTATTTTTTTTTGTTTTTACATGTCTTTTTCTCTTTTTCGTTTTGGCCTATACCTAGTCTAGAAATTAATTAATTATTTATTTTATTTAAATATTAGTATTTTCAAATTCGCCACAGTAAATTTAATATTTATAAAAATGGATCAATGGATAAACATTTATTTTATGTTGTGTGCGTAAATATCTCAAATCCCAATATTTATAAAACCCCAATAAATTGGGGGAAACTCCAATACTTATATTATTTAAATAAGGGGAATATCCACTAGTCTGAATTACTTTCTTTCAACAGCTGAGTGCCGTCATAAACACTGATTTAAACATATGTTTTAAAGCAACAACAACAAAAAAAAAAAGGGTTTTCAATTCAGTTTTATTTTAAAATAATTCTCATAATTGTCATTAAAAAATTAAATAATCAATTTAGTGCAATATAAGAAAAGTCAGATATTTTTTTAATCAATCTCATAAAATTACATAATTTGTTTACAGGAAAAGAAGGAGCGTTTAGTGGAAGAAGTTAGAAGGCACTTTGGTTTTACTTTGGATCCAAGGGATGAAAGGTTCCAGGAAATGTTAGCTAAGAGAGAAAAGGAGCAGAAGAAATTGGAAAAACAAGCAAGAATTGAGGCCAAAGAAAAGTTGATGATTGCTAAATTACAGCAAAAGAGTGTTGAAGTCAGTGAAAAGAGTTAAGTGTTTGGTTTTATTGTAGTTAAAATATATTAAACTTGTACATAGAATTTTTCTTTCAATAACATTTTTATTTTATCTTTTAGTTGATATGATTCTTCGATTGTCAGTCATTTTTTTTACAAAACTAAATATTTTTTAAACAATCTTGTGGAAAAATGTCTACTGCAATTTTTTTTCAGATGGATTTTAAACTTTAATCTGGTTTTTATAATCATCATCAGCAGTTAATGGCCTACTGATGAGCTGGGTCTACTCCTCAGAATAAGCAGGGGTTAGGTTAGGTCCACCATGGCCCAATGTGGGTTGGCAGACTTCACACACTGACAGACAACATGGAGAACTCTCAAGAGTGCAGGTTTCCTCACGATGTTTTCCTTCACCGTTAAAGCAAGTGATATTTAATTGCTTAAAACACACATAACTCAGTCTTTTTGAGTGTACCCAAGATTGAAGTTGGACTTCCCGAGTAAACATCAACATCTTAACCACTGGGCTATCACTGCTTCTGCATTTGATGAGAGAGGAAAGTAACCAAATTGAAGCAAGAAAGAAAAAATCTCCAGATATCACCAAAATGATTAGTGCTGGTAGTAAAATTATTTAAATATATTTTTAAATCAATTAGAATATGTTTAAAAATTGTTTTTCTCGGTATTCAGTTCTTGATAAACATTTCTGCTGTTGATGGGGTTTCTTGTGCTATTTTGTTGCTGACTCTCTGTACTCAGACAAGATGTAGTTGAAGCAGCAACAAATTTTTATTCAGCTTCTTCACGGAAATTTTTATTCAGCTTTTTCTTTAGCATCTTTCTGCAACAAATTGACCCCTATTCGCTTGATCGATAATTCCACATCCAGATCGGTTCGAGCAAAAAAATTAATTTTTTAGCAACAAAAAAAGCAACACATTTCGGTGTATTTTTTTTCTAATATTGCTGATTTTACACCGCCATTTTTTTTGACCTTGTTTTTTAAAATGTTTTAATAGTAAAAGGCACATTAACAGTATATAAATCTTTAATCTTCACAAATAAAACCATACAAAACGTTCATGAATCTTCGTCGGATGATGAATATAAAGCGTCTCTGGGGTTGATGTGTGCGCGCACGCTCTCCACGTTAGGGCGCGGCGACTTGGGCGAGTAGACGAGAGTGTCGGAGGAGTCGCTCACCACGCTACTGCAGGGGCTGTTGTGTTCTTGGATATGCTATAGAATGTTGAGTTTATTATAATCATTCCAATAGATTTATATGGCATTAAAATGAATGAAAGTGTCATGTCAAGTCATGGGATTGAATAATCCCTTCTGAAAATATGAGCTTGTTATTCTAACGTCAGCAAAAAAGACTTTATAGAAGCACATAGCATATGTGATTCTTAATCTTCGTCAAATTTCGTCAATAAAATAAGTATTGTTTTCGGTTAAACTTACTTTCTTAGTTTCTTTTTGTGTTGCAATGATATCTTCTAAAACACTTTGTTCCTCTCCGTGTGCATTCTTTGAATCTCCCATTTGTCTCTCAAACATTTCAGGTTTCTGGAAAGTTAGTATTAGTATGTGTATTTCGTTGTTATGTTGTTGTAATTAACAATACCAGTATTTTACGACAATTCAACTCACCGTACTAACTTTTCCATTCTGTCTATCGCCTAACAAATGTGCAGATTTCGTCGCCTTTCGCTTCACATTCTCTATTAACTTTATAACTGTGCTTTGAGCTTTCTTTGGTACCATATTTAATCGAAGCTTGTTCTTATCAATCTCCTCTGTTTCTTGTTCTTCTGTTGGTTCATCTATTTGTTCTTCTTTGGGCTTTATTTTTTCAGTCAAGCATTCGCTGTTCAGTGATATTTTTATTAAATACAAATGTTTATTTTCTTACTACGGATATCTTTATCAAAAAAATCTTACCCATGGCACTGATTGTTTTTAATGAAGGCGTATATGTCTTTAAAGGCTTGTTGAATATATGACAATGTGTTTTGATCTATAGGCACGGAACTGGTAGACCCTGAACTGCTTGATACATCACCTGAGCGTGAGCTCGCTTGGAACGATTGTTCTGAACCTGTTGAAATTGTGTAATATAATTTTTTCTTCGTTAAAGATACGTATTTTTACTGTCAAGAATTACCAGAAGATGTCGCATTATTTTGCCACATCTGTATTTGCTGCTGTTTGAGAGATCTCATCTGCTGTACGAGGCTCTCATTAAGCTCTTCTAGTTGTCTTCTATGTGATGTTTCTTCTTGTAGTTGCTCTTTTAATACTTCTGTGTAATCTCTGAAAACAATATTTATATTTTTTGTGAGGTTGGGAATTATTAGAATATAGAAATAGTCTTTGCAATTAATCTTACTTTTCCTTTTTAATCCCATTGGTCTTGGCATTATATTTGTTAGTAGCATTCCTCACATTAGAAGCCACTCGTTCTTTCACGACTCCATTTCTAAATGCAATTGGATCATTAAGGATTATAATTTTACTAATTATATTAATCATGTATAAGTAGTACTTACTTGATAGGAACATATTTAACTGTCCTACCCTCGCTTGAATGTCCACTTACGTTACTGAGCCAGGAATACTAAACATAAAGAAAGATTAAAGTAATTTATTATCAACTAGTCGATCCGGTTCTATTTATATCTTATCATCATACAGAAATTCCGATTTTATCAGGTTAAAAAATACCTTATGTGTTAATTCGGCTAACAATTTATAAGAGCCCTAAAATTTCAATGAAATCGGTTCAGCCGTTTTTCCGTGATTGAACAACAAAGATCTAAACACAAAATTTCACTTTTATTATAATATTAGTAAGATGATTGGTCTAAAAGTTTCGAAGTGGTTTCTTCACATACCTGACCAGCTACACCCCTTTCGTTTTGTCTCACAGCTGCTCGTATTTTCGAAAGAGATTCACTAGAAACCAGCGCATTATGTCGCATGTCCAGAATTACAAGAGTTGTATTGGATTGTAGCATTTGTATTACATCTAACGCACATTCATCTGTTAGTCCACAATTTTGGATATCCAGCGCTAAAAAAAATTGTTATTATCATTTCCTTTTAATATGAATAAGATCCTAAACCTGTAAACTGTCCAGCCGATTTTTTTACATTCATCATCATCATCACAACCCATTAATGGTCCACTACTAAGTCGAGGCTCATCCTCGTAAAAGTAGGGCCATAGTCCATCAAACTGGCTCAGTAAGGGTAGGCAGACTTCGCACACCTTTGAGGACTTTAGGGAACACTCAGGAGTGCAGGTTTCCTCACGATGTTTTCCTTCACCGTTAAAGCAAGTGAATTGCTTAAAACTACTAATAAATTAGATTACAACAGTTATTGATTACTTTTATACTGTAGTGGCCATAATCCCACGAGAATTTTCAGAAATGTTACCTTTTATCCACAAATCATCAGCCAGTTCCTGTAACAATCTTCTAACTCCTAAATCTGCCAGTTGTGGATTCCCACACAATGTAATCCGTCGCAGTCCTGCCATGGTGTCCAACTCAGGTAGCCTGTATCTGAGTGTATGAACCCAGTTTTCACTGTACCGATGGATCTTTTGGTACTAATGGAAATTCATTCATTAAGTAATAATTTCTCTGTATTAACGGCTCAACCGATTTTTATGAAATTTTGTGTGCATATCGGGTAGGTCTGAGAATAGGTCAACATCTATTTTTTATACCCCTAAGTGATAAGGGTGGCCCACCCCAATATTTTTTAATTTTTATGGCAAAACAACATTTGCCTGGTCAGCTAACAAGTAATCTATAATAAATAATAATATTTTTATCTAGCAAAATTAGTAGTCGAAGCTTTTATAAATCATTGTAGGATAATTAGCCCTAAGGCTTAGTACCTATATGTGAAAGGCTTCCCAGAATCAAGTTGGAAAAAAAATATACGATTTTTTTACGAAAAAGCTAAGCAACGGCAGGTCTTCTGGATTTATACTGTCCGGAAGCCTCAAACATCTTAGAGGGGATTGTTGATCTCTACTATTTTGACAAATAGCAGACGCGCGAGAGTCGAAACTTCGAATAAGAATCAATCACGTGTGGGGTGTTCCTGTCGCCCCGCGTTAAAAAGGCTCTTATAGTTACATATTCTTCTGTAAAATAAAAATTCATTATAGAAAATTAAAGCATTTTACCTTTATCAAATCAGCGATATATCCAGCTCCAAGGGGAGTTAATTCACACCCACTAAGATCCATGGTCAAGATGTTGGGTAAGCACCTGACCGCCTTGCAGATGGCCAGGCAGCCCGCGTCGCCGATCAAGGAGCGCGGTAAATATAGATGTTGTAATGAACTGTTTGCTAGTAATGCCTGAAATCAATACGACGCATTTAGGTTAAAAAAATTGTAAAGATTCTTTAAAAGCCAACTGTTGTCTGTAACCACCTTTGCATAATTTCTTCTCCATTTTTAACCTATCTATTTGAGTGGTTCGAGTGAGACCTTTATTTGTACATCTTATATACTTTTAAACAAGTAGAAGCAATGACTACAATCAAGAGAACTTTCGATTCGTAGATTACTCTCTTAAACTCATTTTAACATGAATTAGAGTAAAAAAAGAAGACAGGTAACTGGAATATAATAACTCTAAAACCATTGTCATTTATCACTTTATTAGTAAAAACAGTTTTATCTGTTGCATGGTTAAGGTGTAGTTAGCAGATGAACAGAAAGACGCAGGGAAAATCCATTGCCGGATTTAGCCCGGGCAACCAGGGCCTCTACAATAGACTTCGAATTTTTTTTTTTCAAATTATGTCTTGTAAACATATTTTACTTTGATATTTTTTTACAGTACAGTACTTTGTACAAACATGGTTATATGGTTCTTAAATATTGATATAAATCGTTGATCGGATTTGTTCACTCCGATCAGGCAATCAGTAGGTAAAATATCAAAATTTAAATTTTGGGCGAGGGGGCCTCTACTCCTTTGTTGCCCCGAAGCCTCTAGACCTCTAAATCCGGCCCTGGGAGACACAATAATATTTTCGTCTAACCTCACACATAGGATTTAAGTAGGGTATCTTCAACGGCAGCCCTTCTAGATGCAGCGACGACAGCAACGTGGTGTTCGACAAGAGCTGCGATATCGCCTCTATCAGGTTACTGAGCATGAAGTTGGTCAGGATAACGGCTCGCTTGTTGACAGTCTTAGCAAGGCGCTCACAGTCGATGTGTTCGAGCACTAAAAATAAATCTAATATATAGGTCTGAGAATCGGTCAACATCTATTTTTTATACCTCTGAGTGATAAGGGCCCACGGTGGCCAAACGTTTGCCGGGTCAGATTTAGATTTAAAAATTATTTTTTCAATAAATTGCTATTTAAGAAAATCAGGCGTTCCCGCAGAAACTATTAATATTATCTGTGTGACAAGTTTCATTGAAATCCCTTCAGTTTTTGTGTGAATGTGAATGAGAAACAAACATCCAAACTATTACATCCTTACTAATATTATAAATGCGATTGTAACTCTGTCTGTCGCGCTTTCACGCCAAAACTACTGAACCGATTTAAATGAAATTTGGTATACAGATAGTCTAGAACCTGAAAAAAGGGTTGTAAGAGGTTATAAAAGGGGGGTATGAAAAGTTCTATGGAAGTATCGTCATTTTTAGAGCTAGAAACTTTATTTTTTTTAGGCGAAGTCGCGGCCACAGCTAATTTTTTAATGTTAGATTTTTACACAATACTTACCAGTTTTGACTTGTTGTCGACATTTGATAGTAACTGAATGCAAACTGAGATCGCAGCTCAACGCGTTCAGTATGGGCGGCCAGTCCGCATACTTTATTCTATCCACGCAAAAATCTATAACTTTACCATTACCGGAAGGAAGGACATTGTTCAGAGGAGTCAAGTTCTGTAATTTGCAACATTTCAAATAACATTGGTGGAAGATGCGGCTGCTCTTCGCGTCGCCTTTGCCAACCATTTCTATAAAAATAAATAACTCAAAAAACCATCCGTTTAAATAAATATATCGCGTATTCGATCTGTTTTGTAGATAATATTGTATGACAGCTCCAAAATGGCAGTTAGTCTTGAAATTGGAATTGTCAAACCATTGACACTAAAGATGTTGGACCTCATTTGTGACGTTTTGAGTTAAAAAAAATTACGGTATAGCCTCAAAGCAATACCATTTATTTTTTTGCTAGCTAAGCTAATGAAAGATCTTTCGACATGTGAACAACGTCCTCTATATTTTTATACTAGCCGATTCAAACAACTTCGTGCCCTTGATGCTCCGCTCCTATTGGTCATAGCGTGATAACATATAACCTATAGCCTTCCACGATAAATGGCCTATCTAACCCTGAAATAATTTTTCAAATCGGACCAGTAGTTCCTGAGATTAGCGCGTTCAAACAAACAAACTCTTCAACTTTAAATATTACTAGTCGACCCGCGCGACTTCGTCCACGTGTAGCTCCGCTCCTATTGGTCGTAGCGTGATGATATATAGCCTATAGCCTTCCTCAATAAATGGTCTATCTAACACTGAAATAATTTTTCAAATCGGACCAGTAGTTCCTGAGATTAGCGCGTTCAAACAAACTCTTCAGCTTTAAATATTACTAGTCGACCCGCGCGACTTCGTCCACGTGTAGCTCCGCTCCTATTGGTCGTAGCGTGATGATATATAGCCTATAGCCTTCCTCAATAAATGGTCTATCTAACACTGAAATAATTTTTCAAATCGGACCAGTAGTTCCTGAGATTAGCGCGTTCAAACAAACTCTTCAGCTTTAAATATTACTAGTCGACCCGCGCGACTTCGTCCACGTGTAGCTCCGCTCCTATTGGTCGTAGCGTGATGATATATAGCCTATAGCCTTCCTCAATAAATGGGCTATCTAACACTGAAATAATTTTTCAAATCGGACCAGTAGTTCCTGAGATTAGCGCGTTCAAACAAACAAACTCTTCAACTTTAAATATTACTAGTCGACCCGCGCGACTTCGTCCACGTGTAGCTCCGCTCCTATTGGTCGTAGCGTGATGATATATAGCCTATAGCCTTCCTCAATAAATGGTCTATCTAACACTGAAATAATTATTCAAATCGGACCAGTAGTTCCTGAGATTAGCGCGTTTAAGGGGTTAGAGGTAATCAGAGACATGAAAAATTGAGAATTTTTACAATTTTTTTTTTGCCATTATAAAATGAATAATATGGCTTCATTACACAATTTTTTGACTTGAAGTCACGAAAATTTGAAAAAAAAATATTTATAATTTCAAAAGTTATAGCTGTTTGTGTTGATCCAGTTCCAACAGAAGGTCCTTGCGGTAACCATCATAAGTCCTTGGATATTCATCTCAAATCAATCGGACAACAAAAATAGTTTTATAAATAGATAATATTAACAAAATGGCGGTTTCAGAAATTTTCATTCTTGTTATTCGGGAAAAAATCAACAAAAAAAAATGTATTCGCATAACTAGTAATTGTACGAAAGGGTGAAGGGAGATTACGATCAATCAAGAACACCATTCGCTATACAATTATTTATTAAAACATATAATTTATCGCAAAAACAATAAAATATGTAGTCAATTAACGATATAGGCTTTAAACCTAATATATAAAAATAATGATCCGTATAACTCAGGTACTCTAGACACTTATACCATAATACATTGAAAAATAACGTCTTTGTAATATGTAATAGAATACATTCGTTCTCATACATGAAGAATGAGATAAATATAGATGCAGCAATCAATCATTCACTCATTCAATAGCATTGTAAATAAGTTTAATCGTTTTTGTAACCAGAACTGATGTATTTATTGGCCCCAGACTGATGCAGTTCTGGACAAAAAGTATAACAAGCTAGTGTTCTCTTAAATAATATTATTACACCATCCCTATTTTATCCTTATCATTAAAATGCTATCAATATTCCATTCACCATTCACTCATACATGAACAAGTTAGCTAGTCCGCGTAGGTGACGATATAGTTGACTGGCTGTCGATCAGACTCCGGCTGATCTCCTTCACTGAATGAATCGTTCGAATATGACTGACGCTGCGTCCATTCGCTCTCTGGGTCCGAGAAGATGTTGCGGTCATCCAAATCATCTTCTGTAATATCCAGGTCTAGATCTAGGTCATCTGTAAAAGGTTTCCTTTTTAATTGAGCGTGAGACCAAATGTAAAGTTTTCAATATATTTCGACAAAAAAAAAAGAATATTTGTGATCGATTTTAATAAAGTTATTAAATTCATAATGTTAATATACCCTCAGGCATGAGTTCCCCGGACCAGTCGTTGTCGAACTCTAGCTGTTTGTTGAGGTCCCGCTCGCGCGGCGACTGCACTGCGTCCGTGTCCGCGTCTGTCACGTCGTAGATTTCTGTCATCTTCATCTGTCAACAAAATACAGATTAAATATACTGCCTACATATCTGTCTCCTCCTCAATTTACATACTAACTGGAATGCGCACGTGCACTCAAAAAACGTTCCGAAGAGTGTACTCTTGCCACTATTAGGGGATAGGGGATTGCATCTCTTTCTACTGGTATGACCATGCTTCAAGGAATAGAGAAAAATCAAATATTCTGTTACTGATGAAATCAACTTCTGTTTATTTAACCACTTAAAATTATTTGTATGGCACATTGTTACAAACACCCTAAGCAAACACCGTAAGAAAGAGACAAAATCCCCATTAGTCGACGGTCCTGCTCGGAGCGATTTTTGCTCTTTACGTGTTGGAAACAATGTTGTTATGTTATGATATATAATATATGAATTAATGTAAATGAGATACCTTAACTCATTAATTGCCTTTGTCACTTGTAGGTGACAGAAATTGTTTTTTTCTACCACATGGCAACATTATTGTTTCACTACTATTACTGTTATTTGTCAAATTCATTAAATCTTAACTGCACAATGCCCACTGTTACCTTTGAAAGACTCCCTCATAAAAGTGGGGTTGTTTATACATATAATTTTAATTTTTTTGTTTTATTTAAATAATTCTAAATTTAATTTATTTAAGGAAAAATGATTATCTTTAGAAACTTGGGTATTAAAAAAAATACCGTGATTTTTTTACATTTTATCTCACGTCAAGTTTATTTATATTATGTTATTTGTAAACAATGGATAATATGCTTGTGTCCACTTAGAAAAAAATAGGCATTAAGTCACGTGACAGCGAACACCAATCAGAAAGTGTTACGTCACGCCACACAAAACGTCATTGTTGTTTTTGACGTCTCCATACAACAGAGCAGGTTACTTCGTAGACCGTGACGTCATTCAGGACGCCATGACACTATTCAGCGTTTTCGAGGGAAATCTAAATTGCTTTTTTTGAATACAAAATACGTAATGTAAATATTGCTTTTTCTTTAAAATATAGGTTTTTTGGGATAAAATAGATATTAAAGTATATAATTCACCAAGTTTTCGCATCCTGTTTTTGTTTTAATTAATGCGTAGTTTCGATTGTTGAAGTTGTTTACTAGCCGTGAGTACCGAGTATGACACATCTCACATGTCACTCACACTCACACCTACTGCGTAATTGTTAATTATAATCGAAAACTGAACACGAAACCGATATCATATGTGAAAGGTTGCCAATAAATCACGGTATAAAGTCTCAGAAACACGTATTACTATATAAACAAATAACATGCAATTAAATTCAGGTATTTGTTGAACTTTGTATTTATTTATCACATTTATAGTATTGATTTGTTGTTGAGTTATTATCGCTATCGTGCCGCCGAATGGAAATGGATGTTGTTTGCCAATTAAAAAAAAACTAAAAAATTACGCATAATCGATGGTTGTTTTCCATTTGTTTTGAAAACAAATTTTGTTACTCAGTTTTTTAATTATAGCATAGTTTTTTTAATACTAATAAAAAAATCGGAGGTCTGTTTTCATAACGTAGCCAATATCTAAGGAAAACTTGTGCTATATTTAAATATGGCAACACTGACGTAAATAAGACGTCCCGTCTTATTTACGTCAGTGTTGCCATATTTAGTTGACAAGTAGGCAACCATTGCACAGTGCAATTTTCCAGCAATTTGACGAGAGTTCGTTCCGATATTATAGTCATTGTAGGGGGAAAGGGGTATAAACATTGTAAAAAAAACTTCTTTTTTTATTTGTATTGGATAACGGATATGCAAAAAATAAAATTCCCAGAATGCATTTCAACAGGTTTTACAAATTAAAAAAAATATATAAACAAACGCAGACCGATAACCCTATATCTACGTCAATGTAATATTACGACAGGTTTTTAGGGTTCCGTACCCAAACCCTATTACTAATACTCCGCTGTCTGTCCGTCCGTCTTTCTGTCACCAGTCAATGATGTATTTCTGTTTCCCCTATTACAACATATATTAAAAACAGAATAAAACAAACAACAAACGCGATATTTTTGCCAAATACATCGCAAGAATAGAGATAGAGTATGACCCTAGGAGGATATTCTAGTCAAGCCGTCATACCGTTGGTCTGCGTATAGACTGTAATAGATCTACAAACGAACACACAATAACATTAGTGTATTTGCAATAGCGCATACTTGACGATAACCTATAGGTTGGCGTGTGAAAACAGTTGATAACACGTCACAGCCTATACAGCTCATTGGTTGGAGATAAAGGGTTAAAACGTGCGAGCTACTCTATATACACACTTATTGTTCGTTTCCTTTATTTTGAACAGCTCTGAACTAACCGAAACTATCGGATATTCGGATATAAAATTTAACGTAACTTATTACTTACCCGAGTTTCTGGTTTTGCCCAGACGAGCTGTTTACCTTCAAAAATTAATATCTATATATATTTTGTATTGTACATTTAGGGAAGCTAAGTTGTCAGATAGGGCAACACTGTTATAATGCTGTCTTGTCTGTCTGTCTTTAGAGACCTCTAATATATGTCAGAGCAAACTTAGGGAATCACTGTGTAAACATAAGGTTAGGCTAACATAAACCTAACCTAACACAAGGCTAACCTAACTCAACGTTGTGATTACATTACCACGTGGCAACTACATTGTAAGGTACTACCAGGACTAACACAACACTTTCACTAACACTACCCAGATAATATCCACTCCTTGAGAGACCTCGCGTAAGACTAAGACTGCAATCTGACTGTCGAGACTGTCAAAAGGCCGGAAGTGATTATTATTTTACTCTAGCGCCATAAATGGCGATGACGATTCGATTATTCGATAATCGTTTACTATTTTCAGCGTAACTAGACGAGTATATACAATCGTATATCCTGCGTAATCAGGTCAATGTTCATAATTTCCTGTTTCAAATTTCACAACGGATTTATTATGAAGAATGTACAAGGTTTGTTTAATTAAGGTTTGAAAGTTTTGGACCGAACTCCAGATTGTGTTTTAAATAAAACAAATAGACTGTATCGATTTTATTGAATGAAAAAATTATAATTTTTTTAATTTAGATTTTTTTTAAACAAATTTCTCTTTTTATATTATAGCGTTATAAATTCCGTCACTGTAGTAAGGTCAGTATTCACATTTATGTTTTTTACATGTTTATCAAAAACCGGCCGTACACGCCCAACCTTTACCTTATGCAATTTATTGGATCTTTATACGTTATCTTGTACATGTAAAATATACGAGCATACAGCAATTTTTTTTTTCACTTTATTTATTGCTTCTTAATTAGGTTCCAAATTTAAATTTGCATGTAGAAAATTCAAATTTGAAATCTATTTTCGTTCTATTATTCAATTAATGTTGAATTCAAATTGGAAATAGATTCCGAATTTGAATTTTATTTGCACAAATATGAATTTGGATTCTATTTTTAAATTTCATCATCATCAAAAAGTTGTTTCGTCTTAGAAAATGATTGACGATTGAACTTTAAACTGATTCATGCAATATAATATCCAAAGTTTGGAGTAGAGAAATGATGCGATGACTCATAAATTATGCATTATGCAAGAATTTATGCAAAACTATATTTTTCAATGACTTTATTCAGTTATCATGATACAACAATATACAATCTAGACGGGAGGCGAACAGTGCATATGACTTGCGATCCAGGAGCATTAGAGGTCCCTTTTATTAGCAGTAAATACTCCTTCACCGCTCGACCCCAATGTTCCACACCTCTTCAGCAAGATAGTAACTAAACCAACTATCCAAAAATAAATATCATATAAAGGATATATAAAAAAAATATCCACTCATTTCTCCGCTATGACGACCAAAGACGAGGTCCAGTGTTGCCAAGACAATATTCAAAACCTCCCTTCAAATTATTGTTTACATAGTCTCACGCCACACCATGCTTTCCAAGATGGCGACTATGAATGTTAATAATTAAGATAAAGGTGTATATGTGTCAATAAATATATAAATACCTTATTATCGCTATCCAAGTAATAGTATGCCAATAGTGCTTCGTTGTGCGACGTCACGTTCAGTATGTGCTCGAACGTGTCTGCGTCTTGTGGGACTTCGCCGCCATATGTTATACGCATTTCGCTTGCACGTCTGAAAAAAATACAAATACTCAAAATGATATCTTTATAAAATTACTAAACAGCTCCGATTTCAATGAATTATTCGTTGATGATAAAACAGTGAGACGTTTTATCTATCTATACTAATATATAAAGCTGAAGAGTTTGTTTGTTTGAACGCGCTAATCTCAGGAACTACTTATCCGATTTGAAAAATTCTTCCAGTGTTGGATAGCCAATTAATCGAGGAAGGCTATAGACTATATATCATCACGCTATGACCAATAGGATCGGAGCATCACGGGCACGAATTCGCAAGTCTTAAAAAAATTATAATATTAATGAAAATTTAAAACGTATTAAATATCATCTTCGTATAAGTCTCGTGTTAAACAAAAAATATAAGTAAATAATTAAACTTGTGATTGAGCGAGCAATGCGCAAAACATACATCCTAGTGTAGTCACGTGTAACGACACCAATGCTCACCTTACGTCAATGTAGGTATTTTCTTTCAATACGATAAATAATGCAATATAATCTACATCATGTTCTTCCTCAATTGATTAAAACAATATTCTTTGTATATTTTCAGTTTCTTCGAATCTTCGAAACGTTCTTGACCGATTTCGACTCTTTTCCAAATACCTCAGATCCTCATACCCAAATTACTTTAAAATTCCTATCTCCAGTTTTTACTATTAATACAAATAATAGAGGTCGAGTTTTAGACTTTTCGACTCCCTTAATCAATTTTCGTTTATGTCAACCCCTGGAAAGTCGATATCGCGACCACCTTGGTGAATGCCTGCTATAAATCCTTCCTCAACCTAGCGCTGGTGGAAAGGACTTGGTTTGCGTTTGCACTAGAGATGTGCGAGGATGTGTTTTTCAAGAACCGATAGAACTGCTTCATTTGACACACTTAGCGAAGCTATGATGTAAGGAAAACTAAGAAATCTTGCAGTTATTAACTAATTAACTATGGATGAGATGGAGATTGGTATGCAGATCTACTTAGTCGTAAATGACATTTATCAAAATACAAAACCAAAATAATATAAAGCAAACGTAAATATATTTTTTAAACTAGTGTTTGATAAGGAAGTTGACGTCTTCGTAGCTGGTGGCCGATTTAATATAGCGCAATTATCATTAACAGAGTGGAAGTGCGCAGCAGATAACACTATCAAAACTTTCGTTGTTTAAATTGACACGGATTTCGCATTTGAATATTATTTTGCAAACATCAAGCAAATTGAAATAAAATTACAATATTACTGGAAAGAAGTTGCAGTAGTTAAAAACGAAAAACTTAATCGTCTAGGACTTATCAAAGAATCAATGGCCGACTACTGAGCCGGGTCTCCTCCTCAAATTGAGGAGGGTATTAGGCCATAGTCCACCACGCTGGCCCAGAGCGGGTTGGCAGACTTCACACACCTTTGAGAACTTTTAGGGAACTCTCAGGAGTGCAGGTCTCCTCACGATGTTTTCCTTCACCGTTAAAACAAGTGATATTTAATTGCTTAAAACACACATAACTCAGAGTCAGAAGTGTGTGCCCAGAATCGAACTCGGAATCAATCAAATTATCAAAGAATATAATAAGTCAATGCTCATGTTCATGCTCCATCATCGGATCAGCTTCGTAATAATATTGCAGTGTTTTTCTTTACTATATGTATTTAAAATTTCAGCTCAATCAGAAACCAGTTACCAACCCGAAGACAGTTAAGTACAGTAGCCGGCAGCTAACTTTAGGTCTGAGAAAAAATAGTGGGGGAAAATTACGCACTGTGGCATAGTAGAAGCGCGGGAAATGAACCAATCGCTGCTCTCGCCCATAATAGTGTCTTCTGAGCATTCAAGGTCGAACCTATACTTACGTGCCGGTAGCTATATTTAATAAGTAATTTGTACGAACTTATTATATATGTGTGTGTGTTCACTTGTATCTATGGCATCACCACAATAGATAAAACTTCAGTTTATCAATTAATAACCAAATACAAATAATTGTAAATTTATTTGTCTCTCAAATCTACGTAATACTGAAAGTATTAACGATAAAGGGATAAAAATCAATTTTAATTTCTTAGCAAGGTCAAAAATTTTATCTGAAATTGCGCAATTACCTATTGACATAATTTTTCAACTAATTGTGCAAAAATAACTCATATCAAGATTTTAAACGATTATTATATGACGTCGCTATCATAAACAATTTTACTGCGCAGAAAAAAAAAACTGTCTTAGCAAGTTACGACACAGTTCAAGTTCAAGTTTCATTTTAACTTGTAACTTGATCTTGAAATTCGATAACTTGCAAATTCTGTTTACTTTTTTATTTGGCATAACAATTCAATTGAATACCAATCAATGTCGCGTTGTATCAAAGGATAAAGTTTAGAACTCTAGAGCTTCCAAATGATATAGATAGTCTATGGCTCTATGCCGGAATACTTTTTCCATCTTATACAGAAATAAAAATGTCAACTGTCATTAATCAAAAAGTGACATCCGAGATAAACCGCGGGAATCTCTGACGCTGTGGCGAGACGGGCTTTATGGAGACGTCTCTATAAAGTGATGAAAGTAGTGATAAAATGAGTGGGAGGATGAGGAACAAGAAGCCGTGTACTCAGGTTTGTTTTGTGGAGATGTTTGTGGGGGCTTGAAGATGTTCGGGGATTCCCGCGCTTTTTCTTGATACATTACACGTCAATGGGTGCTTTCAATATTACTTTGACTGAATTATAAAAAGACTACTTTTCTGAAACTTACAACTACAAGGATTTAGATAATTATAACAGAAGACATGGCTTTGGCCTTACTATAAAATGAATAAAGAATTAACCTACTGAAGACAAGGCTGTACGGTGTAATACATTTTCTTTTTCCATTATGCAATACAATAAGAAAAAAAAATTAAAATGACATCCATTACCGCCATTACGGCTTTTTGTAGTGTGTTACTATTTTAAGTTTAAATTATTGGTTTGACGATCAAAAATGAAGTTTTAAAGTACCTATATATCTTGTCATAAATTAATCGATTTATTGTTAATAAATAGTGTGAAATAATCCAACAATAACAACAAACTCGGAAAAGGGTGATTACTAATTTGAACTTGGCGATTTATTTTATTGGGCCAATGACATACATTAAATACTAATTAGCAATTTCGTTAAACATTTTACGCCTTATTAATTTTATACTAATAACTATTAAAAATGAAATGGTTGATTATTTTTATAAAAAAGAAAAGCCTGATATTAATTGAACTTTGCAAATATTGATTTGTGATCAATTAGTAAATAATATTATTTTTCTACTGATGTAGTAATAATTAGTTATCAAAAAGCAAATTATTGAAGAGTTCCTCGTAACGAAACATGGGAAATAGGACATCAGATAACAGAACAAGCGACTATATCTGACTCTACGTTGTTTTTCATTAAATGTTTAATTAACTTATATTTCAATGTAATAAATAATAATATGCGAAATTAATCAAATCTAATTAACAATATTATAAAACAGTTTTCACCAATAAACAGAGTGATTCAAGAAGTTTATAAGTATATGTTACCGTACAATTGTAAACACCAACACAATCTTTCGATAGTTTACAATATCGCAAGGTAAATTACAATCTAACGGTATTTACAATTTTGCGGTAACGGTTATAATACATGCGTATTATGGTAGAGAAAACGTGGAAAGACGGGGTAGATCATTACTATAAAATAAGTAATAACTTTCTAAACCCGTTTCTATGGAAAAGGCCGATGCACAGATTATTAACATAGTAAATATATTTTTCTTTTTATTGCGACCTTCGCTTATCAAGTGGAAAACATTATCGGTCGCGGAAGGAATATACGACATTACAAATTGATATAAAACAAAGCATTGTTTAAAATGTTGAAATTGTTGAGACGATATTTAGTGTTGTAATATGACTACTCAATTGTTTTGTCAGAATGTATACATTGCCGGCCTTAAAAAATACTGTTTTATCTATAGGGGATATTTAAGTAAATTAAATTTTTTTATAAGAATAATTATTAATTACATATTATTTTTTTTTTAATAAAAATTTGAACTTATATATGAAGATATTATTTTCTGAACGCGTGATGTTTTTCTAAATTTAAAAAACGAATAGATTTCTAGTCTTATATATAAAAATGAATCCCTATTTCCCTTGGTCACGGCATCACGCCTAAACGGCTGGACCGATTTCGCTAATTCTTTTTTTGTTGTGTTTGTTATTGTCAGGAGAAGGTTCTTATGGAAGAAAAAATTAAAAATATTGCGCGGAAATTTAGAAAATTTAAGAAAACTGAACGACCATATTAACTTTTCTAATGTAAGCTTTTGAGAGCCAATTCGAATTCAATATTCATAGTTTCGACAGGACAACGTCTGTCGGGTCAGCTAGTTTGAAATAAAAATCTTTGTATTAATAATTATAATTCATGTTATTTGTATTAATATTTAAATAGGTATTAGCTAGCTGTTTTTACTGAAATAATCTTAGAAATGCTTACGGAAAGGTCATAGAAGTCGTTGACTCAAGATTAAATGATACTTATGTACTTAGCACCATGCAGATAACAAGAATAATATTTGACTTGTTGTATCTCATGTCATTACACGCGATTAAATTAATTTTATGTTACTCATAATTACGTAACATAGGTGTGCATAGAAACAAATTGATCTGCTATCATTGAGAGTGCGCCATATTGGATTTAGATCTTTTGAATTATTTCTTTGTAAAACGAAACTCGATTGCAAGATTATGTGGAAAAATTTTAAATAACTTTTTCAAATATTTTAATCATCGTTAATAATTTTTTAAGCTGTATAGATAATGGCTGCAATTATAGATAAAAAGCTACAAGAAATGAAGGTCATGAATCGATTAGATTATATATAACTAGATAATATAGGGATATAGAAGAACGCGCGTCAGAAAATGATACCATATTTTACATATTTATGAGTAGCCAACACACCCTCGCTTCACTGAAGTATCAATAACTGAACAAACTAAACATTTCTAAGTGATACTAAAAAAAGTTTAAGACGTAATTGTAATTTTCATAACATTATTCGTACAATGAACCGAAGTAATGAGAACTTGTTTTTAATTAAATTTAGGTTCGGTATATAATTATGTTAATATATAAACATTTATTACAAAGATTGAAAGTACCAAGAACTTTGTACATTGTGGTGTTGTCATAAATACATGAGTTTGAAGAACAATAGAAAACTCAAACTCAAAATAGTTTATTTCAAATTGAAAAAGTTTGAAGCTACCACCAGTTTTGCCAAAAAACTCAACAGTCGCTCTTTTCAAAACGCCATTGTTTACAATTGTAATATCATTCAGCTGAGTATCAACGCTACTAGGATTCCAAACTTTGTCACCTTTGTTTATTAAACCCAGAAGATTACATAATGGCAGTTTCACAGGATCTTCAGTAGATGTAAGAAAGTAGAAGAAGATCTACTGACTGGGGAAATTGGAGTAAATTTCTAAGATATTTTTGTACTACAATTTCAACAACAATTTTAACAACAGACATACTTCTATATTTTCCACTTTTGATTTTCTTAAGAACCCACTTAATATGCGGTTTTTCATTATTACCAATCATGCCATAAGAAAGTTAAGTTCTTACCTTCTATCAAGACGATGGTGCTCATCCTTGAAGTCCATGGTGAGTTTGTAGAAGGACTTGACAGCTTCTGGGCTGTAGTGGCCGGTGTACAGGAAAGCGTGCACTTGACGGACGAGCTCCCAACTCAGTTTCCATAAAGACTTGCTCATCTTTGGTGTACATGACATGAACCTGAAGATGGAAACTCTTGATAGAAATATAATTAGATACTTATAGGTTGACCCTTGCAAGGGAATCAATATCTGCAGGGTACTTTTCGCTACAATGAAATTAAATTTTCCCTTAATTCTGTTTGTACTTAATCCTCGACTCAAGGGCCCGATTCGTACTTGACCACCTTTTTAAATTGTAATAAATCATAATATTCTTGAGGTGAAATAGAAGTTATGCGTAAAACCGGTTATCGTTTCCGATTTGCAAAGTATCCGTTTTCTTTACTCGCCTCTGCCTTTAGAGAAAGTTTCTGTGGCTAGAGCGAGAAAGCGTCCAAGTCATATTTTATTATTATTAAGTCCCTCCCCTTCAGCTGGCGACGCCCTTGTTTATCTTATTATCTTATACGTTTTGTACCACCAACAGTAATTCAAATTAGGAACATTCCAATAAAACCTATTTAATAAAAATATAATGTATAATTTTATTCTATTTATCTATAGATTTAAATTAATTATCAATTGATATTAATGCATACATATTGTATCTATATTTTATCACGAAGTGATAATATTTTAATTATATAACCCCAAAAGTAATTACCCAAAAAATTATATGCACTTTAGACAAAAAAGGGAGCTTATAGCTTGTGACCCAGGTACAGGTTTAAGTACCTGGGTTAAGTGTAGAAGTATACAAGTTTACTTCTACACTTAACTACCTCAAAATTCATTTTGTTAGATCATTCGTCAAACTGCCTCTGACATATTGGGATAGAGTTTATAAGTTCCAAATAAAAAATAGAATCTTAATGCAAATTTGTGCAAACAAAAATTCAAATTTGGAATCTATTTTTAATCTGTAATCAAAAATCTTTGGATAATTAAATCGAATATAGATTTCAAATTTGAATTTTCTAGACAAAAATTTGAATTTGGAATATGTTTTTAATACATAATTCAAATCGGATTGAGATTGATAATTAATTTCGGCCGTTAGTGGGTAATTTTAAAATAAACTAATAATAACTATTCGTCGAGATAAAATTATCAACAGAGTTGCTATCACAAATAAATATATGTGAATATGACCTCAATTACCCAAACCTTATGTTTTTGGTTGCTTTACTTTATATATGTCATCGTAAAAATTGTAAATGCCGTCAGATTATAAATTTATAATAAATCTCGCGATATTGTAAAATGTCGAAAGAAGTCCTTAAGTTCATTCTAATTTTTTTAACTATTTTAATTGTAATAGTTTTCACAATTTGACGGTTTTACTTCGATAGATTATCATCATCATCAGCGCTACAGCCTCAAGTGGGCCTTGGCCTGGTCTAGTAAATCTCTCCAGCCGCTTCGATCGAGGGCTTTCGCTCTCCAGTTGTTTATATCCGCAGATAGTGCGTCTCTGTCAATACTATCTCTCCACCTCAGTCAAGGTCTTCCTGGATTTCTTCAACCTTCCGGCTTACGTAGTTCTAATTGTTTTGGTATCCTGTCTTTACCCATGCGCTGTATGTGGCCGGCCCATCATAAGCGACCGATCTACTGCTCAGCAGCTCAGCTCATGGTTGTATCTAATTCGCAATTGTACAACCTTCCAACTCAATGGTAAATTCATCCTGATTCACAATTTGACGGTTTCACTTCGATAGATTACAATCTACTAAATAATGCGTTAAATTGTAAGAAGTATACAATCTTTCTACAGTTTACAATAACGCGAGATAGATTGTGAACTAACGGTAGGATTTACAATTTTACGGTGACATATAAAATTTAATGTTTGTGTGCCATGAAAGTTGGTGGGAAGGGAAACTACAAAAAAAATCCACCTATATATTTGCAATAAAATTGAAAAACAGGACATATTATTCATGTATAAGTATGTCGGCATAGGATATGTTATCATAGTAGTATTTCATTACGTTTAACAATGTCGGTTGTTCTCGAGGTCAAACAATTATCATTTTATGCTTTTAAACTCTAATTGTTAAAAAAAAAATCGGAAGGTAAATTTACTAAATTTGAAAACATGGTTAATTATATACTTTAGTATCTATTTTATCCTAAAAAACATATATTTTAAAGAAAAAGCAATGTTTAACATTACGTATTTTGTATTTAATAGAAACAATTTAGATTTCCCTCGAAAACGCTGAATAGTGTCATGGCGTCTCGAATGACGTCACGGTCTACGAAGTAACCTCTGTTGTATGAAAACGTCAAAAACAACAATGACGTTTTGTGTAGCGTGACGTAACACTTTCTGATTGGTGTTCGCTGTCACGTGACTTAATGCTTATTTTTATTGAATTTATGTTTTAGAAATATGAATAATGTTTAACTTTTATGAGAAATAGATTGGTTTTTTCTACGTCTCTACATAAATTTATATACTGTCTTGTTTTTTACATACATAAAGTTTTTAGCAAAACAATCTTGATTGCATGAATTAAATTAATGACTGCGATAATTGAAACAAAAAGTTTTGCATAAAAAGTTAATATTCAAGTACAAAGTCGAAGAGGACAATGAGTCAACATTTAGTTTTTCATAAATCTTAGATCATAATAGATAAAAAATCTAACGTAATTATTAACGTCAGTACTTTTTGCTTCTGACACTAATATTTTAAAATTAGTATTTCCTTTTACTACATGGAAATTAAGTTAAAGGTATGAGAATATAAAACCTAAAACATTGTAAACAACAACATGAATTAAATTACTAATCCATTACCAAATCTAACATCAGAAACACCATAAAGGGTTTGGCCGAGTTTCTGTGGGATATCTGCCCTTTTCTATTCGAACTTTGTTCATTTAGGTTATGAATAAAAATAATTCTGACAAATTTTCTGTCATTAATATCCAACAGTTTTCTGGTTTTTGAAAAAAAAAATCTTTTTTCGATTTTTATCTCATGGTATAGTAATTTTTTTCCTAATTCTTAGGAGTAAAAGACGTGAAAAAATATTTTAGTTATGATTCTTTAAAAAAAATGGCTTTTTTTGAAAAGTGTCACACCGAATTTTGTCAGAAAATGCGTTTCATTCTCCTGAGGATTTTTTTTTAATTGCTGCAACAATATAAAAAAAATAGTAATTTCCTTCTTCAATCATGCGTTTAAACAAACTTATACTTATAATAAATTCTAAACAGCATTGTATAAAAGTTGTGTAAAGCTCAAGGAAAGAGCGAAAGAGACATAGTCAAGTCACTATCAAACGGTAACCAACCACCGAATGTTACTAAAGAACCAAATGGTAACAAAATCCCACCACCACGGTAACATAAACACTAACCTAGTCATCACGTTGTTGTGACGGACACACCTCCTCTTACGAACGTGCACATTCCCCATCACAGCGTACTGAACCGCGTGCCTCTCTACCTTACCACCGAGATAACTAAAAAAGCGATGAAATGGTTTAGAAACTGCGTGTATTTAAAGCTCTGTGTACATTAGATTGGTGCAGAGGAAACGTGAATATGGTGCAGATAGTGAATACCAAGTTTTAATGGTTTAGAATTTTGTGCTGTATAGATTAAAGATATTGCAGATTTCCATAACCATTTACCTCAATAATAGGTTACCTAGAATTCGATCTTCTAACTTCTTTCTTTATCATAGAGTAGTTGACCAGCCTTCGGTTCCAATATAGTATAACCTTCAATCTTTTTTAAATTTTCACTAAATGATTGCTAGTTCAATCCCCTTCAATAATAGTAAATAAATTCAAAAATAAATTAAATAATTACGTGACACAGTATTGTGACAAATATGTGTAATTTTAGTGATAATATTATTTCGAAATTTGTACATCGACGTCTTACTGTCGACATAATTTTAATATGTTCTTGAACTTAAGTTTATGAACTGCACACAAATAAAAAAATATGTTTATATTCTCGATATGAATTGGCAACATTCTTTATAACAATTGATGCGTCCTTTAGTGGTTACATAACTTCAAAACGACTTCAACAATTGAGGTCACATTCACACAACATACTCGTTTATTTCATCGACACGACAATAACTATAACTTGAAATGTTAAGGCTGAACTGTTTCTGATTAAATTATTATTCGCAATGAGTACAGGTCGTTTTTTACTACACACTAACAAAGTTAGTTAATTCCTATTAGTTGTGCTATTGGGGTCAAACTCATAGTTTTTCGCTTATGATAATGGTTCAACAATTTGGTAACACTAAAAAAAATAATTTGGCAGAAGAGATTACCCCTCTCCCCCTCCCATCTCGTTAATGCTGTAGTTCTAGTGAACTCTGGGTTCATTCCCTCTCCTCACTCTATCGTCGAGATAGCAACGCATCGACAAAATTAGAGCCACTCTCTTGTATTGCCGATGGCAATGTCCATGGGCGACGGTATCCACTTACCATCGGGTGGACCGTCTGCTCGTTTGCATCTTAACTATCATTAAAAAAGAGATAAACTCGCATAGAAGGATTATGTTTAATACCCTCAAATTATTGTACCTACAATTTTATCAGATTCATCAAGGTATATTTTATAAATATAAATAAGGGTTCATAGGACGATACGATAACGATTTATATTTACCTGAATTATTTGAATAAACTCTTAGTTACTATTATTGTTTGACCTTACGAGGTCATGTCAACAATAAATCTAACATATGAATAAATTGTAACAAATATATCTACAGTTTTTTAATTTTATTGATGATTAAACGAGATTTCTGGAAATTTCTGGATGTATGAAGAGTTGCGACTTATAATATATCTTTCAAGGGCATAGTTATTACACAAAATAGTTATGATATAATTCTGTAACGTTAAAATTATGTAATATGAATAAATAAGTTGTTTTTTACATTACATTTTGTTTGCTTTAAAATAATTTAGGTATCAAATGACTAATACTTTTGTTTACTGCATTAAACTTTAAAACGCTTTGTTAGGAGGGTCTACGTCAATAGTGCAATGAGTAAGGATGGAACCTATGACCTGTTTATCGCAGAAATATAACTAGACTATTGACTAATGAAAAACATTACTTTTATTTCTTACATACCAAGAAAAGTAGAATACTAAGGAATAAATCATATATAAGCTTACTATTGTAACTCCTTCCAGCGACATTTTTACTAAAATTTATCACAATTGGTTCAAACATAAATACAGAGTGAAGTTGTGAAATTGATTTTCTTTAGTAATATAGTGTAAGTTCATTCATGTTTAGGCTCCAAATTGAGTTTATTAGAACAATAAGCAACAACACAACAATGAATCATTTTATATACTAATAATTCTGAATAATCGTATCATCGGGTTTATTTCTTACATTTATGGATTTTAAGTTGACCCAGATGTTAATATGGGTCAGATATTGCAACTGCAAACCAATTATTCCCAACCGATTGAGATGAAAAATTGTGTACACGTTTGCTTTGGATGAAAATTGTTGGTTAGCTAAGAGATATAAATTTAAATCCAATATGGAGGACTCTGAAAATTAAGTTTGCATGTGACATTATAGATAGAAATAATATTAACTCACTTGGTAATAGTCGCGTACACGATGTCCGCAGGCAGTCTATATGGCAGCGTTAGGAAGGAGACATACTGCATGCCGCGCTGCCTCATCACCCAGTTAACGATGCCGTTGTTAGCCGAATCTATCGCGTTTTGGAATATTGTCATCACTGTGTCCGGAAGGTCATCTACCAGGGCATCCTAAAAATATTTAACGTTAACTTATTGCTTATGGACATTTCCACTTATTTAGTTCATCTATAAATAGATTAATACCTCTCTATGCATCTTGCAAGCTTCACACTCCGGATCGTATTCGTGTGGCTTATCATCCAGAACATCTTGCAACTGGTAAGTGGATTGAACTGCTAGGCATCTAACAAGGAGAGGGAGGACATTATACCAAAAGATTTTACGTTTTTTGTTACGGCAAGACTGAATAAATAAAGAATCCCTTTAAAAACCAGAAGTATAAAGGTTCAATTTAAATTGATAAAAGTTCAAAGAGCTCTGTAGCTGTACAATTATCTATTTTGGGACAGTAAAATTAACAAACCGTGTTCCTGTTGAGTATATTTACCTGGTACATGTGATCATGTTATTTCTATGTAGAAATCGTAGAGCGTCATCAAAACCTTGTTTACACATATTGCTCAAGACTTCAGGCTTCGGCGGGAACAGGATTCTCGCGAAACGATTTATATTTTGTTTTGATAACTCGATACTGGTATTTGCTACATTTACCTGCATACAATAATACGTAATTAATGCGAATTGCATTGAGTTTGGTAAGATAAGAATTGTCGTAAGAACATTTAAACAGTGTTACCTGTTTATACTATAACTAGGTAACACTACCGTATTAACATTAGGTAACAGTCGTTTCTATATGATGTAAATGAACATAATTTTCTGTTGAAACATCAACGTAAGTAATAGTTATTTATCCAACTGTTGTATAATGAGGGGTATTTTAATATCTAATTATCAATAGTTGCATACAAGACTTTATCTACACCCATAATTAATTCCTCTTTAAATGATTCTGAAACTGTCTGTGCAGTAAGCCCTTTACGCAGAAGGGATTTGAGTGTTATTATGAAATTCAGTACAACATTATATGATCCGTTTGGATGATATAATGGTTTTAATGTTGGCAATAAGCTAACTGTTTCAGAATTTTTTATAAAAGATTTAAAGTATGACAGGAGATAAATATAATTTATTTTTATTAATATGTTAAGTTTTTGTCGATTTGACGTCAAAGATTTATAATCAGATTGATATGATGTGTTAAGAATAATAATATAATCTAACTTGATATTTATTTAAGTATTTATTCAGAATTATATAAACTAGCTTATATACGCAACTCTGCTTTGAATTATTATTGCTAGTATTATTTTCGTATTATATATTAAATAATGGACTTACGTGAAACAGTTGCGAACTTAAATCTCTCGGACAGATATCACTTTCGCCACAAAAAGGACTAACAGTTATTGTATTTTCGTCAAGAACAGGTAAATTATCACTAAAACCTCCATCCATGTATCTCAAACCGTGGAACCGCGGTGGCAGCACCCCGGAGAACACTGGGACGAAACATGATGCCAGTAAAGCCTGACAAAACAGATTTATTTCAATACACAGAATAATATTTAACACTCTTTTAATATGTAAATAAAACTAACTTACTTGTAATAAATCCTCTCTAGTTGGAAAGTCTGATACAATAACATTCTTTCCGTCATACACCCTAGTCAACGATATGTGTAGCTTGCCACTGACAATCTTATGAGCGTCATGCGGAAGATACTTTTGCATTCCTTCAAGGAGTACATTTTGTATATTAAATGATGGACTGAATGGCCCGAGGGTCCCTGCCCTCGCTTCTCCAACTATCCTTAGCACATCAGTTGTGATCTCACCTGATAAAAGATTATATATTTATATATAGGAGAATTTTTGTGTTTGAGTAGCCCGTGGATCCATGGCAATTTTCAGCAGGATATTTAATTTTAAAAAATTAACACAGTATATATTGTGTAATACATCTAATTTATTCTATTACATTATTAACAGAATATAAAATATTTGTTACTGTTATTTGTTTATTTAATGATAAAATGCATCAATATTGACTTGCTGCTGGCATTTATCTCAACAATATTAATTAAACTAAGCAAAATACAAACATATGTAATAAAATTTATATATGCCATGTCTAGTATAAATTAAAAAAAAACTATTTTTTTAATTATCAGTGACAAGATAATGTTATTAATTATTATCATTCTACAATAAAATTATATTATTTTTTCAAATAAAATAATACTTGTTGAAGAAAAAGTATTATAATAAGTTTGATATTAGACTGGCAACAAAAAAATTAAAAAATTAAATATTTGTACATCGAATAAAATCTACAGACAGAGAATGTATATAAATGTAGTTTAGAAGATATCTTATCATTTGTAATAAAAAAATTAACTACTAATGTGAATATGTGTAAGTAAATATTAGGTTATAAAAATTAATTACAGCCCCATTACATTTCAGTATCTAATTTTAACTTACCTATAGGAAGATCACAGAGCAAACAGCAAGCAGAGATAGCCCCAAAAGAGGCCCCTGAAATTTTTCCTATAAGCAAATGAGGAGCATATTTTTTAAGGCACACAGCAACCCCGACATGGTAGATACCCAGAAATCCACAACCGGCGAAGGACAAGTTCATTATTATTTACGCATCCAACGAGAAGTGGAAACGACACAAATACTTCCTGTACACTAAACGAATAACTTATATAAATGAACCACTGTTCACTAGTCACTGAAACACAATCGATATCTCATATCGTATTATAAGATCACAGATATTGAACACGATTATATCACGATAAGCACTTAAGTACCACCAGCACGTCAGACGCGTAACAACGTCTAATATAAATAAACAAATTACGATAAGATTTACACTTCAGCTGTTAACGTTGACAGAATACAGCTGCGTTTGACTTTGACAGTTGTTTGGCATTGACGTCATTAGTCGCAAAGTGCGTTTTGTTCAGACATTAAACACTATTTAAATAAAAAAATCCTAAATAACTGCTTTAACTTATATTAAATTCTTAATTAATTAAAGAACTTCTATTTCATATTTACTTTTTATTAAGCATTCAATAAACTTATTGCTCGTTTAAATATGTGGATCTTACTCATTAGCTTTTAGGCTTCAGTACAATTTGACTTATTTTTATACTCTTTTTGGATATTGATATTGATCCCATATCAAAAGCTTACGAGGCACCAGAAAATAATGGTATTTAATTATTTCTATGAGTTTGTAAACAATGACAATGAAAGTTTATAAACAATGTAGCGATAAGCGATATAAATATAATACAAGTGACGAATATCGATATTTATATCTCAACAAGTATCGTCATCCCAAGTTGCAAAAAGTTAAGTGTTTTCACCCAATATTTAGAGGAAAAAATGTATACAGGGTTTTTTTTCTCTGTAAAATTTTATTGGGGTATAAAAAAAGGATGCTTATGAACATGTCGATTCAATCTTTAGAATACAATAAAAGCAAATCCTTAAAAAAAAATTTTAGGGAGAAATATTTTTGAAAGTTGGCTATACTGTTGTGTGTATTAAATATTTGTTTATGATATTAATAATAAATATGTGATAATTTAATAATTTGTACACATTTTTAAATTCATGCTACTGTAAATTTTTATTAATAATTTCACCAGAAAGTGTAACAAATAGTAATAATTTATAACGTATAAAATTATTTCTTGTTCTCGTATTGTTGCACATAACTGACCAATGACCAGACACGCAAGAAACTGCACAGCTGGTGCAGTTTACACTTACCACGAGAAGAAGAAAGACGCAGCTGCCTCCGGGTATGGCACACAAAGTGAGAGGGTCGGGAAAGATTCCGTAAAGAACTTCGATTGCTGCAGCTTAACCTTGCAGCCTTGTAGGAATCCTGTGGTTACTAAAGAAGGCTATCTATTCGACAAAGAAGCGATACTGGAATACATTATTACAAAGAAGAACGAGTACACACGAAAGTTAAAACTGTACGAAAAACAGTTAAAAAAGGAGGAGAATGAGAAAAAAGAACTTGCAGCTGCTGAAAAGGAAGCAAATCTAATTAAGTTTATGAGCCGCGAAAAGAATATATCAAATTCTAAATCATCACAATCACAAGCCTCCAGCTCGGTATCAAATCTGGCAAATGGGAAAGACAAAGAGTTACCGAGTTTCTGGGTCCCGTCTCAATTACCTGATGCTAAAATATCTAAGGTGGAGAAACCTGACTCGACTGTGTACTGCCCGATTAGTTGCAAACCTTTAAAGATGAAAGATTTAATAGAAGTCAAGTGGACATTAGTAAATGATCCAGATGACAAAAAATCATTAATTGCTAAGCAGAACCGATACATGTGCCCCGTAACCCATGACATATTAAGTAATGCAGTGCCGTGTGCAATTATAAGGTCATATCATTGCTCTTATTCTTTTAATATCATAACAATTACAAGAATAGCATAGGTCTTATTGCTGTCAATGTCTCCCTTTATTTTTCAATTGGATTGATGATCCTAGTCTTAAAGATAGATTTTCTTTTTGAACGCTAGCATGGTTTGTTCTATTTTTCTTATGACAAATAAGAAATTTATTCTTATTTTTATAAATAAGAGACTAAATTTAAGAATTGTATATCAAACTAGCAGCTCCCTGTGGTTTCACCCGCTATAATTTGGATAATTCACACTATATCATTATAAATTATAGCCTGAGTGTTATTCTGATGTGTGAGCTATATTATTGTAAAGATTCCTCAAAATCCATTCAGTAGTTTTTGCGTGACAGAGTAACAAACGTACATCCACACATTCTTACAAACTTTCGTGTTTATAATATTAGTAGGCTTAAAGGAAATATGGAACTTTTATATTTATCTTGATGCTTATATTTATTAAATTTTCATGAAGTCTTTTAAACTCCAATACTTTTTCTAAGCTCCTATTCTCATTTAAATTGAGTAATATTATTAATAAATAATGAGCAGTGATAGCCTAGTGGTTAAGGCATTGATGTCTTACTCGGGGGGTCTGACTTCAATCCAAGGCACACACCTCTGACTATTCTGAGTTATGTGTGTTTTAAATAATTAAATATCTCTTGCTATAACGGTGAAGGAAAACATCGTGAGGAAACCTGCAGTCCTGAGAGTTTCGTAGCTCAGCAGTGGGTTATTAAATGGTTGTGATGATGATGATTATTTATAAATATATATAACTTTTGATTATTTAATTTCAGGACAAGTGGCCATGTTGTAACAATGGAATGTGTTGAAAAGATAATAAAAAAAGACTGGCTTCATCCCCTCACTGGAGAAAAGTTAAAGGAGAAAGATATTATACCAATGCAGAGAGGAGGGACAGGTTATGCTCTCACTAATCAAAATCTTGAGGGCAAAAATGAAAGACCTGTGTTGCAAGCTTAGAAATAAAATGTTATTTTTAATAAATGAACAAATTGTTATTCCCATTTAATACCTACTAAAACTTTTAATAATATATTAGAGGCCATTCTTTAATTACTTAAGACGATTTAGGGAGTCTCGATAGCTCTTAAGTAAGATTACAAAAATGATCAAAGTTAGAAAAAGCGCGCTATTCTTATTTTTTCTTATAATAGGGGGGGGAGAGGGTAAAACCTTGCGAAAATAGTCTTGCGTAATAAATGAATGGCCCTTTAGGTATCAAAAATTTTACTTTGTAGCTAGAATAACATCATTAAAAGTTTTGGTACATAATAAATAATATTATTACCAACTTTTTTAAAAGAACTTAGAAAACGTTTTTCTAAGTTGTTCTAAAAAAGTTCTCCTAAAAAATTAATCATATTTAACTACAAAAAAAGGGGTCTGTACGTTTGATCATCACTATCTATACATACTTCGATGCGATAACACTAATCTGAGGTCTGTTCATTCTAACACCCTCATTTTGAGTAAATTAAAAAAATATTAAACACGCTTATTAGATGATTTATATAAATATTTATGCATGGAATTAGTTTATAATCTGTTGATTTTGAAAAATTCAAAAATCTATTAAGTCATGAAAAATCTATATATAAAAGGAGAAGCTGACTGACTAACATACCAATGCAGGGCCTAAACTGCAAGGGTTAGAAACTTGAAATTTTGCACAGGGGTTCCTTTTATAACGTAGGGGAGCACTAAGAAAGGATTTTTGAAAATTCACCCCCATAGAGGGTAAAACGGGAGTGCAAAGTTAGTATGAAACTTTGCCGTTTTTGAAGTTATTCAAATGAAATTTAGTATAAAGGTTCTTTATTGAAAGTCATGAAAAACAGGGGTAAAATATTTTTTCGAAAATAAGGGGGCAAAAAGGGGGGTGCAATGTAAGTATGAATACATTATTAAATATGTCTACAGACGATCTCCTTTAGGCTAATATAATTACCCTAATATCGCAAACGAAGTTGCGGGTAAAAGCTAGTACTATATAAAGAGAATGTAGAAATGTGTCCTCAAAGGGACCTTAAAAGTAGTTTATTGACATGCATTATCATGGCTAAAAAATTGACTAAAAGTATTTTGTAAGATATACCAGCAGGGACGCGCCAAGCATCCTCGCCGACGTGCCAAATACTCATTAGCGCCTATATTTATTTTACCCTGATTTATAAAACAAAAAATAATCTTTTTTTTCGAATCATATTTTCATGGCGACATCTTACCACATCAAGACTCAGTGACATACTTAGGGATACATCTTGATAGAAAGCAAACATGGAAAACTCATATCCAAAAAAAGCGAGAGGAGTTAAACATACTTAACATACATGTAACCAATAGGCAGAGGATCCAACATAACGTTGGAAAACAAGATTCTTATTTATAAAGCCATAATAAAACCAATTTGGACATATGGTATCGAGCTATGGGGATCAGCTAAAAACTCCAATGTTGAAATCCTACAGCATTTTCAAAACAAAGTACTTAAAATCATAACAAATTAGGTGACCAAATAAGTTGCAGAAGGCTGAAAAGAAGCCATGCTTGGGATCTCTGCATTAAAGATGGGACGGTTTCCTCACTGGAGGAAGGACTCTATCCTGATATAAACTCCGGCAACAAATCACACCCCTTGAAAACTTAGCACGAACTTGCACATGGACGGCGCGTCCCTGAATACCAGCTCAAAGTAAAACACATGCATGATGCTTTGGCCACGTTTATCTTGCCCTTCAGCGTCAGGTCATCATAAATTAGTAAAAATAAAACGAAAGCATCAGTTATAAAAAAAAATGTATAATAACAAAATATAATTACGTTAATCAAATTGTCTAAATTGCTTAGCTTAAGTATTAAACGAGAATAAATCTAATTGTAAATCAACTGGATTGGTCTTCTCAGTCTCTGAATACAGTTCGTTGCCTAGAGATTCTAAGAAGTTTATAATTGATTGTCCTTCGTCATTTATATCACCGCCATCTTTATGTAGTATTGTTTCTAATGATTCATTAGATTTTAGGAAATCAGGCTGATCG
This sequence comes from Limenitis camilla, assembly GCA_905147385.1. Lineage (NCBI taxonomy): Eukaryota > Metazoa > Arthropoda > Insecta > Lepidoptera > Nymphalidae > Limenitis > Limenitis camilla. Next base: position 15,141,002 of record LR990225.1, on the reverse strand, counting down.
ATTAGAGGCCAATCTGTTGGATTAGAATCGTGGACTTCATGTGTATTTTTTAAAACATTTTGGATATCTGTATCACTGGTTGTCATTATTTCATTTGTCTCTTTATTAATGTCTTGTTCCGTTTGAGCGTCTGCCATTTCAATATCTTGTGCCAATGTGTTTATGGGTTGTATGGCTACTTCGCCATTCTCCATCTTTGCTGGATTTATTTGGAATTTCCTAAAAACTGTTGATGATGACTTTATAGGTGATGATCTTATATCGAAATGTGTACTTCTGAATTGTATATGCGAGGGTTTAGAATTCATAGCACCACCGGGATTAGCAGGTACCTTTTCAATTTCATTTTGTATATTGTTGCTTAACTCTACATTGTCTACGGGTTTGTCTATACTAGATTCAGTCTTATCTGTGTCGTTTAATAATGCAATAATATCATCTATAACATTATTCTTATCTATGTCAGGTGTCATTTTGATTTTTTTTCCATTATAATTTTGAATACTGACTAATTTCTGTTTTCTGTTATCAATCTTTTTTATGATTGGTTGTGTGTCTTTCTGTTTATTGTTTATCAATATAAATTCACTGAGATCAGATATAGTTTCATTGTTCTCTATAGTTTTTGGTTTCTCCACCTCAATAGGTTTCGGTTCTGGGTTGTGACTGCAGTAACCATTTTTGTCTTTCTCACAATTTAGCGCATCCAAATTTAAATTGTACTTTCCTGGACTTATTCCCAATAACCTGTAAGAATATATATTATATTTATTGTTAACTAGAAAAAATCGCTGTGGAATCGCTTTGAATCTATCAAATAAATAATATAAATATATAATGTTTACAAACCTGGCAACATCTTCATTAATGATGCTTGGTATACCATTTCCGCTATCAGCCAACAAACATGCTGTACAGGACTTCAATTTATTTATAAATTGCTCTATTTGCTGTACAAAAGTGTTGTCTGAACCAGTTTTGATAATGTTGAGAAAGCATTGGAATAAGTCAGAGTGGTTAGCTATGTTATGTTGTTCGTAATGACGGTGGAGACGTTGTGGACTTGTAAATTTCTAGAAAAAAATATGTTTCATATTATCCTTATTAAAATTAAATACTTTGTCATGAAGGATCTCTGAATACGATTGGCTCCCAATTATAGTGTTGTCACATCATGAATTTTTTCTTGATTTAAGGGAAATTTTAGTCATTTGATTAAATAAGATAATTTTATTTGGTTCCGTTTAGATCAGACATTGTTTTTAAAAACATACAGTATATATTTATCACCTTTGAAAAAGCATAATAATGAATATTTTGTCAAATAAACTTACAGAAGGACATCTAGAACATTCTGTCGAATGATCTCGATTTCCATTTGGGTTTTTCCGCTTGGGCTTAGTTGGTGATTCATTGATAATACTTTTCGGTAACTTCACTATTCTGCCGCTTCTTGTTACTTTTGTCTGAAATGTTTTATAATAAAATAGACACATATACATATACTGTGCCTTAGTATAAATACTAGAAATAAAAATAAACTTGTAACATGATACTATCGTCTCCACAAACTTAGTAATAGTTTCATGGGTTTCTTGGTGTTCGCATCTATAATAAGATCCCACAGACTATATTAGACTAGCCACTTCAGCAATTTAAAACTCGAATAAAAAAGTGTTTAGTAAATAAAGCTTACTACTCTGTACAAGATTACTTGAACGATGACAAAGCTTGGAGTCAAAATGTCGTTGATGCTCAGCTGAATGATTATACCTTTGTAAAACAGACTGATGTAAACAATGGCATTTAGAAAAGAGCAACTGTTGAGTTTGTTGCCAGTTCTTCTCATCAGGAAACTGCTTTCCGAACTGGCTGACCAATTTTGATGTGTCAAGAGTACTTTGTAAAAAGTCTATTTGAATAAAATATTTTGAGTTTGAGTTCAAACAATATTGTTAAGATATAATATAAATTTTAAAAAAATATACCTCGAGTAGTTTTATCTCTTCATTGTCAAAATCTTCATGTTCAGACTTGAGACTCGCTGTTGAAATATCAGCCTTTTGCTTAATTTTATTTTTCCCAACAACAGACAGGTTTTTTGGCGACACCACTCTGCAAATTAATATTCTTTCATCAGAAACAAATATTAGTACTAAGTTTTTAATTTTATTATTTGTAAGTATTTTGTAATGCCTGAAAGACAATACATTTTTAGCAATAGGGCTGCGTTGCCACCAGAGATGAGCATCAATGTGTAACGAGGAATATGTTTGGTAAGAATCAATAGAATTGCTTTATTTAATAAAACTGCAGCCTTAGGCCTGTTTGTCTAAATCTGTATGTTTTTATCGCTCACTATTTTGCATATGAGTTTTTTGTGTCAAAAAATTGTAATTATTCAATGTCACATTTATCTTCGACTTAAAATTCATAAAATTATCATCATGTATAAGGAATATTTGTTTATAACATTTTCAAAATGTGGTCCTAAAAGTTTGTCTTGACAATCCCCAGAATATTTACAATATTTAGTGTATTGTAATACATACAAAGTATATTATTAGTGAGAAGATTGGCCTTGTTTATTTTTCATTGTGCAGCGCAATTGAAAAGCAGTGGTTTATATATATATATATGTCGGATGTGTAAGTTAGCCCTAGGTTAGCCTTGTATTAGGTTAGGTTTACGTTTAACCATAGGTTTAAACAGAGAATCTGGGCTGTGGAGGCATGTTGTAATTACTTAAAGGAATTCCTTAAGCCTACACTTTGGATGTGATGTCCAAGGCACTGCTTGGGTTCTTGTCAGAATAGTACGAGATCGTAGCGTTTCAGTTATATCCTATATTGTGCACATACGAAGCATATAAATGATTGTATAAACTAGTGTCCGACATATATTTCTAACAAATAAGGAACATGAATATAATTGTTTTCAAGATAACTTATGTTACTTACTTGTATATATATTTAGTATTAGTGACTGGATCATAAGTTGGCTCAGGAGAGCCTTGAGGGTCACTAAAAATTTTCAGAGCATGATTCACTATTTTCATCTGATTGTCACTCAGTTGGTTCAGACTGAAAATTGATAAATATAAATCAAATCACAGAAATTATTTCCAAAGTTTTGCTACTTTTATCTCAATTATTACCTATGATATGTCTCCCCTAACTTAAGTAATTGCACCGATGTATGTTTTGATTTAATTGAAGTGCTGAAAATATTAATTAAGTTTAATGCAAAGGAAATATTAAGTTAACAAAGATATACTAATTTTTTCATGCCTCATTTCTGAGCCAAAAAAACTACCCGTACCAAGAGCTCTTTTTGCACATTAACAAGTTTTGGTATCATAAAATAATATTACTTGGAATATAGCTGCCGTCAATTTCTTTGTCAAGCTGAATAAAGTTATATGTAACAAAACCTATTTCAAAAAATTGATATACATACTTTTCTTTTGGTTTAATCTTTGGTAATATTTTTCCATTTTGAGATCTGATTATATTAGGAAAGTCTTTTAGCATCACAATTTTACTGTTTACATCTACTTTAGGCACAGTAGGTTGACTCGCAACGTTGTTCGCAATATATACTGGTTTCAATACTACATTGTTTACAGGAGTAATAAGAGGTTTGCAAGGCTCAGCTTTTATTTCGGTTTTAGGTATAAGAAAACTAGCAAGCTTTAAATTATTTCCGACCACGTTGCTTTCAGTTCTTTTGAGGATTTTTTGTTTCGGAATACTGCTAACAACACTGAGGTTAGTTTCCAACTTGCCGCTGTTTTCGTAAAATTGTTTCAGATTTTCACACACGGGTTTTTCCACTTCTTGATTGTTCTGCGTTATAACGTATGATCGTGCCTAAAAGTAAGCGTTCTGTTAGTAAATGCCGTATATGGAGTTGTAAATCATGACTACAACAAATAACACGTACCTGCCCCACACCAGGATTTTCTATAAAATAAACTGGCGTATATTGACACGAATTCATAATAATATTATTTGCAGACATATCCTTATATGTAAAAATAAGGTTTTGTATGTATAATAAATAAATTAGCTACATAACAATTCAGATTTACGCAGTAATTTCACGAATGAATAATAACTTTATCTTGGTATTTTTTGTTGTGCTATATGCAAAGGCTACATGGTAGGGATGATCGATATTCATCGATGGTGAATAAGTCAACACATCGATGTTTAGCTGGAAAACATCGATGTGTTGACTTCGATATCATCGATACATCGATGTTATAAGAATAAAATATCGAAACGTCAATAATTCTTTAGGACGCGCTCTAGTCTGTATTGTATGTAACTAGGTTTATCTATCAAGTTAAATATTAATTAGCTATAAATACCAATTTTAACTATTTTCCACTAGCTGACACTGATCAACGAAACCGGAGGAAGCCGTACGAAGAGTTATACCTATATACTTTTCATTTCTAAGAGAAAAAAAAAGCTGACAACTGTTCCAGTCATTCTTGATCAGCGTAGCCAAAAATTAAGTTTTAACTGTGGATCTACAGTTTTTTAGAAATTCTCTCAGTTTTAAGTTAATTAGGCCTCGAAATCTACAGTTTTTTATTTAAGATGCTAGTTTCATCAATTTTTATAATTAAATGATTTTTATTGTTTTTAATTATCTCCCTATAATGTATTCATTGTATTACTATTATTAAATAATGCAAAATAATAAAAAGATAAAGATGTAGATTTACTCTTATTTAATTTGTTGTTTATTGTTTTCTAGTTTTTTTTTTCAAACATATCTATAGTTTTTCTTTTTATGGTAGGCTGGCAACATTGTTCTTGATGAAAGTCCTCTATTATATAATCTTTAACTCTTAAGTATTTGTGTTGCACAGCGACATCCACAGCATCAGAAAGGCTATTTTCCAAAGCAGGCCAGCAACTATACTTGCAACGGGACAGACTAAAGGGAAAAAACCTGTTAAAGTTAATATTTTTACAGTGTACCCAAAAAAATACTGGAAATTTAAATGTTTTATCACATTTGTAATTTCAATAATGATACACATTTTTTAAATATAGTAGACAGTTTTGTTTGTCACCGATGTTTTTGGAAATCGATGTTTTTCTATCGATATATATCGAGCATCAATACTTTCAGTTCGATCTAACATCGATGTCAAAATCTATAGGGATGGCGTTCTAATACAGATTACTAGAAGAATTGATATTTTAACCAATCAAGCGGTTGATTAACTTTAGCAGTGACTCGATACCGTTATAATTTGTGCCGTAAGGCCTCACGCTCAATTAAACTTCATTAAATTAATATTCTTTATTTTAGAATATTGCATTTACGCCATATTTTTTTACAATCCAACAATATCACTACGTCCCTATTCTATATTCAAATATTATATAATGTTACCAACTTACAATATTTCAACAGATACTTAGAACTAGTATATGTAATTTAACGTCTTACTTAATATTATAAATTATAAATGTGCGAGTTTGGATGTATAGATGTTGGTACGGATTTCATTGAATTTTTTTATACGGATACTGTATAACTAGGATTGACACTTAGATTACTTTTTATCCCGGAAAAGTTCGAAGTTCCTGTGTAAAAAGAAAAAAAATTATTTACGTTACACGCCTGAATATTTTAATTTAGCAATAATATATTTGAATATAAAGACAAATATATTGTAATGATTTTAAGATGAATAAATGATTTAAAGATGAATCGATCAGTAATCGTGAATCGATATTTATAGACTATAAGCGCAACCCTATTTGCGAGAAGACGTTAAATATTTCGTTCAGGACAATAAAAAATTTACTTCTTATTAAATTTGTATTATTATATGATAGTTTTAACTTTGTGTAATAATTTTTTTTAAATTAAAATTTATGAATTTGTATTATAAAACCAAAATAACTGTAACTAATCAAAAAGAAACTCTGTTACCTACAATACATCATTTTTATTTCTGAACTCAATTTAGTCTATGATTAAACATTTATTTATTTAATTACGATAATATTTTAAATTAATATGTGATGAAAATACGCGCAAAGTTATCTAAAATATTGGAGTTAATTAATTTTACATTTTTTCCTGATTTGTTAAATTACATTTACACTGGCAACTATTTTGACTATACTCTATCCATAGCCAAAATAACCTATTCTTTCTGAAAAGCCAAGCTCTGTCAAGCTAAGGTGATCATCGAAATAATTCTTAAATAATAGTTTTTAAAACTTTAAAATAGTGCATATTGAATCTTAAGAATATTTTTAGACTTCTGCGTTAAATATATAGTGATTTTCGTTTATATTTTTCGATTATTTACATTGTGCAAGTTTTCGAGAGCCACGTGCGATGTCATCGATGATGAAAATGTCTTCTGTTTTCAGGCATAAAAATGACGAACTCCAAGGGTTACCGTCGCGGAACGAGGGACTTGTTCGCCCGCAGATTCCGTACACATGGAACCATCCCTCTCTCCACGTATATGAAAGTGTACAAAGTCGGCGACATCGTTGACATTAGGGTAAGGATCAAAATTAAACAAAAAAGCTGTTTTCTTAATTAACCTTTCTGGATGTAAGTTTAATAGTAAACCATTCATCTGTAACTTCAAAACCTTTTTTTGTAGTTAATTAAATTTATAAATTGTGATAGGGTATATCATTTTATGTTTTTATAGGGTAATGGAGCAGTCCAAAAGGGTATGCCACACAAAGTGTATCACGGAAAGACTGGCCGTGTATACAATGTAACTGCACACGCTCTGGGAGTGATTGTCAACAAGAGGGTGCGAGGCAGAATCATCCCTAAGAGGATCAACATTCGCATTGAACATGTCAAGCACTCCAAGTGCCGTGAGGATTTCCTTAAGCGTGTAAAGGAAAACGAAAGGCTGTTGAAAGAAGCTAAGGCTCTTGGCAAAACTGTAAACCTTAAGAGACAACCCCAGCCTCCAAGGGCAGCCCATATTGTCAAGGGTGCCGAAAAGCCCGTCTTACTTGCACCTATCCCATATGAGTTTGTAGCCTAAGGTGAAATAAACTATTTTTAAGCACTTTTTGTTTTATTTTTTATATTCAAATCTTGGATAAATAATGATTGAATCCCGTACCAATTACCATTTGGGAATAGTTTTAGTTTTTCTCCAGTGAAAGAATCTTTTAAATCTAATCAGTATTTTTAGAGATTAATAAGTACATACAAATCACTGACAATCTGTACTAATATTATAAAGAGGAATGTTTGTATGTAACAAATTTTTATTTTTTTTTTCATTTATTTCTAAAATTCTTTTGCCATTAGAAAGCTACATTATCCCTGAGTAACATAGGCTATATTTATTACTAGAAAAAATAAGATCCTCAGAAATTTTTACAACAACCAATCCAAGGTGAAAAAATTAGTCATAAAATGTCTTTCATCGCATGCGCTCCAGAAAGTATTGATGATAGAACAAAAAAATGTTCTACAATATTATAGAACGAACAAAAAACTTTGCGAGACCATATGTCCAACTATTGTAGTTATCTCACTATCACTACTTTTTTACATTTTAAAAGTTGATAGAAATGCCTATCAAAATCAGACCATGTATTCTTAATCATTTAATTTTAACAATTTAATTCTTATCCAAGTAAATTATTTCGTATTCAAGACTGTCCGATGATTCAAAAGATATTAAGAAATTAAAAATATCAAAAAACAAAGTGAGTAACGCTTCGAGACCTGGGGACATCGAAATGCGGGAGAGCCAAAATGTTTAAAAAAAATTGTCCACTAGTAAGATGTGTAAATAATATTTATTAAAAGATAATGAAAGGATTTTAAAGAAAAGGAAATAGCTATTGGTTTTAAGTATTAATTACTACTAGAATTTTTACAAGCTTGTATTAGCAATTACAGAAAATAATTGACCTGCTTCAGAGAAGTGTCGGTGATCTTTGGAAATTATGATCATCACAACTTAGCAAAAAACGGCTAAGGGTTGAGAGTACAGTGAGCTAGATATTCTTGGCGTTGAGCTAGATTTATATATCTTTAATCTTTTAATATAGTCAACTTCAGTCTCGTTTAAGATCTCGTGAAATTTTGACATGGAACAATACAGTTTCCTTCAATATGATATGCTTTAAATGATGCGTGAAGTTCGATAACCCCCCTCTCTGATATACTAAGATTTATTCGCCACATTACTTGTATTCAGAATTTGTGTCAAATTACAGTGGTGTACGCAGACTGTCGCGAAGTCACTGTAAATGGACTGGAATCCCTTTTTGAAAGCCTAGTGGTTAAGACAATGGTACTCGAGAGGTCCGAATGTGTGTTTTAAGCAATTAAATATCACTTGCTTTAACGGTGAAGGAAAACATCGTTAGGAAACCTACACTCTTGAAAGTTGTCCATAATGTTCTCAAAAGTGAGCCAAGACAGGTGGACTATGGCCTAACCCCCTTCTCATTCTGAGGAGGAGACCCGGCTGAGCTGTAGGCCATTAATGGGTTACGATGATGATGAAGTAAGTTTATAGTATTAGTAAAAACTGGTTGAATAATTCTAAAAAGGTAAAATAAAACAAAAGTGAAAGATCACAACTTATAATTTGCAAGAGGAATATTTACAAATGAATGTAATCAAATGAATATCAGTGAAGTAAATTCTCATAAACATGCCGTACCAACGTGTAACAATGGCATATAACATCTGTCTCTTAAATAAATTACTATACTCCGTGAAACTTAACAACTAGCGTCTCTGGACTGATAGAACAGAATGTATCCCGTCTCCGAGGACTTCTGGATGTCTGACGTGAGCCCGTAGAAGTCTTCTATTGCTGATGCGTCTATTTTCTGAAACAAAATGGCAAACTTTATATCACTATATTTCATATATGTTCAACATTAACATAATTTATATATGATTAACTCCCAAAGACAAACGATCACGCAGCTCAACATGCACTTCATCCCATATTTCAATTCCTCCAAGACTTTTTTTCGCGATAAAATGTAGCCTATGGCTGTTCTCACACTTATCTATCTCTGTCTATCACGAGTAACGACTTCTGAGAACCAGACATACGAAAAAGAATTGTGATGTAAAATGAATGAAACTTGGAGACACGAAGTCACTTTTACACTTGAGGGGACGGGTTACAATACAATTCCCCTCTGCCGCTGGGAGAGTATCTCGTAAGAGTCGAGTAACCCAGCACCCTCTTGGTGGTAGGGGATCTATTCCCCGACTGGCTTGCGACCACCAACATGCGAATCCGACTGCCAAGTGTCTCTGACGCGTTCCTGCCGAGCCGCATGTGGGCCAGATCTACCCCTCCCTCTCCTATCCCATTTCTGCTGCGATTCTAATGAACACCGAGTTCTTGCTCTGGGTCCATTGGTACCTCAGCAGTCTTCTCTTCACTCCCCCTCCTCACTCTATCTTCGAGGCGGCAACGCATCGACAAAACAAGGGATACCCTCTAGTTTTGTCGATGTCCATGGGCGACGATGGCTACTTTCCATCAGGTAAACAGTCTGCTCGTTTGTATATCTCGCTTGAAACGAAAATCAAGCTCGTACGTACACTCGCCTTCTTCATTTTCTTTTACGGGGCTAAAGGTGGACCTTAAGATCTGCAGACCCCAAAGGGATTGACGCTATCGAGATTAGATGTTGGAGGAGAATGCTTTTTGGACAAACGCATCTATATTTGCAAAGCTCAACATTAAAACAAGGCTCTACATCTCTCTCCATCTGCCTCAATCGAATCCTTGAGTACTTCGAATACATTGCCAGGAAAGACGGGGACAACCTTGAAAAACTAAGCCACAAGGCCACAGTCTGATGCGTAAGTCTGACAAGATCCGCAACACATTCGATTCCAGTAGATGGATATAGGACAAGATGGAGAACGAGCAAAAGTCGGATGGAGGTGGTCACGACCCTCCGACATGAGAGAAATGACTGAAGGAAGAGTTACTTTCGAATTTATAATATTAGTATTACTTGGTTTGATGGTTTGGGATCGACGTATTGCCGTTAGATGCAATTTTTAACAATGCCTACTCTCAAACTTTTACACAGCGAGCTTATGGACAAACTACTAACTAACAATGGCTTCAAAGTACTGTTGGGGTTGCACAAGAGTGAACAGATGACTTTCATGCCATCATGAGAAACTATTGGCAAGACTGCGAGCAAGCCCCAATAGCATTCTGAAGATGTTTTCATCTAAGGACTCTCCGATGATGAAACACTTTATGCACACACTTGTGCGATAACATGAAATTAAAAACATACTAACATAGTCTTAAGATATTTAATACTAATATAGGTTTGTAAGATTTTCTAATTCGTATTTAATATAGTTTTAAGATATTGTTACTTACAAACTTTTGGCCTTTAGTTGCCTCAATAGAAGAAATTATTATTATTTTTTATTTCTCTACAATTCCTACAATATACATTTTAAATATATCTAAAAATACTGACAGAAATATAAAAAATAGAGGTTAACCGGCAGCGGGAACACGGTCCAAGCTACCGACAGTCAGGGCTCCAGAGAGAGGAACATCCGCACGATACGTGCCGTGTCCAGTAGTACCGCTTTCTGCATCAGGCCCTTGACCCAGCCATCTAACGCGAGCCTCTTAAGGTGTTAATCAAGGCTCTTGGCCATTAGGCCATTGGCCGTCACGACAATCGGCGCAACGTCTGCTGAGTCCACATTATTATTATTATTGTGTATGAGTGTTTTATACATACATCCACCATATCGTCGTCGAACAGCAACCAGAAGCCGTGACTCTTGACGATGCTGATGTAGTGCCCCCGGTTGGGCCCGGAGCCGCAGTGCACCACCACTGCTACCAAGTCGTACAGACGGTCTGGGTTCACTGCATCATCCGACTGAAAACATATATACATATAGTGGTTCATTTAGGTTCATAATTCTGACAAATTTTCTGCCATTTATATTTTCTGTTTATTTTTCAAAAAAAAACTTCAAATTAATGTTTTTTTACATTTTACTTTCTAAATTACTGAATGGTAATTTTCCCCCCAATTCTTAGGAGTAAAAGACGTGAAAAAATATTTTAGTTATGATTTTTAAAAAAGGCGATCATTGGCGGAAAAAATAGAATTTCAATCTCTTTTTTAAATACTTTTTTAAAAAGTGTCACTCATCAAATTTTGACAGAAAATGTCTGTCAGAGTACTCCATACTGAGGATTATTTAAATTGAATTAAATGAACCCCTAAGTACAAGTTGCAAAGTCCCCAAGGGCAGATATAGACAGAAACCCTTTAGGACCTAAAATTCTTTAAATCTTTACAAAATATAACTTACCGTGTTAAACAAACGCAACTCCAAAGGAAACACAACTCTATGAGACACTTTGATATGTCGGTTATACTGTTCCATGTACTTAAACCTCTTCAGGTGCAGCGCCAGGATCAGCGGTAGTTTTTTCACCCTCATCCGTTTCTGGGCCTCCTGGTAGCTGCTGCAGTTGTCACACTTGAATTTATTCTCGTTACATAATGTCTCTGTATCGCTAAAGCACTTCAAACAGTGTGTTATACTTGTGTTCTGGTCTACGTCCACCTGGAATTATCATTTTTCATTAAAATTCATGATTTTCATGATTAAATTCTAAATTTAAATTTTTTAGACACAAATTTGAATTTAGAATCTGTTTTCAATCCATAATCCAATGATTTCGGAATGTGATTGATTTTTTAAAATTAGGTGACAAAAGAATAATATTTGTAGCTAAAAAAACTATTTTTTTCTGGCAACACTAACCAAATGTTATTTGTCAAATACATTAAAGTAAAATAGTAACCGCTTGTCTTTTAGAATTTTAACTTGCTTATGCCCACTGTTGATGCATGCCCACTGCAAAGGGCCATGGAGAGAAGCATATTGGGAAAAAAAAAAAGGATAGATAAAGTCAGGCACACATTAATAAGAAAAACAACAAATGCCCAAGACGTGGTCACAAACTAAGGAGCCTTAAGTGGAAATGGGCCGGTCATACAATAAGGGGGACAGAAAAATGGAGCAAGTGCGTGACCCTGTGGTACCCTAGAGATGGAAAGAGAAAGAAAGGAAAACCATGGAAGAGATGGGAGGATGATCTGGTGAAGTTTTCTGGAAAAACTTGGACAAGACTAGTGGGAGATAGGGAAAAATGGAAAGGATTAGAGGAGGCCTTTGCCAAAGGGCACACAGAAAACAAAAACTAAAATTAAATATAATACACAAATCAATATACATGTTTTCTGATAAAGGGCTAAATAAATAAATAAATAAAAATGCCCACTTTGGAAGATTCCTTCATAGAAGTGGGGGTAGAAAGCTAAATTTATTTAAAGATAAATAGTTATCTATAGAAACTTGGACATGGGAACTAAAGATTAGAGCTGAAAACCATTAAAGAGGGGATATAATTAATCAAATATCCCGAGTAGGGGAATCATTAGTTACAGTGATGGCAAGAAAGAAATATTTTACTAGAAAATAGATCAGATACTTGATCTGACAGATAATCTATTCCGGAGCAACTGATTCAGATCGATAACAACTTTCAGAGGGCCCATGAGTGAACAAAAGAATTAGGGCTCCATGAGATCTATTACAATAAAGCCTCAATAAAAAAAATCTTTTACAAAACAAATTTCAAGAATTAGCGAAATTTGTTTTTGTGTGTTGGCAACACTGGCCTGAGGCCTGAAAAATAAAAGATTTTAATGCAATTACCTGTAAATCAAAAAAATGCTCATCCTTACTGCTAACAGTTTCACAATTTAGGCATCTAGTCTCACTAGTCAGTGTACCCTGGAAGATCTCGTGCACCCACGTGGGTTCACCACTCTGAGGGATGCTGCCGTTACATGTCACTCCCTCTTTATCCGTTTTCTGTAGTTTTAGAGTACTTTGATTTCTTTCCGCTGAAAAATATATTTAATACAGATCCTCTACATATCATTACTTTAAATGTATATGTCGCAGTCATCTGGTTGAAACTGCTATTTGATTGAATGACAAGCGCATTCATTGAATGACAAACAAAATTTTTAACATAAGGCAACACTATAATTATATTGCCATATTATAGTCATTTTATCGAAATTATAATTAATTTTATTATATGAAATAGTTTTTTAAAATTTAATATTATTAATACAACTCTGGATATATATAAAAAAACCAGAGACAGTAAAAGTCATACAATATAAAATAAATAAATCTATATGAATTGCTTTAAGGTACTCATATTTGATGGGAGGTAGCCTTATTTTAAACTAGCCGACTCACACTCAGAGTTCACTCACACACCCTCATTTATTCATTCATATTCTACTCGCAACTATGAATCATATAGTACACTCAGTTGTTTTTCGTCATAACTATTCAAATATTTGTCCAAATGATGAAGTGTAAAAGACAAATTTTATCTACTTTAAATACCTGATGCGATAAAACTATTTATTTCAATATAAGGATTAAACATTACAGATATATGATGTCGCAGGCTTTTTTGTGGGACTAGTTAAAATAAACATTTTCAATATACATTTCATATTTGTAACTCCAATGGTTTTTGAGGTAACAAACATACATCCATACATTCTTACAAACTTTCGCGATTATAACATTAGTAGGAAGCAATGTCAAGCTTGGGCTTCTCTAGTACTTAAGAAAAAACAATGCACTACTTACCTAAGATAATCTCATTAATATGATTAATAAGGAAATTAAGAAACTCGTGCGCATCCTGTTGCATGTAATTATCAAACTCCTCTGTAACAAATATAAAATTAAAATTATGATTTTGTTACTATTTAATCCTCGACAAAGAAAGAAGAATTATAGTTTGTTAAATATGACCAAGTTTTTTTTTGAGTTATGATTGGCAATCAGTCCTAGGACTAAGAGCAGATGTGATGTTTCATGGTACTGGCATGTCGAGTGTGTTCTCCAGCAAAAGCATCTACTCATATTTAGTAGACTGTCACTACTGAAGATTTTCTCCAGTACATGTGTATATTGATCGACAGTCAGCTGGTGAGCCAGTTTGTTGGGATCATTTTGCAGAGTCTATACTTGCGTCAAACAAATGAAGTGAAGAAACATCACTGTCAAGTCAACATGAAGGAGATAAGCCCTATGTGTTTTTATCATTTTAAGTAGACCTATGAAACCTGCACTTGGGTCACAAGTCCAAAGAATTGTTTGTGTTCATATGACCTTACTTATGGCTCATATAGATAAATGATTGATGTTGTAATGTCTTGTATTTCATACCTTTTTCTTTTCTCAACCTTGCTATAAACTTCTTGGGAGCGATAGACCCAACTTTTTTCTTCTGTGTAGCTATGCTATAAAATAGATCTGCGAGGCATGTTAGTAATGTCTCCTTGGTTCTCTTGTTTTTTGCCTTATATTCTAAAACTTTCTCTCTAAATGGTCTACAAAAGTATAAAGCTTGTAGGACAGAATTGCTATAGCATGTGTTGCCAAACTGAAACAGAAGTTTTGGTATATAAAATGGTTATTTTTCATAATTAATGCTTTAAACCTTCAACACAGAATTAAAAAGGTAAATATTCTGATTTTTACACAGAAGTGTACTGATCATTGTTACAAACAATTAAATCCCACATGCATGGATCTAGTAACATAGACTAACATTTTTTGATTGTAAGGTTCAATATTTTTAATATATAACATTTTAGAAGTTTAGGAAGAACATAGTACACATTATCTTTAATCATTATTTATTTAATATTGTTTATTAGAATAGTTATGGGATGAAGATATTGAATTGTTCATGGCATATGAATTTTTTACTATAATATATAGTAATTTCAACTAATATATAGTATGATATATAGTTAATATTATAGTATGGGAGCAACCCCAATTAGTTTATCAAGCTTACATTAACTAAACCAAAATAATGTTCATTCGGCGGAAACTGCTCTGATCCAATATCTCTCTCTAGCTGTGATATATTTGCGCCCTGAAACAAAGTTTATAATGTAAATCTATCAATTCAATCTCACAACACGTCGGATTCTGATTAGATATTTATCTATAATTTTTCCGGTTGCATCAACATGATATGAGTTTTGGTACTTATCTAGAAGCTCGTAATTTCCATACAATTTACATTAGTGTGTTTAATTTCAATAGCTATTAGAATTTTCTCACCATTCTCTGTTGGAAGTTAAGGCCGAGATCCTGACATATTGACATTTGCAATCCTGTTTGGACAACTTTTAAACGGAACACGCGTTATTAGTGGTGAATCTCACTTAATTTACACTATTTCTGTCGTTGTTTCTAGTTGCATCCTTGTGATTTCGCGTTGCATACGCAAAAATCCACAACACTCAGTCAGCTCACGTCCATGACAATCAATCAATTCAGTGACATTTCGCTATTGGGTTCGGTTTGCGGTACACAGATTATCTAAATATTTTTACTCGATATTTATTATATATCGATTCTACTTTATAAAATGCTTAAAGTATACCGGGAACGGCAGTTTAATGACAATTTTTTTCAATAGTCACATAATAACATCCATGTTGGACGTAATATTATACTAGTTTAATAGGCAAAATAGGCTACAGTTCAGTATGTAAATTAACAGACATAACGCTAGATGTGCTTATCATTTTGTGCTAAACCGAGGATGCCGCTCCTCAATCTTCGTGACGTGACGTCACGATCAAAGGAGTTCTCACCAGTATTTCACTTTTTGCATTTTTATTTTAAATAGACGCAGTAGCGGATTTAAGCTTTTCCGTATTGAATTATTTTGCCGCTCCTTTAAAAGTGCTGATAGCGCAAGAGGTATTCTTTGGTTGCCCTAATTTGAGGCAGGTTTGTACATCCATTCTAATAAGCTTAAAATAAGCAGAACATCGATCAATGACTGCAGAGCTACAGAAAATAATGTTCTGTCATTAATTTTTATAATCTGTACATGAATCGTCTGGTCATCAGTCACTATCACCATCACATCACTACTGTCAGTTATCAACTTGTCAGTTGTCACTGCGTCCGCCTCCGCTCGCGCGTCGCTCATCCGGCATCTGAGTTTATCATTTTATCGAGATTCGAGATCCTTATTCGAAGAGGGAATAGGGAACAAATCGTGATTTTAATTCTGTGCTGTGCATAGGATACGCTTACGTGTACGTTGTGACGTGGCGGTGGCGGCTTACAGCGCAACAATACTGAAAGTTTCACATTTCAATTTTCTGGAAAACATAAAACAACAAGTAAGCAAATATTTGATAAAATGTTGATAATTTTAACTAAAGCCATCTGTTTCAACTATTCCTAATCACTGTAATAATTACATACATTATATAGATTTTTACTAGTCTTCTTTTTTAAATTTGAATTATATTTTTGTTACAGCAAAATGTTAAAAACATTATTGATAGCTCTAGCTATAACAGCAGTGTTTGCTGGTGTCCCAAATCCTGAAGAGAGTAAAAGGATGATGGATCATCTGTCGGATGCTGAACATTACAGGAATGAGCATCATAATAAACAGTTTGATCACGATGCATTCTTGGGAGAAGACCAGGCTAAAACATTTGACCAATTACCACCTGAAGAGAGCAAACGGAGACTTGGGTAAAAAACAATTTATTGCTACAAGCCTCACATCTGTCTTTCTCCATTACTTCTTACTTTCTTTAATTAAAATTTTAGTTTATCTAAACTGAAATATTTGCTTAACACTAATCTCTTAATCTCCTAAGGTGATTTATCTCGCCCACTCAAAATGTGGGTTAGTTACACTAATCTGCAAACAGTAGATATGTTAGGCTATTTATAGACTAGATTGTTGTATGTATATTGTGAACAGGGATTTTTATTGTTAATTTATGTTTTTTTTTCTACTGTCCTACTGATTATTTTAAGAGATTCAAAATAAGTCTGTTTTATTATTTATGTTGTGGTTATAAAGTATCAAAAACTGCTGGACCAATTTGATGAGATTTGGAACAGAGATAGACTAGAGGAAAATACATAGACTTTTATCCAGAAAAAAAAGGTTAAATGGGTTGAAATAAGGGATGACAGTTTGTCATAGTAATGCATATAGAAAAATTAAAAATAAATACAAATGTTACATTTCTGCCAAGCGTAGCTGGTGTGGGTCGACTAGTTACTAATATTAGTAAGATCTGTAAGGTTAACCACTTTTTAATAAATCACTACATAGTATAAAACAAAGTTGCTTTCCGTCTGTCTGTCCCTATGTATGCTTAGATCTTTAAAAATGTGCAATGGATTTTGATGCAGTTTTTTTAAATAGACAGAGTGATTCAAGAGGAAGGTTTATACGTATAAAACATGCATATTATAGTAGAGAAAGTTTCCTTTTTTTTGTGGGTTTAAAACACATCTCACAGCGTAAAATTTAAAGCAAAAAATGTGTTATCTAAGTTCAGCGACCTCTTATCTGTAATGATAAATTGTTTCTAGAATAATTGTTGACAAGATTGATGCGGACAAAGATGGGTTTGTGTCGCTTGTGGAACTGAAGGATTGGATTCGTTACACACAGAAGAGATACATCGACGAGGATGTTGAGAGGCACTGGAAGCAACATAACCCTAACAATGAAGATCTTATTACGTGGGAGGTATGATAGCTTTATTTAAAACAAACAATTTAAAAGCGATATAAATTTTTTTAAAGATAACATGCGAGTTTTTGTGTCAGTAGGTACAACTGTTATCTAATATTGTTTGTTTTTGTAAGAGATAGTCACGAACTAAATTCTGTAAAATTATTTTTTAAAGCAATTAATCTTTAGAAGAAGAAGTTTTAATTATAAACCATATTTTTAAGGTTGCATTTTCACCAAATATCTTGCTACACATCCTTGCACATCTTTGATGGAAACACAGACATTTTTTAAAATTTTTTTATGGTAGATAAGGTGCAAACGAGCAGATGGTCCACCTGATGGTAAGTGGCCACCATCGCCCATGGACATCGAATCCAACAACCTAACAAATAAGTTTCAAGGTTCTAGCTCTAAAAATGACGATACTTCCATACAACTTTTCATCCCCCCCTTTCGACCTTATACAACCCTTTTTTCGCATTAAAAAGTAACCTATATCCTTTTTCAGGCTTTAGACTATCTGTATAACAAATTTCATGTAAATCAGTTCATTAGTTTAGGCGTGAAAGCGCGACAGACAGAGTTACTTTCGCATTTATATTACGCGCATCTATTGAACAGATTGGTCGTTGTGCTAAATTGATGTTATTGAACCGCGAGATTCTCAATTCTCATACACTTCTATTAATATGTTACTTGTGATTTTATGGAGCTCCATTACTATGAGTAACATACTCGTAGTCTCTCTACACTAAACTATTAAAGACACAAATATGAAATTGATATCTTTTTGTGACGTAAAAACTTATTAAGAAGCGATTTCAGTACTAGTCCAACCTAACTTCGTCCACGTAGAAGTTGTATGGTAAAATGTGTACAAAATTTTCCCAACCCGCACGACTTCGTTCGCGTGATGCTCCGCTCCTATGGGTCGTAGCGAGATGTTAAATAGCCTAAGTTACTCCTTCTTACATCAGCTATCTGCCAGTGAAAGTCTTGTCAAAATCGGTCACATGTAGGTATCTACTATAGTTTCAACCGCGTTTAGCTGCAGAAGACCGCTGAATACGGTTGAAACTATAGTACATGTTACAAAAACAATACCTTCCAAGCGTCTTCCGTGCCGGCGTGCCAAACACTTATGAGCGCCTATACTTTTTACATTAATGTGGTTGGCCCTCTCAAGTAATTTTTGTACTGTGCGCCCCCTATATTTATTTGCGCTCTGAATCAACTTTTTTTAACGAATCATGTCATATTAAATTTTCGGTCTGGCGCCCCCAGAAAGCTTCCTAGCGCCTTTTCTGGCAATACTTTACGTATTGTTTTGGTCACCAGTCACCTTCATATAATGCTTTAAATCACTTGTATTGTTAAGTTGTCAGTAAGACAAAATTAAATAAATAATAATAATTTTAATTTTTTAGGATTACAGGAAGAACGTGTACGGTTTCATGGAGTCTATGTCAGAGAATGAGCTGAGGAACAGTGAAGGCATCACTTACAACAATCTGTTAAAGAGAGACCGCAGGCGGTGGAGCTATGCAGGTAAATAACATCTCTACATAATTTAATATTGGTAACTGGACTTGCTACAATAATATATTCGACCATACCACGAATATTAATTCTGTGAGTTTTCTGGCTGAATACTGTGGTGGGAAACCTTAATGCCTCATCATCTTCCACTTCTAAATTACGGTAATGTTAGTGCATCGACATTTATTTAATAATTATTGGGCCGAATTGGATAAAAGTAGCGAAAAATGGCGAATAGTATAGTATAGCCTAGTGGTTAAGACGTTGATGTCTACTCAGGAGGTCCGAGTTCGATCTCCCACACAGGCACACACCTCTGATTTTGAATGTGTGTTTTAAGTAATTAAATATCACTTGATTTATCAGTAACATCGTGAGGAAACCTGCACTCCTCTGAGTTCTCCATGGTCTCAAAGGTGTGTGTAGTCTGCCAACCCGCACTTGCCCAGCGTGGCTTAAGCCATCCTCATTCTAAGGAGGAGACTCGGCTCAGCAGTGGGCCATTAATGATGATAATGATGATGATGAGTATGGCGAATGCCAAATTATATCCGAGTATTCATTGCAATGATAGTACTAATTATTTAGAAAAAAGTCTTTTGGGGATATAGAACTTTGTCAGTAAGGTCTATACCGATATATAAGAGACCCCATGAAGTTAAATGGGGATGTACTCAAACATCTTGGGGACCTATTAGATTTTGTATTTGGTAGATGATAAGAAGAATAAAAGGTTATATAATGTTCTCCATTTTTTGTGTTGCGGAAAGCATTAACAGCTTTTCAAAATTGTAAAAAAAAAAAAATACACACTTTTTTGGCTGATCAGACGTGGTCGAGTAAATCCAAAAACATCCCCTCATGTATTCCCCTTCTATAGGTAAATTAACTTCAAACAAAATTCGTAACGATAATATTAAATTTCCAGATAGTGATAAAGATGAAGCGCTTAACAGAACCGAGTTTGCTGGTTTCCTACACCCTGAAGATTACAGCACCATGAGGGATGTGGTTGTGCTCGAGACTTTGGAAGACATTGACAAAGATAAGGTATTTTATCTACCAACAATCTCTGTATATACTTCTATCGTTACTTTAAACATATTTTAACGAATGGTTTTCAAACTTTCAAATACAAGAAATGTCACAAGTTTTAATTGCTTATAAATATAATATTTATTTTTTCAGGATGGCAAAGTATCTCTTGAAGAATACATCGGTGACATGTACAAACCTGATGAGGGAGAGACCATTGAGGATGAGCCGGACTGGGTCACACAGGAACGTGAACAGTTCTCTGGATACAGGTATGTATAACTTGTGTGCCAGCAAAAGCAAGCAAAGCCTTAAAGCCTCTTCCAGGCAGCAGGGATACTCACGTTTCGATATGCGTGTTTACTTTTTTATTGCTTACATAACTACTATGCAGACTCTCCCATCCCCCATGTCATCAAAAATAAGCAAAGCAAGGCCCCTCCACGCTTCCCTTTAATACTTACTAATACTTAAACGGCCCCTCATCTGTATTCTGTGTTAGATAAAAAAGTTTTTTTTTTTTTAATTATTAAAAAGTTAGTTAAAATACGATATATTCTCGGTTTTCAAATATAATTCAGATAATCTGGATTTGCCAAAAAATCTGGGTTTTAAGGAAAACCGGATCATATTATGTCTAATTTGTTCTGTTTATTTTCAGGGATACAAACAAAGATGGCTTCATGGATGCGAATGAAGTAAGAGAATGGATAGCTCCACCAGAGTTTGATCATGCGGAAGCTGAATCCCGTCATTTGGTCTTCGAGGCGGATTCCGATGCGGACGAGAAGCTCACCAAGGCAGAGATTCTGGACAAATACGACCTATTTGTAGGGTCACAGGCCACAGACTTTGGAGAAGCTTTGGCGAGACATGATGAATTTTAAATTAAAAATTGTGTATGTATGTTATTACAGAAACTTAAAATCTAAGCCATTTTAATAAAAAAATAATTGTTTCATACCTAAAGGACCTAGATTTTGGTGGTTCCTTTTTCAGTTAGTCATTTACGTTTTATAATGACATAAATAACAGTACAAGCTTTTTAATTGAAACATATTAAATATGTTGTTATTAATTTTTCGCAATCTCAATTTATTAATTTTTGATAATTTTGCCTTTTCATGATTATTGCCATACTAAATATTTTTTATATATTTCGCTTATTTGCGTCCTGATTATGAATAAGTAATAAAAAAATATATTTTTTAATTAACATGTTTCTGTATAAATGATTACGTTTACATTTTGAAAAACATGACCTCCTAAAGATATTGATCATTTTGTTGTTTGGTGGAACAATTTGTTAAAAAAAAAATTATGGTCTAATAGAATAATTATTAATTTTCTTCCAAGTAATATCTTTTGAGGGTTGTAAAAAATGTAAACGTAGTCCAAAGAATCTCTTACTTAAAAAATTAGGTTAAGTAATAGTACGATTCAAATAATTTGAGAGAAGTTTGTTGCTAGTCTTTTGATTCGCGGCTAACTTCACAGTCAACATTATGATTCAATTCAATTGAGAGAAGTTTGTCGCAAGTCTTCAGATTCGCGGCTAACTTTACAGTCAACATTATGATTCAATTCAATTGAGAGAAGTTTGTTGCAAGTCTTCAGATTCGCGGCTAACTTTACAGTCAACATTATGATTCAATTCAATTGAGAGAAGTTTGTTGCAAGTCTTCAGATTCGCGGCTAACTTCACAGTCAACATTATGATTCAATTCAATTGAGAGAAGTTTGTTGCAAGTCTTCAGATTCGCGGCTAACTTCACAGTCAACATTATGATTCAATTCAATTGAGATAAGTTTGTTGCAAGTCTTCTGATCCGCAGCTAACTTCACAGTCTACATTTGAATCTACTATAATACCAAAGTTTATAATATGTAATCTGTAAGTTATCTATGAATACTAACTATTGTCTTTGTCTTCATGGATTCAATATTTTATATTTCAAACTATTGGTTTGTTTGTAGACAAAGACACTGGCCATAGTTAGTATATAATTCCAGTAATATATGCATTTAAATATAACACTAAGACTAATTTTCGAATGTACTTTTAGTAACAGAAATAACTCTTATTCTATATGATTTTAAATAAAACTGTTTATTGTTTATTAATAAAACGGTGGAATAATAAAACTTTTATTTTATAGAAATCCTTTGGAGTGTTTATGTAGTTCAGTCATTCCGCGAAAATTTGCACCGTTACTATGTGGACATAGCGGACAATTTTCAAAATATTTTTTTAAAATTATATCTTAATTCGACGCACTGTTTCTTAAACTACTTGAATAATATACTTTTTAACTCTAATAATGTCGTTTTTACGAAATATTGCAAATTTTATTAGGGACTATGACTAAACTGTGTCCATTTAGTAACAATTTCATATATTATTTTTTCCTCGACGGACGCACTGTTTTAATTTAATTTCAAGCGGCTTATGGAAATTATATGTTATTCTACCCATACAAAAATAACATACTTATCAGTTCCAATATTTATGTTGTTAAATTCAAATGTTAAAACCATTTCGTAACGTTTTGGATCAAAAGGACCACTTCATTTGACTATTTAGCTACATCGAGACCTTCTTAAGGATTTAGTCTGGTATTAGATTTAAACATGCTTATCAATATAATTAATTTTTTAAACGATAATACGATAAAACAATATATTCTCTCCTTAATCGATGACGAAGATATGACAAAAAATTGTGACCGTGACTAAATAGGAAATGTTATATGTGACTAAATAGAAATATAGGCAGCGTTCACACACAATGTCAAAAGGCAATGAAACAAATGTAAAATGAATTTAAAAAATAGGAAGTTTTATTTTAATTCAAATTTGTAACATAATGTTGCTACAAAAAGAATAGTAGTACAGTATAAATTTAATAAAAATTTTGGTAGTTACTTATTCATTCTAATTCTACATTTGGTATGATACTAATTATCTAATCAATTATTACAAATTAATTCAGACTTCAATTTTCTTATTTCACAGCTCTGGCGTTTTCCTATAAGTTAAATATTTTTAAGTCAGGTATTTAATCAGACTACGTTCATTCTTAATTATAAGTCAACAATAATAAAAATCTATTAAAATAATATCAAGCGTCAGTAGCTCAGTGGTTCGGGATTTGCCAATAGAACGCAATACCTTTTTTTGGTTATTGATTTTACAGCCTTTATATTTTTGGCTTAAAGCTATTTCGAGGACTTCATGCCGCACTTTTAATTTATCTATTTCTTCTTTTTTTCCCTAATCACTTTTTCTTGTGCTTGTTTTTTTCGGCTTATAATTTTCGGCTTTTTCTGCTGGTTCTTTTTTCTTTAATTGTTTTACAATTAAATTGTATCTTTTTATTAAGTTTTTATATTTTGTTTTATAGTTAATGGATCTTGATGTAGCTGTTGGAGGTGTCGCAGGGATTTCTGCTTGTGCAGCTAGCTTTCTTTGCTTCTTCTTTTGATCTCGCCATATTTTTCTTTTTTCAACTTTTTCGGTTTCGCTCAGTTCTTTTATTTTTTTCTGTCCTTTTTCCACTCTTGCAATTTGTTTTTTTCGTTGTTCTTCATATTTTTCGGGATTTAATTTCAATTTCTCCCTATAGCGTTTAGCGCGTTCAGCTGGCGTTAGTGCCATCGCTAAAAGTAAAATAAATAAATAACAGTAAACAAGTTTATTTGCCAGACAAATTATAAAAAGACTTGAACATGAACAACACCAAACACCTCTTTATCAAAATTGGGTAAAGTTCGTTGTGAACTACGCCGTATGTGTCAATTTCGTCACTAAAATTGTTCCACTAATATGTCACGTAACTAAATGGACGTGACGAATCCTGCTGTGTTGAACAATTTATTACAATAAAAACATTAGTTGCGCTTAAAAAGAATATCACTCTACTTTAATGCAAATCCAATTATATTTTGCTTTAAACAATAATATAATATTCATAAAACAACTTACCGTTTTCTCGTAAAACTCGTAACTAAAGTGGATTTCTTATTTGACTTCGAGAAGAAACGTGTGCGTCGTCACAGATTTTGTTCAACTGACTTTAAGTTAATTTAAACAAAATGGCCTCTTTCAACTGGTAATGTTACCGGGATGATAAAATAAAATTGTTTTGATAGTTTTAAACTTCGGAAGCAGGTATATGAGCCGTGACTAAAGTGGAATGTCCATGTATACCTAAATGTTGGTTAATAATATATAATACAAATTTATTATAAATTAATGTTTTTATGGAATATAATTTTCGTTTAAATTAAATTAGACATTACAAGCTTTGAAAATACATAAAAAAATAGAGCTGAAACTTAAACAGAAGTGAAAATATTGTTTCTTAAAAATTTACAAAACCTGTGTGACATACTAAAATAATCCTTTTTTATGCCAAATTTTATGAATAATTAAGTAAATCATAATGTAATTGTTAATTTGTACATTTGTTTTAAATATTAAATATTCTATCTTTTTGTCACAATAAAGTCTAGCAAATAATTAGATCAATAAATAAGTAGTAATAATTTTCAAACTTTTGTGACAGTAGGTTTTTTATTGGTGCAAATTTTTACGGAATGACTCAGTTATGCATTACAGAATATATCTTTAACTTACCTCACTGATCAGACAACCAGCACGTCCACTCTCACCTGTAGCTCTGGTATAACTGACGTGATGGTGATCACGTGTTCTCGCTTCGCTGAGGTTTATTAGATTACAGGTAAAAGTTTAGTCGTAAATATCTTCGTAAAGTCAGTACAGTTTATCAAAATTGTTTTAGCGTTTCTCACATGTTAAATAGTGACATGATATTAAATATATAAAAGGAATGTTAAGGGAGCTTGGTGTCATTAACAATAAAAATCATGAATCGTATATTGATAGTAAGGCATCCAGTCAAATTTTCGTCCGTAAAAGGACGGGTTACAATATAATTCCCCTCTGATGCTAGGAGAGCATCTCGTAAGAGGGAAATTACTCAGCATCCCTTGGTGGAATGGAATCTGTTCCCCGACTGGCTTGCGACCACCAGAATGCGAATCTGAACGCCAAGTGTCATTGATTGAGTGAAGTATATGTAATAATGAACATCGGGGGTAATATTATATTGTACTGACAGTAATAAACCAGCTACGGAGTGAGACGGTTGTTTCTTTGCCACGCGACATACACACTAACTGACGACGAGATATTTTACTACCTACGACGTGCGCGAAAATGGCGAATTTTATAGGGAATTTAGGAGTTTTTGACTATAAAGTTCATGAATGGAACATTTTTTTTGGCCGGTTAACGCAATTTTTTAAACTTAATGCTATTCCGCCTGAAAATCAAAGTGCAGTGTTGTTAACACATCTGTCGGATGATTCATACCGTCTAGTTCGGAACTTAGTGTACCCGAAGAACCTCGAAAGTGCTACATATGATAGCCTGGTGGAGTTACTCAACGGTCATTTCACGCCAAAACGGTCGACATTCGCCGATAGGGCGAAGTTCTACGATGCGGTTAAATCTGAAGGTGAAAGTATTGAGGATTGGGCGGCGCGGCTGCGAGGTCTAGCTGTCTACTGCAATTTCGGAAATGAACTCGAGGTACTGTTGCGAGATCGTTTCGTACTCGGGTTTGGGACAGGACCGGAGCGTGATCGACTTTTTGAAAGCGACTTAAAGACGCTTACATTATCGCAAGCAGTGGATGTCGCACAGAAAGCAGCGTGTGCACGAGAGGCGCGCGCAGGCGCTGGCGTCAGCGCCGCCGCCATCAAGGAGGAGCCGGTCTTCTACGCGGGCGATCGCCGAGCCGGCGCTCACCGCGGCGGCGGGAAACAACAGCGCGATTACAGCATAGAGAAAAAGTGTATGGTGTGTGGGTTAAAGAACCATGAAGCAGCTAAGTGTAGGTATAAAAACTACAAGTGTCAAAAGTGTGGGCGAAAAGGCCATTTAAAGAAAGTGTGTAGTGGTTCTAAGTGTAATTTACACAACCTCGGCACGGAGAACACAGAGTCTCCTTGCGAAACAGACTGCAAAGAATGTGCACTTTATAATTTGAGGTATGTAAACTATAATCCAATAAAATTGACTGTCAGTGTAAATGATATTGAATTATGTATGGAATTAGATACGGGATCCGGTAATACGGTTATATCGGATAAATTATATTCCTTATATTTTTCAAATTTTAAATTATCTAAAAGTGATATTAAAATGTGTTTATATAACGGTCATAAAATCACGCCTTTAGGTTTTTTTACGGCTAATGTAAAGTATGCTAACTTATGTGAATCAATAAAGCTGTACGTTATAGTTAATGGTGGGCCACCGTTGGTAGGCCGTGATTTCATGACGAAATTTAAAATTTATTTTACCTCGGCAAATTACAATATTAAATGTAAGAATAAAAACATTGAAGAAGTGCAGCACCTATTGTCACAATACCCTGATATATGGAAGGATGAGTTAGGTTGTTTTAATAAATTTGAAGTCGTGTTACAATTAAAAGACAATGCCAAACCAAAATTTTTTAAGCCGCGATCGGTACCATTCGCTCTCAGGGATAGGGTTAGCGCAGAACTAGACAGATTAGTTAGTTTAGGTATACTGATACCGGTTAACCATTCAGAATATGCTACGCCCATTGTGCCTGTGTTAAAAGAAAATGGTAAATTAAAAATAGCCGGCGATTTTTCTTGCACATTGAACCAAGTCTTGAAAATAGATAAGTACCCGTTGCCACGCATAGAGGAGGTGTTTTCAAAGATAGGTGGTGGTGAAAAATATTCTAAAATAGATTTAAGTAATGCTTATAACCAATTTAAATTATCAAAGTCTTCTCAAGCGTTGACAACTATAACAACTCATAGAGGTTTATTTTCTTATACTCGCTTAGTATATGGTTTAGCAAACGCCCCTGCTATTTTTCAAAAAGCGATGGAAACCCTGTTTTCAGGTTTGGACGGGGTAAGTATCTGGCTTGACGACATTTGTGTAACGGGTAAAACTAAAGAAATCCATATGTCACGGTTGCAAGAGGTACTACGTAGACTACAGGATGCTGGCTTACGTCTACAAAAAGATAAGTGTGTCTTTTTCGAGGATAGCGTTACCTACCTTGGTTACGTAATAGATAAAAACGGTTTGAGAACTTCCCCCTCTAAAGTCGAAGCGATAATAAGTGCACCCGCACCAAGCAACGTGTTAGGTGTTAAACAGTTTCTAGGTGTAGTAAATTATTATAGAAATTTTATTCCATCTGCATCGTCGTTACTAAATCCATTACACGAGCTGCTGCGGGCGGGCGCCGAGTGGCAATGGACCGAGCGACATCAAGTGGCTTTCGAGAGTGTGAAACGCGAGCTGGCTAGTGATCGAGTACTCGCTCATTTCGAGCCAGAGGCACCCTTGACGTTGACCGTGGACGCGGGACCGTGTGGTCTCGGCGCCGTGCTGGCGCACCAAGACGCTTCTGGTTGCGACCGACCTATAGCCTTCGCTTCACGATCGCTATCGGCGAGTGAAAAAAACTACAGCCAGATACAGAAGGAAGCCACTGCCATTATTTTTGGCGTAAAGCATTTTCACCAGTACCTGTACGGCCGCCAGGAACCATTTATACTAAGAACTGACCACAGACCCTTACTTTCTATTTTTAAAAGGGGGAAAGGTATATCTGTGACCGCCGCGTTACGATTACAAAGATATGCGATTATTTTGTCTGCCTATAACTATACAGTACAGTATGTAGATGGTAAAAATAATAAAGTGGCAGATTATTTCTCAAGGTCACCCTTATCAGTCACGGTTAGTAAAGAGAAAGAGAGTTCTAAGCGTTTTTTATTTTTGGAAGCTAACATGAAGCCGGTTCTGTTGATGACATTAAGCGAGCGGTCAATGCGGATAAGGTGTTATCGTTAGTTATTAAATATATGAAAAATGGTTGGCCTAGAAAGATAACGTGTAAATCTATTTTGCCATATTTTCAATGCAAAACCGATTTAGAAGTTATAAATAATTGCTTATTTCGTGGCCACCGAGTAGTAATCCCAACGGTATATAGACATAAAATGTTAGAAGAACTACATTCGGCTCATTTTGGTATCGTTAAAACCAAAAGCGCCGCACGAAGTAGAATGTGGTGGCCCGGAATTGATGCGGACATCGAACAATGGATAGGCGCGTGCGCAACGTGCGCTGCGGTACGCCCCGCGCCGCCGAGCGCGCCCCCCTCTCCCTGGCCGCGGCCGCCCGCTCCGTGGTACCGAATACACATCGATTACATGTCTATAGGACAGGTTGTGTATTTAATTGTTGTAGATGCATTTTCTAAATGGTTAGAGTGTGTGCATATGGATCGCGGCACTTCTACAAATGTTCTTATTCAAAAACTTAAGGATATGTTCTCTAGATTCGGTGTACCCAATGTAATAGTTTCCGATAATGATGTTAAAATAAGTTCAGCAGAATTTCATAATTTTTGTCTATTAAACGGAATAAAACATATAACTTCACCTATATACCATCCTGCTAGCAATGGACAGGCAGAAAATTCTGTTAAAATTTGCAAAAAGATGTTAAAATGTATAATTTTGGAATGCAAAAATCATAAAGATGTTTATAATAAATTACAAAATTGTTTGTTTCACTATAGAAATACTGTTCATTGTGCGACAGGCGCCACGCCCGCAATGTTGATGATGGGTCGTAACTTACGGTGTAGATTAGATTTAGTACTGCCCAATTTTAATAAAACTGAAAGAAAAGATCAACCCAGTCAATTAAAACCTAATAGGTGTTTTCAAGTAGGTGAAACTGTATGGGCGAGGTGGTATGTAGCTAGAAAGTGTGTTTGGTGTTTAGGTACTATTACAAAGATAATAGGAAACAGAATGTTTCAAATCCATTTTACAAAATATAACACTTCCTGCAATAGGCACGTTGATCAGATAAGGAAATATTACACTAATGCTAGTGGTATTAGTGAAACCTGGACTGACA
This sequence comes from Limenitis camilla, assembly GCA_905147385.1. NCBI lineage: Eukaryota > Metazoa > Arthropoda > Insecta > Lepidoptera > Nymphalidae > Limenitis > Limenitis camilla. Next base: position 15,111,715 of record LR990225.1, on the reverse strand, counting down.
CTAGCCCGCTGCCTTTGTCTACACCCCCCGAGGTGCCGCCCTCGCCTCGCTCGCCATCTGTCACAGCGCGTCAGTTATCGCCGTCACATTCTACTCCACTGGCTGAGCTGAATGTGCCGCCGCTTCCGATCGTGAGAGAGACGTTGGAAGCGACTGCACCTGATGGAGAGGATAGTATTGTTTTAGAAGAGAATGCGGATGAGTGGGCTGAGGCTAGCGATGTGATGACAGACGAGCCTCGGTCGGCTGAGTCGGATATTCAACCAGTTTTCACCGAGGATAATAATCCTGAGAATGGTGCGAGTCCGTTTAGACGTTCAAGGAGAAGAAGAGAACCTGTTAATTATAAGTCTTATTTTTAAGTTTACTTTTATTTTATTATGGGAACGTCTGGTTTGTTGCAGGTTCCCAAATTAGTGTTGGAGGGATGAAGTATATGTAATAATGAACATCGGGGGTAATATTATATTGTACTGACAGTAATAAACCAGCTACGGAGTGAGACGGTTGTTTCTTTGCCACGCGACATACACACTATTGAGTCACATGTGGGCCCCCCTCCCATCCCATAATGCTGCGGGTTCTAGTGAACTCTGGGTTCTTCTTCAGGGTTCACTGAAACAGTTTCATTCTTCTCTTCATTCCTCTTCATTATCTTCGAGGTGGCAACGTATAAGCAAAACAAGAGTCATTCTCTTATACGTGTGATGTCCATAGGTGACGATGGCCACTTACCATCAGTCGGACTGTCTGCTCGTTTGCGTCTTAACTGACATAATTTTTTTTTTAAACAAGCTAAATAAAAGCTTGTCGCGAGATTTCAAACAACATCGTACCTATCTACGTTCGCGACAATATATTATTTGACACCCGATTGCCATTCAGTCCATCAGCACGGCCTCACCTTTACTTGGGTGCTTTTCATACTGCCACTTATTTTTGCCTGCGCCTGACGGAAATTCGAGTCCGGATTCGATTTTGGAGTATTCCTTCTCCTAGACAGGTTGCAGACCAATGCCATCGACGCCCTTCCGACTCCATCTTGAGACCAGCTTCATGGCACCATATTATTGCATTGTCACTGAAGTCACGTAAATAAAACTAATTTTAACTTAAGCTAATGACAGGAAGTGTTTCTAATAACAGGGCAAGTTAAATAAAAGCTTAATAATAGTTATCTCTGAAGTCAGCTTGAGTACTGTGGCACCGAGTGGAGACCCACTAAATACGCTTAGCGGCTTGAACGCATTTAAAAGAGGTTTCTGGGATCTCGCTCAATCAGATCAGGCGGCGGACAGCTTAGATTAAATCATTTTAATATGGTAACTCTCCAAAAGGAAGGATGTTATTGATATTGTTTTTGTTGAAGTGAAACTTCTTTAGAATCGTTGTGATTTCAAATCAGATGCAACGGAAAAAACGACAGGTAAGAGACACAAATACAAAAATGTGTAGGAAAGAATGAGACAGAAATATACATACTATTTTATATTATTATATATGTCGGAGGTGTGAGTTAGGTTTAGGTTAGGTTAGCCTTAGGTTAGGTTAGCCTTGTGTTAGTTTAGGTTAATGTTAGTCTAATCTTAGGTTTAGACGGTGAAACTAAGCAGTGGAGGTGAGTGTTATGATCATTTAAAGGATATCCTTAAGCCTACACCTTGGTCACAAGTCCAAGGCACTGCTTGGGTTCCTGTCATAATAGTTCCTGTCATAATAGTAAGAGATCGTAACGTTTAGTCATGTCCTGACCGTGTTGCGCCCGTATAGCTTTTGTGATAGGCCATCCATCTATATTCCTTTCTTTTATTAGTTTCCGACATATATATTCATCTCATTCTTTTGTCGATTTACTGAAGTTTCACTTCTATCGTGTGTGAATCGCACACACACCTTTTTTGTTTTTTCTAAATTGATCTCAACTGAGAGGGATATGAAGCGTCAGTAGCTCAGTGGTTTCGGGTGTTGGATCCCGGACATTGGACTACTGGCGTAGTAGTATGTGATCCATACTGCTAGTAATCTTTAAAAAAAAAAAAAAAATTGGTAATATTCTGTCCGCAGAACGGTACTCGTGAATAACTCGCTTATTCCACGTATTAGGCGTCTTTTGAAAGCCCTCAAATAATTTTGATATCTTTTAGCACACCAATTAAAATAGTATATTTAAATGAATGTAATTATTTTAGACTAGCGGCCCATCCCGGCTTCGCGCGGGTGGAATATTATTTTTAAAAATATATTGGCCCTCCCGCTATTCGGTGCCCCCTCTCTTGCCGCGTTACTCGCTGCGCTGCGTCGCTATACTGGCCCGTCGCGTCGTCGTGTATTTTTTGTTTATATTGATATTTTTAATTTCGTAATATCTTTTGAATGGGAAGTCCGATTTTAATAATTCAAAAAGTAATTTACAGGTATTGAAATAGTCTTGAATACGAAATAATTTATTTGGATAAGGATTAATACAAAGTTATAGAAAACATGGTCTGATTTTGATAGGCATTTTTATCAACTTTTAAAATGTAAAAAAGTAGTTATAGTGACGTAACTATAATAGTTGGACATATGGTCTCGCGGACTTTTTTGTAGATATTGATACGTTCTATAATATTCTAGAACATTTTTTTGTTCTATCATCAATACTTTTTGCAGCGCATGCGATGAAAGATATTTTATGGCAAATTTTTTGGCACCTTGGGTTGGTTTTCGTGAGATTTCCTAAGGATCTCTAATTTTTTCTTGTAATAAATATAGCCTATGTTACTCAGGGATAATGTAGCTTCCTAATGGTGAAAGAATTTTTGAAATCAATCCAGTAGTTTTTATGTTTATTCGTTACATACAAAAATACAAAAATACAAATCTTACTTCTTTATAATATTAGTATAGATCTAATCGGTAAATCTTTTTTATTAGTCATGTTATTGGGAGTGTAATTCAATTGCTACTGGTTTAAACTTGTAGAACTTAAATAAATACATAAATAAGACCTTAGACTTCCAGAAATATTTCAAAACTAATATCCACACATCGGCCCAGCCGTTCTCGAGTTTTAGCGAGACTAACTAACATCAGTTCATTTTTATATTATAAACCACCCGGAATCACGAAATAATCTCTTAAGAGATATGATTTTGATACATAGAAATAAATATCAAATAGCATTGATTGATATTTTAAAATATGTTTTGATATATCTATTCATTACCAAAGCGTAGGTTGGGAAAAAAGTTCTTCGCATTTTTTAAGAAAATTCAAAACATTTTGAATATAGTTTATTTAACTAAAGTATGTAGGTACCATTTTGTACTTTTTCAAAAATGGCTTCCATTTTATCCGTAATAGGGTAATCAAAAATTCCGGATTGAAAACGCTTAAACCAAATGTGTGCTACTCTCACAGACACGGCACTAGGTCCATAAACATCGCAAATTTTTTTAGCGGCTTGCGTTGCATTTTTACCTTTTTTGTAGTAAAATATTAAATTGTATCGAATTTCGTCATTAGAGTCACTTATCTTCACAGTACGACAAACAAATAAAAATCACACATTTTCCTAATTTGAATTTGGAATTATCTTCTTTAAAATGTAAACTTGTAATGATACCAAAACCAGCCAGATACAAATAGTATAGCCAAAGAGATTTTATTACAAGTTCATACATACTATAATGCGAAAAGACTTTTCCCCAACCTATTATAACATATTTGAGTGTCGAACAGTGAACTATATAATAAAATTAATAACATGGTATCATTACACAATCATAAGGTCCTTGGAGATTCATTTAAAATGAATCGGACAGAAAAAATAGTTTTATAGATTGATCAAAGGATTTTTTTTCAAAAATTTACAAAATGGCGAAATGGCCTAAGGAAATTATTTCTAGATTTTCGGGAAAAATCAACAGTTGATTATTAAAAATCTAAATTATTAAATGAAATACTCCCGTATTTCTAATTCTTATTTTTATTCGTTTTTAATGTAATAATCAGTTCACGCATAGTCACAGCCTGATACCATGTTAAATAGGGGGAAACAATCTTAAGACTACGTTTCCCCCAGAGATGAGCGAGGATGCCTAGTATTAGTTTGGATATATGAAAAGAAGTCACAAGTTTAATTTTTTTATTAAAATAAATTATAATAGGAATGTATATCAACAGATTTATCTTCTAAGGATTTTGATATTATAACGGCTAATTAGATTTGAAAAATTCTTTCAGTGTTACTTAGCTTATTATACATCATCAGGCTAAGACCAATAGGAGCCGAGCTATACGCAGACGAAGTCGCGCGGGTCGACTAGTATAATATATAATGATATTTAAATATGAGTTTTTATTACTCATAATACCCAAAATGGACTTACAATTTACAATTAGGAAAAAACCTTGAAAATGTTGAGAAACTAATTATCATTACCATCATCATCACAACCCATTAATGGCACACTGCTGAGCCAGGTCTCCTCCTCACAATGAGGAAGGGGTTAGGCCATAGTCCACCACACTGGCCCAATGCGGGTTGGCAGACTTCACATACCTTTGAGAACTTTTAGGGAACTCTCAGGAGTGCAGGTTTCCTCATGATACAGCGTTAAAGCAAGTGATATTTAATTTCTTAAAACACACTTAGAAAAGTCAGAGGTGTGTGCCTGTGTGGGGGATCAAACCTGGAGTAAGACACCGATGTCGTAACCACTGGGCTATCATAGCTTGCAAAGTTAATTATAAAGCTTTCAAATAATGAACTCAATACCAATCTAAAAGTAGGTTAGGTTTCCCCTAAGCCGATCCTCAAGCAAGGTTCGAGGAATTCATGAGTGCGGAACACAAATTAGTTCGTTCCAATATAAACATCTTGAGGGGCAGTCGATCGCACACAATTGAGTTACACGTGGGAAAACACGTGTAGGCGGTAAACCACTTCAGATACCTCATTTTATATTATTCTATTTGTTTCTAAATTCATTTCAAATCTTCTATATATGTAAAAGGAGAAACTGACTGACTGACTTATCAACGCAGGGCCTAAAGCCTAAAAGGGTTAGAAACTTGAAATTTTGCACAGAATTTTGCACCTTCTATAACGTAGGGGAGCACTAAGAAAGGATTTTTGAAAATTCACCCCCTAAGGGGGTAAAATGAAGGTACAAAGTTTGTATGAAACTTTGCCGTTTTTGAAACTTCAAGTAAAATTCAATATGAAGGTTCTTCATTGAAAGTCATGAAACACGTGTAAATTATTTTTTTGAAAATCACTAAGGGGGTAAAAGGGAAGGTGCAAAGTTAGTATGACTACCTCATAAAATTATTAAATATGTCTTGGGTTTAAACAGAGAGCCTAGCAGTGGAGGCGAGTGTCGTGATCACTTAAAGGAATTCCTTAAGCCTACACCTTGGTCACAAGTCCAAGGCACTGCTTAGGTTTCTCTCGTAATTGTTACATCATATTTGATCATTTATCGGTTCAATAGGAGTATCTACTTTTACCCAATATTCCATTCATTACCATCACCCCCTTTTAGTGTTCCCCAATATTCCCCATCTTCCTCCTTCCATCTCCTTTCACATCGTTTTAAAATCCCCGACATATAAAAATGAATTGACATTTGCTAAAACTCAAGACCGGCTGGACCGATTTGATTTTGATGAACTTTAATTTAACCTGTTAACCAATACATCTTCGCGAAGCGAGGACAGCTAGCTTTTTATTTATTCTATTCTACATTATATCGTTCAATTTTAATATTTACTTACGGTTTTACTGAAGACAGAACAATTTTGATATCCTTGAAAATATAAAAACTAAGTTTTCACTTTTATTGGATTGTACTCTATAAGATTAATTGAATTTTCATTGTCTATGACACCTTAACTTTTTCACATAACATTTTGGACGCATCAGATAAAAAACACTTTAAAATCCAGTACTACAAAGCTCGAACCCATGTTGATTTTCTTGAAAAATATTTCAAGAAAATGACAAATAAAATTTAATACCCTATTTATTTCAACATGAAAAATTAATTTAAAAAAATATAAATAAAGTGTTTCTTTAGTTTATTTTTTTTATAATCTGTGCACTGCACTCAAAGCTCCGCTGCATCAGATTTTCCCGCCCATTACCTCTGTGGGAAATCAACCGGCGGCGGCGGTGAGGCTCGACGTCATTCCGTTTCACGTTTGACGTGTCACTGTGTTCACAATAAAATGCATAGTGTGTAAGTTATTTGGACATTTGTTTTTTTTTTAATTTTGAAATAATAATGGAAATATTTATAACTATTTTATTTTGCTGATAAAAAAATACTACAATAGACATTTATTTATAATGTTTAACAAATTTTAATAGTTTACTATTTTTTTTCTCTGTTTTTATTTTATAATGGAAAAGGCAAAGGTATTACACCGTACAGCCAAAGATTTTTTAATCTATTTTATACTGTACATGCAAAGATTTCTTTGTTTATCTTTTTTCTCAAGTCAAGTTCTATTTTCTAATTAGTTCGGCATGGAATTTTTTTTTCTGTTTTTTATTCCATAATTGAAAAGGCAAAGGTATTACACCGTACAGCCAAAGATTTTTTAATCTATTTTATACTGTACATCCAAAGATTTCTTTGTTTATCTTTTTTCTCAAGTCAAGTTCTATATTCTAATTAGTTTGGGATGGAACATTTTTTTCTATTTTTATTCCATAATTGAAAAGGCAAAGGTATTACATCGTACAGCCAAAGATTTTTTTAATCTATTTTCTCAAGCCAAGTCTAAAACATCTTCCAGTCAAACTCTATTAACAATAATATCTTCCTAGAACATAAAGAAAGAAAGTAAATCATAAAGTGTAACAAAGTAACAAGCTAGTCGTAGAGTCGATACGTACGCGCCTTGTTTATACCATCTGAAAGGCAAACGAGTTCATATTTTTGCATCTAACGCTCGTTCACACGGAAACCTGTTTCATAGACTACAATAACATAACATAAGAAGAAATTGTAGAACATCTTCTCTATCGACTTACGTGATGCCTTTTACTATTGTGTCATTTTCTTTTATAATCTGTTTCCAATTACATTATCTTTTTTTTAAAGAATACGTTAAAGAAGCAAAAGTAACATATTTTTTAATGTATAAATAAAAAATAAAATAAAAACTTTTCTAATAAGTTAATAACTAAATATGTAGCGTGGCAACACTGTCCTACTGGTACTGGTACTGGTGCTGAGAGTAACTGCTCATTGTATATACGTACGGGGATTCGTATGATAATTTTCATTTTGCATTCACTTGCGTTATTCTTCGTCGCGGCTACGGCTTGTTGTGGCTGTGGATAGCGCTCCGGGGAAATTCGTGGCTGTCACAAGTATTATTGACTATGATTAAGTGTCTCTGGAAGTGGCCTGCGGTACAGCGTTTCATTGACTAAAACTAAATAGTCAAATGCAAGTGTTCATTATCGTCATGTTGTTGTTTATATACAGGTTTATGGTAACTTACTTTGTTTTAAAGTGGATTTTTTGTCATTGTTATTGTGAACGTAAAAAGTCCAATAAAGCACGCATGCTTTTTACTGTACATTATGGCACAAGTTCGATAATGTATTTATAAGCGATTCACGTGACTTTGACCGCCTGAATTGTATGTACAGAACTTTATATTTCTTATAGTTTCGTATGTTTTTATGTTTGTCACACAACATCTGAGGTGGCAACACCCCTGCACACTTGTATCATAATGTAATATTATAGATTTAACACGTGTGGGGACAGCTTAGAATATAATTTCCCTCTGCCACTGGGAGAGCATCTCAGAAGAGGCGAGAAACCCAGCACCCCTTCGTGGTAGGGGATCTGTTCTCTGACTGGCTTGCGACCTCCAGCATGCGAATCCCACCGCCAAGTGTCATTGACACGTTCCGGTGGTGCTGCATGTGGGCCCCTCCTCCTCCCATTCCGTCAATGCTGCAGTTCTAGTGATCTCTGGCTTCTCGTTCAGAGTCTCTTGTATGCGCGATGTCCATGGGCGACGGTGGCCACTTACCATCAGGTGTGCCGTCTGCTCGTTTGCCCCTTAACTACCATTAAAAAAAAAATAAAATATGTGTGTGCGATTCACACACGATAGAAGTGAAACTTCAGTAAATCGACAAAAGAATGAGATGAATATATACAATAATATAAAATAGTATGTATATTTCTGTCTCATTCTTTCCTACACATTTTTGTATTTGTGTCTCTTACCTGTCGTTTTGTATATTTCTGTCTCATTCTTCCCTACACATTTTTGTATTTGTGTCTCTTACCTGTCTTTTTTTCCGTTGCATCCGGTTTGATATCACAACGATTCTAAAGAAGTTTCACTTCAAAAGATTTTTAGAAGACTTCATTGGTACATCTATGCTATATAATATTAATAATAAGAAAAGATTTCATATTATGAGGTGGGGCTGAGAATTATTATAAAAATGATAACTACTAATGGTGTTTGTTTTCATCTTGTCACTAGTTGATCATAGTTACTTACTCACACATAAAAAATATTCAATGTCTTGTTTTTACGAGTAGGTGTACGAATAAGTATTTTGCTCTAGATGTAAGTTAAAGATTAAGGGAAATTGAGTAAAATTGCCATGATACCGGATTATTTAATGGATGTACATATTAATTCCTTCCAAATTCTTTACATCTGTGTTTTGTGGTATACCAATAGGTAATTGTTATCGTACCCACATCAGTATCAATAATACGGCAACTAGGAGCGAGGAGTAATGCTCTGCGACGCGTGTTGGCGTCAATGTTCCAGATATCCTTCTGTCTCCTATATTGTCTTATTTTTGTCAAGATATGGTAATGGGAATAAGGGAAATAATTTATGGTTTCTGTATCTGGATCTACGGGGATTTACTTGATATTTATTTGTAATATAGATTTCTTTATAGAAGTTTTGGGACACCCTATATATTTGAAGATTTGTATCTAATATGAACAAACCTACACGCTATAGTTAGATTTATTTTTTTAAAGCTCGCTTTAAGATACTATCTCTTACTTATGCAGCTTGGCTGGAAGAGATCTCTTTTAGATCTCGATAGAGATAACCTGCCTTTGCCAACAAATTTTAAAAACATTAATGTATTTTTTTTCTTTGTGCAATAAAAAATATAGTAGGATAATAATAAAGACGACTTGTTGTCACTTTCGTCGCGTCATTTGAATATTCGACGATTTCAGATAGCGAGTAAACGATTATCGACTAATCGGAACTGCAGCGACATATTTCCTAATTGTTGATTTACTTCTCTCTACTAGTAGAGGAGCATTGCTAACATTGTTTAGTCCCTTTATATTGACGCAGTACACTTTAGTCTCATGACAAGTCTGTTTGAGTGAACATCACCTGGAGTTGAAGTGTAACAAATAATGATCGCTATATAACGGATATTGGACCTCTCGGACTATGGATCATATGAGTTCTTACGTCTTATTTATTTTGAGTCCCTCCCTGAGTTTAGGTTCGGTTCGCCTTAGGTTAGGTTCATGTTAGATTAGGTTAGGTTAGCCTTATGTTAACCTAACCTAAGACCAACAGTGAGACCGGGCAGTGGAGGCCAGGGTCGTGATCATTTAAAGGAGCTCCTTAAGCCTACACCTTGGTCACAAGTTTAAGGCACTGCTTGGATTCCTTTTCAAAAGCCTTCAGCCTTCACCTCTGACATATATGTCTATATGTGTTTATATGTGCAAGAATGTGTATTTATATTTTCAGATCAAAGTTGCCAACATCATAACTAACAGTAGGTATATAACTTAAGTATATAATACGGTTGCAAAGCTTTTAAAAGAAAATGTATATAACAGAAATTATTTTAATTCCAAAGTTTGGTGATAAATTTTTCGTGTGAAGTTCCCAAAGTTATAAAACTCGTAATTTCTCAGGTGGGAACTACTTCACTTTAAGTTGTGTCTGCACAATGCAAACTTTACAGGCCTATTATAACTTAAACTGTGTCATATTTATAGAACACATTGTTATAGTTATTTATGCAACTGTTGTATAATACCTTACTATCAATAGTTGCAAAACCCATAATTAAATCCTCTATAAAAGATTCTGAAACAATTAGCTTACTACTAACATCACGGTTACCAACTTAGGGGTTTTTCCTCCAGATTTAGGGGGTAAATAAGTGAGATGGGATTTTTTTAGGGGTATTTTTTGACTCTCTAATATTTTTAAATTGATAATAAACTTATAACGACATCTAGTACGTGCTTCTATAAGTACTCTGTGGTGACTGGTGGCAATACTGGCGCCACTGGCGGACATTTTATTATCTGTGCATATGGCAATTATTGTTGTGTATTAAATTGAACGTATGTTTGATATTAGCTTATGTCAGATAGGATACCGCCAAAAAAATAGATTAAGAATATTCTTACGACGATTCTTATTTCGATTTTGGTTTATACTGTGTGTCAATAAGAAATGTGTTAATGATGCCTAAAAGTTTCAAAAAATCTGAATCTTATTAAATAATTTATAATAAAAGACTTTTGAAACATATTACAACATATTATTTCTAAATCATTATGAATTTATATTTATATATTTTTAGGGGGACAACTAAATAATTAAGGCGATTTTAGAGGTTTTTGTCACAAACTTTAGGGATAAATATTTTTGAGAGTTGGCAACACTGGCTAACATTAACACTCCACAGACAACCACTGCTAGTAACCTAACATCATCCATTATATACTGTTCGATCCTTGCCTAAGATGTGGGTAGGTTGCCACTGATTTTCTTACTACCCGACGAATCTGGTGCGAGGCGAAATAAAGACGCCTGCTGACGTCCCGCGCAGAAGCTTGCGAACCCCCGTGGAGAGTGAACACGCAACTACGTCTAGCTTCAAGTGTCCGTGACGCTAATAGCCGTGTCCCTGGACGTTCCAGGAAGACCACCTTATACTATATCTACGATCTTTAAACCTGACACCACTAAACAGTGCCGTGCACTGTGCTCTTCCTCATCGCATCGCCAGGAGAAGGTGGAAAAAGAGGTTAGTGGTAAATTTATCTCATTTTAGTGCAAGGCAATCGTTCTACAGCACATATACAAATAAACTAAGTATTGATGAAACAATCATTTATTGTACTTGTAATGAATATTGTTGTGTATAGTACAATTATTAAAATTCGCTTCAATATGTTCTTTAATGTTGGAAGGTAATCGCTCATTTTTTTTGTAAACAAAACAATTGAAATATTAAAGAAAAATGGCGGGAATTTGAATGTTCAAAATTTCAATGTTCAAAAATTAATTACCGCAATATATATGTTATTTGTCTTAAATTATTGTTTATTGTCCTCAAAAATAGCAAAATATTTTTAGTTTTGTAACTCTGACCAACTATACTTACAGTTGTTACTAGTCGACCCTTGCGACTTCGTCCGCGTGATGCTCCGCTCCTATTGGTCTTAGCGTGGTGATATATAGCCTATAGCCTTCCTCGATAAATGGGCTATCTAACACTGAAAGAATTTTTCAAATCGGACCAGTAGTTCCTGAGATTAACGCGTGTAAACAAACAAACAAACTCTTTAACCTAAGTATGAAATAATGAAGCGGTCCAACGTCGAGGTTTTTTCAGACTTTACCGGTTGGTAATAGACTATAGAAGACTTGAAAAAAAAATTGAAATATAGAGGAGATAATGGAATGAATTTTGTAAAAAAAAACGTGACGTCATATCAGACTTGTGTAATAAATTCTGTCATGGCGCGGGCGGCGTGTTTTTTGGCGACTTTCTAATCCTAATTCTTATCAGTTGTGCCAACTTCGAAAGTCAAATGTACTCAGATTATTGTTGCCAACATCATAACTAAGTTTGTAATTTTTTTTTCAAAGAATCTTAAATTTTTTCTAAGTCACTGTTTATTACCAACTTTCCAACAGATGGCAGTGTAATTTACTTTATATATTGTAACAGGTTGGATTAGAGATTGAAAATAGATTCCAAATTTGAATTTTCTATACACAAATTTGAATTTGGAATGTATTTTCAAACCATTTTAATGCGGGAAAGGCAACCAGTGTGCATAAAAAATTTAATCTTATCTATAAAAATATATAAAGCTGAAGAGTTTGTTTGTTTGAACGCTCTAATCTCAGGAATTGCTGGTCCGATTTGAAAAATTCTTTCAGTGTAAGATAGCTCATTTATCGAGGAAGGCTACAGGCTATATATCATCACGCTAAGACCAATAGGAGCGGAGCTACACGCCAACGAAGTTCGACTAGTACTAGAATAATATGTAATAAACTAATGACTCATATGTAGCCTCAAAATTCAACAAAATAACTCTTTAATTAGTGTACCTTAATTAAATTTCAGAGCATGTAAATATTTGGCTTCCAAAAAGGATTTCAAAACATCCCCTGTAATTCTGTTATCTCTTGGACTATTTCGCCTTTGTTAGCTAATTATCGCCATTTCAGTTTTGTTCTGTATACGTTCATGTAAAATTCCTTTTAACTTTTAAGTAATACTACGCTCTCTTTAAATAGTATTTTTATAAAAACTTATTGTTATTATTATTTATTTCTTCCTCCTCTAATATAAAGTTACAGTATTACGGCTGGATTATTGGCTATGTAATAATAATGATATCTGTCATGGCGGCGCATTTATTTGGTTACCACTTACGTTTTAGTTAGTACAACTGATTGTTTGTGTCAACTACAAAAGTCAAATGAGATCAATGTTCCCAACAACATCACTGTGTTTATCAGTCGCGCCATTTTCTGAAGCAAAATGCTACTCATATCAATATTGCCAACATCATCATAGTGTTTATCGGTTGCGCCATTTTCTAATGCTACTCAGATCTATGTCACCAACATCACCATAGTGTTTATTAGTTGCGCTGTTTTTTAATGCTACTCATATTAGTATTGCCAACACCATCATAGTGTTTACAATTGCGCCATTTTGTAATGCTACACATATCAATGTTGCCAATACCATCACAGCGTTTATCAGTTGGGCTATTTTCTAATGCTACTCATATCAATATTGCCAACATCATCATAGTGTTTATCGGTTGCGCCATTTTCTAATGCTACTCAGATCTATGTCACCAACATCATCATAGTGTTTATTAGTTGGGCTATTTTCTAATGCTACTCATATTAATATTGCCAACACCATCACAGCGTTTATCAGTTGGGCTATTTTCTAATGCTACTCATATCAATATTGCCAACATCATCATAGTGTTTATCGGTTGCGCCATTTTCTAATGCTACTCAGATCTATGTCACCAACATCATCATAGTGTTTATTAGTTGGGCTATTTTCTAATGCTACTCATATTAATATTGCCAACACCATCACAGCGTTTATCAGTTGGGCTATTTTCTAATGCTACTCAGATCTATGTCACCAACATCATCATAGTGTTTATCAGTTGGGCTATTTTCTAATGCTACTCAGATCTAAGTCACCAACATCATCATAGTGTTTATCAGTTGGGCTATTTTCCAATGCTACTCATATTAATATTGCCAACACCATCACAGCGTTTATCAGTTGGGCTATTTTCTAATGCTACTCAGATCTATGTCACCAACATCATCATAGTGTTTATCAGTTGGGCTATTTTCTAATGCTACTCAGATCTAAGTCACCAACATCATCATAGTGTTTATCAGTTGGGCTATTTTCCAATGCTACTCATATTAATATTGCCAACACCATCACAGCGTTTATCAGTTGGGCTATTTTCTAATGCTACTCAGATCTATGTCACCAACATCATCATAGTGATTATTAGTTAGGCTATTTTCTAATGCTACTCAGATCTATGTCACCAACATCATCATAGGGTTTATTAGTTGGGCCATTTTCTAATGCTACTCAGATCTAAGTCACCAACATCATCATAGTGTTTATCAGTTGGGCTATTTTCCAATGCTACTCATATTAATATTGCCAACACCATCACAGCGTTTATCAGTTGGGCTATTTTCTAATGCTACTCAGATCTATGTCACCAACATCATCATAGGGTTTATTAGTTGGGCCATTTTCTAATGCTACTCAGATCTAAGTCACCAACATCATCATAGTGTTTATCAGTTAGGCTATTTTCTAATGCTACTCAGATCTATGTCACCAACATCATCATAGTGTTTATCAGTTGGGCTATTTTCTAATGCTACTCAGATCTAAGTCACCAACATCATCATAGTGTTTATCAGTTGGGCTATTTTCTAATGCTACTCATATTAATATTGCCAACACCATCACAGCGTTTATCAGTTGGGCTATTTTCTAATGCTACTCAGATCTATGTCACCAACATCATCATAGTGTTTATCAGTTGGGCTATTTTCTAATGCTACTCATATTAATATTGCCAACACCATCACAGCGTTTATCAGTTGGGCTATTTTCTAATGCTACTCAGATCTATGTCACCAACATCATCATAGTGTTTATCAGTTGGGCTATTTTCTAATGCTACTCAGATCTAAGTCACCAACATCATCATAGTGTTTATCAGTTGGGCTATTTTCCAATGCTACTCATATTAATATTGCCAACACCATCACAGCGTTTATCAGTTGGGCTATTTTCTAATGCTACTCAGATCTATGTCACCAACATCATCATAGTGTTTATCAGTTGGGCTATTTTCTAATGCTACTCAGATCTAAGTCACCAATATTATCATAGTGTTTATCAGTTGGGCTATTTTCCAATGCTACTCATATTAATATTGCCAACACCATCACAGCGTTTATCAGTTGGGCTATTTTCTAATGCTACTCAGATCTATGTCACCAACATCATCATAGTGATTATTAGTTAGGCTATTTTCTAATGCTACTCAGATCTAAGTCACCAACATCATCATAGTGTTTATCAGTTGGGCTATTTTCTAATGCTACTCATATTAATATTGCCAACACCATCACAGCGTTTATCAGTTGGGCTATTTTCTAATGCTACTCAGATCTATGTCACCAAAATCATCATAGTGATTATTAGTTAGGCTATTTTCTAATGCTACTCAGATCTATGTCACCAACATCATCATAGTGTTTATTAGTTGGGCTATTTTCTAATGCTACTCAGATCTATGTCACCAAAATCATCATAGTGTTTATTAGTTGGGCTATTTTCTAATGCTACTCAGATCTATGTCACCAAAATCATCATAGTGATTATTAGTTAGGCTAATTTCTAATGCTACTCAGATCTATGTCACCAACATCATCATAGTGTTTATTAGTTGGGCCATTTTCTAATGCTACTCAGATCTATGTCACCAACATCATCATAGTGTTTATTAGTTGGGCTATTTTCTAATGCTACTCAGATCTATGTCACCAACATCATCATAGTGTTAATTAGTTGGGCTATTTTCTAATGCTACTCAGATCTATGTCACCAACATCATCATAGTGTTTACAATTGCGCCATTTTGTAATGCTACACATATCAATGTTGCCAACACCATCACAGCGTTTATCAGTTGCGCTGTTTTCTAATGCTACTCATATTAATATTGCCAACATCATCACAGTGTTTATCAGTTCCGCCATTTTGTAATACTACTCATATCAATGCCGCCAACATCATATATTACAGTTTATAATTTTAAGTCATGAGTGTCTTTGTTTATTCCCGTGTGACTACGGATTCTATTACTCATTCTAGCATGTACTTGAAAAAAAAAACAATTTGTTTTTTATTCAAAACAAATTTCATTAAAAGTTAGAGGTCTCTGTAGTGTATAAGATAATCACGTACCAAATATTGTCAAGTAAAAATGTAAATCGGCCATTGAAACTTCATCCTCGCTCCTCCAGCTGGTAGATTGTAATAAAAAACAACTCGAGCTTAAGTTTTAATTCCTGCTAGCTTAGGTAAACAGAGGAGAGAACTTCGGGTGGGACACGCAACGAATAATGCGCCACAGATTACCTTCACCATAGATAATCACTGTGTAAACCTTACGTTGTGCTTACATTACCACTATTACATTTTAAGGTACACCTAGCACTAACACAAAACTTTCACTAGCACTACCCAGATAATATCCACTCCTTGATTGTCAAGGAAACGACAAAAATGATTATTATTTTACTCTAGCGTCATAGATGGCGATGACGATTCGATTATTTGATAATTGTTTACTATTTGAAAATGGAACGTCAGATAGAGTTGGTAGCATAGAGTATATAAATATTGTCTTTGAATACTTATTAGTTTTGTTTATTTATGTATTGATCAACGATAAGAACCATAAACAATGAAAAAAGCTTCTTAAAATTACGGAGTATTGAAAATGTCAATTAAAAAAGTTATTGTAACAGATAATAAATTCAACAATTTAAACAAAAGAAGCAGTAGTAGTAGATGAATTAATGATTCTTTTACTATTGAATGAATATAGAAGATAAAAAAACTTGTCTATGGTAATATCACGATTAATGAAATGGATATTCTTTTTAACTTTTCATTAATTGAATTGTGTTTTGCATAGACATAATTGTAAGCGTTATTTAATTATTTAAAGGGAGATTTTAAATATTATCTTGGCAACACAGGGCTATGACCCCGAAAAAAGGATGACTTACGCAATAAGTTTCAATTATTCTCGGAACTCGTGTGACTTCAAATTGTGTTAGCAAAAGAGTGTTGGTGCATTGTAGAAAGGCCTTTTAATCCTGCACCTAAGTCGCAAGTTGTGTTCTATTTTTGAAATTATAATGGCGCGATTCCTGTGTATGCGTACTCTGTGGATGTCAAAGTACGTTTAACATGAAGCGTGGAAGTTTTTCACAATTTTTGGCGTAATCTTACAAAGGAGAAAAGTTCGGAACTCATTAGACCGAGAGGAAATGTTTACAGAACACGTCGGGCGTAAAATTTAATTTGATTCGAGTTTGTACCCGCAGTGAGACGCCGCGCGCTGGTCGCAGCCATATTAGTGGCGACTGCTTGTTTGTTACATTTTAAATTATTGGAATGGAAACGTGTTAATTTGCTATTTTATTATTATTTTAGTATACACACAGAATCTTATCTATCACTTTTATAGCAAAACAGCAACACAACACTTTAAAGCCACACAAGCTTCGAGAACAACTAAACCTTATTGCGTAGAAATCATCCTTTTAATAATACAAAATATTATCTGTTCCCATTAAAATTACAGGTGGGAATGTATAGCTGTGTTGCCAAGTTAATATTTAAAATCTCCCTTGAAATAATTTACGCTTACAGCTTGTTGACTAGAATATTCCTCCTGAGTGTGAGCTAGATTACTCTCGATGCAATAATAATATTCATCAGTTAGCTCTTTCCTTTTTGGTGGCACCACTAAAAATGTTACTCATATCAGTGTTGCCATCACTTGTAATATGGTTACAATAACGAGAATTTTCCCAGTATTCATTTTCAGTGTACTAAGAGTTTTAGCGAAAAAATAATACTGTAATGGTTATTGCAGCCATTACTGTTATGTATGTTAGACTTTTTGTGATATTAAAAATTATATTAAACAATATATGTCGGGGTATAGTTGGGGTAGGATAATGATTAAGAAAATTAATTGTCACTTCCGTCGCGATTTTTATATTCAAAGATTTTTGACAGCCTCAAACGAGTAAACGATTATCGATTAATCGGGACGCCAGCGCCATACTTCCTTTTTGTTGATTTACTTCGGATAATAATAAAGAAAATTAATCATCACTTCCGTCGAGTCATTTTAATATTCAACGATTTTTAAACAGTCTCAAACGAGTAAAAGATTATCGATTAATCGGGGCGCCAGCGCCCTATTTCCGTTTTTTTGATTTACTTCTCCCCACTAGTGGAGGGGCATTACCATTGTCTAGTCCCTTTATATTCCCCGACTGACGCAGTACACTTTAGTCTTTCGACGGGTCTCTTTGAGTGAACATCACCTGGAGTTGAAGTGGAACGAATAGTGTGTCGCATCACGGATATTGGACTAAGGATCATGTGAGTTCTTACGTCTTATTTATTAAGGGTCCCTACATTGTATTTAGATGTGTTAACACAACCTTAGGTTAGGTTTATGTTAGGTTAGGTTAGCCTTATGTTAACCTAACCTAAAACAGACTGTGAGACCGGGCAGTAGAGGTGAGTGTCGTAATTACATAGAGGGATCCCTTAAGCCTACACCTTGGTCACAAGTCCAAGGCACTGCCTGGGTTCCTGTTCAAAAACTACGGAATCGTGATATTCGATTATTCGTGGACACGGTACATATACCAACAACTACATTTTTTCCAACATTTGTTTGCCTGTTTGTACCGGCTTAACTCTAAAATGGCTGGACAAATTTTGATGGGATTTTCACTCCCAGATAGCTAATGAAACAAGGAGTAACTTAAGCTATTTAACATCTTGCTACGACCCATAGGAGCGGAGTAAACGCGAGCGAAATCGCGCGGGACGGCTAGTAATTCCTATAGTGTTTTGTGTTGTTTGGTTAGCTTTGGGTTTAGGTTGACCGACAATGAAGAAGAGTGTGCAGTGTAATAAAATAATATTATATTGCAATAAAGTATCGCAATTTATAAAAGGCGTCTAGAATATTCCAATTACCCACAACCTCATTGTATCATGAATATTCTTGAAACAAAAACACTTATTCATTCTTATGAATTGAATTCAGTTTTTTGCTGAGAAATTTAGACTGAGGCGAGCAGTGCCTGGAGCAGGAGTAAAGAGCTCTTTCATAATATATTAACTCTCACCTCCACCAATCGACCTCGCCAACTACAATAGATATTTAAAGTAAACTTGTGGACCTCAAGAAGGGTGACCTAATCACGACACTATAACACTAACTTCCATGTTCACTGCGCAAAAACATCAGAGAGACTGAGACTAATCTATCGCACTAAACCTTATATATTGTCTATACGTCGGTATACTTGACATAATATAAAATGATCTACCCGCTACTACTACTTTATAAACACACAGTCAAAATTTGCAAGCAAATGTTAGACAATAGTGTTCAATAATAAAATGATTGAAACTGTAAAGAAAAGAAAAGTGAGAGTTGGTCTCAGACAGCGAGGGTTCCGCATAAATGAGTTTCGAGAATAAACTCAAGTTTGACGTTGTAAAGCGAGAGTCCTCATGCATAGATCGCAGTTTGCTAAATGCAAATAAGTTTATAATTTATTATGCCGCAATCAGACCGCCATATTGCGAGAAAGAGATAAAATAAATATTAGTTTTCATTTTTAAAGACCAGTTTATTCCAACCAACATATTAAAACAATATATTAAAGTTATTTGTATGAATGATACTGACACATGATATAGCCGAGTAGTTCCTGGGGATTGAGACCAAGGAGCAGGTTTAAAGAGCTGTTAATATATTAACTAACACCTCCACCACACGACCTCGCCAACTACAATCCTACTAATATTATAAACGCGAAAGTTTGTAAGAATCTATGGATATATGTTTGGTACTCTTTCACGCAAAAACTGCTGTATGGATTTTGATGAAACTTTACAATAATATAGCTTACACATCAGAATAACATATAGGCTATAATTTATAATGATATAGTGTAAATTATCTAAAATATAGCGGGTGAAACCGGGGGGTGCTAGTAGATAATAAAGAAAACTTACATGGACTACAAGAAGGGTCTACGACACTACAATACTAACTCTAATCTATCGCACTAAAGGTTATATATTGTCTATATGTGATGATACTATGGATGACATATGATAAAAGGAACTACCTCCGAATACTAATTTATAAACGGTGTTACTAAAAAGTACGAGATGAACTATTTTTATTTTAAATCATATGTAATCGGAGGACATCTTTTTTTGATGTACGGAACCCTAAAAATGAGGAAGGTAAAGGAATATTCGTTAGGGGGTAGCAACCCGAGCGGAATGAATCCATCCAATAATCTATAGTGATCAGTACAGCGATTTCTTCGCACAAAGAAAGGGCTCAGGAATTTAGATTAAAAATGATCCAACTGAAGTGCAATGTTACGTGAAATTCTGGACGATATTAATTTATTCAACCCTACGAGTACCTACGACCTTCGCTTTGTGCAACTCACAACTTTCACAAGATTGGATTACAAGCTTTTAAGTAATGGAAGCTTCTAAGATATTTCTGAACTTTCAAACATATTGTACGACGTACGGTTTTGTTTACCTACCTTTCTACTTTTATCTAAAGATCACTCCACCTCTGGAACAATTTTTTTATAGAAATTACAAGCAATACGTACGCAAATTCATTTTAAATAGAACACCAAGAAGTGCCTGGGGCTTGTGACTCAGGAGCGGAGATACTGGCCTCTTTACCTTCAGTAAAAAGTCGAGCTATATCTCGACTTTTTACTAAAACAGATAATACTTTGATGTGGTGGACGACGTGGTGTTAATAAGTCGTGTGTGTTTATCTGTTGCATCGTAGTGTCTAAAATAATGGACCGATTGTAATAAAGTTTTATTTGTTTGAAAGGTAATTTAATAGAGATGGTTCTTAGCTATGTATTGTGAGCTCACTTGAGAGCTGCCTCACAATATTAATGTATTGACATTTATAACAATCTCGTAACCATGGCAACACACTCAGATTGCTTGCACTGAGTACAGATGAAAAGGTATTTAAAGTATCGAATAGAATCGGATATCAAGCCTTTTTTTAAGTACTTTTGATCCATTTACCGGTTACCGATTGAGCTGAAATTTTGCATACATGTATAAATCATGGTGCTGATCTGATGATGGAGCTGGAAGATGGCCAAAGGAACTTCGTAATGGAACGACACAACCTCATCGAGTTTGGGCTCATTTGAATCATCTTTACGAGTAGTAGATGGTAACCAGTAATTACATAACTAATTGATATTATAAAGTTATTAAAATATAAAATAGATTGTGATAGCAAAAGAAAAATAATGAAGGTGTAATTGTTACTAAATGTTCTTTAATGTCCCATCATAATGTAACACGCTTTTATTTATAAACAACT
Source organism: Limenitis camilla (assembly GCA_905147385.1). Classification (NCBI taxonomy): domain Eukaryota; kingdom Metazoa; phylum Arthropoda; class Insecta; order Lepidoptera; family Nymphalidae; genus Limenitis; species Limenitis camilla. The sequence goes on along the minus strand of LR990225.1, from coordinate 15,090,629 downwards.
AGCGGGCGCCCGCGACTTCGTCCGCGTAGAAGTTCTGATTTTCTATGAGATTATAAAAAGATAATTTTTCCCGCTGCTGTAATAATCTAAATGCCAATTTTCATATTCCCGCTTTTCTAACCTCAAACTTTAAAAGCATAGGACTTTCATATAACCTTCAAACCCCCATTCCACCCCTTAGGAGGGGCACCCCCGTAAAAAAAATCTCAGCTGACACCTACCCTCTAGAGAGAACCTACTTTCCAAATTTCAAGTTAAGAGTGACAATAAATTAAACTTTCCCATACAAACTTTCATCCCCTATTTTACCACCCTTAAGGGGGTATTTTGCAAAATAAATTATACAGATTTTTATTATAGTAAGTTATTAATGTAAATACCGATTTTCATAAGTCTAACTTCAAAAACATAGGACTTTCATATAACCTTCCAAACCCCATTTTACCCCCTTAGGGGAGGATTTTCTCAAATCCGTTTCTTAGTGGACACCTACGTCCTAGAAGGAACCTACATTCCAAATTTCAAGTTTGTAGGTTTTATAGTTCCTGAGATTTCGTGATGATCAGTCAGTCAGTCAGTCACTGACTTTTCGCTTTTATATATATAATAATAATAATATAGATAGATTGGGTATGTGATATGCAAAGATTTAATACAAGCTGCAAAATTTTAAATTATTATTTTTACATTTTTAGTCTTTTTTAATTACAAGAACATAATAAAAGCTTGTTTTTAAAAGGTTTTTTTTCTAATTTTTGGATTTTATGAATATTTGTTAACTCTGAATGCTGCTTTTATATGTCGGGGATTTTAAAACGATGTGAAAGGAAATGGAAGCAGGAAGATGGGGAATATTGGGGAACACTAAAAGGGGGTGATGGTATTGAATGGAATATTGGGTAAACGCAACGTAGATACTCCTATTAAACCGATAAATGATCAAATATGAGCTCTAACAATTACGAGAGAAACCTAAGCAGTGCCTTGGACTTGTGACCAAGGCACTGCTTAGGCTCTCTGTTTAAACCCAAACGAACATAAACCACACTACACTGCACTTGACACTATCACTTTCACTAGCACTACTTAGATGATGTTCACTTCTTGAGAGACCGCGCACGACTAAGACTTCAGTTAGACTGTCGATCGCATATAAAGGGTCGAGGGTAGATACTGTCAAAACAACGGAAGTGACTACTACCCCACTCTAACGCCATAGATAACGATAACGATTCGATTAATCGATAATCGTTTACTATGCTCCGACATATATTTTGTTTTTAACTATAGAAAAAAATCGACTTATAAAGTTAATATCGATTCTTCTAAATCGATGTTGTGTGGGCATCGAACTTGTTGACTGCATTGAACGGTGTTTCGGTGGAGTTAATTTAATTTTTTTATTTAATAGTTATTTTATGAGTTTCATCCTTTATTTTATTCGCTGTAGAAATAAAACAACACATTTCATTTTGAACAACCCGTCTCGTACGGTACAACCCAGAAGAGCATAGCGTCCACAGAAAAGTAAGACGCGCGAACCCGAACCAGAACACATCATACAAGTAGATCGCTCGACAATCGATGTACGTTTCGCTCCGAACCGAAGCATCTTCAAGAGTAATTGACTCTACAAGCGTCACTTGCGAAGTGGCAAATTCCTTTTTAATCATGAGTTTTCGTAAAGTAACGCCTGATTCAATTAAATACAATTTTATTTTTTCATACCCTGTATGAGGGAATCGTGTGGAAAATTATTTTTTATTATAAAAGGATACACATATAAAACTCTATTATGAATACACAAAACAATGGAAGTTAGGCGTAGTTCCCGATGTAATTAAATTAAATTTATTTGACCAAGTCCACGGGTCGGACAATAAAGTGGTCGCGGTAATGATTGTTTGTTCCTGTTTCCCCATAATGGCGACCGTGGACATCTTGATTTCCTATACACTGTTTACATCTGTTACCGTTCTACACTAGTTGTTGCTAACGAAATTTAGAAAATATCGAAAAGTTGTCCGAAAAACTGACGAAAGATATACTAATATATAAAGCTAAAAAGTTTGTTTGTTTGAACGCGCTAATCTCAGAAACTACTGGTCCGATTTGAAAATTTCTTTCAGTGCTAGATAGCCGATTTATCGAGGAAGGCTATAGGCTATATATCACCACGCTAAGACCAATAGGAGCGGAGCATCACGCGGACGAAGTCGCAAGGGTCGACTAGTTATATTATATTGTTACTCACGTATTATTTCCAAAGATAATATTTTTAAACAATAAAAAATTATTAAATTCCATTCCATTTCATTCCATTCTATTCCACAATCAATACAAAATTACAACAAATTAAAAAAAATGTAAACAAGTAGTTTATCTGTTTATTGGGAAAGAATGTTTAAAAGCACAAAAACATTCTCTTTTTATTGTTGTTTATAAATATTCTAAATATGGGATTTATTTATCCAACATGTCTTGTGTGTTTATTAGAATACTCCTTGCTCTCGCTTCGCTCCCGGTATTAAAAACAATATCTCATAATATAATTGATGTCCTGAGAAAAGGTGAAAAAAAAGAGAAAATATTTATTATATATTTTTAATTAATTTTCATTGAAAATTCCTCAAATTAGTATCGCATCCAAATCGCTCACCTCTCGTATTGTGTTTCTAATTCTTGGAATCCATTTTTTTGCCCATCAACAGTGTAAAAATGTTGACCAGTCCATTTCAATTTAAAATACCTTTAGATTATAAGTGCGCTGTATGTATGTAATACTCTAGCGAATAAATGTAAAACCCTACAGCAAAACTCCATTAGGCTATTAAAGTATTTTCCAATTACGTTATCGGGACTGGGAATGCTCAACGTTTACAAATAGATAGCTTTTTAATTGTTTTACACTCAAGGGAAATGAAAAGTTTATAATCTACATTACAATGTGACAGATGGTCACATTTTTTCACACTTTCGGGGAAATCCGAAAGCTCCGTCTTAAGCTACATTTCAAACAAAAAAAAAATAAAAAAAAAACTAGTGAATAAACGTTTTTCCAACAGCTAGCAACACCGTTTCTTAATTAATATATTCGCGGGTAGTGCCTTTTATTGTATTGCAAGTGTATCGGCGCTCATGGCTGCGTCTGTTCACCCTAGTTACGCACAATGCGAGATGGAATAACGCAACAGACTGTCGGCAGTCCAAACTAGCCGTCCCTGCATTGTCAAGGACCTTGTCCCGAAAACTGCTCAGTCTTAATCGCATTGATCTACGTTTAATAGTGGGAGTAATGTCGGGACATTGCCCACTTAATAAACATCTATTTACTATAGGCATGACAGACAGTCCTATTTGCAGGGGATGCCTCAAAGCAGACGAGACGACTGCCCACGTTGTCCTGGAATGCGTGGGTATCGCCACACAACGGGCACAAATCCTCAAGGACATGAGGTCGCTCCAAGAAGCCTGTGAAGTTCCCAGGAAACTTCTGCGCTTCTGGAAGGAGCTGGGTTGGCTCTTATAGTCATCCCTGCACGCACAATGGACCGATTTAAAGTCTTAGTGCGGAAACAAGAGCCCACTCACAATAGCAAAATATACGCGTAGACAATTTTGTCTTTGTAAAGTCATTCTTCTTCAGGTCTACGTTGTTTTATTGTAAGTAGTGATTGGGCAGCGTTGTAACACTTTGGTCGCAAGTCCAAGGCGCTGTCCGGCTTCCTGTCTAATGGGTATAATTCTAACAAGCTTCTTAATTTTTATGCCGATTAAAGTCAGTTAAGATTTTATAATTATAACGCTGTAACCAAAAAATAATAATACATAGTTACTCATCACACAAAGAGAGAGAGAGAGTCTCGAAATATCCTAATAATTTTTTTTTTATTTATGCCTTCATCAAAGTAATGGTTGGCAGACTTCACACACCAACAGAGAACATGAAGTATTCTTAGGAGTGTAAGTTTCCTTACGATGGAATCCTTCGCCGTTAAAGACAGACGTGATATTTAATTTAACCAATTTCCAATCAATTTTTACTCATCAAATTTTATTTCTTTGTTCAAAGTGTTTTTTAGGGCGGGTTAGAATACTATTCCCCTCTGCCGCTGGGAGAGCATCTCGTAAGAGCCGAGTAACCCAGCACCCCCATGGTGGGAGGCGATCTATTCCCCGACTGGCTTGCGAACGCCAGCATGCGAATCCCACCGCCAAGTGTCACAGACGCGTTCCGGTCGTGCCGCATGTGGGCCAGGCTTACTACCTCCCTCTCCCATCCTATTAATCTAGTGGACTCTAAGCTCTTGCTCAGGGTCTGCTGAAACCGCAGCATATTTTTCTTCTCACTCCTCCCCATTCTATCTTCGAGGATGCAAGGCATCGACAAAACTAGAGGGTATCTCTTGTTTTGCCGATGTCCATGGGCGATGATGGCCACTTACCTTCAGGTGGACCATCTGCTCGTTTGTAATTGCAAAATTCTATTTTGTATCTGTATTAAAAATCAATTTTTTCTCTTCTATTTAGTTAAAATAATTTATTCATATTATTTTATCTTTGATTCGAACACAATATACTTCAGTCCTTACTAGGAAACGAAGAAGACACTCACCCTTTTACGTAAAAATATTTTGAGTAACGTCAAAGGGTCTTGAATTACAGCAATATTTTATCCTATACAAAGGTAAAACATGAATTGTCTAACAAATTCGGGATTTTCGGGACAATCGGGGAGAAGAAAAACAAACAAATTCCCTTTATTTTATTTCCTTTACTCTTATGTTTTTGAGTAATAAAACTAGTTTTAAGTATTTAAACGAGTATGTTTTATACATTAGATGTAACCCCTATCATGTCATTAATGTCTTTATAAAGTTTGTTATAAGTGTGATAAAGCATTGTAAACAGTTCAGCCATTTTGTTAAAAGTTTTAATATATTTCTTACATTTAATTTGAAATCTTTACTAATATTATAAATGCGAAAATAACTCTGTCGGTCTGTCGTGCTTTCATGCCAAAACTACTGAACCGATTTAAATGAAATTTGGTATAAAGATAGTCTACAGACTGAGAAAGGACATAGGCTACTTTTTTAAGCGAAAAAAGGGCTATAAAGGGCTGAAACTGGAGATGAAAAGTTGTATGGAAGTATCGTAATTTTTAGAGCTAGAAGCTTGTTGTTTAGGCATTCAATGTTTGCAAAAGTTCTACCCTCAAGGGTGTAAAATAATAGGGAATAGGGGATGAAAGTTTGTATGGAAATATGTAAGGTTTATGAATATAAAAGGAAAAAAGTACAATTATTTTTATTCTATCTAAAGTTTTTATATAAATTGTCTAACAAAATTCAGCATTTTTGGTTGAACGACTTTGAGGGAGAAAAAAATGGCGGCTAAGGTAGAAACATGTGGTGTGTAATGACCAGAGTAAATAATGAGTTTGTTTTGATACTGTGAGGTATGTTATTGTGGACCATTCAATATTGGACTGCTTAATATTTTCTATTCTTTTCTTCTATTGTACTGATACGTGATTGAATTCAGATTAACTATTTATATTTGAACATTGGATTTTTATGATTATAAATACGACATAATCACTTAAGTAACTATACGTTATTAATTAACATTGAGAGAAGAATGATACCCATTAATTAATAGATAATAAAGTTAACTTACGTGGACCTCAAGAAGGGTGACCTTAACCACGACACTATAACACTAACTGCCATGTTCACTGCGCGACAACACCAGAGAGACTGACTCTAATCTATCGCACTAAAAGCTATATATTGTCTACGTGGGTATACTTGACGTAATATAAAATGCCTTTTTTATAAACGGTGTTGCTAACATATTTAAATATCTGTTGTATACCGTTCCAATACCACAGATTTTGCACTATCAACATATAAGAAATACATAAATCATAAATAGCAAGCACTTCCCTCTTTTGTCAAAACATAATTATTGTTTTTCTGGATTATTTTACCAACAAGTGTTACCAAGTCTCAAAAATAGTTCTCATAAAACCCCCTAAAATCACAATAATTATTAGAAAAAATACAATGAAAAATTCAAAATAATAAATTACAAAAAGTTAACAAAATTACATTATCTTTTAAACCTGAATCTGTTTCCTCTTTCTGGTCTGGGCAGAAATAGTAGGGGAAAGTTGCGCATTGTGAGTGTGCTGCGTGCAGCACGTAGCAGACGCGCGGGAACTGAAACGCCGAACCAGAACCAATGCGTGTGATGCGCTGCTCTCGCTCCGCTAATAGTGACTTCTGCACATTCAAGGCCAAACCTATACTTACGTGCCGATAGCTATAATATATTTTACTAGTCGACCTGTCCCGGCTTCGCCCGGGTGCAATTTATCACGTGTATTTAGCCGTAACCGCTATGACCCTGCATTTTAAATCTGTAATATCTTCGGAAATACTCATTTAAATTTCATGCTGTAAAGGGCCGTATTAATCTATATTAAATGCGCAACTTAAGGTACCTTTTTTTGATAAGGATTAATGCTGTATTGTTTAAAATCGCTTCGTAAATAAGCCATTATTTCTCGTAAAAAGTAAAGAATAAAAAATGGTTATTGTGGGTTATCCCTAAGTGATAAACATATACCATCCCGGACTTTTTTGTAGACCTTTTTAAGGTGTACAATACTGTAGTACATTATTTTGATCTATCTCGAAGGGTTCAGCCAGCGTTTGCAATGTAAGCGCAAAAAAATGTGTTTATTTACGACATCACATTAGAAACCTCTAAAATTATCAGTGTTTCTCTACTATATTATGTATGTATTATACATATAAACCTTCGTCTTGAATCACTCTATCTATTAAAAAAAACTGCATTAAAATCCGTTGCTTAGTTTTAAAGATCTTAGCATACATAGGGACAGAGAGACAGCGGGAAACGACTTTTTTTATACTATGTAACGATATCTATAAGTGAACGTATTCTGATAAGCATAGACAATGTAACCCACAGAGTAGTTGTAATATATCGCGTATTAATCGCATCTCTGTGGTAAACACTATGGTGATTTTTTTTTCAACTCAAGTAATACATATGATTAGCTAGATCAATTTACTTTAAACCCTATTTTTGAAGTGAAACTTCTTTGGAATCGTTGTGATTTCAAACCGGATGCAACGGAAAAAACGACAGGTAAGAGACACAAATACAAAAATGTGTAGGAAAGAATGAGACAGAAATATACAAAACGACAGGTAAGAGACACAAATACAAAAATGTGTAGGAAAGAATGAGACAGAAATATACAAAACGACAGGTAAGAGACACAAATACAAAAATGTGTAGGAAAGAATGAAACAGAAATATACATACTATTTTATATTATTATATATATTCATCTCATTCTTTTGTCGATTTACTAAAGTTTCACTTCTATCGTGTGTGAATCGCACACACACCTTTTTTTTTAAACAACTAATAGTAGTTACAGTAGTATCATTTGATCTCTAATAAATTAGTAAAATTTAAATGACCATCAATAAAGCTCCTGTATAGAAAATCCCCTAAGTTGGCGACAGTGTTACCAGCAACGTAATTTGTGAAATTATTCCTTTGCAATAATAAGATTTTTTTATAAATACGGTTTGGCACTAACGCCTATACTAGGCCGAGCCTGTATCTTAGGCGTAAATTTAGATAATTATTAATTTCATGACAAGTCGGAGTGAACGTTTTACATTCTACCGCCACAATTTATTTTTACTAGTAAACAACTAGTTCAACCACTGATACGATGGACTTCGGATTGTATTTTTTTTTTTTTTTTTAATCGTTTCTTTAAGGATATTCTTTATGATATATAGAAATACGTGTACATTCAATTAATAATTTTAAGCCTTACAGTAATCAATTAATTTTTTGAAGTGAAACTTCTTTAGAATCGTTGTGATTTCAAACCGGATGCAACGGAAAAAACGAAAGGTAAGAGACACAAATACAAAAATGTGTAGGAAAGAATGAGACAGAAATATACATACTATTTTATATTATTATTTATTATTATTCATCTCATTCTTTTGTCGATTTACTGAAGTTTCACTTCTATCGTGTGTGTTTTTTTTTTTTTTTTTTAAATATTGGAATGTTAAATATGTTGTATTATGTAATAAATATTTTTGGTTTATATACTCGTTTCATATTTTATTTAAATAATTTATGAAATTATCTAAATGATTATGTTTTTTGAAAATCTTAACCTTGAATGAAGTTTCACTTCTATCGTGTGTGTGTTTTTTTTTTTTTTTTTTAAATATTGGAATGTTAAATATGTTGTATTATGTAATAAATATTTTTGGTTTATATACTCGTTTCATATTTTATTTAAATAATTTATGAAATTATCTAAATGATTATGAAAAAAGTTATGATCTCGTATAGTATACATATAATGAGACTAAAAAATTAATAATAGCATTTATATCTGAAGTAAGATTTAATCAGAGCATCTCAATAGTAATAGTGCATCCAATCAAAGTTTCCTTCACTCAGCTCGAGCGCGAGCGAGCGGCGACTGAGAGACGCTCTCTTATTGCAGCTCGCTGGAAATACTCGTCCCGTAAGCGGATTGCGCTTTTCGTTTCCTTTCTATATTGCTACTATTATTTTTGACTCAAATATACAGATAAAATAATAAACAATAATGCAGCGCTAAAACCTTCAACTAAATCCAGAAGCTATAAGAAACCCATTAAAATTCAGACACTTTAATCGTCTATATTTGGACCATCTAATGCTATCATTTTTAACAGCGTTAAGCTAGAATCTTAAGCTAAAATCTACTACATTTTTTAAATAAAAAATATACTTTTAATCTGTAGCTTTAAGTTTATCTCAATTCGATTGTCTCGGATGTAGTGTGTTGAAGATGTCCGCATGATGCTCCGCTCCTATTGGTCATAGCGTGATGATATATAGCCTACAGTCTTCCTTGATAAATGGGCTATTTAACACTGAAAGAATTTTTCAAATCGGACCAGTAGTTCCTGAGATTAGCGCGTTCAAACAAACAAACTCTTCGGAAAGAATGTTCATAAAATGTTTAAGTAGTGGTGACCTTTTTTTTCTCGCCACTGTGGGGTTCTTGGTTAATCTACCGTGGAATGTTATCAATATTAAGCTATCGATATTAAAATATAAAAGGTGTGTGTGCGATTCACACACGATAGAAGTGAAACTTCAGTAAATCGACAAAAGAATAAGATGAATATATATAATAATATAAAATAGTATGTATATTTCTGTCTCATTCTTTCCTACACATTTTTGTATTTGTGTCTTTACCTGTCGTTTTTTCCGTTGCATCCGGTTTGAAATCACAACGATTCTAAAGAAGTTTCACTTCAATAAAAACTACTGAGCCAAATTATTGTAAATGTTTATGGAACCAAATGGCAGCTATTCCACATCAAACTAAAGAAGAATCATGTAAATCGGATCATAAATCTCAGCGTAATCGGTATACATACGTACAAAAAAAAATTACCAATCGAATTGAGAACCTCCTTTTTGAAGTCGGTTAAAAAATCTTTTTGCTTTTGTACATTTAAAACAATTTAGGTGTTATCAAGGCAACGTCTCACGTCTCAAACTTTGAATCCAATTATAATTCAGACACATTTTAATCGTCTATATTTGGACTATCTAATGCTACTATAGAGAGGAAAAGCGCGTAAGTATCAACCGGAAAGGGAGGTAATTTCCCCCACATCCAATTGATTACTTACCAGCCTCCCCTGCACATAACGTTAGTTGAAATTATAGCATTAATACATAACTTTGTGGATTAAGCCTACCTGTCGACCCGCGCGACTTCGTTCTCGTGTAGCTCCGCTCCTATGGGTCGTAGCGAGATGTTAAATAGCCTAAGTTACTGCTTATTATATCAGCTATCTGCCAGTGAATGTCCCGTCAAAATCGGTTCAGCCATTTCAGAGATTAACCGGAACAAACAGACAGACCAAAATTGTTAAAAATATTGTTTAGGTATATGTACAAACAGACACTCCAATTTTATTTATCAGTATGGATGTAAGTACCAAAAACCAAAAAGTTTATAACAAACAAGTTTTGTTTATATTTAGTTTTAGTCAAATTTTCTTATTTAGTAATGAGGGGCGGAAAATATAGCCGCGACGAAGACTAAACTTTGGTTGTTAATAGTGTTGGCAACACTGTATTGATAGACGTCATGGCGACCTGACAAGTGGGGATGACAGATTTAACGTATATATTCAAATTATTATGTGGTGTTCAGTATATAAAATCATATATTCATAACAAAAAAATATTATATCATAAAATAGGTTTTTTATCATTTTCTCAGTTTTCTCAAAACTTTTTATCGATAGCATATAATGAGATTAGATTAGATCTCAATCAGCAGAGAATCCAATCAACGTTCCGGTCGTCGTTCGGCAAGACGGACTGGTATTATTGCAGTCTACACGCTGCAGCCATGTCAAATAAACGGATTGCTATCTTCCCCTGTGTACTTTGTACTGATCCTTAAGCTTTCTTGAAAATAATCATGTAGTTTTCCTGAATACTTTGTCGGATCTGTTTTATAGTACTGACTGGACCGTCACTCGGCCTTCATTGTCTTCGGAATTATTATTTTGCGACCTAGCATAGCTTTAGGAATTAATCTTTTTCAGTTTATCATTCACGGTTACCCTACACGACATACTTGTATATAACGCAGAAATGGTTTAGCTTTTCATCAGAGTTAGAATTAAAATAGGGCTGGAGGGCTTTAACATATTCATATATTTATGAAAATATTGTAAAAAAAATATGTTTTTATAATATACACTGAATTCTAAAAGCGTAGAAAAATGTAGTAGCGTAGAGAAATAGAAGACAAACATAAAAAAATATGATAATGAAAATATAAATCTAATTATATATGTCGGAGCATAGTAAAAGATTATCAATTAATCGAATCGTTATCGTTGTCTATGGCGTTAGAGTGGGGTAGTAGTCACTTCCGTTGTTTTGACAGTCTCTACCCTCGACCCTTTATATGCGATCGACAGTCTAACTGAAGTCATAGTCGTGCGCGGTCTCTCAAGAAGTGAACATCATCTAAGTAGTGCTAGTGATAGTGTCAAGTGCAGTGTAGTGTGGAAGTGCTGTCCAACTAAGGTCACGTAAGTCCTTACAATGTAATTGCCACGTGGTTAAGTAAACACAATGTTAGGTTAGGTCAGCCTTAGGTTAGCCTTGTGTTAGATTCGGTTTATGTGCGTTTAACCTTGGGTTTAAACAGAGAGCCTGAGCAGTGGAGGTGAGTGTTATGATCATTTAAGGGAGCTCCTTAAGCCTACACCTTGGTCACAAGTCCAAGGCACTGCTTAGGTTTCTGTCGTAATTGTTAGAGATCATATTTGATCATTTATCGGTCCAGTAGAAGTATCTACGTTGCGTTTACCCAATAGTCCATTCAATACCATCACCCCCTTTTAGTGTTCCCCAATATTCCCCATCTCCCTCCTTCCATTTCCGTTCTCATCGTTTTAAAATCCCCGACATATATATAATAAAAAAAAAAAAATTTGCGAAATCGGTCCAGCCGTTCACGCATGATGCTGTCACTAAGGGAAACAGAGATTCATTTTTATATAATCATTTCAGAGAGATTTATATGGATTTAATTTCTTGGGCTAATCTGTGTCCGCCATGTTGCCGGTATTTGTATGTAGTCTTGGGTAGTTCGCGAACGAGCTAGTTCAAAAGAGCGCTCCTTTAGGTGAACTATACGAACTAGTTCGTCGACGATCTCGCTCTTAGTTCTTTTTAGTTGTTATATTTTTTTAATTGAATTAATTACTTCTAGGGATGCTTATGTTTCATCCATACTTGATTACTTGTTTTCTATAAAAATAAATGTGTAATAAATAAAAATAGTGGATTATTTCTAATAAAAATCGATATATAATTATATATTTAAATGGTGATAGAAATATCAATATATTGTTAATAAACATCGACATTTCTAAGATCGATGTTTCACTTTTGAAAATATCGATGTTTTTTCCTTTATTTATTATTTTTACTAAATTATTTAAAAAAAAACTAACGAACTAAAAGAGCGAACTAGTTCTCCATTGGATAACGAACTAAAAGGAGCGCTCTTTTTCTGACCGATTAGGCCCAAGACTATTTGTCTGTCAGTACGCACTTTCCTCACTAAGTGTAGGGTCTTTGATATGAACTGACTTATACGGAACTGACTGACAAACAGTCTAAGTTGTACCATCGACAATCAACTACAGATACAGTGTACCTTCTATTAATCTGTGACATTACAGTGTTGCTATTTAAATAAATTAAATTACCACCATTATAATTATTTCTCCAAAATATATAGATATAGATTAGTTTGAAAGTATGTAGTAAAATGCATAACAGATTTATATTAAAAGAAAATCATATTTATTTGAATGAGCTTTGGATAGCAGTAGAAATAAACAGGTTACTTGAATCTCATTGAAGAAGTATAAATATCGTTACTTTTCAAAGAATCTCGTTCATTTGAAAAATCAATTTAGCTGTAATCAAGAGGACGTCTCAAGTTTCAATCTTTGAATCCAATCAAAGTTTCCTAGAGGCGGAGACGGATTCTTGCGACTCGTTCAATGACCGGATTGCGCTTTGCACTCTACTTGGATTGTTGGCGGTTTTGATGAAAATCTCATTGTGTTACTGATAACAAATTAAAAGAATCCGCCAATATGTGACTCGAATGCTTACGAATGAATTTTGTTTATCATCAATTCAATTAATATATATAATATAAAATAAGAATAATACTTAAACTAAAAAAATAATAACTCGCCAAAATCAATTTAGTGAAAAATTATTATAAATAATTATATTAATCTATTTTTCACATTTTTAAGTGACATAATGTAGTATGGTAAAGGTATGGCCATTTTATTTGAACTGGTCATATTTTTTATTTATTTTTTTATTAAAAGATATGGTTTTAAAGTGTTCGAGCATTATAATGTTATTAATAGCGTAGCGAAGCTCGGGTTGTTGGTGGGTTTACAAGTGTGGGCAAAATTCACTAATAAAAATCCACCACGGCAAAAAATAGACATTAAATATTGCCGTGATAAATAACTTTGAAATAAAAAAGCAGTTATCTTTACCTCATATTTAGTGTAATATTGTGAGATGTTATTCGATTCGTAGAGGAATCTAAATGGATCTTTTAGAAAATAATGAAGTTCCGCTTGCAAAAATTGCAAAAGTTATTAACAATTATTTCAATGAAAAGAATTTGTTTCTGCTAATGTCTCATACAAATAAAGATTTTAATTTAGGAAATTTCCTCCTCTGAGAATCTATTTTAAATTTGAAAAATCTTTATTGCTTTATTTTACGAAGATTTTTATTCTTTACGATAACGTTGTAGTTAAATAATTAGATGAGTGTATTGATAATTCTATATAAAAATATCGATATTTTATCAATAGTCCTATCGACAAATCAAGAGATAATTATCTAGTTTTACCTATATCCTTGAGCGACGGTGACCACCTCCCATCAGGTGGACCGTCTGCTAGTTTGTCCCTTATCTATCATTAATAAAGTTGTTGATGGTAAGGATGCAGCAACATTCAACAAATAGCAAATAGTGCATTATGCATCTCCACAATAAGTAACTGTGATGTCGATTAAGAGGAAATCAGTCGACACTTTTTTCATACAAACGACTTCCCCTGTTTCCTCCTAGGATAATGAAGTTACAGAAGAATAAAAAATACCATGCGATATATACGTACCTCTGCTATGACTGTACATTTTGTTTTTTTTTATTACTTGATTAATATAATAGAAAAAAAAAACTTTTAAAATTTAAAAAAACGGCCTTTTTATTTACATTTGCAAATATCCAGCAAACTAATTATTACTAACATAAACCAAAAAAGTAAAACGTAGGGCATAGCTCAGACCCTTTACTGCATTTTAACGAAATAAATATTAAAATCGGTCCAGATTTCGAGGAGGAAACAGGGGATTACGAAAGGACGATTTTCTTAATGTTACGTAGGTAAAATCAGTTCGAGCTGCAGTTCTCTCGTTAGTACGAAGAACATGATAAAAACAACATATTTATTAAGGTGGATATCTTAAAAGGAAATACACAATACGATCAAAGAATGCAAGCTCTCGAGTAATCATTTATAGAGCGTCCGAGGAGGAGGCAACAGCCAGCAGCCAACAGCCAGCAGCCAGTATTATGTCAAAGTAATCAAACGAGCAATCCAATCAGCTCGCTTCCAATACGAGACTATTTTTATCATCCGTCTAAGAATTATTTATGATTGAATAGCTTTGTCGTAAATGTTATTTTATCTCCAACTTCAAACCACTATTACATAAAAGAGTGAAAGCTAATGTTAACTTTTAATATTATAAATACGAAAGTAACTCTGTCTGTTACGCTTTTACGCTTAAACCACTGAACTGATTTTGATGGAATTTTGTACAGAGATAGACTAAGACACAGGCTACGTTTTATCGCGAAAAAGGATTGAAGGGGTTGAAATTTGTGATGAAAGATTGTGAGATTTTGGTTTTTTTGTACAGTAGTGCTATAAAGTTTTAAAATAAATAAACGTAAATGCACCCGGGCGAAGTCGGGGCTGGTCGACTAGTATATTGATAATATAAATTAGAGATCCATTAAATTATTAATTTAAACAAACATTACAATTTACCAACCTTGAGACGATATACACATAATTATATGACTATCTTATGTGAATACTCTTATTTGTTCCAAACTGCTGTCGGTAGTAAAACCTACCTTACCTAACATAGAACTAACTTTACCCAATATTTAACTAAACCTAGAGATTAATGACATTCGTTATCTTTAGTACATTACGTTAAACTTGACTATGATAGTTAATAATAGTAATATTATAAACGCGAAAGTTTATAAGTACGTGTGGATGTATGTTTGTTACTCTTTCACGCAAAAACTACTGAATGGATTTTGATGAAACTTTACAATAATATAGCTTACACATCAGAATAACACATAGGCTATAATTTATAATGATACAGTGTGAATTATCCAAAATATAGCGGGTGAAACTGCGGGGCGCAGCTAGTATTATAAACGCGAAAGTTTATAAGAACGTGTGGATGTATGAATGTATGTTTTACTCTTTCACGCAAAAACTACTGAATGGATTTTGATGAAACTTTACAATAATATAGCTTACACATCAGAATAACACATAGGCTATAATTTATAATGATACAGTGTGATTTATCCAAAATATAGCCAGTGAAACCCCGGGGACGCAATTTTTGTAGCCATAAATTTATTAATCAAAATAAATTATAATATTAATTTAGACGAAATAGTCTAAAATATATGGAGTCGCAATCAAACAGTAATTTCTCTCTAACAATGAGGCAAAATTAGAAATTATTTCGTGCGTAAAACGGCCATTTTGAATCGTATTTCGTAAAAGCGCGGCTAAGGACGATCACAGATAAAGCCAAATGGCTTGATAATAATCGCCTTCTATTGGAACGGCGCATTATTATTTAATAAGTGGAAAATTGAATTCCATTTATTTCTATTACTAGAGCGTTTACGTAAGTATACCAAATATCAAATAGTTTTTTTTAAATATGTTTTTTTTTTTTTTACATTTTTGTCTGTCTGTCTGTTTGTTCCGGCTAATCTCTGAAATGACTGGACCGATTTGGACGGGACTTTCACTGGCAGATAGCTGATGTAACAAGGAGTAACTTAGGCTATTTAACATCTTGCTACGACCCATAGGAGCGGAGCAACACGCAACGCAATATTATGATGACATGGTGCTGATCTGATGATGGAGCTGGAAGATGGCCAAAGGAACTTCGTAATGGAACGACACAACCTCATCGAGTTTGGGCTCATTTGAATCATCTTTGAAGCGTCAGTAGCTCAGTGGTTCAAGCGTTGGATTCACGATCGGTTCAAATCCCAGTCATTGGACTACTGACGAGGTGTCGTGAAGACAAATAAGGAAAAAAATGACTAAATTAAAAGAAAAGAAGAAAACCTTTAGATATTACAGAATTTATTACAAAGAAAATAAAAAAAGAAAAAAAAAAGATCTAACAATTATTATTTACAAAAAAATAGGTGTGAGAGTGTAGGAATGAAGAGTAGTGGTGTATGTGAGGTGAGAGGGGGAGCGCGCTGACAGCTTGCCTGCAGAGTTCGGCAGGCGGCTCTGACAAGCAGGATGCAGGCGGGCCACAGGAGCAAATGGGTAGACTGGCGGCCGGAACAGGTAGGTTACAGGCTGGCCTCTGGCATGGGTTAGTCGCAGATGTACGCAGCTCGTCGGCTAGCCCCCAAGGCTGGCAGTGGTTGACTGCAACACTCGGCGATGCTCAGTTGCAGAAGTAGGCTGCTGGCGCGATGTGTCTCGGTCCCGGTAATGCTGGATCTCAGTGGCAGAGTGATAGTGTCAATTTGCAGTGTTTAGGAGAAATAGAAGGCCAAAAAAGCGACTCGTGCAGGGCCCAGGGTCAGCGAGACCCTGGGCAGGTCTTTATAATTTAGCTCCTCTGTAGTCAGAGGCGCAGGAAAGGAAACATTGCTTTCGCTGGCTTTATAATGAAGACTTTCGAATTTAAAAAAAAGTTCAATATCTAAAATAGCGTTATTTTCTTTTTAATTGTCCAGAAAAAAATTGTTTTTAATAACAAGCTTTTATTAAAAAGAATTAAAAATTTTAAAATAATAATTTAAAAACTTTACACCTTGTATTAAATTTTTGGGTTTTTATCTTATGGCAACTACCTACTACTGTCTAACAGGGGAAAGCAGTTATCATAGACAAAAATGCACTATAGACTACTATAGACACTATAGTCTACTGAGCACCATGCGACTTACCGCCATTTTGTATACTACCACCCACTGCTTAAATTAATTACTACTAATAACTTGTCATAGAATAAGAGAGACGAATAATATCAATTACTGCACACCAATACGTATACACAAGCAATTTACACGGAGCCAAGCAGTGCCTGGGGCTTGAGGCCCAAGAGCACCTCCACCACTCCACCTCGCCAATTACAATACAGTAAACTTAAGAAGGGTGACCTTAAACACGACACTATAATTCCTTTTCTATGAACACTAGAGAGACTGACTCTAATCTATCGCATTAAAGGTTATATATTGTCTGCACGTGAATATACTTGACATAATATAAAATGACCTACCCGCTAATACTACTTTATAAACGGTGTTGTTAACAAACTAACTTCGAGACTTACTTATCAAGTTATTTTAGTTCTTTTAGATGTACAAATTTCATTAAAAACCTCTTTTTTGTTGATTTGTGTAATCTGTGGTATATTTTTTTATCTGTAGCAATATTTTGCTTAAATTTAAATGAAGAAGGAGCTCTTTTAACGGCTAATATTTGCCGTCGAGTTGCTCTAAGTCTAAGAAAATGGATAAGGGCGTTCAAAGCTTTGTGCATATCTTATGATGTGATGAGTGATCTAAAGAGGTTGTATAACAGAGCGAAGCCTGGTATTAAAACATTAATTTTTCATTATAGTAATTCTAATATCTTAGTCATCTTTTGTTTACGAAGAACACGACACAAAGGCTTTTGTGACTGATTGATATAACGATCAACATTCTCAACTCTGTCTAAATACTTTATTATTCAACGAATATTTGAGTTTGAATAAGCGTATTCAATAAATTTTGTATGCCAGTTGGCTGTGATTATACATAATATTTCTTCAGCTGGCAACACTGCATGATTTGGCGCTATATAAACTGTTGTCGATGGTTGGTACTGTTCTCAATAACTAGCAATCAAGAGCGTTCGTGGAAGATTGTATTCTAAGTGTCGTAAGTTTACAACAATAAATACACTTTATAGTAGACCATAAAACACAAAATGTACAAAAAAAATTAGCAAAGATCTCTTCCAGGCAACCAAGTTACTAGGATATCAATCCGCTGGAATATGGTAGGTTATATACTTGCTTTACTAAATTATAAATATTTGTATGTCGGGGAAATAATAATAATGGTGGTAATTTAATTTATTTATATAGCAACACTGTACTGCTCAAAAGCAGTGATGGTCCAGTGGTTGCGAGTCCAAGTCTTACTCGGGAGGTCCCGAGTTCGATCCTGGGCACACACCTCTGACTCTGAGTTATGTGTGTTTTAACAATTAAATAACACTTGCTTCAATGGTGAAGGAAAACATCGTGAGGAAACCTGCACTCCTGAGAGTTCCCTAAAAGTTCTAAATGGTTTGTGAAGTCTGCCAACCCGCACTGGGCCAGCGTGGTGGACTATGGCCTAATACCCTCCTCATTCTGAGGAGGAGACCCGGCTCAGCAGTGGGCCATTGAAGGGTCGTGATGATGATTATGCTGACTGTACTGCTCAAACTCAAGTGTCAGTCTGTCGTATGAGTAAGTCTTGACCCAAGTCGGTCATCAAAAAGAGTGCTCTTTTTAGTTCACTATCCAATAACGAACTGCTTCGCTCTTTTAGTTCGTTAGTTCTTTTTTTAAAACATTTTAGTAAAAATAATAAATAGAGGAAAAAAACATATGTTCATATGTTCATAAACATCGATATTTCTAACATATATTGATATTTCTAAATAAGTAAGTATATATTTATATAATACTTATATCGATATGTATCGATTTTTTATTAGAATTATTTTTATCTATTACACATTTAATTTTATAGAAAACAAGTAGTCAAGTATGGATGAAACATAAGCATCCCTAGAAGTAAATAATTTGATTTAAAAAATATAAGAACTAAAAGAACTAAGAGCGAGATCGTCGACGAACTAGTTCGTATAGTTCACCTAAAGGAGCGCTCTTTTGAACTAGCTCGTTCGCAAACTACCTAAGACTACTTTCAATCAATTAAATTTCGATTCTTTTAGGTAACACAAAAAAAATTATATAAACTACCCCACTTATGAGAAAGTCTTCCAAAGGTAACAGTGGATATTATTTTACAAATAACGTTTGGTTAGTGTTGCCAGAAAAAAACAGTAAATAGTGTAGCTACAATAATAGTAGAGTGAAGCAATAATGTTTCTTTGTGTTCTGTACAGGTGACACTGGGAATTAAAGAGTTAATGGAATGTTAAATCCTGATTCTGTTAACAGTCAAATAAACAAAGAGCCATCGATATCGCATTTAACGACAAAGTATGGTAACTCTTTACTCACGCTCTCGTCAGCTCTTGATTAAACTTTATCGAGCGTCAGCCATCCATTTGTGTCGATAAACACGTCAATCCAGAAGTGAAGCGAATAAACTTTTAATTTCAATACTATTTGTTAAGTATGAAAAGACATATTTGAAACTAGACTATCAAGTGTATTTAGGTTTCATTTTACGTTTTAATCCATACATTTGCCATTCATTCATTTTTTTACAATTTTTGCCTGTCTGCCTATCTGTCTGTTTGTTCCAGATAATCTCTGAAATTACTGGACCGATTTTGACGGGACCTTCACTGACAGATAGCTGATGTAACGAGGAGTGACTTAGGCTATTTAACATCTCGCTACGAACCATAGGAGTGGAGCAACACGCGAACGAAATCACTTGAACTTGAAGTTCAACTTTTTTTCTTCTTAGTTTATGTCCTTTTCCAAGCTCTAGTCTATCTTTGTATCAAATTTCATCAAAATAGGATCAGTGGTCTAAGCGTGAAAATGTGATAGTTACGTTCGCATTTATAATATTAAATTTATTTATGTGGAGCAACATAATGCAAACACGATAACATTAGATGACATAATTTTAATTTTATTGAATTAACAACGTTAACTAAACAATATATAAAAAAGACTAACTTTGAGTAAAAACTGTTAGGGCTTTAATTGTACTGTTAATGTGTCATTTGAGCAATAAAAAAATTTATTTATTTACGTACACAAAGTTCTACTGTCAAGCGCCATTACTAACTACCCTATGTTGAATGTCTTCAAGTTAAGCGACGTTATTTAACAAGGCAACATATCGTACGCTGTATTTAATTATTTAAATGGAGGTTTGAAATATTAACTTGGCAACACAGACCTACGACCCCACCTGTCGTTATTTAAGTATATTTTGCTGAATGTTTAAATAATTAGTGTAGCTGAAGAAGTGTTAAATATTAGGGTCATAAGGAGTGTTGATGCATTGTATAAAGATCTTTTAATCCTGCACCTGGGTCGCAAACCCCCGACACTACTCGGCTTTTGTCTACATTTTATATTATTGTTGTGTTTTGAGTGTTATTGTATAGTTAAGCTCTCGTGTATTTAACATCTAGCCGACCCTTGCAACTTCATCCGCGTGTAGCTCCGCTCCTATTGGTCGTAGCGTGATAATATACAGCCTATAGCTTTCCTCGATAAATGGGCTATCTGACACTGAAAGAATTTTTCAAATCGGATCAGTAGTTCCTGAGATTAGCGCGTTCTAGCAAACAAACAAACTCTTCAGCACAATCATAATTATAATAATAATAAATATTATTATTTCAGACGAAAGTCCATACAATTTTTTTTTTTTAAACTAAAAATAAATATATAAGATAAAGAGAATTATATATATATTAGCAGTAGGGTTAGTATAATATTTCTTAAAAACTATGTTAGTATCTTAACCTATTTTGTCTAAAACTGACATGTGCATCGTTCCAGACCCTCCAGAGGAAGCTATCATACTTTGTGGCAATTATATATGTGTTGTTGTTGAATGTTGCACATTAACACTTAGAATTGTTGCTCCACAAAAAGCAACAGCGTTGATACTCCATTACGTCAGGGACTCGTACTTTAACAAAGACTGAAATGAAGCGAAAACAATTTCCGATCGGTGAAATGTGGAGTACATAATAATAAAAATAAAATGAAATGTGCGGCAGAATGTCATACAAAGCAAAGGAACAAGCACAAAGCTGTACAGTTTGTGTAAGACACATTTTGTAGAGCAAATCTCAACAAAGGGCTGAGGAAACGTTCTACGAGTTTTCTTTTTTGGACTCTTTACGCTTTTGGGACTAACAAGTTTGTGGCTTGGATCTTGAATTTCTAGATATTTTGTTGTCGATGATTATATTTTTGTGGATTTATTAGACACATTTACGTGTTATAATGGCTACATAAAAGTAAGGTAATTGTCCTACATTCAGGCAATCGTTACAAGACACTTTTTTCATACAAACGTAGTCCCCTGTTTCCTCCTAGGATAATGAAGTTACAGAAGAAAAAACAATACCATGCGATATATACGTACCTCTGCCATGACTGTACGTTTTGTTTTTTTTTAAAAAAAAATTAAAATAAAAATAAAAAAAACGACTTTTTTATTTACATTTGCAAACATCCAGCAAACTAATTATTACTAACATAAACCAAAAAAGCAAACGTAGGGGCATAGCTTAGACCCTGTACTGCATTTTAACGAAATAAATATTAAAATCGGTCCAGATTTCGAGGAGGAAACAGGGGATTACGAAAGGACGATTTTCTTAATGTTACGTAGGTAAATCTATTTTTCAAAAGTATCGTTCGTCCTCTTAAGGAGACTCTTCAAGATTTCGTACACATCTTAGAAATTAGTATTTTCTCTAAACCAGACTCTATTTAAATCTAACATAACATCAATGTTGCCAAAGATGTTGTAATAATACCCCCCAATTGTACTCCAATTTGAAAAAATATTAATTTCGTGCTTAGTATTTATTACAACTAAAAATATTTAGTTTTTTACTGATTTATATTACCATGCTTACTTTACGAGTAAGACAGACGTATAGATTTTGTAAAGGATGTCCAGGCTGCCTTTATTATATTAATTGATATCTAAATATTTTGGTAGATGACAAGTCTTCTTTTTTTTCCTTTTGCGTTACTGGATTTGTGTATATTAAGTGTAGTTTTATTTTACCGTCTTTAGTGCAGCTATGTTAGTGTTACACCTGTTATTTATAAATTACTAGCTGACCCGACAGATGTTGTCCTGTCTTAACTATGAATATTGAATTCGAATTAGCTGTCAAAAGCTTACATTAGAAAACTTAATAAGGTCGTTACATTTTCTTTAATTTTCTAATTTTCCGCGCAACTATTTAATTTTTTCTTCCAATAATACCTTCTGCAGACAATAACAAAGATAACAAAAAAGAATTAGCGAAATCGGTCCAGCCGTTTAGGCGTGATGCCGTGACCAAGGGAAATAGGGATTAATTTTTATATATAGGATTATTGTCTATAGAACATAGATAGTAATTATTAAAGTATAATTATAAATATATATGTCGGGGATTTTAAAACGATGTGCAAGGAAATGGAAGCAGGAAGATGGGGAATATTGGGGAACACTAAAAGGGGGTGATGGTAATGAGTGGAATATTTGGGTAAACGCGACGTAGATACTCCTATTGAACCGATAAATGATCAAATATGATCTCCAACAATTACGAGAGAAACCTAAGCAGTGCCTTGGACTTGTGACCAAGGTGTAGGCTTAAGGAATTCCTTTAAGTAATTACGACACTCACCTCCACTGCTCAGGCTCTCTGTTTAAACCCAAGGGTAATCTCACATAAACCTAACCGAACACAAGGCTAACCTAACCTAAGGCTAACCTAACCTAACATAAGACGAGGTAATTACATTGTAAGGTACTCACGTGACCTTGATCGGACAGCACTCCTAGCACTAACACAGCACTGCACAACACTATCACTATTTAGACACTACTTCACTTCTTGAGAGACCGCGCACGACTAAGACTTCAGTCAGACTGTCGATCGCATATAAAGGGTCGAGGGTAGATACTGTCAAAACAACGGAAGTGACTACTACCCCACTCCAACGCCATAGACAACGATAACGATTCGATTAATCGATAATCTTTTACTATGCTCCGACATATATATATTATATATGTCAGAACAGAGAGATGATTTGAATGAACGAATAATCGAATATCACGATTCTGTAGTTTTTGGACAGGAACCCAGGCAGTGTCTTGGACTTGTGACCAAGGTGTAGGCTTAAGGATATCCTTTAAATGATCATAACACTCACCTCCACTGCCTGATCTCACTGTTTCTCTTAGGATAAGTTTTGGAGTTTAAGGCCCGCGCCCGTCACGCCGGCGCTCCGCGACCTCCGCGCCCAACCTTGGCGCAAACCTCTGCGCCGGCCGCCCGACCGCTACCCCCATCCCGGATACGCTACTACACCGAGACAGGAGTCGACGGCGAAACATCCAGCGCAAGAGACTCTCGCGCTTACGCGCCCCACCATGACGCTTTCACGCCCACGCATCAGATATGTCCAACTGCCCCCCCGATCATGGAGTACGGTTGCGCCACTGAGTGGCTACCCCACGAACGGAGGCGCAGCGGGACACACAGAACTGACGCTGCAACGCAGCCACCGCCCACTGCGCCTACGCGCCCCTCTTCTGCGGATATTGGCCTCCGGATAGTAATAGTGGAAAATTACTATCCGTAGTTGCCCAGGGTGCACCGGCCCACAAAATGGTGGGCTCTCGAGGAGGTTTCCGCAGCTAGCACCCCAACATAAGGCTAACCTAACCTAACCTAACATAAACCTAACCTAAGGCTGACCTAACCTTAACCTAATCTAAGGTTGTGTTAACACATCAAAATATTATGTAAGGACCAACAACATGTCCCCTTCATTACTATCCTTTTTTTTTTTTTTTTTTTTTAATGTAGGAAATGCATTTACGCATACCCCTTGAAGGGGTTATGTGGGACTCCCAGCGATAAGCGCTGGACTACCGCACTAAAACCCACCACCGTCCATGCCGTATGATAGGCGCCGCAGGATCGCGTTAGCATACTACTGCGGACGCCTCGGCACCTCCACCCGTCTGCGGGTACAAGTACCCGCAGTTCAAACCCGCCCATGGGCTCGCTTTACCAAGCACCTAACCGAGGGGGGATGCCAGGACATGTCTACTGAAACACCCAGCCCCCGGAGGAGTCAGAAGCGGCCCATATCCCTCGAGATCAGGTCGCTCACAAGTCATCTCTGCAAACAGAGGAGTACCCGGAGCGACCCGTACCTCCGGCCACCGGACCCCCCTGGGCTTAACCGCCGTCTGCGACGCCCAGGGTACGAACGTTGGAGTTTAAGGCCCGCGCCCGTCACGCCGGCGCTCCGCGATCTCCGCGCCCAACCTTGGCGCAAACCGCTCCCCCCATCCCGGATTACGCTACTACACCGAGACAGGAGTCGACGGCGAAACATCCAGCGCAAGAGACACTCGCGTTTACGCGCTCCACCATGACGCTTTCACGCCCACGCATCAGAGATATGTCCAACTGCCCCCCCGATCATGGAGTACGGTTGCGCCACTGAGTGGCTACCCCATGAACGGAGGCGCAGCGGGACACACTGAACTCGACTCTGCAACGCAGCCACCGTCCACTGCGCCTACGCGCCCCTCTTCTGCGGATATTGGCCTCCGGATAGTAATAGTGGAAAATTACTATCCGTAGTTGCCCAGGGTGCACCGGCCCACAAAATGGTGGGCTCTCGAGGAGGTTTCCACAGCTAGCACCCCCTTCATTACTATCCTATCCCAACTATACCCCGACATATATATAATGTGATGTAGTATACTTTATTATTGAATGTGTCTATTAAGAACCAATAGAATCGCTTATATTCACACTCTAAGCGAGGCTAGGAAAATGAAGCAATTCCATTGGTTGCATTTGTTGTCTCCGGTGCAGCCTTAAGCTTTAAGATTTTTTTTGATATCAACATTTGGGTCTAATGATGATGAGTTTTCATCCCTTTTAAGGGGCACAAAGGGTTGAAATGAAGTGAAAGTAATACAAAAGTTTATATAAGACACCTCGGTTGTTAGCACATAACATTTTACGGCGCAACAGAAGGCTGTGGCGTTATATTTGCTGAGCTAAGGACAGTTTGATAGTCCACCCCAAGTTTGCTCATAATTGCGACGGTACAGCACTTGCTCAATTAGTTCTGAACACTCTATACCCTGGACTCGACGAGGAACTTCCAACGACTGCCCATTATAAAGTCTTTAAGAGACAAGATAAAATTTAATTTCAATATCTTCAATCCGACATTAGAGGACTTTACTTAGTGATAGCAGATTAATGTCGTACTAAAATATCTCTTAGAAATTTTCCTTGATTGCGAGAGCTTTAAACTTTATTAAATCTTTTGGACGTTCTTTTTAGGTTTCCGCATCTAAAAAGAGGAAAGGAACACTTACAGGATTACTTCTCATTTCTTTAATTTATAAAGAAAACTATCAATAAAATCTTAGGTTTATATGTATAAGTATTTGTTAAATAATCATGCTACGTCTGTTTTAGTTGTAAACAAAAAAACAATAATATTCTGTAAAAAACATTTGCAAATTTGCAAAACATAAAACGATTTGTTTTCATTGAAATCTCTTTAAAAAATGATTTACTTTAACACTCTTATAACGATGGAACTTTTAAATTACAGCATTATGCTACAGAAAACATAAAACATAAGAACAATTGTCACAGCCGAGAGCAATTTAATCGGAATAAGGAAGTTTTGGTGAAAAAAGTAGTGAAGAATAAACAAGATGGCCGGCGCCCAGCTATTGAAATTACCAAGTAATTTAATAAAGCGGGCGATAACTAACAAGCGAGTCCCTGCGGTGGCTAGATAAAGGAAATAAGTTTAACGAGAAAACTTCGCGCTATCTCCTGTGCGACGTAGGGCCTCCGTCACACTTTTATTTACACTTAAATTGTTTTTAAAAGTATATTATTTTACTTTAACAAGGGCCAAACGATGATCTATATAACAAAGATTTTCCACCCCTTGGTGGTAAGGGATCTTTACCTCGTCTGTCTAGTGCGATTCCGTTGGATACTGGTTCCTACTCAGGATCCAAAGAAACCTTATCATTCTTCTCTTCAGTCACATTCCTAACTAGACACCCTCTTGTATGGGCGATGTTCATGAGCCACTGGCCAATTCTAATCAGCTCCTCGCGCTCCTTTATCGGACTTCTTCTACAATATGGGTAACAAATGAAAGAGCTTGCTAAGAATAATTCGAAAAATAAAGTGATATCATTCTAAATTCAATATGACGGCATATCCAAGATGGCGGACTAGTTATTTTTAGTGCACTTCTACAATATGGGTAACAAATGAAAGGGCTTGCTAAGAATAATTCGAAAAATAAAGTGACGTCAGTCTAAATCCAATATGGCGGACTAACTATTTTTTAGTTCAGCCACGCCAAGTTCATAATAGGTTTTGTATAAAACATGTCCAGCGAAAACTAAAAATTCCAAAATAAATTAAAAGTAAAAAACCTTTTTAAAAAACTAGCTTTTATTTGAATGCGGTAAAACGAAAAAAAAATAAATTTTTACTTTGATACTGTTAATAATTAATTCGATCTTCGCGCCATCACAAAGTTATTTAAAAATAATTTGCTGCCCAACCAGATGGCGCTGGCGTATAACTCTATCGCGCTAGAAATAAATTAATTCCCGATGGTATTGGGTTAGTTGAATTTATTCTGGCGTGGGGTTGGTCTGAGATTTGTCGTTGGTTGATTGTTGGTTTTCGTTGGTTGTCGTTGTCTGATCTCGTTGTTGTGTCTTCTGGGACAAAAATTGGTTTTATTGGTCCTGGGGTGTACAAAGGTCAAAGTCATTACATAATTTATATGATATAAAAGCATGTCATGTAAACAAGTGAATTAAATAACTTGATGTGATTCATTTTAACTATTAACGAGCACTCAAATATCGCGAGCTATACTGCGCAGCAACACTAAAAACGACAATATTAATATGTAAGAGTGAGATCTGGGAGCGGGTTTAAAGTTGCCTTTAGTAACCGTATGCTCTCACCTTCACTGCTCAAACTCGCTACCAAATGTTTTTTTAAAATTATATATTGCACGACACCACTTGACAAACTCAATCTTATTGGAGAAAAACTTATATATTGTTTAACTCGAAATAAGATAAAATGAACTACTCGCGAACGGTGTTGCTAGCAATCGTCAGTCAGCCATTTTAAATCTGTTGTTTTCAAACTTACAAATACACCACTTGTACACAGTACATAAATAATAAAATACATATAGGAGAGATATATTTAACTTGAAACTTAACATTTCAACTTCAAAGACATGTTTGACCTATTTAAATGCTAAAGAAGTTCTAATGCTAGAACATTACTTTACTTTAAAGTGCAAAGTGCGACGCCTCACGCCTACTCACCCGACGCGACGCGCGGCGTCTCACTAGTAGGGTGACCAGTTAGAAATAAAAGATGGGACAGTTTTAAAAATTAGTAAAATTTTTAGACTCAGCATTGAAGTGATTGATCACCTATAGCAATAATTGCTCCTTTCTCTCTCTCTTTGTGGTCACTCCTTCATGACTGAGGATCGTGGTCATCGACGGATGTGGATGGTTTTCACTCCGTGTCCTACTACTCGATGATTATTGACAAAAACTACGAAGGGAGGTACGTGACATTATGAATTGTTTTGGACCCTTCTCAGCCAGTTCATTTAGTTGATCTCTTTTTTCTGCTTTTGAGTTACTTGGGTACTCTTTCGTTCCCTCCAGTGCAATCTGGAGTCGATCGTTGCGTGGGATAACGAAAATATTATTCTGAATATACCTATTCCTATTCGATTCCGATTCGATATGTTTAAATAATCAGAATCACTTGAATTTTTTTATACAAAGCGATAGGTTTTTTTATGACGGATAAGGGACAAACGAGCAGACGTCCTCCTGATGGAAAGTGGCCACCGTCGCCCATAGAAACGTTATCGCCTCGAAGATAGAGTACGGAAGGGGAGTGAAGAGAAAAATGCCGTGGTTTCAGTGGACCCTGAGCAGGAACCCGGTGTTCTCTGGACTAGCAGCATTAATGGGAATGGAGAAGGAGGGGGGCGATTTGGCCCACATGGACTTGATTTTTATGACTATTCCGCATAAACTATGAATTTCTCCTGAAAATTAGCCTTTGTTTAAAAATAACACAAACTAATCATGTAAATCTAAACTCATACAAAATAAGTTCACATTTATAATTAAAGGCTAAATTTTTTTTTGAAATTCGGATAAAGTTCAAATACGTTATGACAAACCAAATCTATGGCAACCCTACCCGCGCTCTAAGTTTCAAAGACATGTCACATAGTATATAGATTATTAAAGTTATCTAACTTTCTTACTTATCATATTAATACTGTATGTTTATGTTTGGTTTTAGTTAGAAAAAGTGTTATATTTAAAACATGTCATACATAATTAATGTACAGTACTAATGGATTAAATTATGGTATTTTAATATTATAAATTAGTCACAAAGCTTACAATAAAACTTGTCCTAATGGAACAGGAGGTGACACAATAAACGCCCGGTGGATTTATTGTGTGTGGGTTTATAATGCTTTCTGTAATTATTATACTGTAAACGTTATTTAGCAATGATGGCCCAGTCGTTGTGACTTTAATGTCTTACTAGGGAGGTCCGAGTTCGATCCCCCGCACACCTCTGATTTCTGAGTTATGTGTGTTTAAAGCAATTAAATATCACTTGCTTTAACGGTTCCCTAAAACGTCTCAAAGATGTGTGAAGTCTGCCAACTCGCACTGGGCCAGCGTGGTGGACTATGGCCTAACCCCCTCCTCATTCTGAGGAGGAGACTCGGCTCAGCAGTGGGCCATTGGTGGGTTGGGATGATAATGATGATTAAACGTTATTCTTATATATATATATATTTTACCAAGCGCCGATCCACCTGATAATAAGTGGCAATATTCGCCTATTGCCAATACAAGAAGAAGGAGGGGAAATGAAGAGAAGAATGCTGTAGTACTCTGAGCACGAACCCCGAGCCTCTAGCCATCCTCTCAAACCGCAGCCTTAATGGGATGGGAGGGCGTGGAGTAAGTCTGGACCACATGCGATCAAAGACACTTGGCGGTCAGATTCGTATGCTGGTCGCCAGCCAGTCGGGGAATAGATTCTCTACCAAGGGGTTGCTAGGTTACTTACAAGATGCTTTCCCGGCAATAGAGGGGAAAATTATAATATAATTTAATTAAAAAAGTAGTTTAATAATCGTGATATTTTAGTAAATATATTAGAATGCTTGTTAGGAGGAGGAATTTAATAAAGTACTCCTGGCAAGCTAAAATATTAACATGTTAGGGAGCTACGAGTACCTCAAAATATCAAGTGTTACAAAAGTTACCGTGGTTAAGATGCTGTAAATTATTAAGTTTTGCGTTAATAATAAATAGTTAGCGAGAATCCAACTTGAACCGTGTGAATACGAGTATACTACACTTTTCCACCAGGTTATATTTACTGTTATACTCGATGAGGACATTTAACTTGGTCTTCAGTTTATTTCTTACTTTTATTTTTATTTATTTTTCTATCCTTCTTAAACTTTCTTCTTTTAATCTAACAGTTTTTAATTGATTAATTCAACTGTATTTAAAGAGTAATATCTTCCCCACAACAAATAGGCTAGTTGACTAAATTTGAAAACTTAGTTAATTATATACTTCAATTTGTTAAAAAAAGCAATATTTAGGTACATTACGTATTTCCCTCAAAAACGCTGTATAGTGTCATGGCGTCTTGAATGACGTCACAGTCTGCGAAATAAAATTGTTTAACGTCGACAACAACAATGATGTTTTGAGTGGCGTGACGTAACACTTTTTAATTGGTATTCGCAGTCACGTGACTTAATGCTTATTTTTTTGGAATTTATTTTCTAAAAATATGAATAATGTTTAACTTGTATGAGAAATAGACTGTTTATTTATTAACTACGTCTTCACTTATAATTGGAAACTGTAAACCAAGCAATGAGTTATTAGTGGACACAAGACTATTCTATCAATATCCGTGCGAAAATGGTACAAATATTTTTTTTTTTAATTTCAAAGATTTTGCAGCCTAGGCCTACTTTACAATATATTTAACGCCGCCATTGATTCTCTTGGAGAATAACATCCATACTTATTGTCTTCGTTAGTCCAAGTGTGTCATTCCTAAACCTGAAATTCAAAACAACATCTCCATAATTGTTGTTACGAAGGTTTTCGTTTATTTTCTGTTCTATCCGTACAAACACACAACTTATTAATAACTTTATTCTTTGTTTGGCAACGGCACAATATTCGCTACAATTAAGAATATGTTCTCCATTTCTTCCGGCTTACATATAAAAGTTTACTAAGTTTTATTTGTTTTAGCCTTTTGTTTAAAGTTTATCTGTTCCGCTGTGCACTGCGCTGTTGGGGACGCTTTTAAAATTAACGACGGCGACCGAATAAACCGATGTAGTAATAAAAATGGCCAGGACGTGAAAATCTATTAAATTTTCAAAGTTGGCTTTGGAATAGGTAGCACGAAAAGTAAAAACGTTAAACAAATAGTTTGCTTCCGTATGGTGCGCTTGCAAATGAGAGCGACGCTGTAAAAACTAACTTTAATCGAACAACTTTTGCACAATAGTCTGTTGTACCAGCTAGCACCGGTCACATTAGCAGTCATGCTAATTTAAGTGACGTCATCCGTCGGGCGCCTGCTATCATCAACGTGCCACTTTAGAGCCGAATGATGATAGCACGTGATGAGAGCCGAATGATGGTGAGCGCCCGGTCGGCACGTGGCGTGACAGTCTTTCTGTGGCGGCATGGATTGTCGCTAGTGTGGGACACTAGTTATGGGCCTAGTCGGTCACCAAAAAGAGCGCTCTTTTTAGTTCGCAATCCAATAGCGAACTAGTTCGTTCTTTTAGTTCGA
Organism: Limenitis camilla; assembly: GCA_905147385.1. NCBI lineage: Eukaryota > Metazoa > Arthropoda > Insecta > Lepidoptera > Nymphalidae > Limenitis > Limenitis camilla. The sequence continues at coordinate 15,059,664 of LR990225.1, read as the reverse complement.
TAGTTCTTTTTTTAAACAATTTAGTAAAAATTATAAATAATAGAAAAAAACATCGATATTCTCAAAAGTGAAACATCGATGTCTATGAACAATATATTGATATTTCTATCATCTTTTAAATATAGAAGTGTATATCGATTATTAAGAAATAAAGCATATTTTTTTATTTATTACACATTTATTTTTATAGAAAACAAGAAGTCAAGTATGGATGAAACATAAGCATGTCTAGAAGTAAATAATTCGATTTAAAAAAATATAAGAACTAAAACGAACTAAGAGCGAGATCGTCGACGAACTGGTTCATATAGTTCACCTAAACGAGCGCTCTTTTGAACTAGGTTGTTCGCTACCCAAGACTATGGGACACCTCGTGCTTCGGTACGGCACGGCAGCACCAAACGATGGAAGTGCTAGGCGACGCAAATATACTAGTCAAGATTACATGTTGGTGCCGCTTGACCCGAGACCGAAGACCTAGCTCGCATTTTGGACTAAAATTGAGCGTTCCCGTACAGGGAAAATGCAGCCAAGATCCTCTTTACCCTCCCCTCTAAAACGATACGGCTTAAGTTTCACTTTTTTCGAAACGATTTGGATTTAGGTTTTCCATATAAATGGATAAGAGTATTGTTTTCCGGTAAAGAATATATATCATAGTCATGTGTTAAAGTTACAATAGAATTTATATCTTGATCGAATTTCGATATTTCATATATATAAGATAAGGGGTATGTAATATTTATAATTAGTCAACCTTAGCTTTACAGGGTTGAAACATGTTTAAATGACAGTAACATTTAACCTGACATCCGATTTAAATAAAACTATATTTTAAGTGAAACCTGTAGCAAAACAATCGTGATATCTGTATCCAATTTCGTGCAGTCGTTTTTGCGTGATGCGAGTACAAACATACGGAAAGAGAGACAAACAAATATTTTAAAATGATTGTTTGGAAAGTTATAAAACGAGTAGATTGTTAGGAATGCCAAAAGATGTTTATTCTCCGTTCTAGTTGATCCGAAGAGCAAAGTTCCCGTATTCCTGTTCTTGTGTTCACGCAGTACGAAAAGATTCAAAAGTTAAATGTCCCCAAAGTTTCTTTGTGAAATTTGTGAGGGTGCGCAAATATGGTTCAAAGCGAACTTGACGATGTCCCGTTCCGATCCGTTCCGTCCCGGATCTAAACAGTTCGACAATTTTGTTCAAATGCCGTTATTTGGACAAATATTTTGCTTTGAATTTGCAATTATCTTATTTATCTTTGAGTTTTACTTTTACGTTAGTATAGGGGTAATTTGTGTTAAAAAAATTTGTTGAAGTTTACTAATTACTGCGATCCCTTCGCTGAGACGTACTGAAATTCTATATTACTTTGTAAGGAATTAAAAATTTAAATGTTGAAAGTAATCTTTGAAATATTTAGAAAGCTCTTTCAAGCTTAATTAAATATTTAGGAAACTTAGTAAGTTTTTCGCATTTTCTAGAACTGAGCGTGGGTATCTATACTAATATATAAAGCTGAGTTTGTTTGTTTGAACGCGCTAATCTTAGGAACTACTGGTCTGATTTGAAAAATTCTTTCAGTGTTAGATAGGCCATTTATCGAGGAAGGCTATAGGCTATATATCCTCACGCTAAGACTAATAGGAGCGGAGCATCACGCGGACGAAGTCGCGCAGGTCGACTAATAATTAATATCTTTAAAAAAAAATAAAATAAAATAATCAACTTTGCTCTAGTATTATTTATTTTGTAAATCTTGAAGGTACTTGCATTGTTGCCTCAATAATAAATTAAAATTGACAGCAAATGTTTTTTTTTTCCTCTGTTTTTATTCCATAATGGAAAAGGCAAAGGTATTACACCGTACAGCCTTGTCTTCAATAGGTCAATTCCTTATTCACTTCACAGTAAGGCTGAAGCCATTTTTTCCGTTATAATTATCTAAATTCCTGTAGTTGTAAAATTCGTTATGGTAGTAGACGTCAGTCTTGTCTTTAATAGGTTAATTCTTTGTTCATTCCATAATAAGGCCGAAGCCATGTCTTCCGTTATAATTATCTAAATTCCTGTAGTTGTAAAATTCGTTATGGTAGTAGACGTCAGTCTTGTCTTTAATAGGTTAATTCTTTGTTCATTCCATAATAAGGCCGAAGCCATGTCTTCCGTTATAATTATCTAAATTCCTGTAGTTGTAAAATTCGTTATGGTAGTAGACGTCAGTCTTGTCTTTAATAGGTTAATTCTTTGTTCATTCCATAATAAGGCCGAAGCCATGTCTTCCGTTATAATTATCTAAATTCCTGTAGTTGTAAAATTCGTTATGGTAGTAGACGTCAGTCTTGTCTTTAATAGGTTAATTCTTTGTTCATTCCATAATAAGGCCGAAGCCATTTTTTCCGTTATAATTATCTAAATTCCTGTAGTTGTAAAATTCGTTATGGTAGTAGACGTCAGTCTTGTCTTTAATAGGTTAATTCTTTGTTCATTCCATAATAAGGCCGAAGCCATGTCTTCCGTTATAATTATCTAAATTCCTGTAGTTGTAAAATTCGTTATGGTAGTAGACGTCAGTCTTGTCTTTAATAGGTTAATTCTTTGTTCATTCCATAATAAGGCCGAAGCCATGTCTTCCGTTATAATTATCTAAATTCCTGTAGTTGTAAAATTCGTTATGGTAGTAGACGTCAGTCTTGTCTTTAATAGGTTAATTCTTTGTTCATTCCATAATAAGGCCGAAGCCATGTCTTCCGTTATAATTATCTAAATTCCTGTAGTTGTAAAATTCGTTATGGTAGTAGACGTCAGTCTTGTCTTTAATAGGTTAATTCTTTGTTCATTCCATAATAAGGCCGAAGCCATGTCTTCCGTTATAATTATCTAAATTCCTGTAGTTGTAAAATTCGTTATGGTAGTAGACGTCAGTCTTGTCTTTAATAGGTTAATTCTTTGTTCATTCCATAATAAGGCCGAAGCCATGTCTTCCGTTATAATTATCTAAATTCCTGTAGTTGTAAAATTCGTTATGGTAGTAGACGTCAGTCTTGTCTTTAATAGGTTAATTCTTTGTTCATTCCATAATAAGGCCGAAGCCATTTTTTCCGTTATAATTATCTAAATTCCTGTAGTTGTAAAATTCGTTATGGTAGTAGACGTCAGTCTTGTCTTTAATAGGTTAATTCTTTGTTCATTCCATAATAAGGCCGAAGCCATGTCTTCCGTTATAATTATCTAAATTCCTGTAGTTGTAAAATTCGTTATGGTAGTAGACGTCAGTCTTGTCTTTAATAGGTTAATTCTTTGTTCATTCCATAATAAGGCCGAAGCCATGTCTTCCGTTATAATTATCTAAATTCCTGTAGTTGTAAAATTCGTTATGGTAGTAGACGTCAGTCTTGTCTTTAATAGGTTAATTCTTTGTTCATTCCATAATAAGGCCGAAGCCATGTCTTCCGTTATAATTATCTAAATTCCTGTAGTTGTAAAATTCGTTATGGTAGTAGACGTCAGTCTTGTCTTTAATAGGTTAATTCTTTGTTCATTCCATAATAAGGCCGAAGCCATGTCTTCCGTTATAATTATCTAAATTCCTGTAGTTGTAAAATTCGTTATGGTAGTAGACGTCAGTCTTGTCTTTAATAGGTTAATTCTTTGTTCATTCCATAATAAGGCCGAAGCCATGTCTTCCGTTATAATTATCTAAATTCCTGTAGTTGTAAAATTCGTTATGGTAGTAGACGTCAGTCTTGTCTTTAATAGGTTAATTCTTTGTTCATTCCATAATAAGGCCGAAGCCATGTCTTCCGTTATAATTATCTAAATTCCTGTAGTTGTAAAATTCGTTATGGTAGTAGACGTCAGTCTTGTCTTTAATAGGTTAATTCTTTGTTCATTCCATAATAAGGCCGAAGCCATGTCTTCCGTTATAATTATCTAAATTCCTGTAGTTGTAAAATTCGTTATGGTAGTAGACGTCAGTCTTGTCTTTAATAGGTTAATTCTTTGTTCATTCCATAATAAGGCCGAAGCCATGTCTTCCGTTATAATTATCTAAATTCCTGTAGTTGTAAAATTCGTTATGGTAGTAGACGTCAGTCTTGTCTTTAATAGGTTAATTCTTTGTTCATTCCATAATAAGGCCGAAGCCATGTCTTCCGTTATAATTATCTAAATTCCTGTAGTTGTAAAATTCGTTATGGTAGTAGACGTCAGTCTTGTCTTTAATAGGTTAATTCTTTGTTCATTCCATAATAAGGCCGAAGCCATGTCTTCCGTTATAATTATCTAAATTCCTGTAGTTGTAAAATTCGTTATGGTAGTAGACGTCAGTCTTGTCTTTAATAGGTTAATTCTTTGTTCATTCCATAATAAGGCCGAAGCCATGTCTTCCGTTATAATTATCTAAATTCCTGTAGTTGTAAAATTCGTTATGGTAGTAGACGTCAGTCTTGTCTTTAATAGGTTAATTCTTTGTTCATTCCATAATAAGGCCGAAGCCATGTCTTCCGTTATAATTATCTAAATTCCTGTAGTTGTAAAATTCGTTATGGTAGTAGACGTCAGTCTTGTCTTTAATAGGTTAATTCTTTGTTCATTCCATAATAAGGCCGAAGCCATGTCTTCCGTTATAATTATCTAAATTCCTGTAGTTGTAAAATTCGTTATGGTAGTAGACGTCAGTCTTGTCTTTAATAGGTTAATTCTTTGTTCATTCCATAATAAGGCCGAAGCCATGTCTTCCGTTATAATTATCTAAATTCCTGTAGTTGTAAAATTCGTTATGGTAGTAGACGTCAGTCTTGTCTTTAATAGGTTAATTCTTTGTTCATTCCATAATAAGGCCGAAGCCATTTTTTCCGTTATAATTATCTAAATTCCTGTAGTTGTAAAATTCGTTATGGTAGTAGACGTCAGTCTTGTCTTTAATAGGTTAATTCTTTGTTCATTCCATAATAAGGCCGAAGCCATGTCTTCCGTTATAATTATCTAAATTCCTGTAGTTGTAAAATTCGTTATGGTAGTAGACGTCAGTCTTGTCTTTAATAGGTTAATTCTTTGTTCATTCCATAATAAGGCCGAAGCCATGTCTTCCGTTATAATTATCTAAATTCCTGTAGTTGTAAAATTCGTTATGGTAGTAGACGTCAGTCTTGTCTTTAATAGGTTAATTCTTTGTTCATTCCATAATAAGGCCGAAGCCATGTCTTCCGTTATAATTATCTAAATTCCTGTAGTTGTAAAATTCGTTATGGTAGTAGACGTCAGTCTTGTCTTTAATAGGTTAATTCTTTGTTCATTCCATAATAAGGCCGAAGCCATGTCTTCCGTTATAATTATCTAAATTCCTGTAGTTGTAAAATTCGTTATGGTAGTAGACGTCAGTCTTGTCTTTAATAGGTTAATTCTTTGTTCATTCCATAATAAGGCCGAAGCCATTTTTTCCGTTATAATTATCTAAATTCCTGTAGTTGTAAAATTCGTTATGGTAGTAGACGTCAGTCTTGTCTTTAATAGGTTAATTCTTTGTTCATTCCATAATAAGGCCGAAGCCATGTCTTCCGTTATAATTATCTAAATTCCTGTAGTTGTAAAATTCGTTATGGTAGTAGACGTCAGTCTTGTCTTTAATAGGTTAATTCTTTGTTCATTCCATAATAAGGCCGAAGCCATGTCTTCCGTTATAATTATCTAAATTCCTGTAGTTGTAAAATTCGTTATGGTAGTAGACGTCAGTCTTGTCTTTAATAGGTTAATTCTTTGTTCATTCCATAATAAGGCCGAAGCCATGTCTTCCGTTATAATTATCTAAATTCCTGTAGTTGTAAAATTCGTTATGGTAGTAGACGTCAGTCTTGTCTTTAATAGGTTAATTCTTTGTTCATTCCATAATAAGGCCGAAGCCATTTTTTCCGTTATAATTATCTAAATTCCTGTAGTTGTAAAATTCGTTATGGTAGTAGACGTCAGTCTTGTCTTTAATAGGTTAATTCTTTGTTCATTCCATAATAAGGCCGAAGCCATGTCTTCCGTTATAATTATCTAAATTCCTGTAGTTGTAAAATTCGTTATGGTAGTAGACGTCAGTCTTGTCTTTAATAGGTTAATTCTTTGTTCATTCCATAATAAGGCCGAAGCCATGTCTTCCGTTATAATTATCTAAATTCCTGTAGTTGTAAAATTCGTTATGGTAGTAGACGTCAGTCTTGTCTTTAATAGGTTAATTCTTTGTTCATTCCATAATAAGGCCGAAGCCATGTCTTCCGTTATAATTATCTAAATTCCTGTAGTTGTAAAATTCGTTATGGTAGTAGACGTCAGTCTTGTCTTTAATAGGTTAATTCTTTGTTCATTCCATAATAAGGCCGAAGCCATGTCTTCCGTTATAATTATCTAAATTCCTGTAGTTGTAAAATTCGTTATGGTAGTAGACGTCAGTCTTGTCTTTAATAGGTTAATTCTTTGTTCATTCCATAATAAGGCCGAAGCCATGTCTTCCGTTATAATTATCTAAATTCCTGTAGTTGTAAAATTCGTTATGGTAGTAGACGTCAGTCTTGTCTTTAATAGGTTAATTCTTTGTTCATTCCATAATAAGGCCGAAGCCATGTCTTCCGTTATAATTATCTAAATTCCTGTAGTTGTAAAATTCGTTATGGTAGTAGACGTCAGTCTTGTCTTTAATAGGTTAATTCTTTGTTCATTCCATAATAAGGCCGAAGCCATGTCTTCCGTTATAATTATCTAAATTCCTGTAGTTGTAAAATTCGTTATGGTAGTAGACGTCAGTCTTGTCTTTAATAGGTTAATTCTTTGTTCATTCCATAATAAGGCCGAAGCCATGTCTTCCGTTATAATTATCTAAATTCCTGTAGTTGTAAAATTCGTTATGGTAGTAGACGTCAGTCTTGTCTTTAATAGGTTAATTCTTTGTTCATTCCATAATAAGGCCGAAGCCATGTCTTCCGTTATAATTATCTAAATTCCTGTAGTTGTAAAATTCGTTATGGTAGTAGACGTCAGTCTTGTCTTTAATAGGTTAATTCTTTGTTCATTCCATAATAAGGCCGAAGCCATGTCTTCCGTTATAATTATCTAAATTCCTGTAGTTGTAAAATTCGTTATGGTAGTAGACGTCAGTCTTGTCTTTAATAGGTTAATTCTTTGTTCATTCCATAATAAGGCCGAAGCCATTTTTTCCGTTATAATTATCTAAATTCCTGTAGTTGTAAAATTCGTTATGGTAGTAGACGTCAGTCTTGTCTTTAATAGGTTAATTCTTTGTTCATTCCATAATAAGGCCGAAGCCATGTCTTCCGTTATAATTATCTAAATTCCTGTAGTTGTAAAATTCGTTATGGTAGTAGACGTCAGTCTTGTCTTTAATAGGTTAATTCTTTGTTCATTCCATAATAAGGCCGAAGCCATGTCTTCCGTTATAATTATCTAAATTCCTGTAGTTGTAAAATTCGTTATGGTAGTAGACGTCAGTCTTGTCTTTAATAGGTTAATTCTTTGTTCATTCCATAATAAGGCCGAAGCCATGTCTTCCGTTATAATTATCTAAATTCCTGTAGTTGTAAAATTCGTTATGGTAGTAGACGTCAGTCTTGTCTTTAATAGGTTAATTCTTTGTTCATTCCATAATAAGGCCGAAGCCATGTCTTCCGTTATAATTATCTAAATTCCTGTAGTTGTAAAATTCGTTATGGTAGTAGACGTCAGTCTTGTCTTTAATAGGTTAATTCTTTGTTCATTCCATAATAAGGCCGAAGCCATGTCTTCCGTTATAATTATCTAAATCCTTGTAGTTGTAAAATTCCTTGTGGTAGTAGATGTCCTTGTATTGATAAGTTAAATCCTTAAATCCATAAGTATAGTCCTTTTATAATTCAGTCATAGTATGTATGATAAAATCATATATTGCGTTATACGTTTTAAAATTCTTCAACAAATCTTGAGTGGTGCGCGGGATAGCTTGCGGTGATTTATAAATGTTTAGAAGCTTCTAAATCAAAATCCGGCGGTCTAGATGAAATTTAGGGCAATCAAATAAAATGTGATCTAAAGTTTGTTCTGAAGCCATATTGCAAAATGTGCATTCAGAAGACGAAATAATGTTCATTCTTTGAAGATGATAGTTTACTCGACAGTGTCCAAATCGTAGGCGCATTAAAGTTGGATAAAATTTTCTTCCTTTAACTATGGCATACCAGCTACCCTTACTAAGACTTTGATCATTCCATTCTACCTTCCATTCTTCGATAAATTTATTCTTAAGGAATGGTGTCAAATCAGTAACCGGGATACAAAATTTGTTTGCTGTGTTTTCAATATTATTAATGTTTATATTTATAATGGATCGTGTTAGAAAGTCTGCATTTTCATTTCCCGCAACACCAACATGGGAAGGACTCCACATAAACACAACATTTATATTATTTAGCATTAATTGAAACCATTTTTCTTTAATTTCATATATATAATGATTTGTTTTTACATCCAACGAATTATTTTGTAAAGCCATTAGTAAACTCATACTATCAGAGACAATTAACCATTGACATAAATCGTCAGTTTTCTGAATGTATTCTAGTGCTTTTACCACAGCAATTGTCTCAGCAGAAAAGATACTCATTTCTTTTGGTAATAATACGCCCTGTCCATATCTTACGTGAGGTACATAAAATGCCATTGAAGTTGCTGACAGCAAATGTATCTTACGCCTAATGATTAAAGGACACATCAACTTGTCCTTATGAAAAAAGTTTGATTTAATCTATGACTTGATTGTCACCTGTCAATGTTTATTCTGTGAATTCCAATTCCTGTCACTGTCAGTCGTTATCGTTAACAATTGTCAAAAAGTCACTACTTTATTTGTCTGTTTCAATTCGTTTGCCGAAATTGTAGTTCAATTTATCTTATTCGAGTAGACAATGCGGTGTCGCGCAGTAGATATTAAAGAATTGGCGCTAACACCACGTGAGTAATGTACTTTATTATTTCTATATTCGTTAGCGAGGTGGAGGTGAGAGTTTATTTATAGTAAAAGACTTCTTTAGACTTGCGGCCTGGTTAATACTTTCATTTGATTTCTACTGCGCAGTATAGCTCCTATACTCTCAATATTAGTTGGTTTGAAGAGATCTATGACAAAATCATCGTTCATATCTGCGACGTCAAAATTTTTGCTAAATCTGTTAGTATCTCCTAATTTTGTAAGATTATACAATTTCAGTATATTTAATTTTTTTCTAATAAATTTAAGAGGTTAACTGGGAACCCAAATTCTGTTTCTAATATAATAAAGCGGTGATACTAACTAGTCGGTAAAGCGAACTCGTTTCAGAATTTCCTTATTGTAGCACCCTCACCTACGTACGAGTACGTACCACTAAATTAATAACTAAATTTCCCAAAATAGGAGCATATTAAATGAACTCATTAGGTAGAATATTAAGATGATTACACACTTTGTTAAATTAATTACCTCTATAGTTTAACAAGACTGTAGTGTATTAGCGTAATGAGCACACACTCGAGACTGCGAGAGCGACGCGTGTTGGTAGTTGATCGAGTTGCGTGTGTGCGCTACACCTTATATGTTGCCTAATATCTAGTCTAGACTATATAAAGCACTATTAAAGACGACAGCACAATAGTTCTCACTAAAATTATAAACGCGAAAGTTTGTGAGTATGAGTATGTATGGATGTTTCTTACTCTTTCACGCAAAAACTGCTGAACGTATTTCATTGAAATTTGGCACACAGATACCTTATATCCTGGATTAACATAAGGCTACTTTTTATCCCGGTAAAATTCGGAGTTTCTGCGGGAAATTAAACGTTTATTTGAGGTATTTTTATAAATCTAAGTACTTATACTTGGTAAATTGTATGCATGCTAAAGCCCATGCGAAGCCGGGGCGTATCGACTAGTATTTTTATAAATCAAACTCAGTGTGTAAATACACGTTTACTCCATAGATTATATAATGACTAACTAAATTCTTTATTTATTTTGAATACCCTTTTAAAATACTTTTATATCTCTAAACGTCCCATTTCGATCGTTTACGCGGGAAACAATTTAATGTTACCACTAGAAGTAAAATTAATATATCGCTGTTGCCATACCACAAAATAAAATTGTGACAATAGTTACAAAGATTATATTATTGTATCCTCTGATCTATTGACACTTTCAGCTGTAATGTATGTTGTAGTAGAGAGAGTTTAAATAATAAATAATTCAAATCATTTTTAGCTTAATGACATTTAGGCGTGCCCAGTTGAGATATTTATCTGCGCCAATGTCACGTGAAATGGAGAAAGCAGCCACTGAAACATTGTTCGGTAGAAGCGAGAATTTCGCACATGGACCTGTTTTTCCAAACTTTAGATGGGTGGTTTTTTATTGTTGGTAACCTTTCATAGTCAAACGATTCCAAAGATTTTAATGACACTAACAGCCAAACTCAGAAATGTCAAATGGTTACTTAAGTCGCTCATTATTATTAATTTATAATTATTTACTCCTAGAGTAGGTTAATGATCAATTAGCTCCCCTTAATGAACATTAAACTTAATTCTAGAAAAATCTTTACTTAACCTCGTTAATGAGTGATTTGACAATGTAGAACTTTGAAAAAAATGTTAGACTTTTTAGATTTTATGGATTTTATTCGTGCAGTCTTGTCCTACACTTTAAAATCCTTATAAATAATAAAATTTACCTTAATTTCATTTATAATATTGTTAGTTTATTATATTCTAAACTTTTTTGTTGATGAGTGATGTCATAATATGGGAATGTTGTCATAGGAATAAAAACATAAAAATCTATATAATATTTTAGAGATAATATCAATTTTCACTAACAGTGAAACAACTTATTAATGCATAATACATATAATTATAGTTTTTAAATCAATTTAAAATAACATTTTTAAAATTAAAAATCCTTTTTTTGGTTTGGCCACACTACGGCATTGTCGAAATGAATGTCCTCCCTACGGATACTTGTCAAACTTATCATTAACTATGTAATGATTAAATTTTGTCTCTAGGATGTTTCTAAAATTAACAAATTTAATGAGAATTCGTTATGTAATCATTAGTTCTAAATTAAAGAGTGTCTCTGAGTGTGGCAGTAAGACATAGTGCCAAATTTAAACAACAGTTTGTGCGTCATGGCGCCAAAACACAGTCCTACATCTGACGGCAGTTTACGCGGGAAATTGCATATAAATTGTGTAATATTGGAAGTATTGATCAAGTTTTATTATCTAACAATTTCAAAGTTTCTAATTTTTCAAAAACATATAAGTGGTGACAAAATTAATAATACGTATGCAAGTTATGGTTAAGTTATTTTCTCTTATCTCATGTTTTATGGCAGTTACGAGGAAAACCGAGCAGGCCCACCTGATGGTAAGTGGCCACCGTCACCCATGGACATCAGCGTTTCCGCCTCGAAAATAGAGTGAGGAGGAGGAATGAAGAGAAGAATGCTACGGTTTCAGTGGACCCTGAATGAGAACCCAGAGATCACTAGAACCTGCAGCATTAGCAGGATGCGTCTATGTCTCAATTCATGTCTAATTTTAAAGGTTAATCTCTGTTCCAGCCGAATCAAATTTGACGAGACTTTCAATAGTAAGTAGAGGATATTTCAGAATATTTAACAACAGAAAAAAAATTGTTTAAATTTTAGAGAAATAGCAAATAATTTAACATCAATCAAAAAGTATTTTCTGGATTATTTTCTTAAAATAACTTACAAATATTTGGTTACTTCAATTTCATGCCAAGAAAGTTTCAATTAAACTTGCGGTTTCGGAGGAAATGGGTAACGATGAGGGGTCGTTCTCACGCCGCGGCGTTATACAATTAAAAACATAGGTTATTAAGTCAAGAAAATATATTAATTTTCTAATCTATTTCAGTATAAAATTTACTATTAATCCTGAGTTTCGGTTTAAATGATCTCTAGGCTTTATCTAGATTTTAAGTAGAACAGCTTTTTAGAATTTTTTGTTGTTAAAAACTGACTATAATAAAGACTAATAGTTTTTTAAATCTTCTCAGATTAAATAATATTTAAGCTCTAGAGGAAGGTATTATTTCAAAATGGACGTTATTTTGTGTGTCTTTTCCAATCACGAGTCAACAGTGACCCGGACCTTTGGAAGGCGTGCACGGAGCCATAGCCAACGCGTAGAGACCCTTTAGACAATTTAATTTAATATAAGATGTTATTGTTATTTCAATATTATAAATGTTAAAGTTTGTATGTACGGATTTCATTGAAATTTTTATTTTTTATTCCGGAAAAATCAAGAGGTCCTTCGAAGTAATATTAAATTTTTTTTTTATTAATTTTAAAATTTTTTTTAAATAAATTTTTATGATATCTTATTTGTCAGAATATTTAAAAAAAAAATGCTTTTGAGAAAAAAAAATTGAGATTGGCAACACTTTAAATATAATATTGTAGGTAATGTGTGAATAGCTTGTATCGCGTAAAGCAGCGAGTACATAGAAGCAGAAATTGGCGTCTCCCGCAGAATGCAGAGTTTAATTATTTTTAAACAATTGTAATTATGAACGGCAGCTGCGCCTTAGTGCCCGCGCTCCTGCTCCGCTCGCGCTCGTTAATACCACACATCCCGTTTTTAGGGACTCCATTTACTCTCTCAATTAAATGTAACAGACACAGAATACACTTGTATTTGTAAGTTTTTATTTATAAAGGTGTTCAAAATTACAATAACAAACATAGACATAGCAACGATTTTTTCCTCTCCTACTTTCCTGAGACAGAGACAATGAAGAGGAAAGTCTCCCCCAATCTTAACTTACCTTTTATATAGTTTCAATAAACAGTTTAGTGAAATGTTATATTTATATTGATACTAGCTGACCCAGCAAACGTTGTTTTGCCACCATGGGCCACCCTTATCAGTTAGGGGTATAAAAAATAGATATTGACCGATTCTCAGGCCTACCAGATATGTATATAAAATTTCATAAAAATCGGTCGAGCCGTTTCGTAGGAGTGTGGTAACTAACATTGTGACTGATGAATTTTTTTTCGCCACTGCGACGATTTCTTCAACTTGATATTTATCGATCAAATATTTTCGATATTTTTTTAATATTCTAAGATTTCTAGGTTAAGAATATTCTGAGAACTTTGCTATGTAAATATAAAAAAGTAAATTTCCATACTTTTTTTTATTGTCACGATCTTTGTATGTATTGAGCACAATATGTCGGCGCGTAAGGATAGGCTTAGTTATCCTAACCTTAGGCTACTTTTACACATGCTCTAAAATAGCATGCTAAAATGCGTATGATTATGCTTATTATAAACCTGATTATGAACTGTTTACATTTGCTAGGAATAGGCATGCTAGTTTTAAGTATGCTTCTGAATAAGCATGCTTAAAGCAAACACGCCAATACACATGCCATTTGAAAGCATGCTCTCTGCAAATTTAAATAAAACTATGGAAAATCAAACAGCCATCCGCATGGAGCTGAATAAAATTATACTTTTACTGAGCATGCAATGCATCCAAAAACTTCTCTGAGCTAGGAAGAATCTAGAAGAAGCTAGAAAAAGAAGATCGATACTAGCATGCTCATTCAGCAAACGCGTTCACACTTGCTATTACCTTTCCCCTTCCACCCCCGCATCAACTAGCGTGCTTAAAGATAGCACGGCGTGCTATTATCCAGCATGCCACTAAATAGCATGCTTAATAGTAGAAGTCTGTACACACACGCTAGTAGGTAGCATTTGCTCAATAATAGCATCCTTTCGTGCTAGTAATTAGAATGTGTAACAGTAGCCTTTTAAACAGTGAAACTGAGCAGTGGAGGTGAGTGTTTCCGTTACCTTGGTCATAAGTCCAAGGCACTGCTTAGGTTCCTCTCGTATTTATAAGAGATCATATTGTTTTGTTAGTTATCGGTTCAGTAGCAGTATCTGCGTTGCGTTTTCACACCCCCCTCTTAGTGTTTTCAATATACCCCCTGTCCCTTCTTCCAATCACTTGCTCCGAGATATATATAATTCATATTTCTCAGTATATACGTGGAAGACTTTTTAATATCCGTAAACTTACGTCTCTAGTAAACGTAGTCATGAACTTATTGATCTTGGATTTTTATTTGGAAGACAAATCTGATTCGCAGATGTAATAATTTTTTAAAGCTTTATTACTGCTATAATATATCATAGATGAAGTATGAGAGTTTTCTGGAGTTAACGTTGTATGTTAATTAAGCCGCTAAACTTTGAATGCACTTTCATTAAAGCCAGTACTTTTGTTTGCCCAAAACATGCATCACTGAATATTTCATTAAAACAGCTCCACGAGTGTACAGGACATTTAATGAATGCCGAAAATTGCTTTATTCCTACTTTTATTTTTAGAAATCCCTAAAGAATTATTAAACTTATAACCTCTTTTCCCTACTTAAACATAGGAACTATATTGCACATTGTCAAACACATAACACTCAGTCATCTGTATCAGACCACAGGTTAGATACAGTCTTGGAAGCAAAGGAACTACCCCCGATACCAAGTTCATCATCGTCACCCTTTAATGGTCCACTGCTGAGTCAAGTTTCCTCCTCAGATTGAGGATGAATTAGGTCTTAAGTCTAACACGATGGCCATATGCGGGTTGGCAGACTTCACACACCTTTGAGAACATGGAGAACTCTCAGGAATGCAGGTTTCCTCACGATGTTTTCCTTCACACATAACTTAGAAAAGTCAGAGGTGTGTGCCTGTGTGGGGATCGAACCCTGACCTCCCGAGGAGATATCAACGACTAAACCTATCACTGCTACATTTTTATTATAATCACGTCTATTACAGCTTAATTGTTACTGTAAATTTTCATGAAAATCGATATTACTCAATAAATCACATTGTAAGCCTCAGATTACCCAAAAGACGAACAATTAGCTGATTGTTGGCGTCACTTTCAATTTAGTGATTCTCGTACACAAAAACAAACAAATTGTGGAGGCAGCAGTAATTCCCAAGCCCTTCCCACTCCCAGGCCGATGTCGGTTACACACTCAGCCAATTTATATAGCGAGAGGGCAATTACCAGCGTTTCCGTCATTTGCGCCGCCAAACGTCATTTGGGGAAATTACGAGTACGAGCCCTAAGGGCAGAACAAACATGATCACTTGCTAGCGCCTACTACTCCTTACGAATAAATTTTTAACCGCAAAATGGGGGAAAGGGTTCATTTAACTCTCATTTTAAGTAACCACCATAATTGAAATAAAAATTCTGAGGATTCTGAGGCTCAGCAGTGGATCAAGTTTTTGATTATTTCTTCAGTCCTCAGAGGTCCTCAGAGGAAAAGCGTCACTAAACTACATAGTCATTTAATTGTACGAAATACTATTAAATTTTCTCATTAACTTCTCACAAATTGAAGCTTTACACAAATACTTAGTTGTTTAAGTTAAATAGTTAAACCTTTTACAATTGAATTTTAATGGTTTGTAATTTAGAGTTTATACAAATATAGGTTTCCAAAATCCATAGTCTAGATATGTATCCCCAAAGCTCCGCCCCTACCACGCAATTACTGCAGCAACCAACAGCGGAATGCGATCGAGACAATTCATTTATCAACCCTAGGTTACTAAATATCGATTATGACTCAGGTTTACCATAGTATCACTTAAATTTCACGTCAGTATATAAGTTTGTATTTGTCTGTGGCCTCGTAGCGCTCAAGATAATGGATCGATTCTGATGAAGTTATATTTGTTTGAAAGGTAATTTAATCGAGATGGTTCTTAGCAATGTATTGTGAAGATCTGGTCACCCGTTTGAAGACTATCATCTCATTGCTAACTTGAGGTATTTCTCGATGCCTTTCTTTCGATTCAATTATCTTGAATGTTTAATTTAATAGTTATTAAACAAAACTTACGACTTCTCCATAAACTAGCAGACCATGGAGGCAACAATAATATCCATTATATTCATAACCGGTATAAAGGCAAACCGTTTAAAAGTTCTTCGAGTAAGTTAGTGGGAGTATCATTACAATTTTCCGCGCTGTTTCGCGAGTTCATCTGCCCGGTCACTGGCTGCGGCTGCTGCGGTCTGCTGCGGTCTGCTGGTATGAATTTCGACTAGTTTCTTCAAATTAAATCTTGTTTGTACAATTTTATAGACATATATATTATATTACTGGTGTAAGGTAGTTATAAAAAAAATACTTTATTCAAATAAAATACTTTTTCACGGACAATCCCCTAATTAAACCAATAACTTATGATTATGTCAAAGCAATAGTGAAAATGTATAATATAATATATAATAATAATAATATAATCTTTATTTCAGAGCACAAATTCTCCATAGTTGTTAGTAACAAAGGCTTAAAAAACTATGTTAGTCTACATGAACTTAAACCTAAATAATAATATAACATATATTACTACATATTATTCAGTATATGATACTGAGTGCTATCCCTCTAATTTGCCCAATCCGGTACTTAAATATTTGGCAATTATATTTGTCAGCAATTACACTCAGAATGCTGTTGGGACTTCTCCTGACCCGACCAAGTAGGGATACAATTCTTTTCCGCATGATAGCCGGGAACCCGTCCGTGCGTGTCTCAGCAAACATAAACACTGAGTCTCCAATTTGATTGTCTCTTGTCCATCACTGGTTCCACTACTATATTTGTACATTCTAAAAATAGATTACTTGTGTTATGAAACGAAAGCACCATAGAAGTTCATTAAAAGTTATATCGTCGGATTGTCGGACAGCTGAAATCCGTATCAAGTTGTTTTGGATTAACTCTAAAATATTAAATTAACGAACATCTATTACCCACCAGAACAGTGTTGCCATAAGAATAGTTTATCACATTCATTTATTGATGATGACAAATTTTATTGATGTCAAAATGTATTTTGCATTTTGAAAATTCAAAATATGTCTTATAAGGTATTTCAATATAAAATGAAAATAAAATTCTTCAAAATGTATATTAATTGTAATTAATTGATCAATTTTCAAACTTTATTTGTGTTCTGTGAACCCACACCAGAAAGTGAGACCAAACTTAGATAATATAGAAAACTATTAAAATATAAATGAAATATGGTAAACCGAGCACTGAAAGAAAGATATCCGAAGAAAGTTCTTGTTTCTGATTACAACCGAAATTTTGCTATTCAGTTAAAATTGTATTTGATACAATACATTACCGTTCGATCGCAATCGAAATAGCACGTTACATACTCAATGATAAACAAACAAACAGGACGTGTCGGACAATGTTTGCTGCGCGATGACCGAACCGAATGCGTTCACCAAACATTACCAATATATTACCATAACGCATCTATTCAATACAACTCACAAACACATTTAAACTCTACATACAAAACTCATCCGTATTCTCATCCACATAAAGGTTATAATCCTATGCATGTATTTATCATTAGTTTGCTTCACTGTACAGAATACGTGAGTCTCATTCGATTATAACCTCATTTAACAGACTTTGCTGGCAACTGTTTGTGGATTATTGTTCAGAAAATTAAATCGATTTTAACTGAAAATTTAATGAAAGGTTAAGTTGTTAGAGTATCTAGATTAATTCCAAGTTTCTGAACATTAGAATTAGGACTCGATAACTTGTTACTTCTCCCTCTAACATAGTGGTAGTTTATGAAGTATTTTTATAGGGTGGATATTGTTTCCCTTATTGAGAACTACGTGTCAGCTAGTCGGAAATGTAATAAGGCTTTACAAGCAAGTCCCAGGCACTGCTCAGCATCATATCCATCAAAGTATAAACTAAACTTTCTTACATAGGCATTGTATATGATATCTGTACTAATATATAAAGCTGAAGAGTTTGTTTGTTTGAACGCGCTAATCTCGGGAACTTCGGATCCGATTTGAAAAATTCTTTCAGTGTTAGATTGCCTATTTATCGAAGAAGGTTATAGGCTATATATCATCACGCTACGACCAATAGGAGCGGAGCTACACGCGGATGAAGTCGCGCGGGCGACTAGTTTTCAATATAAAAACATGTAAACTATTATTTCGCTATTGAACAGGCAAGAGGGCGTCACTCAGTAAGTTTTACGCAATGTTTATTAATGAGTCACTCAATAAACATGGGCTCGGAGGACCCTCTAGCAGTTTGTAGAGCTTCGTCTGTAGAGATTATTGTGTTTTCATATTTTAAAAGCTTATCGTTAAAATAATAATGAGCGTCCTTAGTAACGATTGTAGAGACTGAATAATATTTACATATAAAGCTGAAAATGTTTGTTTATTTGCTTGAACGCGATGATCTCTGAAACTATTGGTCCGATTTGAAAAATTCTTGCAGTGTTTGATAGGCCATTTATCGAGGAAGGCTATAAGCTATATATCATCACACTACGACCAATAGGAGCGGAGCTACACGCAGACAAATTTGCGCGGGTCGACTAGTAAATAATAAAATTAATACACAAGCTAGAAAGAAAACTTCTTCAACTACCGCCAGAGATATACGAGGATGTGTTTGTTAAGAACTAATAGAATCGCTTCATTCGAGACACTGAGCGAGGGTAGGTAAATATATATTTCTGGTAGAAACGCAGCCTTAAGATCGTGAGAGTGAATAGTCCGATTAATGAAATTAGTGTATTAAGGTAAACAATAGAATTTTAAACTGAAAATAAAGCTGTGTTAGTGACTCTATTGTTGTTCTTTCTAACGTGCTGTGAAATTTTCCGGGATAAAAAGTAGCCTTTATTTTATCCCAAGACTGTATATAACCTGTGTTTCAAGTTACTGTGTGGTATCAGTCTCATGTAGATAACAAGCGTAGATATTTTAACTGATACAGTTAATTTCATTTAGTTTAGTCAAATTAACTATCAGAAAAATGTGTTATTTGTTACTTTACTTCACATTATTAGCTTATTGAGTTGACTTGGGAAACAGATGCTTAATATTTTTTTATTTTTTTTTATCTTTGACACTGAGATCCACTATATTAAAAAAATTTAATGAAAATCAAAGTTGGAAATGTATAACATACTAGTCGACCCTTGCGACTTCGCCCGCATATAGTTCCGCTGCTATTGCTCGTAGTGTGATGATATATGGCCTATAGCCTTCCTCTATAAATGGGCTATTTGACACTGAAATAATTTTTCAAATCGGACTAGTAGTTCCTGAGCGCGTTCAAACAAACAATCTCTTCAAAAATTAAATCATTTTATCACTATATGTATATCTCTAGATAATTAAAACAAATAAAATTTTAATATTAGTGAATGTTTTAAATAAATATAATGTACTACCTAATATTTTTTTTATAATAGATAAGGTGCAAACGAGCAGATAGTCCACCTGATGGTAAGTGGCAACCATCGCCCATGGACATCGGAGAAACAAGAGATACCCTCTCGTTTAGTAGATGCGTTGCATCCCCGAAGATAGAGTGGGAAAAAAAACGCTGCGGTTATAACGAACCCTGATTAAGAGCCCAGAGTCCACTAGATACGCAGCATTAATGGGATGGGAGAGGGAGAGGGTAAGTCTGGCCCACATGCGGCTCAACCGGAACGCGTCTATGACACTTGGCGGTCGGATTCGCATGCTGGTGGTCGCAAGCTAGTCAGGGAACAGATCAACAACCTACCACCAAGGGGTTGCTGGGTTACTCGGCTTTTACGAGATGCTCTCTCAGCGGCAGAGGGGAATAGTATTCTAACCCGTCCCCTCACGGGTAAAATTACTCTATTTAACAATGATGTGTACACGTATTTATTGGGAAATAACTTAGTACTTAATACCCAAACGAAGCAGCTTGCCAATATATATATATATATGTCGGAAACTAATAAAAAGAAAGGAATGTAATGGATGGCCTATCACAAAAGCTATACGGGCGCAACACTGTCAGGACATGACTAAACGTTACGATCTCTTACTATTATGACAGGAACCCAAGCAGTGCCTTGGACTTGTGACCATGGTGTAGGCTTAAAGATATCCTTTAAATGATAAAACACTCACCTCCACTGCTTAGTTTCCCTGTTAACCTAAGATTAGACTAACATTAACCTAACCTAACACAAGGCTAACCTAACCTAAACCTAACTCACACCTCCGACATATATATATATATATATATAT
This sequence comes from Limenitis camilla, assembly GCA_905147385.1. NCBI lineage: Eukaryota > Metazoa > Arthropoda > Insecta > Lepidoptera > Nymphalidae > Limenitis > Limenitis camilla. The sequence continues at coordinate 15,039,431 of LR990225.1, read as the reverse complement.
ATTTTAAAAGATTACTAGCAGTATGGATCACATACTACTAGTATTCCCTTTACTCCTCCTAGTAAGCTAATAAATAGCTTGTGTCAGGAGTGGGCGACGCCAGTAGTCCAATGTCCTGGATTTGCACCCACGACTTGTTGATCGTGAATCCAACGCCCGAACCACTGAGCTACTGACGCTTCAATCATCAGTATATATCAATCATCTTACACTTTAATTCATAGATGAATTTACCCTAGCACGCCTTATATGTATGTATATCGGGTTTAGTAGCCCAAATATTAATCCTAGTTATAAAGTATCTATTTGTAAAATGTCAGTGAAATCCTTTAAGCCGTTTTTGCGTGATTGACTAACAATTATTTTAAACAATATCTAGTGTATGTTAATTACAAAATATCATTGTGAAGAGTCAGTAGAGTTGGTGGCGGCGTGCGTATCCCTGGATACTGGATAGCCTTGCCCGGAATTCGGTCCAATAAATTTTCATCAACGCACAAACCCCTTAAATTAAGTTATGGCCGCTGTTTACATAGTAACTACATTACGCTTCGGTTTAGCTTCTTGATAATATTAACGTTATTTTAGTTCAGACTAAGATTTATGTTTTGGGTCGACTTGATGTTTAAGATTATTCATTAAAAGATTACTTTTCTCACTTACCATTTGCAAAAAAATTTTAACTGATATTAAATACTTGGAAAATAATACAGAGCCTGGGGGATTGTATTCTAAGAGCATTGGCACCAAGCTAGTAAACTAGTAGTTAGATTACTACGATAGATAACGTCTACTGTGTGAAATCATTCAATGTATCACAAGAACTCTGATAAGATCTAATACTTTCTATCCCTTTCCAAACGGAATGGATTAGGTGAGTCATTAAAACTGCACCTGAGTCGCAAGTCCTTAGCACTGCTTGGCTTGCTGTCTTGAGTCCATAGTAAGTAATAACTATTAAATTAAAACAAGATTTAATTGTCAATATATTGATTATGAGGCAGCTGTCAAGTTAGCAATGAGCTGATAGTCTTCAAACGTCTGACCAGATTTTTACAATACATAGCTAAGTACCATCTTGATTAAATTACCTTTCAAACAAATAAAATTTCATCAGAATCGGTCCATTATCTTGGGTGCTACGAAGCCATAAACAGATACACAGATAAGCAACATATAACCCCGTTGTTGTAGCCGGAGGGGCGTGTTAAAAATGTATAGAATTTTAAAGAAAGTATTGAATAGGAAGCTATAAATAATATTGAGTAATATCCTAGCTTATATGCTTATTTATTGCCAGCCTAAAACAATATCCAGTGAAATCGTAACTTCTAATAAATATGTAGGCATCAACAATGATTCACTGGAAGTACTGCCTACCTCCATGTACTATGAATATAATACTAATGCTGATATTGTGTTGAACGAAACTAGTGTTTATACGTATAGCAACAAAGTAGATATTAGTTTGTGTTATTTTTAATATATGTTGTGTTGTAATGGTATAGTGGGAACCGCAAGAGGGTATGATATACTGTTATTGGGCTTCCGCTTTCAAGAATGAATGGTGTACACTCTCGGTCATGACAGATGATGGTCATCAGACAGATAATAAAAATTAAGGCTATTTATTATTTTTAGGATTCCTTTAAGCTTATACACTATCTATATGTTTCTTTATTCAGTTTAAGACAGTTTTTTGAGCTCAAGTGCTTCTCCCTTATTTTCTTTAGGCTACTGTTACACATGCTAATTACTAGAATCATGCTATTATTGAGCAAATGCTACCTACTAGCGTGTTTATATAGATCATGCTACTATTAAGCATGCTTATTAGTGGCATGCTGGATACTAGCACGTCGCCTTAGTCTACTGTTACACATGCTCTAAAGTAGCATGCTAAAATGCGTGTTATAAGTATAGTTATTATGAGCATGCTTATAAACTGTTTACATTTGCTAGCAATAAGCATTCTCAAAGCAAACACTCCAATACACATGCCATTTGATAACATGCTCTCTGCCAATTCAAACAAAATTATGGAAAATCAAACAGCCATCCGCATGGATCTGAATAAAATTATACTTCTACTGATCATGCAATGCATCCAAAAACTTCTTTCAGCGGAAAAAGGAATACTTCTCCCCCTTCCGCCTCCGCATCAACTAGCATGCTTAACGATAGCACGGCGTGCTATTATCCGGCATGCCACTAATAAGCATGCTTAATAGTAGCATGTCCTGTACACACACGCTAATAGGTAGCATTTGCTCAATAATAGCATGCTTTCGTGCTAGTAATTAGCATGTGTAACAGTAGCCTAACTCTCTTCTATCTTCTTGTTTTTGTTTGTTGGTGCTTTCTGTTCCTTCTATTCCTTTTTCCTTGGATTTTTTTAAAGCAGTGGTTGATCTAGTATAATAATGTGCAATTTCGACTCCAGCTCAGGTTGTATGGATGTAAGATCTAAAACGGGAAGACAGTTTTTTCATTCAATTGCAATTACTTTGATTAATTGGATTGACTGCAAAAAAATGTTAAGATCTAAATCTGATTGTTGTGATATCCTATAAATTAATTGTTATGGTATTTTGGGCAGTAAATAAACACAATTTTGGAGCATAAAGCTGGTCAGTATCTGCTAAACAATAAACGCGTATATCAGTCTAGTTGTAACGAGCCTCGTGGACCATTCATTAATTTGTGCACTAACTTATATATTACACAGAGTAGACTAAATTTTTGTGTGTCATGGTTTATTAATTACACGTTTTAATCAATATATTTTACATGTTAATTTATATATGACTAATACCCAAAGACATATCGGTCACACAGCTCGACATGCACCTTATCCCCACGTCGATAGATGGCGTACGAGCACAGTCGTTTGTTTACTTAAGTATTGCCTTCGCGATACAACATAGCTTATATCCTTCCTTAAGCTCTACTTTATCTTTGTATTACATTTCATCAAAATTGGTTGAGAGAATTATGCTTGATTGTGTAAAAAATAGGATTTAATGAAACAAAACGAGTACGAAATGAGTACGAAGCGAGTACGAAACAAAACGAGTAGTACTACCCAAGTACGAAACTAAACGAGGAGTACGAAACTATTAGTAAATAAATAGGTATTTTAGCTTTAAAAACAGATTTATTTAAAGACTTAGTCACCTTTTATTTCAACTTTGAACAATTTAGGCTGGTGTTTCTAAAAAGATTTATATAAACATAATTTTTTTTTATAAAAATTGGTAAAGCCGTTCAAGTGGCGGTGAATTTCGGACACCGCAATCCTGAGGGGAATTTTTATTAATTTTTGCTTCAACACAATGTGTGCTGTAAGTGCTCTAAGCATGCGAGTCTATGGTACACAAATTTAGTATGAAAACAATTCATAAGCCGAACGAGAGCCAAGGGAGTCGTGTATGGAGCGTGGAACGTTACTCGTTAGTACTAATAAAGATTTCGCGTCCCACACGCGGTTCCGGTTCCGGCTCCAGGATCGCGGATGTTGCACATGAGTTATTGTAGCTGCTGCAGATGGGAAACTTGCATAATTGCTCCCTGGTACACTTTTACCAACGCTTATGCGAACTTTAAATAACATCGCCAAATTATAAGTTATAGCTAAGATTAAGACTTGTTATATACACAAGACAATAATACACACTTACTCCACTGCACAGTCCTAATGGTCACCAGGTTAACTCCGTTTAACAAATGCCTCAAGTCTACCAGAACAGAGGTTATATCCAGTCTTGGAATAAAATAAAAGGTAGAGTTATCAAGGGTGTTGCTAACGATTTAAAAAATATATATTTAAACGTAAAAAAAAATAAAAAGTCTTGCCAAGATTTTAAATAGTATACTCCTTCAAACATTAACAATTTTTTTTTATAGTAGATAAGGTGCAAACGAGCAGATGGCCTACCTGATGGTAAGTGGCCATCATTGCCCATTAACATCTGCTAAACAAGAGATACTCCCCTGCTTTGTCGATGCGTTGCATCCTTGAATATAGAGTGGGGAGTGAAGACAAAAATGAAAGAAAAAAGCCCAGAGTCCACTGGATCTGCTGCATTAATGGGATGGGAGAGGGAGGGGCTAAGTTTGACCCACATGCGGCTTGACCAGAACGCGTGTATGACACTTGGCGGTCGGAGTCGCATGCTGGTGGTCGCAAGCCAGTCGGGGAACAGATCCCCTACCACCAGGGGGTGCCGGGTTACTCGGCTCTTACGAGATGCTCTCCCAGCGGCAGAGGGGAATAGTATTCTAACCCGTCCCCTCACGGGTAAATGATAATCATTTTCAAAGAATGAAAGAAATGTCTATGAGAAAGAAAGATTATTGTAGCTTTAGCAGTGCCAACAACAATTCATGGCATCCTCTAGAGACCCTCGATTCGAAATAATAATATTTTCAGTGATTTCTAATAATTAATGTTTTACCATTGAAGTAATCGTTTTATGAGTTATTTTTATAAAAATATTTCTGAAGCGCCTTTTTGGTTTCCTTATTTTCTTCCTATCGATAAAATGATCGTATTGTTTAGTCCAATATTTTCTTAAAAATATAACTGTGTTACTTCGATCTAGTTTTAAAACTTTTGATTTTTACAACCTTGCATTCAGGACATTCTCGTATATTTGAATTTTAGAAATCGTTTACGCAGAGCGTGACAGTCCAACGTGATTTATTTCACTGCCATGTGCAACTTGTATTTAAAACAATATATTACTTTAGGTTACATCTTCTAATTTTTTTTCTCTCTTTCTTCGTTTTAATGATTAGGGAAATTTTTCAATTATTATTAAGCCTTTTTGAATGTATAATAATGTAGAATAGTTTTTTTTAATTCTTTATCTTGTCCAAAGGGTTTTAGTCATAAGTTGACTATGTCACATACAAGTTGACCCACGCAACTTCATCCGCGTGTACCTCCGCTCCTATTGGTCTTAACGTGATGATATATAGCCTATAGCCTTCCTCGATAAATGGGCTATTTAATACTGAAAGAATTTTTCAAATTAGACCAGTAGTTCCTGAGATTAGCGCGTTCAAACAAACAAACTCTTCAGCTTTATATATTAGTATAGATAAATTATAATTTAACTTAATGCTTACACTACACTAAGATTATGTTACAAACATTTTTGTTGAAAATAATGTTTAATAAAATTGCAACATTCCTTGAGATAGTGTATGCATATTACAATATAATATATTTGTATCTGTATCAAATTTAATACTATGATCTGTGGTTAGTGTTTCCGCTACTTCCTTTTTCTGTTTGGATGCTCTCGGGTCTGCTGTTCAGTGTTCTCGTTGTTAATTGTAATATTCCATGGTTACAAATACTTCAATAAAACATCTCAACAGTTTTTATGTTTTATTTCATCAATTTTCAGAATTAGTCTCGTCACTATAAGAAGTACCCACAATATAATTATTACGAAGTAATATAGGTCGAAGCGATTGGTTCCCAATTCATTCCATCAGAAGGTGATATGTCTTCTAAGCAATTGTACTAAATTAAATATAAAAGGAAATAAATTTGAAATTATCCTCACTATCTATGCTGTAGTAACATAATAACGTAATTAAACGTAATTGGGTTGATCGAGCTTCTGAATTCTATGTCATATTTATATTTTATTGAAAAAATGATTTGTACGTCTGTGAAGAGCTGTGTGTCCTTAGGATTCGTGGAGAATAGTTAGGTCTATGAATTCTTGGAACTCCTAAGCTACAGCACAAATGATGAGAAAATCCACAGTGTTGTTTTCGGTGATATGAGTATAGGGATGATAAAATTAAGTTATTCTTTATTTATAAATAAATGATGAGTGATGAAATTGGCGGTGAAATAAAAGCATTATCTCAAAAGCGTAGAATAACGAGGTTGGTTAACGTTGTATCTTTATAGCATGGTATCAACGGTATCCGAGCCGTATCACATACGTCACAGTAATCGTAGTGTACACTAATCCGCTTCGAATTATCTCTTATCGCGTGATCCGACCTCAGCTTTGGGGCTTTTATGGCTAATTATATTACGTTTATCTTCTTCTTACTTGTATCTATTGACTTTCACAATAGAACATATCATTTTCTTTGATTTTTATTTTCTGACTTACTTTATATTTAACGGTACACTTTACAATATTTCAATTAGACTTTTGTATAAAAGTACTTTTGATACGTCAAAAATTGGTCGGTCAGTCAGTTTGTCTGAAGCTACCACCAGCTCGGAATGCAGTTTTCTGTTGAGAAGAGCCGGCCAGAAACTCAACAGTCGCTCGCATCAAAAAGCCATGTTTACATAGTCTGTTATACAAATCATTTAACTTGAGAGTCAACGTCACTTAGATTCCAAGCATTCTCATCATTTAAGTAATCCTGTACATTATAGTATGCTTTTCTTTTTCTAGGAGGAATTCTTGGTGTCCGTGTGAATTTTACTGCGATGAATTTGATTTTATACAAATAAAAAATTATTATTATTTATAATATTTTTGACTTGTTTTCAACTATTAGCTTTAATTTGATTAAAACTACACGTGTTTGAGATTATAAGGTATGATACCTTAGAGCACCAAAAATAGACAAAACAAAACGAGAATTAGACTGTATACGTTCGTGTTTCTTTTACTTACTTAGATTCTTTTTCTAGGAGGCTAATTCTTAGTGTCCATGTGAACATAAAAATACGTTTATAAATCAAGTCGTATTTCTAATTTTGTGTAAATACGTTTATAAATCAAGTCGTATTTCTAATTTTGTGTAAATACGTTTATAAATCAAGTCGTATTTCTAATTTTGTGTAAATACGTTTATAAATCAAGTCGTATTTCTAATTTTGTGTAAATACGTTTATAAATCAAATCGTATTTCTAATTTTGTGTAAATACGTTTATAAATCAAGTCGTATTTCTAATTTTGTGTAAATACGTTTATAAATCAAGTCGTATTTCTAATTTTGTGTAAACACGTTTATAAATCAAATCGTATTTCTAATTTTGTGTAAATACGTTTATAAATCAAGTCGTATTTCTAATTTTGTGTAAACACGTTTATAAATCAAATCGTATTTCTAATTTTGTGTAAATACGTTTATAAATCAAGTCGTATTTCTAATTTTGTGTAAATACATTTATAAATCAAGTCGTATTTCTAATTTTGTGTAAATACGTTTATAAATCAAGTCGTATTTCTAATTTTGTGTAAATACGTTTATAAATCAAATCGTATTTCTAATTTTGTGTAAATACGTTTATAAATCAAGTCGTATTTCTAATTTTGTGTAAATACGTTTATAAATCAAGTCGTATTTCTAATTTTGTGTAAACACGTTTATAAATCAAATCGTATTTCTAATTTTGTGTAAATACGTTTATAAATCAAGTCGTATTTCTAATTTTGTGTAAATACGTTTATAAATCAAATCGTATTTCTAATTTTGTGTAAATACGTTTATAAATCAAGTCGTATTTCTAATTTTGTGTAAATACGTTTATAAATCAAATCGTATTTCTAATTTTGTGTAAATACGTTTATAAATCAAGTCGTATTTCTAATTTTGTGTAAACACGTTTATAAATCAAATCGTATTTCTAATTTTGTGTAAATACGTTTATAAATCAAGTCGTATTTCTAATTTTGTGTAAATACATTTATAAATCAAGTCGTATTTCTAATTTTGTGTAAATACGTTTATAAATCAAGTCGTATTTCTAATTTTGTGTAAATACGTTTATAAATCAAATCGTATTTCTAATTTTGTGTAAATACGTTTATAAATCAAGTCGTATTTCTAATTTTGTGTAAATACGTTTATAAATCAAGTCGTATTTCTAATTTTGTGTAAACACGTTTATAAATCAAATCGTATTTCTAATTTTGTGTAAATACGTTTATAAATCAAGTCGTATTTCTAATTTTGTGTAAATACGTTTATAAATCAAATCGTATTTCTAATTTTGTGTAAATACGTTTATAAATCAAGTCGTATTTCTAATTTTGTGTAAATACGTTTATAAATCAAGTCGTATTTCTAATTTTGTGTAAATACGTTTATAAATCAAATCGTATTTCTAATTTTGTGTAAATACGTTTATAAATCAAGTCGTATTTCTAATTTTGTGTAAATACGTTTATAAATCAAGTCGTATTTCTAATTTTGTGTAAACACGTTTATAAATCAAATCGTATTTCTAATTTTGTGTAAATACGTTTATAAATCAAGTCGTATTTCTAATTTTGTGTAAATACGTTTATAAATCAAATCGTATTTCTAATTTTGTGTAAATACGTTTATAAATCAAGTCGTATTTCTAATTTTGTGTAAATACGTTTATAAATCAAATCGTATTTCTAATTTTGTGTAAATACGTTTATAAATCAAGTCGTATTTCTAATTTTGTGTAAACACGTTTATAAATCAAATCGTATTTCTAATTTTGTGTAAATACGTTTATAAATCAAGTCGTATTTCTAATTTTGTGTAAATACATTTATAAATCAAGTCGTATTTCTAATTTTGTGTAAATACGTTTATAAATCAAGTCGTATTTCTAATTTTGTGTAAATACGTTTATAAATCAAATCGTATTTCTAATTTTGTGTAAATACGTTTATAAATCAAGTCGTATTTCTAATTTTGTGTAAATACGTTTATAAATCAAGTCGTATTTCTAATTTTGTGTAAACACGTTTATAAATCAAATCGTATTTCTAATTTTGTGTAAATACGTTTATAAATCAAGTCGTATTTCTAATTTTGTGTAAATACGTTTATAAATCAAATCGTATTTCTAATTTTGTGTAAATACGTTTATAAATCAAGTCGTATTTCTAATTTTGTGTAAATACGTTTATAAATCAAGTCGTATTTCTAATTTTGTGTAAATACGTTTATAAATCAAGTCGTATTTCTAATTTTGTGTAAATACGTTTATAAATCAAGTGGTATTTCTAAGTTTGTGTACTTTTATCCTATCGACTAGTCGTGCGACTTTGTCCACGTGTAGCTCCGCTTCTATTAGTCGTAGCGTGATGATATATAGCTTATAACCATTCTCAGTAAATAGGCTATCTAACACTGAAAGAATTTTTCGGATCAGTAGTTCCTGAGATTAGCGCGTTGAAGCAAACAAACAAAGTCTCCAGCTTTATATGCCCCGAGGAAGACAAATAACTTTGTGGTGCAACATCAAGAAGAACATTAATCGAATTAAACGAATATCCTATCCGGCCTCAAACTTGGATAAGGAAAAGAGAAGGAAACAGGAAATACCTTTTTTTTGTGTTGACATTTCAGTTAGAGATGTGTGGCGCATAGAAATATAAACTAAGTTTGTTTACATAAAACTATTTTTGTTCAATAAACTGTAATATATTTGCTCTAAGTTTCAAAAGTATAGTTCAGCGGTTTAAGATATATAGGTGGCGGAGGTGGTGGTGGTGGTGGTTGTGTTAGTAGTGGGGGTAGAGAGCTATAAAAGTAAATATGCGGGAATACTGTCACGCTCCTCGTAAAACGCAATCGCAAGCAGAAAGTATCTAATGTTTTACATTATAGAATTTCAGCTGGCGGGTTTATTTTAAAATGTCACGTTAGATAGAAATAATATTGTTTTGTCACGGTTTTTGTAAATTAAGCGTATTTATTTGCTTGCTCCTTGTGTTATATTAATATTGAGTTTAGCATAAAAGTCTGAAGAATTTAAAGACACGAATTCAACAAGAGATTTTTGTATTTTAAATTAGAATTTATATATTATTTTTTTCTTAAATATTTAATTTAATATTGTAAAAGATATATTTATTTTTCAAAATAAATTATGTTAAGCTGCAAATTTACTATATTTTATAATTTTTTTTATATTAGCAATATTCAAGAGATATGAACTCTTTATGCATAGTATAAAGTAAAGCATAAAAGTAAGTATGTAATAAACTGTCACGTTTCACGTAAATGGTGTGTAGAGTCTTTGTCTAGTATATTGTATTTAGAATTTACTAAGTGTGAATAATTTTAGTTTTATATTTTTAGCGTTACGTATCTCAAAGGAGAAACCCTTGAGCTTTGAATAAATCAAACTTACATAACCCGATATTGATAATACTTTATTCTGGAGAACACGTAAAGGTGTCTATATCAACTTGCAATTAACATCAAACACTCAGGTGTGAAATCAGAAATGATTAAACTTAGTGTTATCTACATGAGTAATTAATATTAAACACATACTCCAAACCTTAATAATGGAGACCCAGCATCGCAGGCGAGCGAGGCGTTACCAGGCGAGCTCCGTGTGACAGCTGGCTTAAGTCTATTGGTATATATGTCGGCGCAAAATATGGGAATTACTGTAACCCTAAGGATAGGCTAACCTAACCTAACTTACACAATACATGGCAATTATATTGTAAGGTACTCACGTGACCTTAATCGGGCAGCGCTTCAAGCTTTAACACAACACTGCACTGCACAATACTAACACTATCCAGAGACTACTTCACTCCTTGAGAGACCACGCAAGACTAAGACTTCAATCAGACTGTCGATGGCACGTATAGTCTTAAAATAAAATAAAAGGCATTACTAACTCTATTAATAAACGTAAACAAACCTATGTAACCCTAAACTTAACCTATAACCACTGAATCAGCATTCTTCTTCTTAAAGTGCCATCTTCTTTCAAAGGTCGGCAATCATTTAGGCAACTAGTATCTTTGATGCCGCGACTCTGACTAAGATACGAGTGCTTTTTCCAAACCATTGGCGTAGGTTTCTCAGCCACGATGTTCTTCATCGACCCATACTTTGTTTTCCTTGGATCTTGCCCTGAATGATGAGCATATATATGTCCAATAATCGAATCATCAATATTAGAAAATTAATTATCACTTCCGTCGCGTCATTTAAATATTGTAAACGATAATCAAATCATCATCGGCGTCTATGGCGCTAGAGTAGAATAACAATCACTTCCATCTGTCCTTTCTGAACTGTCTCGTCCAAGACAGTGGAGCTCAGTCTTACTCGTGGTCTCAAGAAGTGAATATTATCTTAGTAGTGCTAGTGATAGTGTCAAGTGCAGTGTAGTGCTGGAAGTGCTGTCCGATTAAGGTCACGTAAGTCCTTACAATGTAATTGCCAGGTGGTTAAGTAAACACATTGTTAGGTTAGGTTTGTGTTAGTCTAATCTTAGGTTGAGGCAGTGAAACTAAGCAGTGGAGGTGAGTGTTTCGATCGAATAAAGGATATCCTTAAGCCTACACCTTGATCACAAGTCCAAGGTACTGCTAGGGTTTCTGTCAAAAGAGTTCTTGACAGAATAGTGCGAGATCGTAACAATATCCTGACCCTATTGCGCCCGTAGCTTATATTATAGACCATCCATTGTGCACATACTATTTTTATTGAAAGATTGTTTACCTTATCTTCTAGTTTCCAACATATATATGTCGGAGCATAGTAAAAGATTGTCGATTGGTCGAATCGTTATCGTTGTCTATGGCGTTGGAGTGGGGTAGTAGTCACTTCCGTTGTTTTGACGGTCTCTACCCTCGACCAGTTATATGCGATCGACGGTCTAACTGAAGTCTTGGTCGTGCGCGGTCTCTCGGGAGATGAGCATCGTCTGGGTGGTGCTAGTGATAGTGATGGTGTCGGGTGCAGTGTAGTGTGGAAGTGCTGTCCAACTAAGGTCACGTAAGTCCTTACAATGTAATTGCCACGTGGTTAAGTAAACACAATGTTAGGTTAGGTTAGCCTTAGGTTAGGTTAGCCTTATGTTAGATTCGGTTTATGTGCGTTTAACCTTGGGTTTAAACAGAGAGCCTGAGCAGTGGAGGTGAGTGTTATGATCATTTAAAGGAATTCCTTAAGCCTACACCTTGGTCACAAGTCCAAGGCACTGCTTAGGTTTCTCTCGTAATTGTTAGAGATCATATTTAATCATTTATCGGTTCAGTAGGAGTATCTATGTTGCGTTTGCCCAATATTCCATTCAATACCATCACCCCCTTTTAGTGTTCCCCAGTATTCCCCATCTCCTTTCACATCGTTTTAAAATCCCCGACATATATATGTTAATATTTTGATGTTCTAGTTGAGTTAGAATAAAACCGTAATTTGTTACATATGCAACAATAATAACTATTTCTTTCTATTTACTTATACCGATGTATGGAGAGAACAGTTTTCCAGTACTTAGTAAAGTTTGCCCTTCAATTCTGTTCGTACGGAACCCTCTGGGCGCGAGTTCGATGCGCACTTGGACAAATAAAAAAAATGAATTCCATAGTTACAATTTGAAGCTTCAAAATACCTTAACGACTGTATCGTTAAAGTATTTTTAAATACAGTATTTAGTATTTACTGTAAAGCTTGTTCGTAATTTGCAAATGAACAATCAATGCATATGTATGCAACGTTGTCCGTTAACTGTGAATATTCCATACATTAGCACGGACGAGTACACTCCAGTTAAGCTAATTTGTCGTGCTCGTGTACTGCCTCCGGCTAAAAATTAGCCGAGATGGTATGTCAAACAATTTGCAAATTGTTATGTTTTACATATGTAAATAAGCTATTATAAATTTAGAGAGAAATGGATAAATTAATTTTAATATACGGGAAAAGAAGCAACATTATCTTGCACAAGTCTCTCGTACTACATAATCATCAATTATTTATATATTATTAATGATAGATATATGTATATATATGTTATATATATAATATATATATATGTCGGAGCATAGTAAAAGATTATCGATTAATCGAATCGTTATCGTTGTCTATGGCGTTGGAGTGGGGTAGTTGTCAATTCCGTTGTTATGACAGTCTCTACCCTCGACCCTTTATATGCGGTCGACAGTCTAACTGAAGTCTTAGTCGTGCGCGGTCTCTCAAGAAGTGAAGTAGTGTCTAAATAGTGATAGTGTTGTGCAGTGTTGTGTTAGTGCTAGGAGTGCTGTCCGATCAAGGTCACGTGAGTACCTTACAATGTAATTACCTCGTCTTATGTTAGGTTAGGTTAGCCTTAGGTTAGGTTAGCCTTGTGTTCGGTTAGGTTTATGTGAGATTAACCTTGGGTTTAAACAGAAAGCCTGAGCAGTGGAGGTGAGTGTTATGATCATTTAAAGGAGCTCCTTAAGCCTACACCTTGGTCACAAGTCCAAGGCACTGCTTAGGTTTCTCTCGTAATTGTTAGAGATCATATTTGATCATTTATCGGTTCAGTAGGAGTATCTACGTTGCGTTTACCCAATATTCCATTCAATACCATCATCCCCTTTTAGTGTTCCCCAATATTCCCCACCTTCCTCCTTCCATCTCCTTTCACATCGTTTTAAAATCCCCGACATATATAATATATGTTATATATATAATATATATATATATATAACATATATGTATGTATGTATGTATGTTAGTATTATTATATTTACGTTATTTTTTTTTTTTTGTCTCTTGGTTTTGCACTAACGTCCCCCGCTTTATGACACTTTCTCTCACTTTCGCGGGTTGACTGGAAGAGATCTCTTCTAGAGATAAGTTCGCCTATGACAACAAACTTTTTAACATTTAGTATTATATTTTTATTTTCCAGTGCAATAAAGAATATATAAGAAGTTTTACATAAATTTTTTTTATTAAAACGATATTATAAACGCGAAAGTTTGTATGAATGTATGGATTTATGTTTGTTACTCTTTCACGCTAAAACTACCGAATGGATTTTGATGAAACTGTACAATAATATAGCTTACACATCAGATTAACACATAGGCTATAATTTATAATGATATAGTGTGAATTATCCAAAATACAGCGGGTGAAACTGCGGTACAGCTAGTATTTAATTAATATCAAACTCAATCCAAAACTTTGGATTGTGGATTGGAGAATAGATGGAATATGGCATATATTTTCAATTTGTAAACCCAACAACCAAAAATTACATCATAAAAGAAATATATGTATGTACAATAGGCGGTCTTATCGCTCAGAGCGACTTCTTCCAGGCAACCTTGCGGTGGAGGAGTGGTAGGCGCACTCATTAAAAATAATAAGCAAAACATTTCCATATATTTTTTTAACGAAACTGCTAATTTTTGGCGATTTTTATGGGTTTTTGCATACAGCGAAATCTGACTAATAAACAAATTTATTTTTTTGTGGGCCGGCGTTATTAATTTCGGCTGTAAATCTTTTTCTTTCAAATTAGTCATTGATAATTTTTAATAAATTATTTATTATTTATTTAAGGATACAAAATAGACATTGTTTTGTACTTCATCTATCCTAGGCTTCTATATTTACTTTAAAATTTTTATTAAAGTAGAACATGACACACGACCCAGACTAACAGTATTAGTTAACTATAATTGAGAAACAGTGAAACGTTATCACGATAAAATTAAAGGTACCAAGTTATTTTGGTCTCTGATGAATTGATGACCTAGTATTAATTTGCTACTCTAGTTTGTTGATGTTAGGACTAGACTAGACTTGACCAAACAAGATATGGAGAGATGTAGTGAGAAAGGAGGAGACGAGACTATCATACGAGTACTAAGAATATAGACCATACAAGATTAGACGAGGCAACGTAAGAGGAGACAAAACGAAATGAAATTAAAGGACACATAAGCAAATAAAATCGACCAAGTGCAAGTCGGACTCGCACTCGAAGAGTTCCGTACCAATATTTGGAAAAAATTCTTGTTTTTAGGTAGCACGACCCACTTTTTGTTGTGAATTTCAATTACCTACTCACTTCCCAGATAGTTTTGATAAAAGTTTAGTAAAAATGGGTATGTTGCTTCTATACTTGGATATGGCCTGTTACTATAGGACAACTCTACTAATATTAACAAAGTATTTTTAACTCAAAAGAAATGTGTACGAGCAATTTGCGGGATGAGCCAAGAAACATGTCGACCACTCTTTAATAAATTGAGCATACTTACCTTTACTAGCTTTTTTATAATGCAAACAGGCATTTTTGTAAAAGAGTATCCTGAGCTATTCAATAATATAGAAACATACTCAAATTATTAAAATAAGAGACCATAAGAATGTGCTGGCTCATAACCATAGTTTTATGTAGTTATCGTTTATAATAAAATACCCAAAAATATTAGAGAACTGTCTTTCAATTAATTTAAACGTGTAACACAAAAAACTTAACAAATAATTTTGTAGTATCAACATGTGCCACTAGATGGCGTTAGTGGTAGATTACATCGTCTTGTCCCCTTTTTTAACTAGACTTAATAGGGTCATATGGAAATATTGTAAAGATATACTGCAGGGCACTCGGTTCTAGTTATTTGGTAGCGTTCAAGTCCTTGGACCTCCCAAACACCTAGTCGAGCTATAGGGATCCTGGGTACGGTGTCTCTGTCGAAACGCCTACCTAGTGTCACACCAGTCACATTTACTCTTAACGTCTTATTTATATTGTATCCCACAACAATCAATAAAGTTTCCCTGAGTGCATTGATTGGAGTTCGACTTTTCCGGCTGACCAACCCAAAATCAAAGACTACAAACGAAAATTAAAACAATGGCAAGTAGAAAAATGTTTTATGACGTAAAAGAATTTGTATAATGTAATGTATTATTAATTAAAATAAATCTATGACATTGTAAGTATAATTTAATTTTGGCTTTTTAATTATTTTATGACTATTATAATTTATAAATGAATTTTCTGTAATACATATTTGTATGCCAAATCCTGGCAACATGTGGAACTTTTACCATTAATCCAACTATTGTACCATATTTTAATATTTATTTAGAAAAAAAGTTTTTATGTGAGCTCCCTTAATTTTTTTAATTTTAAATAAAATATTTATTTTCGGAACTAATATTCTGTGAGAATTTCAATTGCCTAGTGGTGGTCCCGTTTTTACCCTTTGTCTACGAAACCCTAAAAAGACCCGATGAAATATAACGTAATTAAATTTAACATTATGTTGTTCTACAAACTCGACAAAAGTAACAGCGATGTGCATGCACCTTAAGGGGTATTTCAGTAATGTTTTCACCGTTTAAGCCTAATCAAAATCCATTTAGTCTAATTCTAGTCTATTTACTTCGGCGCTTAGTTCGCTCAGCGCTCCAAATGCTACCTACAAAATCCGACTATCTGAAATTCAGCTTAGGGGAGGCAATGTAATGGTAGGATTAAAGCAGATACTACCATTATGAGTATTATAAGCTGCGACAATAAAGTTACATTTATGTCCAGATCTTCTAACACTAAATAAGAGAATAGATACAAAACTAGAAAAACAATCTTGCTAAATATCATTTGAGTAAAGACACTCCGTAACGTGGCAAGCCAAGTTTAAGCCAAGAAACAGGAAGAGGCGATGTAGCTGTATGTTATATTACACTAACGATTTGGAACCACTTTTTATTATTTAATAGTTAAAAATCCATTTTAGATAAATATGTAAAGTTATATCATTAGAATCTAAATTTTAAAGGTTTATTGATATAAAATAAATAATAAATAAAAAACCTTTTATTTCATGCAAAGTTGAATTAATACAAAGGTTAAAAGAAAAAATTAAAAAAAGAAAATAAATGACTCTTATGTTAGAATACGATTAAATATTAATGTGAAAAATTTTAATTTGCATGAACCCCTCTTCAAGTGAAGGTGAAGGTCTCCTCTAAAGAACTCCATTTGTCTCTATCTTGAGCTATTTGCACCCAGCAGGTACCAGCTATTTTTGTTAACTCGTCTGCCCATCTTGTGTGGGGTCTGCCTTTGAGACCCTTCCACGTTGTTACTCTGCTGGTCCACCTCTCGTCCTTTAGCCTGGCTACGTGCCCAGCCCACTTCCATTTTAGTTTTTTAGCGTAGGTTAGAGCATCCGTCGCTTTGGTGGTTTCTCTGATTTTTCGCGAATTTTATGCAAATGTTTATTGATATATTGTCTAGCAAACATCGTGGTGAACTCGATAGCTGCGTACAGTCTTAATATTAAAATTGAAACTCTATCTCCCTCTTTTTTTAAAGTACTTATGACACTTTAAAATAAATCATTCACTCAGTTTGAATCTACCATCAGCTCGGAAAGCAGTTATCAGTTGAGAAGAGCTGGCAACAAACTCACAAGGATCTGATTTAATTTAACTTGACTCTTATTTTTACATTCATGTTTTTGATTTTTTTTTAAATTATAGATGAGCGACAAACGACCAGATGGTCCACCTGATGGAAAATGGCCACCGTTGCTCATGGACATTCCGATTTCAGTGGACCCTGGGCAAGAACCCGGTATTACTGGAGCCGCAGTATTTAACGGATATTAAAGGAAGGGGGTAGAACTGGCCCACGTGCGGCTCGACCGAAACATACCTGACACATATGGCGGTCAGATTTGCATGCTGGTTTTCGCAAGCCAGTCGGAGAACAGTTTCCTTACCACCAATGGGGGTGCTGGGTTACTCGGCTTTTACGAGATCGGAAGATCGGATTACTAGTTATATAGCATATATATGTCGGGGATTTTAAATGATGTGAAAGGACATGGAAGAAGGGAGATGGGGAATATTGGGGAACACTAAAAGGGGGTGATGATATTGAATGGAATATTGGGTAAACGCAACGTAAATACTCCTATTAAACCGATAAATGATCAAATATGATCTCTAACAATTACGAGAGAAACCTAAGCAGTGCCTTGGACTTGTGACCAAGGTGTAGGCTTAAGGAGCTCTTTTAAGTGATAACGACACTCGCCTCCACTGCTAGGCTCTCTGTGTAAACACAAGGTTAAACGCACATAAACCTAACCTAACACAAGACGAGGCAATTACATTGTGAGGTACTCACGTGACCTTGATCGGACAGCACTCCTAGCACTAACACAACACTATCACTATTTAGACACTACTTCACTTCTTGAGAGACCGCGCACGACTAAGACTTCAGTCAGACTGTCGATGGCATATAAAGGGTCGAGGGTCGAGACTGTCAAAACAACGGAAGTGACTACTACCCCACTCCAACGCCATAGACAGCGATGACGATTCGATTAATCGATAATCTTTTACTTATTCTCCGACATATATATATATATATATATATATATATATATAGAATATATATATAGAATATATATATAGAATATATATATAGAATATATATATAGAATATATATATAGAATAGATAGTAGCCGATTCTCAGACCTACTGAATATGCATATAAAATTTGATAAAATTCTGTCAAGCCGTTTCGGAGGAGTAAGGTAACTAACATTGTGACACGAGAATTTTATATATTCTCATATATAAAATTCTCATTACATATTCTTATAAGTAACATTTTTGCTATAGTTTTCAGCGTTTTAATGAACTTAGAGTTAACTTGTAGATTGAATTTAAAGTAATTATATATGCATGTTTTTGATAAGAACAAAGAACAAGTAAAGTTTCTTAAAACATAACGAGTGATGCGAGAGGAAAAGTAATTTGCATAGACCAACTATGTTATAGAACGCTCAGTTTGTTTTAACTTTTTGTTATCAAACTACTCAAATAGGGAACTCTGGGGGAGGTCTATTGTTATTTCCAACTTTAGATAAAAGTTCATCCCTATGGGTAAATGGTCTGAATACTATTTCCGCTTCCGCCGAGAATATCTATTGAATGGCAAATATCCCAGAAGCACGAGATGATTAGATGTGTTTATTTAAGTGTTGCAACATGTAGATCTGATTGGGTAAACAAGAGTTTCGGTCAACTTGTGAATTATTAGTCTGCACAAGAAACCAAACCCTATCAAGTTTTTTAACTGGTATCACACAATACAAATATCTGAAATTAGTGATTAATAGCATCTCTGCTTCTGAATTAGGGGCTGTTCAATTTTTTGCAATTAAAAACCACTTCGCCCTCCATGTCAGGAAAAGTTAGAAAAGCCCTAACTCCTCCTCGTTCTAACGTATGCATTAATGCATGTATTTTTCATAACCCCTCCTTCCCCCCATGTCATAAGCAAAGCAAGGATCCAAGGACTTTTTATGCTTACGTAATATTTTAACGGCCTCTTATTTGTTGTTATAAATAATTATATAGGATTCATAACATTAGAAACTTATATCAACTAAAAAAGACTTTATCTGATTTCCAACTTCCCTTTTTTTGATGGGAACTTCACTTCTCTGAGATAAATTTTAACTGTGCCCTACGCACAGCAGAAAATTTCCTGCTCAAATATGGAGCAGCCTGACTGGGGTAGTACCTCGACCTTACAGAAAATCACAGCTAAATAACACTACTCTAAAGCAGTGTCGTGTTCCTGTTGGTGAGTAAGGTGACCAGAGCTCCTGGGGGGAATTGGGGATAGGGTCGGCAACGCGCTTGCAATGCTTCTGGTGTTGCAGACGTCTATAAGCTACGGTAATCGCTTACCATCAGGTGAACCGTACGCTTGTTTGCCGACCTGGTTATAAAAAAAAATATATTTTACTATTCCACAGGAAACTCCCTCCACATTTATTCGTTGTCCAGAACAAGACTAATAGATATTTATTTTAAAAGTTATCTATCTAATTAATATTATCGAAATTTCTCGAAATGGCTAGTTAGTCTGTATCCATTGAACAAATTCGAAACAAAGCGTCAAGTTCGAAGTAACAGATGTAAGGCTTAATGAAATAAGCAGCGGATGTTGCTGTTGCCGGGCTCACAACAAAATAACTATGTTTATATATTTAAAGGGTTATTTTATTATTAGCTAAAGTACCATGGTTTAAATACAATTATTGTTAGCAACACCATTAATAAATTAGTATTCTCGGATAGTTCGCCTCCACTGCTCAGGCTCTCTTTTTAAACGCATGGTTAAACTGACGTAAACCTAACCCAACACGGATGATGTGGCAATTACATTGTAAGGTACTCACTTGACCTTAAACTGCACTGCACAACACTAACACTATTCAGAGACTTCTTCACCTCTTGAGAGACCGCGCACGACTAAGACTACAGTCAGTCTGTCGATGGGATATAAAGGGTCGAGACTGTCAAAACGACGAAAGTGATTCCAACGCCATAGATATCGATGACGATTCGATTATTCGATCATTCTTTATTATTCTCCGACAAATATATAACTTTCGGTCCGATAGGATTAAATTATCTGTCAAGTGATATCGCGCTGTACATATTAAAGTACTGAGACTAATTATTAGTGTAATGTTGTTTGGTGGCGTAGTGTTTGGCTTCCGATATCGAGGAGTTGGTGAGTCGAGGTCGAGCGATAAAGGTGAGAGTTTACGTTTTGCTCCTGGATCTCAAGACCCAGCCACTGCTCAACTTCCATCTAGATTACATGTAAATATTATGTTCTATACTTTTAACAATACATCTTGATGGGATGGTTCTACGTCTTTTTTTTTTTTTATAATTAATAAGGGGCAAGCGAGCAGAGGGTCCACCTGATGGTAAGTGGTCACCGTCGCCCATGGACATCTGCAACACGCGAGGAGCTGCCGATGCGTTGCCAACCTCTGAGAAACCTGTAAACATGCCATTTGAAGACCCTCATGTTGTAGTCCTCTGGGAATACCTCTGGGGGAAGGTCATTCCATAACTTGCACGTGCGTGGGAGAAAGGATCTTGACGCACGTACATTACTAGGACGCCAGGCGTCCAAATGGTGAGGGTGGAATTCGAAACGTCTTGTAACACTTACGAACTGTCAGGATTCTACGTACGTTACATGATCGAGTACATTCTAAGGTGATATTACATTCAATAACTACGATAGACAATATTCACTTTGTAAAATTACATAAAACAGGATACGACGGACAAGGACAAAAGCGCGATCTATCGGCTATTAAATATCCCACAGGCGCGACATTTATTGTCTCAACACAAAGTCTATATTTTGTATTTCTTTTACAGTGGTGGAATACGTAGGACCAAAATGGCGGACATTTGTGGCAAATATGTCTATAGTTGTACACTTCATTCGTTAGCTGCATGTTTATTACCGTGGATAGCAATAGGTGCTTCTGATTGGAAGATATATACATTAACAGCTAGTGTGCCGTTAATCCTGTCAATATTTGCTCCATGTTTAGTTCCTGAAAGTGCAAGGTATGTGTTATCATCAAGAATATTTTTTTTCTGATGTTAAATTTAGACACTTCTTCACTTCGTATTAAAAGTCAATGTCTTACGAACTTCTTTATTAATTCTATTACTTAATGTAGTACCTTCAGAAGTTAAATAAATATTATCTGTAGGAGAGTTAAAGTCAAATCCAGATCTAGACAACTGCCCTGCTTATCACTGTTTAAACAAAGAGGTTTTACATGTTGCAGATAGTTAATATCTCAAGGAAGAATAGACGAAGCTGAAATATTGAAGGAATTTAGGGTTCGTATGTTAATATTGTTTCTATAACTTGTAAAGAACGAAATCATGAATATAATGATCCAATCAATAAAATATACACTTGAGAGTATGTTAATGGCTTATTTAGAGTACTATTAACGTCTTACAAGTTATCAAAAGTCAGTTAGTGTTTCCAGTAGTAAGTATTCTCAGAGTAACGAGCTTGAAGTAAAAAGAAGATTTTCCGTTTCATGTTAAACTCACTAATGAGTTGAAATCAAAATAACAATTTTCTGTAACTATGGTCGTTAATTTTTTCACCTTGGCAACATTTAGAGCTACGTAGCTTTTAATATGTGTGTAAAGTCCCACGTGTGTCGGAAACCACAATGCGTGTTAACTCGGCACCGGGTCCGTTTTGTGTGTTTAGTGCACTATAACTACTCGTTTACACGTAGATGATGAAAACGAAATAACAGATTAATAATAAATAATAAAATATAAATATATAATATAACAACTAGCGACCCGCCTCGGCTTTACACGGGTGCAATGCTGATATTAAATATGCTACAGAATGTATTTATATACAACGTTCACAGCTTTTTTGTCATTAGACAATAGAAACATGTTTTCATAGACACGCGCCGCGCAACCGCTATGTCCCTGCACTTTGCATCTGTAATATCTTCGAAAATATTCATTTAAATTTCATGCTGTAAAGGGCCATATTGATCTATATTAAATGCACAATGTATTTAAGGTACCTAATTGGATAAAGATTAATGCTATATTGTTTAAAATCGCTTCGTAAATAAGCCATTATTTCTCGTAAAAAGTAAGGGATAAAAAATGGTTATTGTGGGTTATCCCTAAGAGATAGACATATACCATCGCAAACCTTTTTATAGACCTTTTTAAGGTGTACAACACTGTAGTATATTGTTTTGATCTATCTCGTAGGGCTCAGCCAGCATTTGCAATGTAAGCGCAATAAGTGTAGTAATACTTAGCAAATCAAAAAGCTCGTTGTTCTAAGCTGATATCAGTCTATTTTACAGATTTTTCCCTCCTGCTCGCTACTCGGATAGACTACTAGATGCTTTTTTCTTTGTTATAACACTAAATTATTGTCGTTTTTTGTGGCGCCCTTGTGTTGAGACTTAAACGCTTCTACTGTTGCTTCACTGATAGTAGCTGTTCGAGAAACTTTGAATACTTTACACTGGCGCCCAATATGGAACATTGAATGCAATGAAACGAACAAAATTTAAAGAAATGTACACAAAAAATCGTGGAAATTATCTTCAATCTATTTAAAATATTCTAATTCAAAGCTATCAAAAATACTCGTTTCAAGGTATTACGTTAAAAAATCAAATAATTCCAGTAAACGTTTTTAAAACGAACCTAAAACAATTTTATACGACAAATATTTTCTCGTGAAACAAAATAAAAGATTTTATCTGTGCTGGCGGTTGTGCGGAGCTTGTAAAACGAATTTCAACAAATATATTGTATATATAAATATTTCTAAATTGAACCTTATTCTTATTACAATACGGTTTATTATACACGCATATATATTTTTGTTGAAATCCTAAATATTACTAAAATTGTTGTTTTCAGGAAAATCAACTTTATTACTATATACATAAAGATGTTTGGAGTGTAATTAAAGTTATGTAGTTTTGTAAGTAAACATTTCAGTTGGTAGCAAATTGTTGCGGTTTGCGGCCTGTGTGTTTGTTTGTTGAACAAACATAACACAGTCTCTGATTTGTTTGTATATATGACGTAAATGTTGGATATAATAAATATTGTTCTGGAATAACAAAAACTGATACTGTTTTTGGACGTTAGTCTATATGAGAATTATTGCAGGTATAGGAGAGGTAAAATATATTCTACTATATAACTTGATGGTTAGGATAGTTTTTATCCCTTTTTTATATTCATTTAATTTTATAGGTCTAAAGGGTACTTGTTCATGCGTAATACGGAACGCGCGGCCGTTACCGGAACAAGTGTTTTTCAAAATCGGTATGACGTACTTTGACCTCTGTACGCGCGACATTAACTGCTTTTGTAACACTAATTTTGAAAATATACGCTATTTTGGGAGAAACGCTAGTTCTACATTATTTTAATCTTCCAATCTCAATTATTGGAGCTTCGAGCCAAGATACTTCAATCACAAGAACCAGAAATATCAAGAAATTAAAACTTGATTGATCAACTATAACTTCGCAACGTTACGAGATCTTTGTTCGGTGAGACGTGCCAACCAGGTAATTCCTTCTCTTCCTTTCTTTATACCAAAGGCTAATATCTAGTGCTAATACCGTGTTGTTAGTATATTTCAGTAATATCAAATTTGTCGTATTATTTAAAGACAAAAACTAAGATGTCTAAACCTCAGATTAGCTTGCCTGAATCTCCAGTTTTAGATCCTACAACTCAACTGATGAAAGAACTAATTAAACAAAGAGGTACTTTAAAAGGTCGGTTAGCTAAACTGTCTACATACGTTAATAGCTTTGAAAATCAAATTCTAGACCGCGCTAAAAGGGCAGAGTTAAGTTTAAGGATAAAGGGAGCATCTAGTATCCTGTCAGAATTTAACGATGTGCAAAATAAACTAGAAGGGCTTCTTCCTGAGTCACAAGATGATAAACAGCTTGACGAGAGAGAAACCTTTGAGAGTAAGTATTATAATATATTAGCTCAAGCTAACTGTATCTTAGACAATGAATTTAGTACACATAGTTTACAATCCATTAATGGAAACCAGGATAATATGCATCAGTCGGTTAGATTACCTACTATAAATTTACCTACCTTTGATGGCAGCTATGATCAATGGCTCGAGTTTAAAAACACTTATATCTCACTGGTTCACACATCCAATAATATCAGTTCCATTCAAAAATTTCACTATTTAAAATCCTCTTTGAACGGTCCAGCTTTATTAGTAATTGATTCACTAGAATTTACTTCAGATAATTATTATGTTGCCTGGGAATTGCTTATGACAAGATATAACAACAGTAGACTTCTTATTCACAATCATGTCAAAGCTTTGTTTACAATAAAAACATTAACTAACGAGTCCCCTATATTATTACGTAAATTAATTGATAATGTGCTTAAAAACCTACGATCTCTCAAGTTATTAGGTGAGCCGACCGAGCACTGGGACACGTTAATCATATACATGATTGTTTCTAAGCTAGATGGCATCACTGAACGCGAATGGGAGAAATATCGAAGTGATATATTATTAAATGAACGCCATAAAGACAAATCGCGAATACAGGTAACTGATTTAATACAATTTCTTAAAGCACGGGCAGATATGTTAGAAACGTTACAAGCGTCACATAATAACAAACACAGCTACGAATCTAAGGTCAGCACAAAAACATCACAAAACATTTCTAAAATTCACTGCAATTTGTCTACAGCGAAAACCAATAAAGTTGTTAAAATGTTATGCCCGTATTGTAAAGGAGATCATTACTTGTATTCGTGTCACAAGTTTTTAGAGTTAACTATCGATAATAAAATCAACTTTATAGTAAATAGTAAACTCTGTAAGAACTGTTTGCGTCCCTCACACACCGCGAACACATGTAAATTAGGCCCGTGTCGGAAGTGCAATTCTAAGCACAATACGATAATTCATCGCGATCCAATAACGACTGAAGGGCAGATCTCACTAATGCAGTCGCACGCGCTAGGCGAATGCATTAGTGATAATAATCAATTAACTCAACGCACACATTTACAAACCCTTTCATCGCAGGTGAGCAGTACAGACCTATATACCGCGCAAGCGTCTATTGCGAAACCTGTTTTGTTATCGACCGCGCTAGTCAATATAACAGATGATTTGGGGAATAAGATCAACACATGTCGTGTCTTACTAGACAGCGGCAGCCAGTGTTGTTTTATACGTGAATCTATATGCCATCGAATTAACGCCTTAATGATACAGTCCGCTCAAAGAATACAAGGAATCGGTAATTCCATAACGCAAAGTTTACAGTCTTGTAAAATAAATGTAAGCTCGTTGACTGGCGATTATTCAACATGTTTACAATGTTTAGTACTACCACAAATAGTGCCGAGCATGCCGGCTATACCTATTAATTTAAGCAAAATAATAATTCCTAGTTATATCACACTAGCAGATCCTACATACTTCCAAAGTCATACGATTGACATATTGATAGGAGCTGATTATTTTTGGGAGTTATTAAGCGACGGAAAAATACATCTGGAGAGTGGTCCATACCTACAAAATACAAAACTGGGTTGGATTATCTCGGGTCCTATTAATAAAATTTCGTTTTCAACTAATACAATTTATTGTAATTTTTCTCAGTCTATTGACACCCAGTTACGCAAATTCTGGGAGTTAGAAGAGGTCGAGGTCAGGTGTCCTGCATTATCGCGTGACGAACAAACATGCGAGGAACATTTTATCAATAACACCAAGCAGAACAGCGACGGTCGTTTTATTGTTTCGATTCCTTTTCGTGAATCACCCACATTACTAGGCGAATCTTATACGCAGGCATATAAGCGTTTTATTTCATTAGAAAAACGACTTACACGTTCGCCTACTTGTAAAAAATTATATAAAGAATTCATCGACGAATATATACGGTTAGGTCACATGAGTCGTATTCACACTTACAATAAGATTCATTATTTCATGCCGCATTTTTGTGTATTTAATGAAAATAGCACAACAACAAAACTTCGTGTTGTCTTTGACGCAAGTGCATTATCATCCTCAAATAAATCTTTGAATGATTTACAACTGGTCGGACCTCCTATACAGGGCGATTTATTTGCAATTTTATTACGTTTTCGTAAGTATGCCTACATAGCTTGTGCAGATATTGAGAAAATGTATAGGCAGGTTTTGATCAGCGAAAATCAACGCGACTTACAGCTTATTTTATGGCGTAGCGATCCCGCGGCACCGATCGAGATCTATAGATTAAATACGGTGACCTACGGTACTGCGTCGGCGCCGTTTCTAAGTGTAAGATGTTTACATCAATTAGCCAAGGAGTGCAATGACCTTGACGTTCAAAGAATTATAACACACGATTTTTATGTTGATGATATGATCACAGGTGCGAATAATAAAACCGAATTATTAAATTTATGTGAAAAAACATCTAGGGTTTTATGTAAAGGTTGTTTTCCACTTCGAAAATGGATATTTAATTTTGAACATGATCATGCACTGTCAGGATCACACGCTTTGAAAAGTCTTTCTTTAGGTGAACAGACTCAATCAAAAACCCTTGGTTTGAGTTGGTTAAGTCAATCAGACGAACTAAATTATCAAACTAAAGTTCATGTAGACCGTAGTAAAATTACAAAGCGTGCAATTTTGTCTGTAATCTCTCAAATTTTTGACCCACTAGGTTTATTGAGCGCATTTATAATTTCAATAAAAATACTGTTGCAAAAATTGTGGTTGTTAAAAGTTGATTGGGACACAAAACTACCTGACGAAGTGACAAATGAATTCATTCGATTTGTAGAAAGTCTGGACGAACTTAGCACCATACGAATACCACGTCATACGTTCGCTTTACACTACACACGCTGTGAGTTACATATTTTTACTGACGCTTCCCAACAAGCCTATGGAGCATGTGCATACATACGTACGTTAAAGCAAAGCGATGTTCAAGTAATGTTATTGTGCGCGAAGGGTAAAGTAGCCCCCTTAAAGACGTTAACAGTCCCTAGGCTTGAGCTGTGCGGTGCTTTGACAGGTGCTAAGCTTTGTTCAAAATTAATTAAATCACTCCGGTGTCAATTCGATAACGTCGTGCTATGGACTGATTCAACAATAGTGTTAGGGTGGTTGCGTATGGCACCGTATCAATTAAAAACATATGTACAAAATCGGGTAGCTGAAGTTCAGGAACTTACGCGAGACTATATCTGGCGACATGTGATGACACATGACAACCCAGCCGATTTAGTCTCAAGGGGTACTGATATAAAAACGTTAAGAGATTCAAGATTATGGTGGAAAGGTCCTAATTTTCTTCATGATCCTAATTTCACATCATGTGCTGTTCGGCCTCACGAACTTGAGGATACGAATTTCCTCCCCGAAATTAAAAGTTTAATTGCACAAGACTGTGATTTTAATATGTCAGTCAGTCAGTTTCTTTTTCCATTTTCTAGATTTTCTCAATTCAACCGCATGCAACGTACCATGGCATATATTAAACGTTTTTTATATAACATTCGTAAAACAAATGTTAAGCGATCGGGTGCATTGCGTGTGGATGAGCTGAGAGAAGCTGTAAATACGCTAGCATTATTATCACAACAAGAATCATTTCCCGAATATGAGGAGATTTCTAAAAATAAATTTATTAATAAAGGCAATCTAAAAAATTTAAACGTATTTATAGATAATAAAAAATTAATTAGAGTCGGAGGGCGTTTATCAAATGTTAATGAATTTTGTTATGATAAAAAACATCCTATTCTCTTGTCATCTAAACATCACTTCACTTACCTGTTATTTCGCTACGAACATGTGAAACAATTACATGCTGCACCACAGTTGTTGTTGTTCACCATTCGCGAGTCATGGTGGCCTATCAGTGGCAGAAACCTAGCAAAGAAGGTAGTACATGAGTGTGTAATTTGCATCCGTTTCCGTGGAAAAACCCTCACTCCGTTGATGGGAAATTTACCGACTAAGCGCTTATCGATAAGTTTTCCATTTATGGTTAGTGGAGTTGATTATTTTGGGCCAGTGTTCATCCTAAATCGGAGAGGTAAAGGTGCCAGGCTAACTAAAGTTTATGTGAGTTTATTTATATGTTTTGTAACTCGAGCTATTCATCTTGAACTAGTGGGTGATTTGTCTACTGATGCATATTTACTAGCATTAAAGCGGTTTATCTCTCGTCGCGGCAAACCATCAGAAATCTTCTCTGACAATGGAAGAAACTTCACTGGTTTAATGACAGAATTTTCAAAATTTTTATCTAACTGTGCAGAAAATATTAAAGATTACGCGACTAATAATAATATTAAATTTAAGTTCATTCCGCCCTATTCTCCCCATTTCGGGGCCCTTTGGGAAGCAGGGGTCAAATCATGCAAACATCATCTTAGGAGAGTACTAGGTAATGCGAATTTCACATTTGAAGAACTTTACACAGTATTGACACAGATAGAAGCAGTCCTAAACTCCCGTCCCATATCTCCCATGTCTGCAGATCCTAATGATTTTTCCCCACTCACACCAGCCCACTTTCTGATTGGCCGCTCATTGACATCGCCTGCTAGCGAATACTATGAACGAGTTCCACCTCATCGACTTACCCACTATCAAAGAGTGGAGCAAGTCCGTCAACACTTCTGGACCCGGTGGTCGAAAGAGTACGTGTCGGAACTTCAGGTGCGGACCAAGTGGACAAAGGCTGGCGATAGCTTGAAGGAAGGAGTTCTGGTGCTCATCAAGGACGACAACAGCCCTCCTATGAAATGGAGTATGGGACGCATAGTAGCTACGTTTCCAGGGAAGGATGGAGTGTCTCGAGTCGCCGCAATAAGGACAGCTTCTGGAGCCATCACGAAGCGTGCCTTCCCAAAGATTTGTCCCTTACCAGTGGAGGTCTCAACTGCTACATCATCCAAGCCATAAGACTGTTGGAAGTAGGTGCTTCCAAGGCCGGGGGCATGTTCATGCGTAATACGGAACGCGCGGCCGTTACCGGAACAAGTGTTTTTCAAAATCGGTATGACGTACTTTGACCTCTGTACGCGCGACATTAACTGCTTTTGTAACACTAATTTTGAAAATATACGCTATTTTGGGAGAAACGCTAGTTCTACATTATTTTAATCTTCCAATCTCAATTAGTACTAATTATTTTAATTGCCTAAGTTTCTAACAGATGGCAGTGTTAGTTAGTTTATTGACACATAAATTCAATCCCTTTCATCAAATGCATCCAATAGGTGTCGCTGTGTTAGGATTTAAAATTATTATATATTTTTTGTTTTACATTAATATATGGATTCAAATCAAGGACAACTCAAGGACGAGAGATGGACCCAAGCGGTGACAGCTTGGGAAGGTCTGACAGAAAGTCGCCAAAGGGGAAATGGGTGCCTCATAGAAGATGGGAGGACGGCTGGCCCAAAATAGGGACAAATGAGGCCTTTAACTATAGTGACATATAAACTTTGTAGATGTTTCTTTTTGCGAGAAATAAAAGGGTTTTTATTTTATTTATGGATTCAAATATAGATAAATAATATGAAAGTTATAAAGCTATTAAAAGCAGCTATACAAGTCAATGTGACCGCTGTCATATATGTTTGTTGAAACTGTGCTGGTTAGCCAAATAAATTTGAATTTCTATTTGCTTAATTAATGTTTCTATTTACCACATTATAATTAAATGACGCTATGGAAACTATTTTATCTACCAATTAGGTAAATTAGTTTTTTATTGTAATTTATTTTAAATGATTTATTAGCCAGGATAGCTTAGTAGTTAAGGCTCAAGTTCGATCCTCGGCACACACCTCTGACTCTGAGTTATGTGTGTTTAAGGCAATTAAATATCACTTGCTTTAACGGTGAAGGAAAACATCGTGAGGAAACCTGCACTCCTGAGAGTTCCCTAAAGTTCTCTGTTGCTGTGAGAAGTCTGCCAATCCGTACTAAGAACATCCTCCTCTGAGTACAGAGTACAGTTTGAATACACCTCAGCGAAGCGATTTCCTATAGTGCGTAATAATAAAATTAAATTTGATGTTAAATAATTAGAAAATTCTAACTTACCCTTAATGACGTCATGCATAAAATAGAAGTAAAATAAAAAAGGACATTTAGGTTTAAATACCTACTGTCCATTTCAAAAATATAGAGCTTCAAATAATAGAGCGTGCACTCCGCAGTAATGGAAAAGTATCTGAAACGTTTACATTACACTGTGTCGGGAATACTTCGCAGCGTCAATACACCAACAAAAGCGCTGTGACACAACGTGGTGACCAATCGACCGATAAACGACACTCGTACACTCCAACACAATAATTGTGGAGTTATTTTAACTCTTTATATTTTTTAATATAACCTAACTAGGGGCCCATCCCGGCTTCGCACGGGTGGAATATTTAGTTTAAAACATTTTGGCTCTCCCGCATTTCGGTGCCCCTCTACCTCGGCGTTACTCGCTACCACTCGCTGCACTTCGAGTATCACCGACATAGAACTACACCAGCCCGTCGCGTCGGCGTGTATTTTTTGTTTATATTGATATTTTTAATTTCGTAATATCTTTTGAATGGAAGGTCCGATTTTAATAATTCAAAAAGTAATTTACAGGTATTGAAACAGTCTTGAATATGAAATAATTTATTTGGATAAGGATTAATACAAAGGTATGGAAAACATGGTCTGATTTTGATAGGCATTTTTATCAACTTTTAAAATATAAAAAAGTAGTTATAGTGCCATAACTATAATAGTTGGACATATGGTCTCGCGGAGTTTTTTGTAGATATTGATACGTTCTATAATATTCTAGAACATTTTTTTGTTCTATCATCAATACTTTTCGCAGCGCATGCGATGAAAGATATTTTATGGCTATTTTTTTTGCACCTTGGGTTGGTTTTAGTGAGATTTTCTGGGGATCTCTAATTTTTTCTTGTAATAAATATAGCCTATGTTACTTAGGGATAATGTAGCTTTCTAATGGTAAAAGAATTTTTGAAATCGGTCCAGTAGTTTTTATGTTTATTCGTTACATACAAAAATACAAATCTTACTTCTTTATAATATTAGTATAGATAAATCATTAACAATGATATAAACAAACACCCAAATTTTTACTTGCAAAACAATATTAATTTTAATATTTTACTAGCTGACTCGACAAACGTTGTTTTGCCATATAAATCTCAGGTGGGCCACCCTTATCACTTAGGGGGATGAAAAATAGATAATAGCCTATTCTCAGACCTACTGAATATTCATATAAAATTTCATAAAAATCGGTCAAGCCGTTGGAGGGGTATGGTAACTAACATTGTGACACGAAAATTTTATATAGAAAGATTAATTAATTTATTTATTTTACTCTATAGTTCATCTAATCATAGTTATAAGTAATTATGACACCAGCATCGTAAACCACAATTTTTTTTTTTTTTTTAAATATTACTAGCAGTATGGATCACATACTACTAGTATTCCCTTTACCCCTCCTAGTAAGCTAATAAATAGCTTGTGTCAGGAGTGGGCCACGCCAGTAGTCCAATGTCCGGGATTTGACTTATTGATCGTGAATCCAACGCCCGAACCACTGAGCTACTGACGCTTATTTAATAAAGATATTTTGTATTCATGTAATATATTAGCAGTTAAATATTTTAAAGATGATTAGCAGTATGGATAACATACTATTAGTAATCCTTAACTGCTCTAACTAAGCTAAATGCTTGTGTTACGAGTGGGCCACGTCAGTAGTACAATGATTGGCATCTAAACCTCTTATCGATCGTGAATTCTGAACCACTACTGACGCTTTGATGCGCAAAGACAACACCTGATTGGAATGAACACAAGATGGATTTATTTAAAAAAATATCCGATAGAGAAATCAACAATATAAAACCTCTGTCTCGATAGAATTGAGGAAATCTGACAAGTGATTTTACGAAGTGAACACTCACTGTCAAACACTTCACTTACCTTTTGAGGATCACATGAGAAGTATTATTACAGCCAGACATCCGGTACTTGTCCATACCTGCAGCGATAAATACCTACGGCGCGCGACAACTTGAGATTGTCTAGCAGACAGGGCTGCCTTGCTTTGAATATTTCCATCTTTACCTAAATATCTGTGCTATTGCATTAATTGTACTAAACCATGTACATGCTTTTTGGCAGCATCTATTAAAATTATTGATACGATTTAGAATTTTTGCAATACTAAAATTTAATAATAGATACTTTAGAGAAGGTAAAAAATCCATCAGACATTACATAAAACTTAAACAACTGTAAACACATACATTGTATTATTTTAATTTTCTAACAAAGTGATAACCCTAACACTCGATTTGACGTATCTACGTAATGCTGTAGGCTATTAAAACGGCGGCTTTCTTCAAGATCAAAGGAGTGCAACTTCTGTACGTAGTACTATTATTTATTCTGTGCTATAGCGGAGTTCCGTAATATTCATCACAAGCTCCTGTTCGTTAAGTTCATATTTATTTGTTTATTTTTAATTCATTTATCTATAAGTACACCAACCACCAGTTGGATTCACATATAATGTACATCATATTTTAAAACATATCTATTTTACATTTACTATTATAGAAAATTCTATTTCTATATTATATTATGTTCTTAATGTGACACACCAATTTATAGGCGTACACAGCACTCAATACTCACTCACATAAATAACAAATATATACTGTAATCTAACTAAAATCCAATACTGACCAAGGCTGTTTTAAATTTAACTAAAGTTAAGTAATGGATGTCGTCCAGGGTGACTGACATAAATAATAATCACGCATCATATCTACCCTGATTGGTGTTGGATTTGGGCAAAGAAAAACTCCTACGGCAAGAAATTCTTTGTAAGCCTCTGGGAATCGTAAAAAAATTAAGTTTATTATATGTAAGTTACTTATTCAAAATTAAATCATAAAACCTTATTTATTAATATTTTATTGTAATATTTTCAAATTATTGTTGAATTGATTGATTGATTTCCTTTAATTCAGAATTGAATGAGCTGAAAAAAATACGATAAATGAAAATGGCGTAAAAGTTGTACCGCACTGTAGTCAGTAACGAATGACGAAGCCATCGGGCGAGATTGGATCGGGCGCTATTAGAAATATTGAACTCATAACAGCTTTCCCCAACATTGACGTGCTCGTACCAGGACAACTCCCACAGCGGTCATATCATACATATTATGATACTCTAATCGAATCAATCTACTATATTATTACCAAAAATTATGCTCTTTATCAGATAATATTGTTACGAGCTAGAGTTCGGGATTGGAAGAATTGGATAGATGCTTCGTTGGTAAAGGATTTATTTAAAATGTTATAAAAGTCCACCTAAATCTTCACAAAAGTAACCCTACACTACGTTCTCTCACTATTTACACGTCTCCGGTATTTACAGTTCTTATTTTTAATCTATACAGTTCCACACTTATTACGCGCACTTCTCACTAAACACTATTTCCACCACTGTTCATCGCTATACACTTCACAATATTCCACCACTATACTAATCTTCACAAAAATAACTCTACGCTACGTTCGCGCACTATTTACACGTCTCCGGTATTTACAGTTCTTATTTCTAATCTGTACAGCTCCACACTTATTACGCGCACTTCTCACTAAACACTATTTCCACCACTGTTCATCGCTATACACTTCACAATATTCCACCACTATACTAATCTTCACAAAAATAACTCTACGCTACGTTCGCGCACTATTTACACGTCTCCGGTATTTACAGTTCTTATTTCTAATCTGTACAGTTCCACACTTATTACGCGCACTTCTCACTAAATACTATTTCCACCTTTGTTCGTCGCTATACACTTCACAATATAACACCACTATACTAATCTTCACAAAAATAACTCTACGCTACGTTCGCGCACTATTTACACGTCTCCGGTATTTACAGTTCTTATTTCTAATCTGTACAGTTCCACACTTATTACGCGCACTTCTCACTAAATACTATTTCCACCGCTGTTCGTCGCTATACACGTCACAATATTCCACCACTATACTAATCTTCACAAATATAACTCTACGCTACGTTCTCGCACTAATTACACGTCTCCGGTATTCAAACTTCTTATGTCTAATCTGTACAGTTCCACACTTATTACGCGCACTTCTCACTAAACACTATTTCCACCGGTGTTCGTCGCTATACACTTCACAATATTCCACCATTATGACTAGGCACCACTTTTTCTGCACTTCGATATCTCTTCGAACTCTCTTCTTCACTCTCGAGTAATAGACTGACTTACAATCGCGGAACAACGCTTTATATAGGATTTCATATAGAAACTTCTCGTTACTCGATTCTAGCAATTTAAAAAAAGTTTATTCTGATAACCACTGGAAAGATCTAGAGTTATACTCATCTTACTCGAACACATGAATTTGCCTAATGCCGCCCTTTTCCCACATATCAATCATCGAAGGCTCGCAAAATTTCCAGCGAACGATATCTTGCTGTCCCTCTCGGTTCATCTTGCCGTCTTATTCTATTCTGTCATTTTCCAGCAAGGTCGAAAAAAAGCTAGGCATGCGAATTGTTTTGATGTAGATTCGCAACAATATATAGTTAGTAATATTGTTTATAAATTAGTATTCGCGGGTAGTTCTTTAGAGTCAGTCTCTCTGGTATTGTCGCGCTGTGCACATGGAAACAGTGAACTAGTATTACAGTTTCGTGGTTAAGATCAGCCAGAGACACAGAGTTTCACGTAAGTTTACTTTATTATCTATTGTAGTTAGTGTTTGGACAGGGGGGGTGGTATTATTACGAAAAGGCTCTTTACCTCTAGTGAATTAAAGGTGATTGCGGAAGCTGATTGTAAGGGCAGTACTAATAATTCATGTAAATATTGCGTTAATTTCGGCTAGATACTCATAATAGTAAAACGTGCCACAATGTTGACAATCAGTTTTATAATAAACGGGAATATGAAGGGCATTTTAAATGTAATACACATAAAACTTCAGCCAACTTATATCAATAATACAATTGATTGATATAATTTACACAAAAAAGGATTGATGAAATAATACAACTTACAGAGTTTATAGCCGGCTTCCAGCCGTATGGTCTCCTCCTTAAATACCTTTCGGTAGCTCTTGTCGCTCTTTATAGCCGGCTTCCAGCCGTATGGTCTCCTCCTTAAATACCTTTCGGTAGCTCTTGTCGCTCTGACACCAGAGTTTATAGCCGGCTTCCAGCCGTATGGTCTCCTCCTTAACTACCTTTCGGTAGCTCTTGTCGCTCTGACACCAGAGTTTATAGCCGGCTTCCAGCCGTATGGTCTCGTCCTTAACTACCTTTCGGTAGCTCTTGTCGCTCTGACACCAGAGTTTATAGCCGGCTTCCAGCCGTATGGTCTCGTCCTTAAATACCTTTCGGTAGCTCTTGTCGCTCTGACACCAGAGTTTATAGCCGGCTTCCAGCCGTATGGTCTCGTCCTTAAATACCTTTCGGTAGCTCTTGTCGCTCTGACACCAGAGTTTATAGCCGGCTTCCAGCCGTATGGTCTCCTCCTTAACTACCTTTCGGTAGCTCTTGTCGCTCTGACACCAGAGTTTATAGCCGGCTTCCAGCCGTATGGTCTCGTCCTTAAATACCTTTCGGTAGCTCTTGTCGCTCTGACACCAGAGTTTATAGCCGGCTTCCAGCCGTATGGTCTCCTCCTTAACTACCTTTCGGTAGCTCTTGTCGCTCTGACACCAGAGTTTATAGCCGGCTTCCAGCCGTATGGTCTCGTCCTTAAATACCTTTCGGTAGCTCTTGTCGCTCTGACACCAGAGTTTATAGCCGGCTTCCAGCCGTATGGTCTCCTCCTTAAATACCTTTCGGTAGCTCTTGTCGCTCTGACACCAGAGTTTATAGCCGGCTTCCAGCCGTATGGTCTCGTCCTTAAATACCTTTCGGTAGCTCTTGTCGCTCTGACACCAGAGTTTATAGCCGGCTTCCAGCCGTATGGTCTCCTCCTTAACTACCTTTCGGTAGCTCTTGTCGCTCTGACACCAGAGTTTATAGCCGGCTTCCAGCCGTATGGTCTCGTCCTTAAATACCTTTCGGTAGCTCTTGTCGCTCTGACACCAGAGTTTATAGCCGGCTTCCAGCCGTATGGTCTCGTCCTTAAATACCTTTCGGTAGCTCTTGTCGCTCTGACACCAGAGTTTATAGCCGGCTTCCAGCCGTATGGTCTCGTCCTTAAATACCTTTCGGTAGCTCTTGTCGC
The DNA here is from genome assembly GCA_905147385.1 of Limenitis camilla. Lineage (NCBI taxonomy): Eukaryota > Metazoa > Arthropoda > Insecta > Lepidoptera > Nymphalidae > Limenitis > Limenitis camilla. Next base: position 15,002,932 of record LR990225.1, on the reverse strand, counting down.
TCTGACACCAGAGTTTATAGCCGGCTTCCAGCCGTATGGTCTCGTCCTTAAATACCTTTCGGTAGCTCTTGTCGCTCTGACACCAGAGTTTATAGCCGGCTTCCAGCCGTATGGTCTCCTCCTTAACTACCTTTCGGTAGCTCTTGTCGCTCTGACACCAGAGTTTATAGCCGGCTTCCAGCCGTATGGTCTCGTCCTTAAATACCTTTCGGTAGCTCTTGTCGCTCTGACACCAGAGTTTATAGCCGGCTTCCAGCCGTATGGTCTCGTCCTTAAATACCTTTCGGTAGCTCTTGTCGCTCTGACACCAGAGTTTATAGCCGGCTTCCAGCCGTATGGTCTCGTCCTTAAATACCTTTCGGTAGCTCTTGTCGCTCTGACACCAGAGTTTATAGCCGGCTTCCAGCCGTATGGTCTCGTCCTTAAATACCTTTCGGTAGCTCTTGTCGCTCTGACACCAGAGTTTATAGCCGGCTTCCAGCCGTATGGTCTCCTCCTTAACTACCTTTCGGTAGCTCTTGTCGCTCTGACACCAGAGTTTATAGCCGGCTTCCAGCCGTATGGTCTCGTCCTTAAATACCTTTCGGTAGCTCTTGTCGCTCTGACACCAGAGTTTATAGCCGGCTTCCAGCCGTATGGTCTCGTCCTTAAATACCTTTCGGTAGCTCTTGTCGCTCTGACACCAGAGTTTATAGCCGGCTTCCAGCCGTATGGTCTCCTCCTTAACTACCTTTCGGTAGCTCTTGTCGCTCTGACACCAGAGTTTATAGCCGGCTTCCAGCCGTATGGTCTCGTCCTTAAATACCTTTCGGTAGCTCTTGTCGCTCTGACACCAGAGTTTATAGCCGGCTTCCAGCCGTATGGTCTCGTCCTTAACTACCTTTCGGTAGCTCTTGTCGCTCTGACACCAGAGTTTATAGCCGGCTTCCAGCCGTATGGTCTCGTCCTTAAATACCTTTCGGTAGCTCTTGTCGCTCTGACACCAGAGTTTATAGCCGGCTTCCAGCCGTATGGTCTCGTCCTTAAATACCTTTCGGTAGCTCTTGTCGCTCTGACACCAGAGTTTATAGCCGGCTTCCAGCCGTATGGTCTCCTCCTTAACTACCTTTCGGTAGCTCTTGTCGCTCTGACACCAGAGTTTATAGCCGGCTTCCAGCCGTATGGTCTCGTCCTTAAATACCTTTCGGTAGCTCTTGTCGCTCTGACACCAGAGTTTATAGCCGGCTTCCAGCCGTATGGTCTCCTCCTTAACTACCTTTCGGTAGCTCTTGTCGCTCTGACACCAGAGTTTATAGCCGGCTTCCAGCCGTATGGTCTCGTCCTTAAATACCTTTCGGTAGCTCTTGTCGCTCTGACACCAGAGTTTATAGCCGGCTTCCAGCCGTATGGTCTCGTCCTTAACTACCTTTCGGTAGCTCTTGTCGCTCTGACACCAGAGTTTATAGCCGGCTTCCAGCCGTATGGTCTCGTCCTTAAATACCTTTCGGTAGCTCTTGTCGCTCTGACACCAGAGTTTATAGCCGGCTTCCAGCCGTATGGTCTCGTCCTTAACTACCTTTCGGGAGCTCTTGTCGCTCTGACACCCAAGTACCGAATGAGTCGAAAAAACGGTAGTCCAAATAAGAAAACTAAATTAAGACAACCGGATACTATTGACCGGATATTCATAATATTTTAGAATAAAGTCAAAATATGTTCTAACAATTGAGAAATATAAAAATGAAGGAAATCAAACGTGTGTTATAATAACCGGATGTGACACACCGGATATTCGTAAAATTATATCTTAAAATAAATTTAAAATACGTAAAGGAAGTCAAATTATATTGTAACAGCCCGGATACTATTATAAAATATATTAAATCAAAAGTGTATCCTAACATGATGATTCTCAATCTACAGCTAAATTAGCAGCAGATTTCGATGTTAGCATCAAAAATAATATTGGTCGATTTGCGTCGAATTGGCAAGGTACAAAAGCTTGACAAACGGGTAGTCAGCAGGCACACAAACGAAGGCATATTGAATCGCATTGTTACTTGGGATGAAAAATGAATTCTGTTCAATAGTCACAAGTGATCAGCAAGTTAGTTAGATCACCTGACATCAGGCAATCCCAAGTTGTAAGTAAAATTAGGTACTTTTAACATTTTTATTCGGAAGATTGCTTGTAAATTGATAGAGATAATACGTTGATGGAGCGCAAAATATCCTATGCATTCCTGATTCTGTACTGATTCGATAACTGCCCACCGAACCCTCTCATAACTAATTTTATGGATGTTACACGACGAGGTGCGGCGCAGGAGGGCCGAGATATCGAATTTGGTCACCCTTTTTTATATTTGCACAGAGTAAAAAATGTTAGAAGTTAGCTCTGATTCTTTTTTTATTAGTTTACGAAATTGATATCAAATGTCATAAAAAACTTACAATAAAAAAAATATTACAAATTAATGTCTTTTATGAACATTGCATGTATAAAAAATTACAGTTAAATTAATTTCCGGGTACCAATTTTTAACAAAAAAATTATAATATTAAAAACACTATTATAACTGACCCGTCCTCGCTTAGGTGTTTTATTGAAGTACAGGTACGTAAAGTACAAGTCAGTAAGTTTGTCTGAAGCTACCGCCAGCTCGGAAAGCAGTTATCTGATGAGAAAAGCCAGAAATTCTTAAGAATAACCAAGTCGGTTCAGTCGTTTTCAAGTTCTACTGAGACTAACGAACAGCAATTCATTTTGAAGTGAAACTTCTTTAGAATCGTTGTGATTTCAAACCGGATGCAACGGAAAAAACGACAGGTAAGAGACACAAATACAAAAATGTGTAGGAAAGAATGAGACAGAAATATACAAAACGACAGGTAAGAGACACAAATACAAAAATGTGTAGGAAAGAATGAGACAGAAATATACATACTATTTTATATTATTATATAATATATTCATCTCATTCTTTTGTCGATTTACTGAAGTTTCACTTCTATCGTGTGTGAATCGCACACACACCTTTTTTTTTTATATAAAGAAGATATCTTATACTTTACCTTATCTTAGTATATTTTTTAACAATTTTCGTTTTAATACCGGTACAGAAACATTGAAAATATTTTTATTCTTCACTTTTAGAGTATAGTTGACCTGTCCCAAACGTTAATTTCAAAATTTGTGTTCAAAAAACGTTTTGCTCAGAGAGTGATTAATTGCAAAATAAACACATCTAAGCATTTCACTACATATTATATGTAAATAGTAACGCCATCTGACAGAATTTAAGAAGAAGAAGAAGATGACTCCAAACGAATGGAGTAACTTGAGAGAGCGTCCTGCTGTTCCTTCGTGCTCAATTAAAAATCTTTCACGCATAAACTACTGAATGGATTTTGATGAAACTTTACAATAATATAGCTTACACAATAACATATACGCTATAATTTATAATGATATAGTGTGAATTATCCAAAATATAGCGGGTGAAACCGTGGGCCGCAGCTAGTTTGAAATAAATCAACCTCAAACAGACCTGGGCCTACAGGTCGAACAAAAATCGGTATTCCTGAAAATAAAATAATACCAAACTCATACACGAATCAATCATAACAGAGTCCCAGCATCACAACACACAACTATGATCGTCATTGGTGGTATTTTTATGTCAACTAACATTTCTCACCTAAGCCTTTTTTTAGTCTAGCTTTCATTCATTTAATTGCTATAAAGAGCTTGATTCAATGGGTAATAGTAATATTTTGCATTTATTTACATTATTAACTATATGGTACAACAGTGTTATGTCTATATAGACAGACAGAACAATAATAATATACAGTTTAGACGGCAATCGAGCAAATAACATAAAACCCATATATGAATCCTACATAACGTTAGTCGTAACTAGGCGACGTCACTTTGACAACTGACTCAAAACTAACGGACAAATGGTTATATATTGTCAGGTGGACATACTTGAAATAAAATTAAAAGAACTACTTGCGAAAATAAAGTTATCAACGGTGTTGCTAGCTGAACTCTATGGTCTCTGGGCTGATTGGTATTAGTCTATGGCAGGTAGGCAGCAGGTATATCAGTAGATTTCGGGTGAAAGTGATTTGTCGTTAGCCTGGGGCCTCGGAAGTGATGTTAATTGCAGACGCGTAGGTATCAGAGCCCGACCAATGGGACGGCCCACTGATATTGAATCGCAGGGGAATACGGCTAGACGTTTGAAGGCATATTATTTATAACTGGATCCCTGGGTAACTTTGAAAATTAACAATTTCTTAAATAAAGTATTTGTACATTACCAAATTTATACTGGTACTTACTTAAGATCCGATTAACTGCAGCATTTATCTCGTCAGTTCCACTGAATACTCTATCTTCCAGACGGCAACCCATCAGTAATAAAATGGGCTACGATGACTTTCCATCTGATAGACTGCTCTCGTTTGTCCTTTATCTGTAATAAAATAAACACTTTCCCGATAGGTCCTAGCCAGTCCGTGATTGTAAGAATTGCCGCAGATAATATTTATTAGCTACCAGATGTAGAATATCAACAACGTGCGAAAAAGGTCGTGGTTAAAGGCCGGTCAGGCTTCACAGACTGTGGCGTAACCCGGGTTAACTCGCAACAAGATGATGCTGTGTGTGTGGGCATTGTTCATTATGAGTTGTTACCACCAGGCAGGACCATCGATTCCGAACTCTACTGCGAACAACTGATGAGATTAAAGCAAGAAGTTGATAGAAAGCGGCCGAAATTAATGAACAGAAGGGGTGTGGCTTTTCATCATGATAACGCTAGACCTCACACATCTTTAGTCACTCAGCAAAAATTAAGAGAGTTTGGCTGGGAGGTGTTAATGCATCCGCCGTATAGTCCTGACCTTGCACCTTCAGATTTCCACCTGTTTCAGTCTCTTCAGAATTCTTTAGGCAGTGTCAGGTTAACATCATGATTGGATTGCCAAAACTACTTGTCGCGGGTTTTTGATCAGAAGCCCCAAAATTTCACAAGATGGGTAAATGTAAATAGTTAAACTATATTAAAAAAGATTTTGAATTTTCTTAAAAAATGCGAAGTCCTTTTTTTTATATATACTATACTTCTTAATTTTTATATAAACTATACATAAAAATAATCTAAAGAAATATTTATTCTCAATGTTTCCTAAATAATTCATAAGATTTTGAGGAAATTTTGATGAGTTCTGCATATGCCCCAGAGGTTTCGGATCCCAAAAAAGGATTGTTTTTCTATTCTTTACTGAAAAATGTTCAATAACTGAACTTACGGTTATGTCCAGAATATTATCTAAATCATATGGCTTATCTATATAAGTGGATAAAAATATGAGCAACTCTATCTCATATTATAATTGTTATCGGACATTCAATCTTTGTACGTCACGCGAAAGTGCATTGCTAATTGTGTAGTTTAACAATGCGTGATTAAAAAGTACCACTCAAGTACTACTCAAGTTTTATATATAAATTCTGCTGTTTTTTTAATTAATCCGTTTTATTCCTCAGTACTCAGATTCAAGTTTTTAATACATAATTTTATAAACTTTAAATCAATAAAAAAAATTAATAAATAAATGTTGTGCCCATTGCAGTACAAGAAACTCAAGGTCAGTTTTAAAATATGTATAAATCCCCCCGTGAGGGGACGGGTTAGAAAACTATTCCCCTCTGCCGCTGGGAGAGCATCTCGTAAGAGCCGAGTAACCCACCACCACCATTGGTGGTAGGGGATCTGTTTCCCGACTAACTTGCGACCACCAGCATGCGAATCCGTCCCCCAAGTGTCATTGACGTGTTCCGGTCGAGCCGCATGTGGGCCAGACTTACCCCTCCCCCGCCCATCCCGTTAATGCTGCGGTTCTAGTGAATTCACTGAAACCGTAGCATTCTTCTCTTCATTTCCCATCCTCACTCTCTCTTCGAGGCGGCAACGCATCGGCAAAACAAGAGTCACTCTCGTGTATTGCCGATGTCCATGGGCGACGGTGGCCACTTACCATCAGGTGGACCGTCTGCTCGTTTGCCCCTTAACTGCTATAAAAAAAAATGACTTCCAGGCAGAAGACTACGAGGTTAATAATTGTTAATTCAACTACCAATCTTTCTTGCCAACCATGACTTCCGCTAATCTAACTAAGCTTTGGTAACCGTTAAACCATTTGAAACTTTCCAATCCTTACCTAGACCTAGGCTCCAGCTAAGATTAGAAAAAGCTGTAACTAAAAGCATAAGTTTTGAAGAATCACCATAAGAACCCCATAGTATTGATCCACCTTTTCCCAATATTTTCGCACAGTATTTGTGTAGCCATGTAGGAATGCGTCGCACGTAGGCAATAATGCTAAAAGGTGACACTTTTGTGTGAGTTGCTTTTGTTATGTATCTTATTAAGTTATTTGTCTTTTCGGGACTATTTATTTGCACATTCATGGGTATTGTACTTTGATAAATTGCTCTAGTCTTGCTTGCTTAAATGATACTTATATGTTACTACTTAACCCGTCCCGGCTTCGCCCTTATCTCACTTTTAATTTCATTTTTTATCGTACATGTACTCTCGTCAATAGATGGCGTAAGTAGTATATTAAATCGCAGTTTCGTTTGTTTTATTTGTATTCTTAAGTATTACCTACGTTTCCTAAGTGTTACTATACACTAATTTTACTGAGGTACTTTAACTGAGGTAGGACACAGCAGAAAATTTCCTGCTCAAATATGGAGCAGCCCGACTGGGGTAGTACCTCGACCTTACAGAAGATCACAGCTCAATAACACTACTCTAAAGCAGTGTTGTGTTCCTGTTGGTGAGTAAGGTGACCAGAGCTGCTGGGGGCATTGGGGATAGGGTCGGCAACGCGCTTGCGATGCTTCTGGTGTTGCAGACGTCTATAAGCTACGGTAATCGCTTACCATCAGGTGAGCCGTACGCTTGTTTGCCGACCTAGTTAAAAAAAAAATCATAATATTAGTTAGGATTCGAGTGTGACTAATTCTGGCTTCATTGGAGTAAAAAGATCTATAAATAGTCAGCCTATATCCTGCGCCAAGATCTATTTCCACGTATAAATATTACTAAAACCTGGAGATGGAATTTGGCAAAGCTTAAATAGATGTAACACTATTTATTTAGTTGTGCATAGTTTTTTTGCTAAATTACTCGTCACATTAAATTGTCTCTTTTAATTTAACTTAATTCATTTAGTGCTCTCTTTTCTATTCTATTCAGATCAGATCCTCCTAAACCGCAAATCATCTTAAAACTGTTTTCGTATGTAGAGCAGATTCGTTATTACGATTAAAACTTCGCTCACTATGGCTGCGCATTTATAACATAAACAAACAGATAAAACATTAGCAATTTAACTAACTCCAATATGCATAATATTTGTACACGTAAAGACTTGCTTGTGTAGTAATTAGTATTCTATAGAGCGCGTTGACGTGAGTAAACACGGCTGAATCATTGATACTACTCGCTCCATAAATATTTAATGTATCACAGATATTTGGATTAAAAACATTGTTCATTATACCATCTGCTGCTGAGCCGGGTCTCCGCTTCAGAGAGAAGAGGAGGCTTCACACACCTTTGAGAACTTTAGGGAACTCTCAGGAGTGCAGGTTTCCTCACGATGTTTTCCTTCACCGTTAAAAGCACCGTTGAACCCTTAACGTGAACTTTTGGGCTTGTGATCCCACTTCTGATGTCGGGGATTTTAAAACGATGTGAAAGGAATGGGAGGAGGAAGATGGAGAATGGTAATGAGTGGAATATTGGGTAAACGCAAAGTAGATACTCCTATTGAACCGATAAATGTACAAATATGATCTCTAACAATTACGAGAGAAACCTAAGCAGTGCCTTGGACTTGTGACCAAGGTGTAGGCTTAAGGACGTCCTTTAAGTGATCACGACACTCGCCTCCACCGCTAGGCTCTCTGTTTAAGCCCAAGGTTAAACGCACATAAACCTAACCTAACACAAGACGAGGTAATTACATTGTAAGGTACTCACGTGACCTTGATCGGACAGCACTCCTATCACTATCACTATTTAGACACTACTTCACTTCTTGAGAGACCGCGCACGACTAAGCCTTCAGTCAGACTGTCGATGGCATTTAAAGGGTCGAGGATCGTGACTGTCAAAACAATGGAAGTGACTACTACCCTACTCCAACGCCATAGACAGCGATGATGATTCAATTTAATCGATAACCTTTTACTATTCTCCGACATATATATAGATTTTTATTAGAAATAATCCACTATTTTTATTTATTACACATTTATTTTTATAGAAAACAAGTAGTCAAGTATGGATGAAACATAAGCATCCCTAGAAGTAAATAATTCGATTTAGCTGATTGCAGTAAGTGATAATTAATTGCTTAAAACACCTGTGTGGGGGATTGAAATCAGACATCCTGAGTAAAACATCACCAGGATATCACTTCTGATATTGCTTATCTAAGCTAAAATAATAGTTTTAATGAAGTTTTTCCTATTCTACCCAATAATTATATTATTATATAAAATGAGAAATACTCGGTGTTATTTAGTATTTATTCTGTTGAAATTAGTTATACATTACAAGATATATACAAACGCTGAATTAGGTTTTAATTTAATATATATGTCGGAGTATGGTTGGGGTAGGATAGTGATGGGGAGAATTAATCATCACTTCCGTTGCGATTTTTGTGTTCAAGGATTTTTGACAGCTTCAAACGAGTGAACGATTAATCGATAATCTTTTACTCGTTTGAGACTGATAAAATTCGTTGAATATTAAAATAGCGTCGGAAGTGACAATCTACTAATTATAGCCCGACACGATCCTACCCCAACCATACCCCGACATATACAAGTATATATAGGTATATTTTGTTACCAATAACGAATAATATAAATATTAAAGAAAATACATGAAAATTAAAATTAATGAAACAATTAAAATAAATAAAGAATGATGGTGAATATTTGATATATATTGAACAATATATTTCATATTTCACTATACAATATAAACAGAAGTTAAATGAATAACACGTTTTCAAATAACATTTTTCGTTAAAACAGAATAAACATGAATCAGAACACCAAACGGGCTAACAATAAAAATATTCATAAAATTAATATTATGAAAAAATATGATAGCAATAGTAAATAATAAATATTTACGTTTAACGACACAATATTGTTCCAGTACGCACTACGCACACGTGCGAACATTCATGGACTCCAATTTCAATTACGACGCGTGAATCAAATGCTACAAATATATTAGTAGCGTTCGCAAAAAAGGATTTTTAGCATATTAGGAAATTATACTTTAACTATCTGACCACAGAGCAACTCACTTAATTATTCATTAATACTCTACCGCAACTGTGAATCATATATTTATCATCGTTAAGGCAGCGTTCGTAAGAAACATTTTTGTTCGATCGTTTTTTCTCCGATCACGAAAAAGATTTTTTATTTTTCGAGTCAATATATAACCTACGACATTAAAAAATAATGTGGCTTTCTATTGGTAAAAAAATTTTCAAAATCGGTTCAGGAGATACAGAGATTAACCTCTTTAACCTCACAAACTACCTCTTTATAATATTACTAATTAAAAAATATTTAAAACGTCGTATCCATTACCGTTGTGTCGCTAGAAAGTCTCACAATATATAAACTAAATAAACGCGTACGAAACGCGTACACGCACACGTACAAAACGGGTACGAAAAGAGATTAGAGAAAATAAATAAAATAAAATTTATAGTTACTAGACTATTCTGATATATTGCAATGCTATTGCAGCTATGCCTAAAATTTGAACCTCTAAAAAGTATGTTATTGTGACTGCTTTATTAAATACTAGTCGACCCGCGTGACTTCTTCCACGTGATGCTCCGCTCCTATGAGTCTTAGCGTGATGATATATAGCCTATAGCCTTCCTCGATTAATGAGCTATCTAACACTGAAAGAATTTTTCAAATCGGACCAGTAGTTTCTAAGATTAGCGCGTTCAAGCAAACAAATAAACAAACTCTTCAGCTTTATATGTTGCTTTACCTGTTGACCGTACATCGGTATAACGATGCAACGATATATATAAAAAATATGAATATTTAGCAAATAGAGTGGCGCCGCTCAAATTGAAAACGTGCCTCGCCGCTGCCCGCTTGTAAACACTTGTGCTCATTCCTAGATTGGATTCCGCTCATTCCGCTTACAGCTCAACTACTCAATTGGTTATTCTATTATCTATAGTGTCTACCATATAATTATATTAACAGGTCTATCGACTTTCTTGGTTGAACATTCTATATTATGTTTTGAACGAATAAAATACTTTAAAATGATAATGTAATAATCTATTTCCTCTCTCTCTTCCTAAAAAGATGGCCTCGAAATGGCTGAAATACAGCTAGATCTTCAAGCAATCTTAAGCACTGTTTGTGAGTCCATAGAATTAATATTGATCCCTCCCAAAATTAACAATGCTTTGGTAGTTTCAGCTCTTTAGGTTCAACCAAAGTAATATACATTTTTTGTTCTTCTTAATATTGTACAAAAGAGCATGCACTTTAGATAGGAAGACCTTAAGTTAGAAGTCTATGTCTCTTTTGTGGCGTCGTAGCGCCTAAGATAATGGACCGATTCTGATGAAGTTTTATTTGTTTGAAAGGTAATTTAATCGAGATGATTCTTAGCTATGTATTGTGAAGATCTGGTCACCCGTTTGAAGATCATTGCTAACTTGAAAGTTGCGTGACAATATTAATATTGACAACTAGTCGACCCGTCCCACCTTCGCCCGGGTGCAATTTAACATGTGTTTTTAGTCTTCAGAAATATTCATTTAAATTTAATACTGTAAAGGGCCATATTGATCTATATAAAATGTACAATGTATTTAAGGTACCTAATTGGATAAGGATTAATGCTGTATTGCTTAAAATCGCTTCGTAAATAAGCCATTACTTCTCGTAAAAAGTAATGGATAAAAAATGGTTATTGTGGGTTATCCTTAAGAAATAGACATATACCATCCTTGACTTTTTTGTAGGCCTTTTTAAGTTGTCCAATACTGTAGTACATTATTTTGATCTATCCCGTAGAGTTTAGCCAGCGTTTGCAATGTAAGCGCAAAAAATGTGTTTAATTACGTCACCACATTTGAAACCTCTAATATTATCAGCGTTTCTCTACTATATTATGTATGTATTATACATATAAAACTTCCTCCTGAATCACTCTATCTTTTAAAAAAAACCGCATCAAAATCCGTTGCTTAGTTTTAAAGATAAGCAAACCTATTATTCTAATTCGATGTCGTGGTGTATTGATACTTGTTAGGTTGACGATCGGACTTTTTCAAGCTTTCAAATGAGTTTTTATTTCATTACTGAGTTGTTAAATTATTTCACTGTATAAGTATTTTTATTGCAAACAAAAGTAAAGTAAAAGCGAGACGTTTCCTCTAGGGAATATTGATATAGATATAGATGGTGCATTAGATGTGAGATATATTCAAAGGCGATCGGATCTCGGAAAGCAAGAATTGAAAATGATAACTGAACATATTGCCACGTCCCGCGTCCCTTTGATCCCTCTGCTCTGCTCTGCTCGCTGCTACTAATATTGAATACGTGATAATACTTTCAATGTACTATAGCACCTATATGGTAGTGTTGCCAGTCCGTATGCAAAGGCTTCATTTAAAAAAGGGATCTTTGTAAGCTTCTTCGCCTTGAAGTTACAAAAATTTTAGTATCTGAAAAATGTTGTACTGATTACAAAAAAAGGACGCCGTTTAAATTTAAAATGCATGGTGTACATGCTCTTAGGGTTCCGTACCCAAAGGGTAAAAGGGGACCTGTCTTAACTATGAATATTAAATTCGAATTGGCTGTCAAAAGCTTACTTTAGAAGAGTTAATATAGCTAACCTAACGAGCGTTAGGTTTTCTTAAAATTTCTAATTTTCCGGCCAACTTAATTTTTTTTTACATCAGAACCTTCTCCTGACATCGAAATCGGTCCAGCCATTAGCGCGTGATGTCGTGACCAAGGGGAAATAGGGATTAATTTTTATATATGTCGGGGATTTTAAAACGATGTGAAAGGAGATGGAAGGAGGAAGATGGGGAATATTGGGGAACACTAAAAGGGGGTGATGGTATTGAATGGAATATTGGGTAAACGCAAAGTAGATACTCCTATTGAACCGATAAATGATCAAATATGATCTCTAACAATTACGAGAGAAACCTAAGCAGTGCCTTGGACTTGTGACCAAGGTGTAGGCTTAAGGAATTCCTTTAAATGATCATAACACTCGCCTCCACTGCTCAGGCTCTCTGTTTAAACCCAAGGTTAAACGCACATAAACCGAATCTAACACAAGGCTAACCTAACCTAAGGCTAACCTAACCTAACATTGTGTTTACTTAACCACGTGACAATTACATTGTAAGGACTTACGAGACCTTAGTTGGACAGCACTTCCACACTACACTGCACTTGACACTATCACTAGCACTACTTAGATGATGTTCACTTCATGAGAGACCGCGCACGACTAAGACTTCAGTTAGACTGTCGATCGCATATAAAGGGTCGAGGGTAGAGACTGTCAAAACAACGGAAGTGACTACTACCCCACTCCAACGCCATAGACAACGATAACGATTCGATTAATCGATAATCTTTTACTATGCTCTGACATATATATAGATGATGATGTATTTCTGTTGCCCCTATAACTAAAAAAATAAAATAAATATTTTAGGTGACTCCCACACAATAAAAGTAATTTTTTATTCTAATATTGGTACGGAATCCTTCGTGCACGAGTCCGACTCGCACTTGCCCAGTTTTTTTTAATCATAATTTCTTATTTTATTAATCGACTTACTTTCGATTTCGATTATTTTTTTATTATTTATGTGAGTTCCTGGTGTGATACATGGATATTGGAATATGATTGGATAAACAAAGGAACTCCTCAACATTATTTTGTAAATACCACAGACAACTACAGTGCCTAATAACTATAAATTAGCGTAAATTTAACTAACAAAATTGAAAAGGGTTTATCTTTTCTTTAATGTAGAGCGGAGGTCATCATATTGATTCATTTAATAAACTACAGTCGAATTTTATCTTTTAAAAGGGAGAGTGTGAATATCCTAATTATTTATTGTACTTGAGCTTTACACTAGAGAGACTTTGACTCTCTAATCGAAGCAATTCAAACGACAAACAAACACATCTCTTGATCGAAAAAATTACCAGAAATTCACTATCGTGAAGTGAGTAGCAGTTCTGTTATATAATATTAATTTGAATGGTATCTTCTTTATGATACAAAACACAATATATTCAACGCATGCACGATATGATGTTCGCCACAGAATAGGAATCATCCTGTTCAAGTGAGGATGCGGAAGAAATTGCTTTTGAATCCATAACGCCAAGGGCTTAATGTTAAATCATGAATATGTTACAGCTATTGTTATCCTCCTCGTACTTGAATTGAGAGCTTTCATATATTGCTTAGAAATTAAGAGATATTATATAGCAAAACATCTTAGGTCACCTAATCCTTCTACTATGGTTAAGCTGCGTTTCTACCAGAGATGTAGAAGAACCAATAGGATCGCTTCATTTACCTAGCCTCGCTCAGTGTCAACACACACATCTCCTGAAACGAAGAAGTCTTTAAGATCAAAACGATCATATTACTCGCTTGGAAAATTTTAAAGTATTTTCGTTACTGAAAGATACAAGAACATTCCCGACATTTCTGATCGGATTAATACTCTCTTTAAGGTTGCTTTTACATACGACTTTATTTATTAGTAGAAACTCTATGTAAAATTTATGATTAATAAACTAATAACTAATATACTTCTAATAATTTATGAAAAACATCTATTATCAGAAATATATTCGAAACTGGAACCTGGAAAGTATTTTGGATAGGAAGCTGAGTAGAGCTTGGTGCTTGTGATTCAGATGCTCAATTATGTCTCCTATATTTCCTTTGACCTCATTTTATTTAACATTATTTTTTATACTTAATAATCATTTTTCAGTAATTGACAGGTACTCCAAGATTTAAAAGTACTTATAGTATAAATAAACAAATCAGACTCTATTTAAATATAACATATTATCAATGTTTCATGGCTGTAGTAATACCCCCATTGTACTCATGACATGCACCGGCATAACGCACTCTGTGTATTTTGCGAATTAACGAGAATTTATAGTTTAAATTTAACTAATCAATTTGACATAAATAGAGTAGCATAAGCCAGCAGATAACTTTAGAGTCTGAGAAAAAATAGTAGGGGAAAGTTGCGCATTGTGAGCGTGCTGCGTGCCTGTATTAGCAGTTCTATCTGTGAGGTTTACTATTTTGGCAAATATCAGACGCGCGGAAACTGAAACACGCCCCGCGCTTTCCGCCCTTAAACCAAATGTACAACTTTGACTTTTGTACACCCAACCACCAATAAAACCAATTTTTGTCCCAAAAGACACATGAGATCAGACATCGCCAACCAACGACAATCTCAGACAACCAACGACAAAACCCCAGACCAACCCGACACCAGATTAAATTTCAACTAACCCAATATGCATTAATTTATTTCTAGCACTATACAAATGTACGCCAGCGCCATCTAGTTGAGCAGATACAAATTTTTATTAAATAACTTTGGGATGGCGCGGGGATCGAATTAATTCTCAACAGTCTTAATAGTGACTCCTGCGCGTTGCACCTGCCTTGCCACATTCAGGGTAAAACCTATACTCTCGTTTTATTTACGGTCGTAAAGGCATACAACTAAACTATGCGCGAAATCCTGGAGTGTCCGTCAGGTACTGAAAAAATGATTTTTAAGATAAAAATAAGTTATGATGACATGTTATTCCGTTCGTAGGCCAATTTGAACATTGTCCTTCCAAAGTACCCCGCCTGGAAGTTATGGAAATGCGACTGTACGTAATACTTGTAACTTAAAAACGTAACTTGAACAAAATATAATACGTATCTAATCTCCAGGCTCTGTACAATATACGAGTATCAAAATAGAAAATTTCCCCAGCGAGGAGTAACTCAGCGGTGCATTCAACATCTTGGCACTACTCCTTTCAGTGTATGTAATTTGCATAATTTGTATAGCTGTTTATCTAAACGGGTTACTGTTTATGTAACTAACATTTTGGAGGATTTTGCCTCCTGATATATTTAACTTGGATTTGTTTACAAGAGTCTTTTCAACCATGTTCGCTTTTCTTTCTCTTCATTCATTTATACCTCTCAAACTACGCGATTGATTTCGATCGGTCTTCAGCGGTTTTGAGCAAAAGTTTTTTAAGAGCGGTTTTCCACTTCGCATTTACCACATTTGTGGCCGCTTGTATATGAGATGCTGCAAGTGAGTCCATATATGAAGCATCTCACTTGAGCGATCTTCCTAGCTTCCACGGCACAAGAATTATTTCAATAGGCCTCTTGCCATCGTTGCGTGCGAAAGCAATTGGTTCTAAAATGGCTGGTACTTTATCAGTGACAAAAGAGAGAAATAGAGACTAAAAGACTTACTAGAGAAACGGCCTAAACTCTTTGTGCAAGATAAATCAACTTGTCTCTATTCGTCCACGACCTCTCCTCTCTAATAAAGTGCCTAGTCAGGTAAAGGGAGAGCCTGTAGCTAATATCCAGATTCTTTGGTAGAGACAAGAGTCGAGCGCGATCTTTAATAGACAGAGAAGGGTTTAAAAGTTGATATCGTACGGTAATGTACGATATTTCGTCGCATTGTCTCTAAGAAACCTAAGAGTACTTTATTATATCATGCCATTAAGAATGTATTTCTGGCTTTTGCTAAATACGGTATTAATTTGCTGAAATAAATATTGTATTTCTTGAGTCACAGGAAATAGATATTGCGCCTGGCAATGATAAAATATTTAATTCGCTGAATCGCAACTCAGTAATCCACATTACCCAAACTCATAACGAAGTTAACACCGAATTAACCTAGAATATAATTTCAAATTAATATTAATAATAAACCAAAAAGCAATATTAAAAACAGATAAATTCAATGACCAATCGGATATAAAATAATTGAAAGCTCATATAATTGAATGAAGTGATTAATATCGGGAGTATCAGTCACTGGGAGAGACCACTGATCGGGATCTATGACGTTTCATTATGTCGCTCGTTAACGATGCGGTTTAATCTACATTTGCGAAATCTTTTCAGAACTATATATTTTATTCGAAATGTTATTTTAATATGGGAAATTCAGAAGTGACTCTTATGAAACGTATGTAATACTTAAGAATATAAATTAACAAATGAAGGTGCGATTTAATATACTATTTACGCCATCTATTGACGGATAGATGGCGTCTGTCTGTATGTTACACAATCAGGCTTAAATCAATAAATCGATTTTGATAAAATATGATAGAGATAAAGTAGAGCTTGAGGAAGGACACAGGCTATTTATCGTGAAAGTTTAAAGTCTATAGACTCAAATCATAAGTCTATAGACCGATTAACGAAAGACAACGACAATTCCACTTTTTACGTTTTTCTAATTATAGTGCAGGTAGAAGCAAAAATGATTTGGACGTCAAACACAGACGTCAAATCAGTTGGGTAGAAAACAAATCAAAGTTCAAAGTCGACGTAAGCCTGCATTGTCCTTTATAATGGGGTTGCTTAAAATTCACATCCGAAAAGGTAAAAGACTGCACTAAAAGCGATTTCGGGTCCTTTCTTTCATTATCCCACACATCCTGATTCCTGGGTTCGTTAGTACGGAAGAAGTATTACGGTACCTCAAAAAGATAATCTGGGGCCACAAAAAAATGTATTATGTACGGGTTTTCCCGGAATTATAACCTTTGTATCTTTTTAAGACCATTATCCCTGGATTTTGAGCAAGATGGTATAAACAGGGTGGTACGAGTGGAACTCGAATTTTATCAAAACTATTTATGTAGTATTTTTACGCTTTTGATTATGTTTTCAACATAAACTCCTTGGAGTTGGGAGTTAGGTTAGGCTTTGTTTTGTAAGCGACATGGATAATTTTGAGAAATTACAGTTTTCATCCTACCGAGATATATTTTCATATTGCGGTTATGTGCTCAAAGAACTATCTACTAGTATTTCCGTCTCAAAATTGATTAAATTTAGTTCAAGGGTTTATATAGTTAATTCTTTAAAAAATACTTTAGGGTTTAAATGAATGACTTACTTTACTTTAAATAAAGTTTCTAGTACAAACTGAGCAACAACATTTTAAGTATTATAGTCTGTCAGGTGGACTTGAGAAGAATGGAAAAGGTAACCAACTAGAGACGGACAGTCAAGCTTCGTGACAACTGGTGGAAGATTGTAGAGGAGGCCAAAACCCACAAACGGTTGTAGCGCCAACGGAAGGAGAAGACTGTCATAAACTGGTTATCCACAATCATGGAATATATTGACGTGACAACGTCTTATAAATTGGTTTGCCGGGTGACACTTCAAGAAACTGCGTTACGCTCCGCTCACGTTATGCGCTCACAATGAGAGCGAGTGAGAGGCACGCGTCCCTTCCACTCGGGCATGGTTAGCCCGCCTAAGAGCGAGAGAGACAGACATAAAAAGTGAAAGGCACGCGTCCCTTCCACTCGAGCACAGTTAGCCCGCCTAAGAGCGAGAGAGACAGAGCGAGAGAGAGAGAGTGAGAGAGATAGGTATAAATTAATGTTTTAAATATAATTCTTTGTATAAATAAATGTTTTAAATTGTTACTATTATTTCATCCTTCTTCCTACTATACGAATGAATATTCACATTAAAATTATTTTACCACTCAAAGTCGTTGTCACGTAAAACTTTCGCCCGTATACCGACTTTACAGGCAACCAATTTTTTATTTTAATCTGTATTCTTGTTCTCTATAAATATAGCCACTTTCTTAATCTCTATAACTATAATCACGACCAACAAAAAATGATTCCTTAAAATTAAGGTTGGCGTTTATTAGCGGCGTTAAAGCTATGGCTGAAAATTATTTAAGAAAATTATAGTTTATGTATTTCATTATGGTATTTTTCTGTTTTAGATTAAAACAGAAACGCACACGTATGGACGAAGTGATAAAGAATATTGTGTTAATACATTAGTAGGGGTCTCAGCGAAACTTTTAAAAGTAGCTTCAGCATCACTAAGACTTTTGACGTCACAAGGCGGGTATTATCCTGTTATTTTATGCCACTTTTAATATTCTGCATCTGAATGTATCTAAAACAGTTTTGTATTGATTTGGCTATCGCTTTTTTTATTAATCAGTAAAATCGTTACTTTTTAGCTTAACCTAACAATAATTGAAAGCAAACATAGAGGACATTTTGGCGGGGAGCGCGGAGCGAGAGCAGCGGGTCACACACGATAGGTTCTTGTGGAACGTTTCAGTTCCCGCGCGTCTGTTACGTCACGGATGGACGAAGCTCGCTCAAATTGCGCTACTGTCCCTCACTATTGTTTCTCAGACCGAATGTTAGCTGCCAGCTACTATACTAAGGTTTTTTAAACATAAAACGTGAAGCATGAAGGGTCAAAGTAACGTTATCAATTTTTGAGAATACTGAGATTAAAAATTTCTTTTTTTTATTTGTTTCATTATTATATTCTTAATTTCTACTGTGGTAATTGATGATTTATTTTTTAATGTTTTTGAAAATATTGTATTTATTTTATTTATGATTAAAATTATTTGCAATTTAATGTGTTTCTTGTTAGTCATCTAAATTAGTCGGGACTCATATTTTTTTTAATGTGATTTATTTAACTCTGCTTACTTAACGAGTGAAAAAGACGTGTAGATTGTTTTGTACGTAGGAGCGAGTGAAAGCAGTTTGTTTTTAATAAGTTTGGTTATAATCGGTTTTTCTCTACCTATAGTCTTATATTCACTGTTTTAATGTAGTAATACTGGTGTATAACAGGTCTATTTGAAAATTAAAAAAAAACACTATATAAATAAAGTATTTAAAGTTTTAACAAAACCTTATCAAAGTAAAGAGACTTCGGAGAAAATTGTCTACATTATAGTACTTAATAAGGTAATGCAAAATTTGTTCTCACCTTTCGTTAGAATAAAATCACCATTTTCTACCATTTAACAGTGGAATAAGTTTTCGTATGCATAAATGGACCTCATTCAAGAGTGTTACAACGATGAAAAATTCTCTCTAGACATCGGATTCTTTATTTTTCTCGACTCCCTCCTATTTTACTTGCAAATATTTCGTTCTTTATGAATTTTCTGTGGTCCCGGACTTTAAATCAAATGTACAAATATTAGATAAATATATTAGCTTCTAGTTTGTTTTTTTTTAAATCGATGAATGAAGACAAACTAACTCAAGTTTGTTTAAACAAATATAGAATTTTGAACCTTTATTTCCTTTAAATCGTTTTACATTTTTTGCATTATTTATTGCATTAGCTTTATTGTCTTAAAATAGATTTTTCCTAATAATATTATTCTATAGACATTATGTTCTTAGTTATTGTATTCTTCCTTCTCATATTTTTATTGATTTTGTTTTGAGAAGTTACTTATGTGTAAATTGTGTCTCATCGCTACCATTATTACCATTATATCTTGTCAAAATAAGTTATATATATGTGAAGTGAAGGTAGATTTTTTTATAACCCAAAAGGAATCCAATTTTTTTAGCAGTACTTAAAAAATCTATTTAGTTTGATTTGTCATTAGGTTGGTTCTGAATGCCCATGAGCCAACATTGGTACTAAAACTTCTTCAACAGTGCTGCTAGCCGATGTTTGGCAATTTGTAGGTTTATAACTAGCCTCTCCGCTGTCGCTTTGCTAGTATTGAACTGTTCCCTCACTTACTCATTTATTAATTCATTCTCTACACGCAACTATAAATCATATATCTTTCATCGTTAAGGCAGCGTTCGTACGAAACGTCTTCGTTCGACCGTTTTTTCTCCCACTTACTTTGCAGGTCCGACTACCACGAAAAAGTGTTTTTATTTTTAGGGTTAATATATAGACTATTGCACTCAAAAATAATGTAGCTTTCTATTGGTAAAAGAATTTTCAAAATCTGTTCAGTAGATCCAGAAATTAGGCCCTACAACCTCACAAACTTTACCTCTTTATAATATTAGTATAGATCTTCGTCTTTTCTTTTTAAAAAGTCTTCCAAAAATTCTTCTATTCGGCACAGTTGTCACGTTTTGTGACAAGACTTCAAAGGTACTTTATACTCCTTACGTAGAATCAGGAGCTTTACGTGAAAAATTTCCGAGGAGTAATACGATTTAGTATCGGTGTTGGGTCTGAATAACCCATCACAAGACAATGCTTTAGGAAATTAGATTCGCGTCGCAGTCGGGGCACGTGTGTCGTCTTCACTGTCCGGCTTGTTATACGGCTGCAGCGTAAACTCAGGACTTCAACTTTAAAGACAATTTAAAATTCATTAATTCTCTTGCCTACCTTGCTCGTATACTTCATTCCCTTATTCGTTCATTCATTCTCCAATTAACTATCATACTATTACCCACCCACCGATTGTATTATGGTCAAATGTCTTCCATATATTTCACTTTTCTTTTGAATTTTTTGACAATAACGAACACGATGAAAAAAGAATTTTCCATTTTTTTGTAGACGTTTTCTGATCACAAAATATACGTATCTTTCCCCCACTATTTTTCTCAGGCCTAAAGTTAACTGTCGGCTACTATATCTTTAATTTAATTTCTCAAATTCCAGTCACATTGATACATAAAGTATTTATTATGATTATTTAAACAATTTATTTTTAAGACGAGTCTTAAAATAATGAAATTAATAGTTCTTTAAATTCACCCTTGACATTTTTTTTAAATAAAAATCTAAGTAGGTATTCCTGAAAATATTTGTTACGTAAAAGTCTAAAAGAATTTAACCATTTTAATACTACGTGAGAGTGTATGGTACTAGGCTCAATGTAACTCCTATATAGATAATAGGCGCCCGTCCCGGCTTCGCAAGGGTGGATAATTAACATTATGGCTCCCGCATTCTGTCGCTCCCTCTAACGCCGCGTTACTCGCTGCGCTGCGAGGCACCCAACACCGCGCCGGCGGCCCGTCTGGGATTATTTTTTAATTTATCTTGATATTTTTATTTCGTAATATCTTTTGATTGGAATGTCCGATTTCAATAATTCAAAAAGTAATTAACAGGTATTAAAACAGTCTTCATTACGAAATAATTTATTTGGATAAGAATTAATACAAAGTTATGGAAAACATGGTCTGATTTTAAAATGTAAAAAAGTAGTTATAGTGACTTAACTACAACAGTTGGACATATGGTCTCGCGGAGTTTTTTGTAGATTTTGATACGTTCTATAATATTGTATAAGATTTTTTTGCTCTATCATCAATACTTTTCGCAGCGCATGCGATGAAAGATATTTTATGGCTAATTTTTTTGCACCTTGTGTGTGTTGGTTTTAGTGAGAATTTCTGGGGATCTCTAATTTTTTCTTGTAATAAGTATAGCCTATGTTACTCAGGGATAATGTAGCTTTCTAATGGTGAAAGAATTTTTGAAATCGGTCCAGTAGTTTTTATGTTTATTCGTTACATACAAAAATACAAATCTTTCCTCTTTATAATATTTGTATAGATATAGATAAGACAGTATTATATTGTGACCAAGTTCGCAGTGTCAGTAGTATCAGTGAACATTACATAGGATATTTGCACGGGAGCTGCGCGGCGTTTAAACAAGCCGTCCGTCCACCTGCTCCGCTGCTCCGCTCAGCGCTCAGCGCGACAAATCACACGTGCGACCTATTTGTACCATACCTTGGGGACTATTCTTGAAACAAATTGTAAAATGCCTCATTTAAGACTAGAATTATTGATATTAAAGACCTTTAGAATTCAATTCCCTTCAATCAATGCGTAACAAATGAGAAATCCAATACTTATGATGGTACACTAACTGGATTGTGAATACCAGAATTGCCTACCAAGTGCCCTCTCCTTTCCTGTCCAATCAATGCAGACAAACCTATAACCTAGACAAGATAGAGAGACAAAGAAAGAAGTCTTTCAAGGATGAATGTGAAGGTGATTAAATGTTTGTTACTCAATCACGTAAAGATGGCTGAACGGATTTAAATGAAATTTGGCACGTAGATAGTTTATAGACTAGATTAATACATAGGCTTTTATTATCCCAGAAAAATTTAGAGGTCATGTGGGATAATAATAAATTATGTTTACTGTACTAGACGTCTGATCTAAAAGTTTTTCGTTACCATTATTATTACAATTTTACTGATAAGCTACCCAGATAATAAAAACCTTTTGGGATAGTCTATATCCCTGGTTTTATGAACATTGAAGCGAAGTGAGGGAAAGACATAAACCATCGTCTTCATTAAGTATTCAAATAGTTTTTAAATGTCCGCTATATTCAGGAATGCGTCGAACAATTTTATTACCGGATAATATAATTTTATTATCCAAGTCTGAAAATCCCAACCAACGATAATACCCGATAATCGTGAGTTTCGTATTCATAAAACGTTACAAATTCTTTTATGGGGTAACTTTAAAAATCTGTGTCCAACTTCGCTTGGTTTTACACCGTAATGTCTCTATGTATTTGTGGCGTTTAGTTTATAGCGTACTTGACTTAAATGCTTTGGGGAATTTATTATTGATCCAACTGACTTTATTAATCTTCGATTTGCTAATCGTTCTTATTGGTAATTTTTTTAAATTTATACAATTAAAAATTGACCTCATGCAGTGATGGCCCAGTTGTTGAGACTTCAAGTCTTACTCGGGAGGTCCGAGGTTCGATTCTGGCCACACACCTCTGACTCTGAGTTATGTGTGTTTTAAGCAATTAAATATCACTTGCTTTAACGGTGAAGGAAAACATCGTGAGGAAACCTGCACTCCTGAGAGTTCCCTAAAGTTCTCTGTTGCTGTGTGAAGTCTGCCAACTCGCACTTGGCCAGCGTGGTGGACTATGGCCTAATACCCTCCTCATTCTGAGGAGGAGACCCGGCTCAGCAGTAGGCCATTGAAGGGTCGTGATGATGACCCGCGCCAGCCTTGCTCGAGTATATTTTGTATTGTGTATGTATGTTTAATTTTACATTTAAATTTTTCATTTAAATGTAAAATGTTTAAATGTTTCATTCATCGCATAGTTCACCTCACCAAACCATTTTTTGGGATAAATAGAGAAAGTTGTAGTGCATCTCTGTACCAAATTTCATCAAAATCGTTCCAGCAGTTTCTGAGATATAAGTGATGCAGATAACCCGACTGTATTTTGTATATATAGATTTAAGATCTCTTAAAAATAATTATACAAGCTAAGTGTTGCCACAATTTTGGGTGATGACTTGCTAAATATATATGTATGTCGGGGATTATGGAACGATGTGAAAGGAGATGGAAGGAGGAAGATGGGGAATATTGGGGAACACTAAAAGGGGGTGATGGTATTGAATGGAATATTGGGTAAACGCAACGTAGATACTCCTATTGAACCGATAAATGATCAAATATGATCTCTAACGATTACGAGAGAAACCTAAGCAATGCCTTGGACTTGTGACCATGGCTTAAGGAGCTTCTTTAAATGATCATAACACTCGCCTCCACTGCTCAGGCTCTCTGTTTAAACCCAAGGTTAAACGCATATAAACCGAATCTAACACAAGGCTAACCTAACCTAACATTGTGTTTACTTAACCACGTGGCAATTACATTGTAAGGACTTACGTGACCTTAGTTGGACAGCACTTCCACACTACACTGCACTTGACACTGTCACTATCACTAGCACTACTTAGATGATGTTCACTTCTTGAGAGACCGCGCACGACTAAGATTTCAGTTAGACTGTCGATCGCATATAAAGGGTCGAGGGTAGAGACTGTCAAAACAACGGAAGTGACTACTACCCCACTCCAACACCATAGACAACGATAACGATTCGATTAATCGATAATCTTTTACTATGCTCCGACATGTATAACACAATTTAGCTCGTTTAGCTCAGTGATTCGGGCGTTGGATTCACGATCGAGAGGGCGTGGGTTCAAATCCCGGACATTGGACTACTGGCGTGGCCCACTCCTGACACAAGCATGCAAGCTTACTAGGAGGGGTAAAGGGTATACTAGTAGTATGTGATCCATACTGCTAGTAATCTTATACAAAAAAAAAAAAAAAAACGTTACAAATGTTTATTGATTCCATCGCTGCAATTTTGGTGTTCATAGAGTTTTAAGGGGTTTATACTGAGAGGGCGACCAATGAGATGGATTGATAAATAGCTTGTGTCAGGAGTGGGCCACGCCTGTAGTCCAATGTCCGGGATTTGAACCCACGACTTGTTGATCGTGAATCCAACGCCCGATCGTCATAATATAAAACTATATACCGAATAATGATAGGGTTTCTAGTTTTAGTATAAAGAGATAAAGTAGATTATGCATGGAGATCAGCTCGCGTAGACCACAAGCTCGTTTTAGGTCGCATTTACATTTTGCCAACTTTAGTCAAATGACTCTAACGCTCGTTCAACTGAATCTAACATCAACCTTTGTACCTAATATATAGAATAATCTCACTTAATCTCAAAGGTTACTTATGAGTACATTCTTAAAAAAAAAATTAAGATTTTTTAGTTTTATAGTTATTATAACACAGAATCTAATTTGTTTTCTTTTAGCTAGCAACACCATTGATATCTGGCTATCTATTGGTTTATTATTAGGGTTCCGTACCCAAAGGGTACAAACAGGACCATATTATTATGACTATGCTATCCGTCCGTCCGTCTGTTACCAGACTGTATCTCATGAACCGTAATAGCTAGACAGTTGAAATTTTCACAAATGATGTATTTCTTTTTGATGTAGTTCGCATTGGTTATTTTTTTTAATTTATATAATTAAAAATTGACCCGCGCCGGCTTCACTCGAGCACATTTTGTATTGTGTATGTATGTTTCATCCCCTATTTCAATAATATAAATTTCATAAAATAAATATATAAGTACTGCCATACAACCAACGTGTTTTTTCCCGTTTAACTGAAAAGTGAGTAGATAACTGAAAATCACAACCAAAAGTGGGTCTCAAAAACAAGTTATTTTGCCAAATTTTGGTACGGAACCTTTCCTGCGATAGTTCAACTCTAAAACTTCTTAAAAAGGTTTGAATTTTAGATTAGAAACTAATATATTACTGACTGTTTTAGTATTTATTTATTCTATATTAGTTTGGTTTGGTAAAAAATATTTTATCTACAATTTGTTGTTAAATAAAGAGAAATCATTTACACAGATAAACACAAACTACTAATATAAACTTTATTACCAGTGTAAGGTAGAAAATTATAAACAATTATACCTTATACAGTTGTAAGATGTTAATAAAAAAAATAGACGATAACTTCAGTCTTAAAACTTGCTTGTAAATAATTTAGACCAAATGTGTGTCTGTTTGTAATTAAGATCTCTCAAAAAAATTAAATTCAACAATGCAAAAAGATAGCCTTATACAAGTTAATATCGATTCTTCTAAATCGATGTCGTGTGGGTATCGATACTTGTTAACCGTATTAAATTGGAGTCGGGAGTCATTTCTTCTAAATCGATGTCGTGTGGGTATCGATACTTGTTAACCGTATTAAATTGGAGTCGGGAGTCATTTCTTCTAAATCGATGTCGTGTGGGTATCGTTACTTGTTAACCGTATTAAATTGGAGTCGGGAGTCATTTCTTCTAAATCGATGTCGTGTGGGTATCGATACTTGTTAACCGTATTAAATTGGAGTCGGGAGTCGTTTCTTCTAAATCGATGTCGTGTGGGTATCGTTACTTGTTAACCGTATTAAATTGGAGTCGGGAGTCATTTCTTCTAAATCGATGTCGTGTGGGTATCGTTACTTGTTAACCGTATTAAATTGGAGTCGGGAGTCATTTCTTCTAAATCGATGTCGTGTGGGTATCGTTACTTGTTAACCGTATTAAATTGGAGTCGGGAGTCATTTCTTCTAAATCGATGTCGTGTGGGTATCGATACTTGTTAACCGTATTAAATTGGAGTCGGGAGTCGTTTCTTCTAAATCGATGTCGTGTGGGTATCGTTACTTGTTAACCGTATTAAATTGGAGTCGGGAGTCATTTCTTCTAAATCGATGTCGTGTGGGTATCGTTACTTGTTAACCGTATTAAATTGGAGTCGGGAGTCATTTCTTCTAAATCGATGTCGTGTGGGTATCGATACTTGTTAACCGTATTAAATTGGAGTCGGGAGTCGTTTCTTCTAAACCGATGTCGTGTGGGTATCGATACTTGTTAACCGTATTAAATTGGAGTCGGGAGTCATTTCTTCTAAATCGATGTCGTGTGGGTATCGATACTTGTTAACCGTATTAAATTGGAGTCGGGAGTCATTTCTTCTAAATCGATGTCGTGTGGGTATCGTTACTTGTTAACCGTATTAAATTGGAGTCGGGAGTCATTTCTTCTAAATCGATGTCGTGTGGGTATCGATACTTGTTAACCGTATTAAATTGGAGTCGGGAGTCGTTTCTTCTAAATCGATGTCGTGTGGGTATCGTTACTTGTTAACCGTATTAAATTGGAGTCGGGAGTCATTTCTTCTAAATCGATGTCGTGTGGGTATCGATACTTGTTAACCGTATTAAATTGGAGTCGGGAGTCATTTCTTCTAAATCGATGTCGTGTGGGTATCGTTACTTGTTAACCGTATTAAATTGGAGTCGGGAGTCATTTCTTCTAAATCGATGTCGTGTGGGTATCGATACTTGTTAACCGTATTAAATTGGAGTCGGGAGTCGTTTCTTCTAAATCGATGTCGTGTGGGTATCGTTACTTGTTAACCGTATTAAATTGGAGTCGGGAGTCATTTCTTCTAAATCGATGTCGTGTGGGTATCGTTACTTGTTAACCGTATTAAATTGGAGTCGGGAGTCATTTCTTCTAAATCGATGTCGTGTGGGTATCGATACTTGTTAACCGTATTAAATTGGAGTCGGGAGTCGTTTCTTCTAAACCGATGTCGTGTGGGTATCGATACTTGTTAACCGTATTAAATTGGAGTCGGGAGTCATTTCTTCTAAATCGATGTCGTGTGGGTATCGATACTTGTTAATCGTATTAAATTGGAGTCGGGAGTCATTTCTTCTAAATCGATGTCGTGTGGGTATCGATACTTGTTAACCGTATTAAATTGGAGTCGGGAGTCATTTCTTCTAAATCGATGTCGTGTGGGTATCGATACTTGTTAACCGTATTAAATTGGAGTCGGGAGTCATTTCTTCTAAATCGATGTCGTGTGGGTATCGATACTTGTTAACCGTATTAAATTGGAGTCGGGAGTCATTTCTTCTAAATCGATGTCGTGTGGGTATCGATACTTGTTAACCGTATTAAATTGGAGTCGGGAGTCATTTCTTCTAAATCGATGTCGTGTGGGTATCGATACTTGTTAACCGTATTAAATTGGAGTCGGGAGTCATTTCTTCTAAATCGATGTCGTGTGGGTATCGTTACTTGTTAACCGTATTAAATTGGAGTCGGGAGTCATTTCTTCTAAATCGATGTCGTGTGGGTATCGATACTTGTTAACCGTATTAAATTGGAGTCGGGAGTCGTTTCTTCTAAACCGATGTCGTGTGGGTATCGATACTTGTTAACCGTATTAAATTGGAGTCGGGAGTCATTTCTTCTAAATCGATGTCGTGTGGGTATCGATACTTGTTAATCGTATTAAATTGGAGTCGGGAGTCATTTCTTCTAAATCGATGTCGTGTGGGTATCGATACTTGTTAACCGTATTAAATTGGAGTCGGGAGTCATTTCTTCTAAATCGATGTCGTGTGGGTATCGATACTTGTTAACCGTATTAAATTGGAGTCGGGAGTCATTTCTTCTAAATCGATGTCGTGTGGGTATCGATACTTGTTAATCGTATTAAATTGGAGTCGGGAGTCATTTCTTCTAAATCGATGTCGTGTGGGTATCGATACTTGTTAACCGTATTAAATTGGAGTCGGGAGTCATTTCTTCTAAATCGATGTCGTGTGGGTATCGATACTTGTTAACCGTATTAAATTGGAGTCGGGAGTCATTTCTTCTAAATCGATGTCGTGTGGGTATCGATACTTGTTAACCGTATTAAATTGGAGTCGGGAGTCATTTCTTCTAAATCGATGTCGTGTGGGTATCGTTACTTGTTAACCGTATTAAATTGGAGTCGGGAGTCATTTCTTCTAAATCGATGTCGTGTGGGTATCGATACTTGTTAACCGTATTAAATTGGAGTCGGGAGTCATTTCTTCTAAATCGATGTCGTGTGGGTATCGATACTTGTTAATCGTATTAAATTGGAGTCGGGAGTCATTTCTTCTAAATCGATGTCGTGTGGGTATCGATACTTGTTAACCGTATTAAATTGGAGTCGGGAGTCATTTCTTCTAAATCGATGTCGTGTGGGTATCGATACTTGTTAAGCGTATTAAATTGGAGTCGGGAGTCATTTCTTCTAAATCGATGTCGTGTGGGTATCGATACTTGTTAACCGTATTAAATTGGAGTCGGGAGTCATTTCTTCTAAATCGATGTCGTGTGGGTATCGATACTTGTTAACCGTATTAAATTGGAGTCGGGAGTCATTTCTTCTAAATCGATGTCGTGTGGGTATCGATACTTGTTAACCGTATTAAATTGGAGTCGGGAGTCATTTCTTCTAAATCGATGTCGTGTGGGTATCGATACTTGTTAACCGTATTAAATTGGAGTCGGGAGTCATTTCTTCTAAATCGATGTCGTGTGGGTATCGATACTTGTTAACCGTATTAAATTGGAGTCGGGAGTCATTTCTTCTAAATCGATGTCGTGTGGGTATCGTTACTTGTTAACCGTATTAAATTGGAGTCGGGAGTCATTTAAAATTTTAATTTAATAATAATGTATCAATATCTATTACAAGTTAATATATTTCCGTATAGATTTAAATAACAAGTAATGAAAAATTCCAGGAGGTATTAAGTGGATGTTATTATCGACACAACTCTCCAGGGTCTGGACTGAATAATGATAAATTGCTTTAACGTTTCATTTCATAAATAAATTTATAGCTTTTATACTAAAGTAAAAAATTCAAGGTTTAAGTTTTGTTCCACTGATTGACATTTTGTATTAGATACAAATCATTATTGTCATCAGACTATCAGATAATTATTTCATATTTTATGGCTTTTCATGATTATTTTTTTATGGTAGATAAGACGTCAACGAACACATGGTTCATCAAGAACATGAATTACAAGAGATAACCTCTTCTTTTGCCGCTACGTTGCAACCTCAAAGATAGGGAGAGGAGAGGGAGTGATAAAAAATTTGCTGCGGTTTAAGTGGTCGCAAGACAGACGGGGAACATATCCCGAGATGCTCTCCCAGCGACAGATGGAATAATAGTATTCTAACCTGTCCTTAGGTCTATTAAATAATAATAATAATAAATTTTTATTTCAGATATAAAAAATCCATAGCGTAGTATGGCTTATCCTATGTTATTAACTTAAACAATCTAATCTATTGTCCATGTGTGATCCATTCCAACTCCTCCAGAGTGGTCTATCCCACTTAACCGCCAATGTGCTGAGAAGTGTGTTAGTGCTCTTCATGAGTCTGCTCATCATGGACGCGACACGTCTGCAGGTGATCGCATAGAAATCATCTATATGAGCATCTGCAAACATTGCCGACGCACTGCAGTGTCGAGGCTTACCCAGCACAGCTCTCAGCACATTGTTGTACTGCACACGCAGAGCGCTGTAGGTTCACTGCGTATAGTTGGACCACAGACTGCACGTGTAAATGATAGACAGTATGCTTTGAACAATATTAGCTTAACCTGTGTTGTACAACGTGCAAATCTGCGAGCCAACATATTGCCTCGGACCGACAGAGCCTTATTAATATAAATAGTTTTTACAATACTATCTTGATCATTCGGATAATAGCTGTTTTTTTTCAAACAATGCAATTGTCACAAATTCGCAATTTCGCACAGCTAATAGTATGTAGACATAGACAAAAGTGTTGCTAGGTTGTAATAAATATTGTGAGTCGTAGACAATTGTAAATATGTCGGAAAATAGAATGTACAATCGTTTATATGCATCGTATGTGAACAACGGATCATCAGGATATAACTAATCGTATCTCGTACTGCTCAAAGAGGAACCTAAGTAGTGCCTTGGACTTGAGACCAGGCTGTAGGTTGGAAGGAATTCCTTTATGTAATTACAAAACTCGCCTCCACTGCGCAGGCTATTTAAAACCGAAGGTTAGGTTAACATAAGGCTAACCTAACACAAGGCTCACCTAAACCTAACTTACACTTCTGACAAATAGTATAAAACAAATATGTGTTCTTAGATCTTTAAAACTACACAACGGATTTTGATGCGGTTTTTTTTAATAATAGAGTGATGCAAGAGGAAACTTTATATTTATAATACATGAATAATATAGTACAGAAACCGTGCGAAGCCGGGGCGGGTTGCTATAATATAATAATAATTGAATCAACATGATCAGATACATAGAATTTAAACAACTTTTATTTTTGTTTACTTATTCATTAAAGAAAAGGAAATTGTATTTTGTTTTTGGATGGGTTCCGTAACTTTTAATTTGATTTAATAAAAAAGCCATTTTGTGTTGTGTATATTGCGTACTCTTCATTACTACATCGTACTCGCACATTCTTCGTAAATGCGTCTACGACAAAGCTCTCTAGCATCCGAGTATTCTCACTGAAGACATTTTATCAGCAATATTTTAATGATACAATATAAAGCACATTATAAAAAACCAGGTGACAGTTTTGTTTCGTTTTGATTTGTTTTTGTATTATTAGGCGTGTTTTTTGTAACGCTACAAACTACATAATGCAAAATATTCTTTTTATTAAATCAAATATCGCCATTCGGTTCATTCATCGCCAGATTTTAGAACCTAATTAACAAAATATTCAAATAATTACAAGCACGAATAACTACCGCGATGTAACTACGCCATCTAGTTTGAATTGTTGACAACTGTAAATGAAAATCTAATCAAAAATATTCACAATATAAAGAGGATAAACAGGTATATGATTTGTAATGTTGTGACAGTTCGAGTGATTGCTTTTGTCCTATGCTCCGCTCCTATTGGTCTTAGTGTAATGACATACAGCCTATAGCCTTTCTCAATAAATGGGCTATCTGACGCTAAAAGAATTTTTCAAATCGGACCAGTAGTTCCTGAGATTAGCGCGTTCAAGCAAATAAACATATATTAGTATAGATTTAATGATTTCCTTCTCCTCCGCAAACTGAAGACATAATTTTTCAGCAAGTAAATTTATCGGATATCCGGTTAATTCGAATATTTACTTATTTTGCTACAGCAGCAGTAATTGATGAGTGTCTTGATCATGACAAAGCCTGTCTCTTGGTCACAAGCCCTAAAAACTACTCGGCATGTCTAAAATGATTGTTTACACGTACTGATGTACAGTAATTTATAAAGTAATTGGTATCATCTTCTCTTATTCTCTTACACATAATTTACATCATCATCATGACCCTTCTGAGCCGGGTCTCCTCCTCAAAATGAGGAGGGTATTAGGCCATAGTCCACCACGCTGGCCCAGTGCGGGTTGGCAGACTTCACCGTTTTCCTTTACCGTTTCAGCGATTGATATTTAATTGCTTAAAACACACATAACTCAGAGTCAGAGGTGTGTGCCCAGGATCGAACCTCGGACCTCCCGAGTAGGACTTGAAGTCTCAACAACTGGGCCATCACTGCTTCGTTCATAATTTACAATTTTACAGTATTTGTTAGCGAGTTTAAATAGTGAAGGTACATGAGTCAAGAAATACAAAAACAAAGTATACAGACAATTGAGGATGGTCCATAATCCATCAGGGAGATAGCAACTAAGTGATTTATCATGTCGTTAACAATTTTAACTTTTAAATTAACCTGCCGGCGGTGGTGGCGGGAGTGGTGGCGGAGGTGGTGCTGGTGGGGGTGCGCGACAATATATTTGCAGCCCCGAGGTGTTCCATTAATTTCACTATTATGTTGCCATTTTGTTTGTCACTGCTATTAGGAGAATGATCCGACACGATATTATTGTGTTGCTTTTTAAACATTTTTTCATTGCTTAGACGGCAGCTAAAATTTCCTAAGATAACCTAATCGTGACTTCTGCGGATTCAAGGTCAAACCTATACTTACGTGCCGGTAGCTATACAAATTGTTATACTGTAGGAATTTAAATATATTCTACATTTTTTTTGTTACCAGGCGTATTCGATACCAATAATGACAGCTAACTTCACGTCATCACACAAATTTGCGCAGCCGTAATGGTCACCAAGCGAGATCGCTTTCACAACTGGCTGAAAACTATTGAAACAGAGATTATGTACTATCAACGTACTACTTAACGTGTAGCTATTATAAAAACTTGAACACAGATACACTTAACACAAATTAAGTCAAGTAGTTGCGACCAGTCAAAGTCCGTCGTCCACGACAGCAACCACCAGGAGAAGAGAGGGTAGTCTCACAAGACGTAATGTTAAAACAATTTTTTTTTCGAAAAAAAAAAAATTAGGAGCTATTAGGTAAATATAATAACTCTTCCTACTGCTCCGGTTATGTCTTTGTATGCACTAAGGCTGCATTTCCAGGAGAGATGAGTGAGGAGGGAAGGGTAACCTTGCTCAGAGTATGTCAAATGAAGCGATTCTATTGGTTCTTATAAACATTTCTGTCGCATCTCTGGAATTGCAGCCCCACGGTTGTATTTAGGAGTTAGGATATTCTCCATAGTACTAGATATGGAGTTTTGATGGTTAGGTTACATTCACATGAAGCATTATGATATGTAGAACCCGTTATCAATACTCTGTGTATGTATTGTTAATTTATTGTAGTCTATACACAGACTAACAGTATGACGGCTTGACTAAAATATCCTCCTGAGGGTTATACTTTAGACTCAGACCGTCAGAGTCGTTGCTAGAATTCTCGTGAAACACCTACTTCTTAGATTGAGGTTTATTTGTTCAACTTTTAAGAATGTAAAAAATGCTACTCATATCTAAATGAGGGATGAGCTCCATCACGCAGGTCCAAGGCGGGTTGGCAGACTTCACACATTGATAGAGAACATGGAGAACTCTGAGGAGTGCAGGTTTCCTCACCATGTTTTCCTTCACCGTTAAAGCAAGTGAAATTTATTTCTTAAAACACACTTTTTTGTTTACGCGGAGAAATGCGAAAGAACATTATGTGGTGGCAGAGCCATCGCTGCCCTCCCACAGAACCTCTTTGCCCTGGAGGTACGCATGCAACAGGCTCCTGAGGTAGGGAGGCACCCTGTGGAAGTGCCACAAACGTCTTAACCACTGCTCAAATAATAATAGAAGAATAACGAATCTAATTATGAATGAATCTTTATCGAAATATGAGGCTTAGTATTTAATGACTGATACTATACAACCATAACTAATAAGTAGTATTCCCACAGTGTGTTAAGGTCCTAATCCCTGCAACAGATTTTAAAGGAGATTGCCAAAGCTACGGCAACTGTAAGGCAGTCGTTTGTATAAAAGTTTCCTCATATTATTTCCCGTTTGCTTCCTTGTGGTAAATTCAACTTGAATGGAGCTGACAGGTTATCTACGGAACCATTAGTGTTACTTTTTAATAAAAATATCTTTGTGACATCAGGGAATCTATTGTAACTTCTATAATGTAAGTTAGGTATATTTTATTAGATACTTTTATAAATCAAACTCAGTGCCAGCTCAAATAAACGTTTATTCCATATATTATAAAATGCTTATCGATTATCTTATTAGGTCTTACTCTTACTTACTTACTTCTTTATCACTTTATTTTTAAAGGACATTTTTCTTTTTCTCCTAGCTCTCCGTTTGAATTACTTTCCAAAAATATAATGTCTCCTAGCTTGATATTTTTGCTTTTTAAGCGGGAAACGTCCTGATTGACCTAAATAATAGTGTTCGTCTGCGGTCGTTTGTCATTGGCTAATCAATGTTGCCACTAGAGAAAATATTAAATTTTGATAATACTATGCTGAATATTTCCAACAAATATTCCATAATGTCGTGGTCTTTGTCAATGAAAACATTAAACTTAACAACTAGGCTACTTGTTTTATTAAAATTAATTTTATTAAATGTTCTATCAATCTTCATTATACAATACATAAATTCAAATTGTTGGTGCTCGCTAACGCCATCTCTTAGCAGTCGGTAGCAACCAAAGTACTAATTAACTCTTTATTAAATGTAACAACGCCATCTTTGAGCTGAGTTTTAAATTTAACTGAGTAGGGCACAGCAGGAAATTTCCTACTCAAATATGGAGCAGCCCGACTGGGGTAGTACCTCGACCTTACAGAAGATCACAGCTAAATAACTCTAAAGCAGTGTTGTGTTCCTGTTGGTGAATAAGGTGACCAGAGCTCCTGGGGAGAATTGGGGATAGGGTCGGCAACGCGCTTGCGATGCTTCTGGTGTTGCAGACGTCTATAAGCTACGGTAATCGCTTACCATCAGCTGAGCCGTACGCTTGTTTGCCGACCTAGTTACATAAAAAAAAATTAACTCTAAAGTTATTATTTTTGTTAATAAAACAAATAAATAATATAATTAGTATTAATTACTGTGGATATAACTATTTTTATATTGTACTAGTTGACCCGTCTTAGCTTCGCGAAGTTGTATTCAGCTACAGTAAAAGTTTATTAAAATAGTTTTAATATTTCACACCTTTTAAACATTCCCTGAACTTCCACAAATATTTCAGGATCAAAATTAGCCAAATAAAGCCGTTCTCGAGTTTCAGAGACAAACGAACAGTAATTATATACCTATCCTACTAATATGATAAACGAGAAAGTTTGCAAGAATGTATGGATGTATGTTTGTTACTCTTTCACGCAAAACCTACTGAATAGATTTCGATGAAACTTTACAATAATATAGCTTATACATCAGAATAACATATAGGCTATAATTTATAATGATATAGTTTGAATTATCCACAATACAGCCGTTGAAACCGCGGCGCAGCTAGTCTATACTATAATATTATAAAGAAGATTTGTATTTTTGTATTTTTGTATTTTTGTATTTTTGTATTTTTGTATTTTTGTATTTTTGTATTTTTGTATTTTTGTATTTTTGTATTTTTGTATTTTTGTATTTTTGTATTTTTGTATTTTTGTATTTTTGTATTTTTGTATTTTTGTATTTTTGTATTTTTGTATTTTTGTATTTTTGTATTTTTGTATTTTTGTATTTTTGTATTTTTGTATTTTTGTATTTTTGTATTTTTGTATTTTTGTATTTTTGTATTTTTGTATTTTTGTATTTTTGTATTTTTGTATTTTTGTATTTTTGTATTTTTGTATTTTTGTATTTTTGTATTTTTGTATTTTTGTATTTTTGTATTTTTGTATTTTTGTATTTTTGTATTTTTGTATTTTTGTATTTTTGTATTTTTGTATTTTTGTATTTTTGTATTTTTGTATTTTTGTATTTTTGTATTTTTGTATTTTTGTATTTTTGTATTTTTGTATTTTTGTATTTTTGTATTTTTGTATTTTTGTATTTTTGTATTTTTGTATTTTTGTATTTTTGTATTTTTGTATTTTTGTATTTTTGTATTTTTGTATTTTTGTATTTTTGTATTTTTGTATTTTTGTATTTTTGTATTTTTGTATTTTTGTATTTTTGTATTTTTGTATTTTTGTATTTTTGTATTTTTGTATTTTTGTATTTTTGTATTTTTGTATTTTTGTATTTTTGTATTTTTGTATTTTTGTATTTTTGTATTTTTGTATTTTTGTATTTTTGTATTTTTGTATTTTTGTATTTTTGTATTTTTGTATTTTTGTATTTTTGTATTTTTGTATTTTTGTATTTTTGTATTTTTGTATTTTTGTATTTTTGTATTTTTGTATTTTTGTATTTTTGTATGTAACGAATAAACATAAAAACTACTGGACCGATTTCAAAAATTCTTTCACCATTAGAAAGCTACATTATCCCTGAGTAACATAGGCTATATTTATTACAAGAAAAAATTAGAGATCCTTAGGAAATCTCACGGAAACCAACCCAAGGTGCCAAAAAATTTGCCATAAAATATCTTTCATCGCATGCGCTGCAAAAAGTATTGATGATAGAACAAAAAAATGTTCTACAATATTATAGAACGTATCAATATCTACAAAAAAGTCCGCGAGACCATATGTCCAACTATTATAGTTACGTCACTATAACTACTTTTTTACATTTTAAAAGTTGATAAAAATGCCTATCAAAATCAGACCATGTTTTCTATAACTTTGTATTAATCCTTATCCAAATAAATTATTTCGTATTCAAGACTATTTCAATACCTGTTAATTACTTTTTGAATTATTAAAATCGGACTTTCCATTCAAAAGATATTACGAAATTAAAAATATCAATATAAACAAATAATACACGACGACGCGACGGGCCAGTGTAGCGACGCAGCGCAGCGAGTAAAGCGGCAAGAGAGGGGGCACCGAAATGCGGGAGGGCCAATATATTTTTAAAAATAATATTTCACCCGCGCGAAGCCGGGATGGGCCGCTAGTATATTATAAAATAGGTCATGTGGGACAAAAATGAGTTATTAATACAAATATAACTACTTAGTACAATAAAATATTGTATACAGATAATAAATAAGCTGAAAAAACATAAAAGATACTTTTTATTTCGTAGTGAATTGCTGTCGTAATGTAGTGTCGTTTTGACTATATTCTGTATGGTAATGCATGCACAAATCTTTAATTGGTCTGTATTGGTGTGTTTATGGGAGGCGTCAAATAAATTAATTACTAAATCCGGGCTTTGTCATCAATCACGCTTAGTGTTAGTCACTAGTGGAAGCGGATAAGCGGGTAAGCTTTCCAATTATTGTCATTGTTTCATCTATTTATATTAGATGCTATGCAAAAACTAAATTCAAATAGAAATAGCCATTAGGACAATAGAAAGGTATCAAGAAATACCGTATTTCTTGATTTCATCTGTACTCAGTGTAAGCATTGTCAATGTGTTACCATGGTTACAAGATTGTTATAATTGTCAATACATTAATATAGTGAGGCAGCTCTCAAGTTAGCAATGAGCTGATAGTCTCCAAACGGGTGACCAGATCTTCACAATACATAGCTAAGAACCATCTCGATTAAATTACCTTTCAAACAAATAAAATGTCATCAGAATCTATCAA
This sequence comes from Limenitis camilla, assembly GCA_905147385.1. Taxonomy (NCBI): domain Eukaryota; kingdom Metazoa; phylum Arthropoda; class Insecta; order Lepidoptera; family Nymphalidae; genus Limenitis; species Limenitis camilla. The sequence continues at coordinate 14,965,391 of LR990225.1, read as the reverse complement.
TTATATTGGGCGCTATGATGCCATAGACAAACGTACAGATTTTCTTTAGTTTTTCCTTAAGGATAAAAATATTATGTACTGTTGCGTTTCGATAATATCTTTTTTCATTTATTATATATTCTTGTAGTTATTCTTTCCATTTTCTTCGTTCATCTATACTAATATATAAAGCTGAAGAGTGTGTGAGTTTGCTTGAGCGCGATAATCTCAGAAACTACTGGTCCGATTTGAAAAATTCTTTCAGTGTTAGATAGCCCATTTATCGAGGAAGGCTATACGCTATATATCATTACGCTACGACCAATAGAAGCGGAGCTATGATTACAATAATTATGCTACCTATAATTTTTGTAGCATTTGATTGGCTAATTGTTTCTATTTTTTTTTTAAATACTCCGCCTTGACTATTTACAAGCTATTCTCTGAAATCCTTTTCAGTTTGTTGAGTACCTTCATAGATAAATTATGTGCGAGTGTGATGAGATGTAATTATTATTAAGGATTAAATGAATCTTTAATATTGGGTAGGTGAGAGCTTGAACTTAGTTAAAAGGGCAAGCCCAGGCATTTCTCGGCTCATACTTGAACCAAACCACAAATCTATACATAGAACATGAAAGCAATTGCGTAAGATAACTAAACTTAGGGACATTCCGCCCGTTTCATATGGGTCCGTATTAATTACGCACAAACACACACACACATTACTCAAGAACTAGACTCAAAATTGATTTCTCTAATTAATATTGTCTAACCATAATTTATTGTTGAGCACGGGTTCTGATTTAGGTGCTTGGGGAACTTTGTAATTGATATTGTTTGATCATTAATTGTTACCAATATTTTAGTTATAATAATAACAGAACTATTTTTTTTATTTTCTTGGGAGATTCATTTTAAGACTAGTGATCTATTTTGACTTCACACAGGTACTGATTATTAAATTCCTATAATTAAATTTGTATTTCAGTTTTCTCAAATTTGAAATGCAATCCAGATCATACAATGCTTTTTAGGGGAACAAAGTATTTTATGTTACTTTCAGGAAGAGATCTCTATTGTTATTAATTTTTCATTACATATGGTATGGTTTTATATATGGTAATAGTTTTATCATTAAGTATAAATCACCATCGGCTTCAATATATTATCAGTCATTTTATTACAACGTAAAAGAAAGAAACAATCTGACCGTCAAGTGTCCTTGACACGTTCCGGCCGAGCCGCATGTCGGAAAGACCTACCCCTACTCCCACCATCCCGTTGATGCTGCTTCTAGTGAACTCTGGGTTCTTGTTCAGGGTCCACTGAAACCGTAGCATTCTTCTCTTCATTCCTCTTCCTCACTCTATCTTCGAGGTGGAAACGCATCGGCAATACAAGAGTCACTCTCGAGTATGTACGATGTCCATGGGCGACGGTGGCTGTCATAAAAAAAAGAAGCCATGCTCACAATTCCGCTTCTAAGCTTAGCGTCTATGATTCGAGGATTCTAGGCTTTCTTTTTCTTTATTACGGGAAGGATTTTAAATCCTAAATTCCCAACTAATATTATAATTTCGAAAGTAACTTATGAAACGTATGTACGTAATACTCAAGAATTCAAACTAAACAAACGAAAGTGCGATTTAATACACTACTTACGCCATCTATTGACGAATAGATGGCGTATGTCTGACTGTTACACAATCAGGATTAAATCACTGAACCGATTTAAATGAAATAGGATACAGAGATAAAGTAAAGCTTGAGGAAGAACATAGGCTATGTTTTATCGCAAAACAAAATTGTTAAGAATACAAAGTAAACAAATGAGTGTGCTCGTACGCCATCTATCGACGTGGGGGTGAAGTGCATGTCGAGCTGTGGGACCATTATGCCTTTGAGAATTAGTCATATATAAACATAAAATATAGCGATACATGACAAATTGTATCTGGGCGATGCCGGGACGTGTTGACTAGTTGAATATAAGGAAATTCAAACTCATCAGTTCTCACTAACTGAGAACAGAACCTCTAAGAAGGTCCGCTGATCAGCAACTTATAGTAAATAGTTTAAATGTAATCAAACTTTGCAAACACAATGGAATTTATAAACTTAAATCGTTGCGAAAAATAAAACTAAAAGCAATTTATTTTTTACATCGCAATGTAGAGAAAGTAATTTGATTTTTTCACAAAGAATTTAAGATAGTTCGAAATTGTGAGAAGTCTGAGGATTCTTTATTTTTATTTAAAAACTAGCTGACCTGTCCCTGCTAAGGGCAGACTTGCTGCTCGTTGAAAGTGAGGAAAAACAAACTTTACAATATTTTAAGATAAAATTAGTATTTCTTTCGAATTTTACCATAAGGTCGTCGTAAGGTCGAATACTACGAATATTATTTTAAGATTACTAGCTTTTTGTATAGCTCGTGTATAGAGTGGGCTACGTCAGTAGTCCAATGACTGGGATTTGAACCCACGACTTATCGATCGTGAATCCAAAGCCTAAACCATCTGAAACTGTAAGAAATTTACTCTTCTTTTATTCATCACAAGACTATTACGATGAAAGGACATTTTTTAGGTAAATCTCTGTGATAAGTTCCAGATTGGTTATTCCAAAAGTGGTCTATATTGACCACCAAAAATTGATGGCGTCCACGAAAAAAAAAATTGAGTCAGTGAGATGTAAAAGAGGTCCTATGTTCCTGATAGTGCATATAATGTTAGTAAACCAGACAGAATTTTATTTCAGAATTTTGTAATGATTTTAAAAGTATCAAAATTAGTAAGTTTTTTTTTATGGTGGATAAGGTGCAAACGAGCAGATGGTCCACCTGATGGTAAGAGGCCACCATCGACAAAACAAGAGATACCCTCCTTTTTTCGATGCGTTGCATCCTCGAAGATAAAGTGGGGAGGGGGAGTGAAGAAGAAAAAAATGCTGCGGTCTCAGCGGACCCAGATTTAGATCCCAGAGTCCACTAGATCCGCAGCATTAATGGGATGGGAGTGAGGAGAGGATAAGTCTGGTCCACATGCGGTTCCACCGGAACGCGTCAATGACATTTGGCGGTCGGATTCGCATGCTTGTGGTCGCAAGCCAGTCGGCGAACAGATCCCCTACCACCACCTTTGCACTAGATCGAACTTTTGGTAAAATATTATTAATAGCTATACTAATCTAATATTATAAATGTGAAAATTTGTATATTTAGATGTTTGTTACTCAATCACGCAAATACAGCCGAAGGGATTTCGATGAAATTTGGCCTACAGATTCTTTTTATTCTGGAAAAATTCATAGTTCCTGCGGGATAATAATAAAAAAGGTGTTAAGGGCATGTATATATTTTAACAGAAATATATTGAAAATAAAATGTTAAATCTAAGTAGGAATAGCAAACGGCACGTAAGTATAGGTTTGACCTTGAATGCGCAGAAGTAACTATTAGAGGGTCGGGTGTAGCGCGACACAAGCGATTGGTTCTTATGTGACGTTTTAGTTCCCCCACTTTTCTTTCTCAGACCTAAATTTAGCTGCCGGCTACTATACTCGTGTTAAATTGCCCCGTGCGAAGACAGGGGGGAGGCGACTAGTTTGTAATACAATAGTCAGCGGTACAGTGAATGAATAAACGAATTCCCAACACGATATTATGTTGAAAATGAATCAAAATGTAGTGAAGTGAGCAGATGATGGCATTATAATTAAATTCGATGCAATGACGCAGTGAAACATTGCAATCATGTTTAAATCAGTTATTGATTTTGTATTATTAACTACCAGTGGGCTGTGGACTGGGAATCAATAGACTTATGATAGTTCATCAATCATCAATACTATTCGTATTGTGTGGCTCATATCAAGATTTATATGCAAAAATATGGGTCATTTGGTTTGTTAGCCACCATCATCATCACAACCTGTTAATGGCTCACTGTTGAGCCTTGTCTCCTCAGAATGAGGAAGCCATAGTTCACTTTACTGGCCCAGTGAGAGTTGGCAGACTTCACACACCTTTGAGAATTTTAGGGAACTCTCAGGAGTGCAGGTTTCCTCACGTTGTTTTCCTTCACCGTTAAAGCAAGATGAGCAAGAGAGTGTGGGAGATAGAACTCAGACCTCCCTGTCTGCTACTCTTACTTACTATGTACAGAGTAAATTAAAAGATATTTACACACTGACACACTGACTCAATCTTCCATTCACTCATTCTCTTATGTATTTTATGAAACAGGCTATTCTAAAAGACACTGCCTTTCACTTTCGTTGGTTTGCCGCTTTTGCCATCAAACATTAATAACATTATTGTATTTAATTTTTTTGTCTGTTCAAGAAAAATATATATGTCAGAGGAGAAAGCCGATTTGGTTGAATGAATTAATCGAATCTAATGGAGAAGGCCGTATTTGAATGAATTAATAATCGAATATCATGATTTGTCAGATTTGGATGAATGAATTAATTGAATATCACGATTCCGTAGTTTTTGAACAGGAACCCAGGCAGTGCCTTGGACTTGTGACCAAGGTGTACGCTTAAGGAGCTCCTTTAAATGATCATAACACTCACCTCCACTGCCTGGTCTCACTGTGTGTCTGAGGTTAGGTTAACATAAGGCTAACCTAACCTAAGGTTGTGTTACCACATCTAAATACAATGTAGGGACTCATAATAAATAAGACGTAAGAACTCACATGATCCTTATTCTGATATCCGTGACGCGACACACAATTTGTTACACTTCAACTCCAGGTGATGTTCACTCAAAGAGACTTGTCGAGAGACTAAAGTGTACTGCGTCAGTCGGGGAATATAAAGGGACTAGACAATGGTAGCAATGACCCTCCACTAGTGGGGAGAAGTAAATCAACAAAACGGAAATAGGGCGCTGGCATCCCGATTAATCGATAATCTTTTACTCGTTTGAGACTGTTAAAAATCGTTGAATATTAAAATGACGTGACGAAAGTGATGATTAATTTTCTTTATCATTATCCTACTCTAATTATAGCCCGACACGGCCTTCACTATTATCCCCAACTATACCCCGACATATAAATTTTATATCACAGGTATTATACTTCTTTCCGGGATAAAAGTATATCTTTGCAACTTAAAGTGCTTGCGAATATTTTATTTAATGGTGTGAACGACTCCCTTCTTCCTGCAGGATCTTCGCTATTTGCCATAAGTCATCACGTCTTACGTCAGCTTATAAAGTATCTGAGTAATCAATTTTAGTAAAATTTTTCAGACTTTTTATCTGATTGAGTAACAAACATCCAGATATAGGAGCTGTTCAAGTATTATGTAAACACATTTTTTTTGCAATTATCAATACTCTCCATCACTGCTCAACCTGACTTTAATATTTAACACTTATTTAGCAAAATCTATCTTTAAACTATCTTTAAATACAAAACGCGAGTTATATAACTATAATACCCCCCTCATCTATTCCCACTATAATGACAGGTGGGGTCCTAGGCCTGTGTTGCCAAGTTAATTTTTATAACCTCCCTTTAAATAATGTTATAACGCTTACTCGATCAAATTATTCTAATTATATTTAATATCGATATTTTATAGTATTAATATTTAATAAAACCTAACACTATAAGTATATGTATACGAGCTGGCTGCCCTCGCTTCGCTCCGGGTATTTAAAGCAATATTATAATTGATGTCCTTAAATTGTCACTGTGCAATTGTGTAGTTTTTCATTGTTTGAAAAAAGAGAGAGTGAGAAAAAGTTATAAAAGTTAGCGACAGATAATAAAATAGGGTTCTCCCTCGGATAGAGCAAAAATAAAATTGAATAGATAAAGAAGAGAGAGAAATAATCGAAAGAAAGTAAAAAGAGACTGATCATTCTAAAGAGAAATAAAGATAAAATTTAAGAAAGAAAAAAGAGAGAGGATGAGAAAGAATGATAGTATATAAGAGGAAGAGATGTGTACATGGCAACACTAAATCACTTTTGTCACTCACGAGTAGTGTAGTTTTCTATCAGTGAAAGAATATTTAAAATCGGATTTGTAACAACAAAATGGCCATAATCAATTAATTAAAGTATGTATATGGCAACACTAAATCACTTTTGTCACTCACGAATAGTGTAATTTTCTATCAGTGAAAGAATTTTTAAAATCGGATTAGTAACAACAAAATGGCCATAATCAATTAATTAAAATATGTATATGGCAACACTAAATCACTTTTGTCACTCACGAGTAGTGTAGTTTTCTATCAGTGAAAGAATATTTAAAATCGGATTTGTAACAACAAAATGGCCATAATCAATTAATTAAAGTATGTATATGGCAACACTAAATCACTTTTGTCACTCACGAATAGTGTAATTTTCTATCAGTGAAAGAATTTTTAAAATCGGATTAGTAACAACAAAATGGCCATAATCTATTAATTAAAATATGTATATGGCAACACTAAATCACTTTTGTCACTCACGAGTAGTGTAGTTTTCTATCAGTGAAAGAATATTTAAAATCGGATTTGTAACAACAAAATGGCCATAATCAATTAATTAAAGTATGTATATGGCAACACTAAATCACTTTTGTCACTCACGAATAGTGTAATTTTCTATCAGTGAAAGAATTTTTAAAATCGGATTAGTAACAACAAAATGGCCATAATCAATTAATTAAAATATGTATATGGCAACACTAAATCACTTTTGTCACTCACGAATAGTGTAGTTTTCTATCAGTGAAAGAATATTTAAAATCGGATTTGTAACAACAAAATGGCCATAATCAATTAATTAAAATATGTATATGGCAACACTAAATCACTTTTGTCACTCACGAGTAGTGTAGTTTTCTATCAGTGAAAGAATTTTTAAAATCGGATTAGTAACAACTAAATGGCCATAATCTATTAATTAAAATATGTATATGGCAACACTAAATCACTTTTGTCACTCACGAATAGTGTAGTTTTCTCTCAGTGAAAGAATTTTTAAAATCGGATTAGTAATAACTAAATGGCCATAATCTATTAATTAAAATATGTATATGGCAACACTAAATCACTTTTGTCACTCACGAATAGTGTAGTTTTCTATCAGTGAAAGAATATTTAAAATCGGATTTGTAACAACAAAATGGCCATAATCAATTAATTAAAATATGTATATGGCAACACTAAATCACTTTTGTCACTCACGAGTAGTGTAGTTTTCTATCAGTGAAAGAACTTTTAAAATCGGATTAGTAACAACTAAATGGCCATAATCTATTAATTAAAATATGTATATGGCAACACTAAATCACTTTTGTCACTCACGAATAGTGTAGTTTTCTCTCAGTGAAAGAATTTTTAAAATCGGATTAGTAACAACTAAATGGCCATAATCTATTAATTAAAATATGTATATGGCAACACTAAATCACTTTTGTCACTCACGAATAGTGTAGTTTTCTATCGGTGAAAGAATTTTTAAAATCGGATTAGTAACAACTAAATGGCCATAATCTATTAATTAAAATATGTATATGGCAACACTAAATCACTTTTGTCACTCACGAATAGTGTAGTTTTCTATCGGTGAAAGAATTTTTAAAATCGGATTTGTAACAACAAAATGGCCATAATCAATTAATTAAAATATGTATATGGCAACACTAAATCACTTTTGTCACTCACGAATAGTGTAGTTTTCTATCAGTGAAAGAATATTTAAAATCGGATTAGTAACAACTAAATGGCCATAATCTATTAATTAAAATATGTATATGGCAACACTAAATCACTTTTGTCACTCACGAATAGTGTAGTTTTCTATCGGTGAAAGAATTTTTAAAATCGGATTTGTAACAACAAAATGGCCATAATCAATTAATTAAAATATGTATATGGCAACACTAAATCACTTTTGTCACTCACGAATAGTGTAGTTTTCTCTCAGTGAAAGAATTTTTAAAATCGGATTAGTAACAACTAAATGGCCATAATCTATTAATTAAAATATGTATATGGCAACACTAAATCACTTTTGTCACTCACGAATAGTGTAGTTTTCTATCGGTGAAAGAATTTTTAAAATCGGATTAGTAACAACTAAATGGCCATAATCTATTAATTAAAATATGTATATGGCAACACTAAATCACTTTTGTCACTCACGAATAGTGTAGTTTTCTATCGGTGAAAGAATTTTTAAAATCGGATTTGTAACAACAAAATGGCCATAATCAATTAATTAAAATATGTATATGGCAACACTAAATCACTTTTGTCACTCACGAGTAGTGTAGTTTTCTATCAGTGAAAGAATTTTTAAAATCGGATTAGTAACAACTAAATGGCCATAATCTATTAATTAAAATATGTATATGGCAACACTAAATCACTTTTGTCACTCACGAATAGTGTAGTTTTCTCTCAGTGAAAGAATTTTTAAAATCGGATTAGTAACAACTAAATGGCCATAATCTATTAATTAAAATATGTATATGGCAACACTAAATCACTTTTGTCACTCACGAATAGTGTAGTTTTCTATCGGTGAAAGAATTTTTAAAATCGGATTAGTAACAACTAAATGGCCATAATCTATTAATTAAAATATGTATATGGCAACACTAAATCACTTTTGTCACTCACGAATAGTGTAGTTTTCTATCGGTGAAAGAATTTTTAAAATCGGATTAGTAACAACAAAATGGCCATAATCAATTAATTAAAATATGTATATGGCAACACTAAATCACTTTTGTCACTCACGAATAGTGTAGTTTTCTCTCAGTGAAAAAAATTTTTAAATCAGCTTAGTAGTTCCTGAAAAACTCTTCAATTTACAAAATAGCCACCTTATGGCACTTAAATGGCCATATCTTTTTAATTTTAATATTTATGGCAACACCACATAGCCTATGTTACCCGGAAAGGATGTAGCTTTCTATCGGTAAAGGATTTTTTTAATCGGTTCAGTAGTTTTTGAGCCTATTCGCAACAAACATACAAACAATCAAATCTTTCCTCTTTATATAATAGTGTAGATTAGTAGAATTTAGCAACAGATATAATCAATAATTCATTAGGTTAAGGTCATATACCTTAAGATAGAAGCAATCAAACCGTAATCAACGTTATATTTAAAAAAACGAGGTTAGCTATAAACTATAACGAGTTATAGTAGCTTAAAACTTTTATGAGTGTATGTAAGTTATGTAAGGCTTAGGCCGCACTACGTTTTTTCTCGCAAGCGGTAAACCGCCGAAACCGACCGAGACGCACAAACTACGGTTAAAAACCGCGAAACAGGCCACGATTTTCATAGTTTGAAGATGGATTCCAAGAGATGTGAGCTTTATTACTAAGACACAGAAAAAGAAAAGTCATCAAAAATTTCGCAAATATTGTGTCCTTCCATTGACTAAACGAATATTTAAGAAAGGTTTTTTTTAATAATTTTTTTTTTTTTTTTTACGGTAGAAAAGGTGCAAACGAGCAGATAGTCCATCTAATGGTAAGTGGCCACCATCGCCCATGGACATCGACAAAACAATAGATATCCTCTTGTTTTATCGATGCGTTGCATTCTCAAGATAGAGTGGGGAGGGGGAGTGAAGAAGAAAAAATGCTGTGGTCTCAACGGACTCTGACCTAGATCCCAGATTGCACTAGATCCACAGAATTCATGGGATGGGAGTGGGAGGGGGTAAGTCTGGCCCACATGCTCGACCGGAACGCGTCTATGACACTTGGCGGTCGGATTCGCATGCTGGTGGTCGCAAGTCAGTCGGGGAACAGATCCCCTACCACCAAGGGGGTGCTGGGTTACTCGGCTCTTACGAGATGCTCTCCCAGCGGCAGAGGGGAATAGTATTCTATCCCGTCCCCTCACGGGGGAAATATTCAAGTCTACACATTACCTACATGAATATTGACAGAAACGTCAGTGGGTTCCGCGTCAAATGTGTGCGTTTCAATATTAGTTCTATGGACTACAAATTTTGACGCGGTTTTTTCCCGCTAGCCATTCTGTAACATGTCGCGGTAAAAATCAGTCGCGAGGAAAAGCCGTCAGTCGCTTCCAATCCTTTACTTACAAAATCAGGCGTTTAAAATCCGCGGCGGTTTAGCCATAGTGCGGCCTAAGCCTTTTTGTAATTTAGAGCAGTTTAATTTTGTTATTTATATTGATATCTGCCAAATAAAAATAGATTTTTTATTTTCTTTTGTTTGGTAACTTTAAGATCCTGCTTGTTACCAAATTTCAGAATTCTAGATGATCACGAAATATTGCTTCCTATAAGTTTTGATTCCTTTACTTCTAGCTCTAAAAATGACGTTATCCTTACAACTTTTCATCCCCCTTTCAACCCCTTACAACGCTTTTTTCGCATTCAAAAGTAGCCTACGTCCTTTCTCACGTCTTGTCTCTGGACTCGGACGTCGTCGACGTCGGACTATCTGCCGACAGACAGACAGGCAGCCATAGTTACTTTTGCAGTATAAGGATTAACGGTCGTTTCTTTCAGATGTAGATTAGGAATTATTAGTTAGTCGAGTCAGCGGGATGACCTATCTTTTTAAGCTACACCAAATGTGACTTTTGAAATACTTTCAAAAGTTGAAAAAATCTCTTAAAAGCATTCTATCCCGACATAATCCCGTACATACACTGCGAAGTTATTCTAAAAGTCCCAACTATTCAAATGGCACGTACTCAAATCAGCGCGGTTCTTTTTGCCGGATATATTGCGGGATTAAGCCGGGATTCATAGCACGCCCGCCAGTTTCGCGGGATTCCCAGGATTAATATTCCCGGGGCGCTCGCCATCATAATTCTGAAACACGATATCGTGAGGCCGCGCCGCAAACTAGTGCATTTGCATGAGATGCTGGGCTGAGGATGCCGAGATGCGTGTTAGCATTTCCCCGCTTTTCCCGAATATTAATGATAATTACTGTTTATAGTTTACAGCGTATTAATTATGTTATCAAAGTTGCTTTTATGTTTTAGGTTAAACACTTAAAGTAAATTTTGTTCTTTGAAGTATCTTGACGAGGAACTTTATATTGATGTGTAAGTAAATAATAATCTTCTTCTCTTATATATGTCGGAGCATAGTAAAAGATTATCGATTAATCGAATCGTTATCGTTGTCTATGGCGTTGGAGTGGGGTAGTAGTCACTTCCGTTGTTTTGACAGTCTCTACCCTCGACCCTTTATATGCGATCGACAGTCTTACTGAAGTCTTAGTCGTGCGCGGTCTCTCAAGAAGTGAACATCATCTAAGTAGTGATAGTGATAGTGTCAAGTGCAGTGTAGTGTGGAAGTGCTGTCCGACTAAGGTCACGTAAGTCCTTACAATGTAATTGCCACGTGGTTAAGTAAACACAATGTTAGGTTAGGTTAGCCTTAGGTTCCCGCTGAGGCGTCACAGTCGTGTGCGTAAACGTTCCTGTGGCGCCTCCCTACAGCGGAGGTATGGTACCGTTGGTTTTAGTGGGTATGCCTTGAACCGCCGCTCGCCCAATGGCGGACGGCATCAAGGAGAGCCCCACATAACCTCCCGCTCGTCGGCGGGGGGTATGCATAAGGCGCATTTCCAACGCAAAAAAAAAAAAAGGTTAGCCTTAGGTTAGGTTAGCCTTGTGTTAGCGGGCCGACCCGCTGAAGCGGGCCGACCCGCTGAGGCGTCACAGTCGTGTGCGTAAGCGTTCCTGTGGCGCCTCCCTACAGCGGAGGTATGGTACCGTTGGTTTTAGTGGGTATGCCTTGAACCGCCGCTCGCCCAATGGCAGACGGCATCAAGGAGAGCCCCACATAACCTCCCGCTCGTCGGCGGGGGGTATGCATAAGGCGCATTTCCAACGCAAAAAAAAAAAAAAAAAAAAAAAAAAAAAAAAGGTTAGCCTTGTGTTAGATTCGGTTTATGTGCGTTTAACCTTGGGTTTAAATAGAGAGCCTAGCAGTGAAGGCGAGTGTTATGATCATTTAAACGACGTCCTTAAGCCTACACCTTGGTCACAAGTCCAAGGCACTGCTTAGGTTTCTCTCGTAATTGTTAGAGATCATATTTGATCATTTATCGGTTCAATAGGAGTATCTACGTTGCGTTTACCCAATATTCCATTCAATACCATCACCCCTTTTTAGTGTTCCCCAATATTCCCCATCTTCCTCCTTCCATCTCCTTTCACATCATTTTAAAATCCCCGACATATATAAAAATGAATCCCTATTTCCCTTGGTCTGCTACTCTACTGCATCACACGTAAATGGCTGGACCGATATCCCTAATTCTTTTTTGACGTGACAACGTCTTATAAATTGGTTTGTCGGGTGACACTTCAAGAAACTGCGTTACGCTCCGCTCACGTTATGCGCTTACAATGAGAGCGAGTGAGAGGCACGCGTCCCTTCCACTCGGGCATGGTTAGCCCGCCTAAGAGCGAGAGAGACAGACATAAAAAGTGAAAGGCACGCGTCCCTTCCACTCGAGCACAGTTAGCCCGCCTAAGAGCGAGAGAGAGAGAGTGAGAGAGATAGGCATACACACCGGTTCATGTCTTGCGCTTCTATTTCACTTAGGCGCCTGCATACAAGTTTACACGTTGCCAGTTCCTTCTTCCTACTATACGAATGAATATTCACATTAAAATTATTTTACCACTCAAAGTCGTTGTCACGTAAAACTTTCGCCCGTATACCGACTTTACAGGCAACCAATTTTTGTTTTTTGTCGTGTTTGTTATTGTCAGAAGAAGGTTATTATGGCAGAAAAAATTAAAAAAGTTGCGCGGAACTTATATTTATACGACGATATCAACGTCTGTCGGGTCAGCTAGTAATAAATATATTTCATTGTACACCAAGTAGTAGTTAAAGAAGAACACAAATCGTCTCTTCCAGTCAAATTTAAGGTGGAGTTGTATGGTAAAAAAAATAATGAATAATCAGTACATGATTATTAAAAAAAAGGAAGAAAGATTATTGCTACTCTATTCGTGTAGACGAGATAATTAATGAGGTTTTTAAACCTCAAAAACCTTACACCTGAGTCACGAGCCCTGGACACTCCTCGGCAACTTGTCCATAGTAAAATAAAGTAAAGAAAAAATCTGAAAACTAAATTTAAAATTATTTGCAGTTGGTAAACGGTCCGTGACCTATGTCGTGTTTAGAGATAACCGTTTTATATCGGCAAAGTTAAGTTGGTTCTATGGTTGGGTTGGATCTTAAATCGTGTCAACTGAATTTGGTATAAACGGGGAGTGGGGGGTAAGAAATCGGAGTGACGTAATTATAAGGGGTGAAGGGAGAAGAGGAGGGAAAAGAAGTCTATCTTTTTGACAATGATTAAAGTCGTTAACTAAAATATAATATAGGTTTGAAGTACATAATTATTAAAGGGAATATTTAGATTGAAAGGGTCCCGCAGTGTCACGCAATACGCATCACCCTCCTGACCTTTGTCCCTTAATGAAGTAGCTGTTGCCTCAGGCGTCTTTGTCAACGTATTACCCTTTGATTGTATGTTGGTACAATTTAAAAAAAAAACAATACATCGGTTAATAAACCAATGTTTTTTCAGTTTGATAAACTATTCTTTATTTTTTTAAGGTTGGCAGTACTGAGAAACAATTAAATTAATAAAGTCTATTACTCACATACTCCTCTATAACGGAGGTGTAGCACCACGCCACTAAACAACATTACACTATTAGTTTTACTACTATAATATTTACTGCGCGATATCACTCGACAGACTAACGCAATCCTATCGGAATGAAAGTTGTATATAGTGTACTTGGTAACAATGGGAGCAACTAATATGGGAGCTATACTGCACAGAAACGGATGGAAGCCGAACAGTGCCTGGGGCTTGATACCCAGGAGTAAGATAATAAAGTACATTACTCACATATTTCTCGATAATCTGAGGCCTAGCGCCACACAACTAAACAGCACGACACTATAACACTAACTTCCATGTACACTGCACGAAAATACCAGAGAGACTGCTCTAATCTATCGTACTAACGTTTATATATTGTCTACCCGTCGGTATACTTGTCATTACGTATAATCTACCCGCTAATACTACTTTATAAATGGTGTTTCTAGAATATTGATTGAAGCGTCAGTAGCTCAGTGGTTCGGGCGTTGTACAGTATGTGATCTACATACTGCTGGTAATCTTTAAAAAAAAAAAAAATAAAAAAAAAAAATGCTTGAATATTCGAGAGAAAATTGGATTTCATCCTTTAAAGAGACGTAGATGCATAAAAATTTCAAAGGTACGCACTTTTCACACGCGGAGCGTATAAAACAATATCGCTAGTCTCTTATAACTTAAAATTGTAATTGTGGTACTAATAATGGTACCACAATAAAGAGCTTTGATTGCAGGTGACCGGGATAACGTTACTTTGCTTATATTCCTCCACCCTGAATTAAAAAGCCGACAAACGATCAATTGTTGACTTTTGTCCCGGATGGAAATTACCTACGGGACACAATTCTTTTTCATTAAGACCTAATGATTGTCATGTCATGATGATTAAAGATTCTTTTTAGTATAATTAAATAAAATAATCTGGTTTTAAATCTATATCTATACTAATATTATAAAGAGGAAAGATTTGTATTTTTGTATTTTTGTATGTAACGAATAAACATAAAAACTACTGGACCGATTTCAAAAATTCTTTCACCATTAGAAAGCTACATTATCCCTGAGTAACATAGGCTATATTTATTACAAGAAAAAATTAGATATCCCCAGAAATTCTCACTAAAACCAACACAAGGTGCAAAAAAATTAGCCATAAAATATCTTTCATCGCATGCGCTGCGAAAAGTATTGATGATAGAACAAAAAAATGTTTCACAATATTATAGAACGTATCAATATCTACAAAAACTCCGCGAGACCATATGTCCAACTATTGTAGTTAAGTCACTATAACTACTTTTTTACATTTTAAAAGTTGATAAAAATGCCTATCTAAATCAGACCATGTTTTCCATAACTTTGTATTAATTCTTATCCAAATAAATTATTTCGTAATGAAGACTGTTTCAATACCTGTTAATTACTTTTTGAATTATTGAAATCGGACATTCCAGTCAAAAGATATTACGAAATAAAAATATCAAGATAAATAAAAAATAATCCCAGACGAGCCGCCGGCGCGGTGTGGAGTGCTTCGCAGCGCAGCGAGTAACGCGGCGATAGAGGGAGCGACAGAATGCGGGAGCCAAAATGTTAAAAAAAGATTATCCACCCGTGCGAAGCCGGGACGGGCCCCTAGTACAATATATAGTTAGAATAACATCTTACTAATCTTAGTGTATAATTGAATGTTTGTTACTCAATCATGCAATAACGGCAGAAAGGATTTCATTAAAATTTGGCACACAGATACTTAATAACCTAGAATAACATATAACCTACTTTTTAACCCGGAAAAATACAGAATTCCTGCGGGATAAAATAAAATATGTTTAGTGTCATAAGCGCCTGAATATTTTCATTTAAGCAACATTATTTTGAAAATTACATAGTTTTTGATAAATCTAAGTTTTGTACGTGATATTATTATACCCTCCCCGTATTCGTACTAGTGCGAATACGGGGCGGGTTGACTAGTGTTATAAATGTGAAATATATTTGTTATTGTAATCCGTTCAGCCGTTTTGGCGTGATTGAGTATCAACCTTCGTAACATACAAACTTTCACATTTATTAACTAAACGTTAGCAAGATTATGAAAGACTAGGGACCCGCCCCGGCTTCACACGGTTGCCATGCTGATATTAAATATACAGAATGTCTTTATATACATGTTCACAGCTTTTTGTCATTAGACAACACAAACATGTTTTCGTAGACACGCGCCGCGCAACCGCTATGTCCCTGCATTTTAAATCTGTAATATCTTCGAAAATATTTATTTCAATTACATGGTGTAAAGGGCCATATTGATCTATATAAAATGCACAATGTATTTAAGGTACCTAAATTGATAAGGATTAATGCTGTATTGTTTAAAATCGCTTCGTAAATAAGCCATTATTTCTCGATTTTATTAAAGAATAAAAAATGGTTATTGTGGGTTATCCCTAAGAGATAGACGTATACCAATGCGGACTTTTTTGTAGACCTTTTTAAGATGTTCAATACTGTAGTACATTATTTTGATCTATCTCGTAGGGTTCAGCCAGCGTTTGCAATGTAAGCGGAAAAAATGTGTTTATTTACGACATCACATTAGAAACCTCTAAAATTATCAGTGTTTCTCTACTATATTCTGTATGTATTATACATATAACCCTTCCTCTTAAATTACTCTATCTATTAAAAAAAACCGCATCAAAATCCGTTACTTAGTTTGTAAAAATCTAAGCATACATACTTTGTTTTATACTATCTAGGGAAGTAGTGTGAGCGAAAGTTATCTTTATCTAACCATTAAGTTAAACATTAAAGATTTAATTAAATTACTTGTAAATAAATTTAATGAAGAATTTATCTAACCAAATACTTACTGTATTGGAAACAAACAGTTGGGTTGAGATTAATAGTGAATACCTCAAGTTCGCGGTTAACTTCGGTCTAAATTACTTTCGGCTTTCAACATACAAATTGAAATGTCACA
Organism: Limenitis camilla; assembly: GCA_905147385.1. NCBI lineage: Eukaryota > Metazoa > Arthropoda > Insecta > Lepidoptera > Nymphalidae > Limenitis > Limenitis camilla. Next base: position 14,948,752 of record LR990225.1, on the reverse strand, counting down.
TTCTATTCTTAAGGAAGGCTGCACACTATTGTAATATTTAAATACAATTTATTGTAAGGCGAATTATCCAACACTCAAGAAGGAAGCCGAGCAGAGCCTGGGGCTTGAGACCCAGGAGCAGGTTTAAAGACGTCTTCTACTATGCATAAACTCTCACTTGTGGTAGAACATAAAGAACATATAAATTGTAACATGCGAAAGTAACTCTGTCTGTCTATCGTGCCTTCACGCCAAAACTACTGAACCGATTTGAATGAAATTTTGTATACAGATAGTCTAGAGCCTGAGAAAGGACATAGGCTACTTTTTAATGCGAAAAAAGGGTTGTAAGGGGTTGAAAGGGGGGATGAAAAATTTATTGTATGGAAATATCGTCATTTTTAAAATTAAAACTTTGAAACTTATTTTTTGGGCTGCTACCCAAAGACACTATTCCACGCGGACGAAGTCGCGAGCACAGCTAGTATTAATATAATAAATTACATTATTCCACGCCATCAAACAACTTTACACTGTTAGTTTCACTTCTTTAAAATGTAGTATTGTAACAGAGAAAATAATGATATAAAAGAAACGACATTTAGTGTTTGTAATTCGTTCTTTGCTTTTAGAAATTGTTATTATGCGTTTCATCCTCCCTCCCCCTTGATTACCTTCTTCAGCACCTTCTCCTCTTGGGCTTCTGTGACATCTCCGGCTTTTCGGGGAGGGCGGCCCCTCTTTGCGTGATACTATGCGACTAAACAGAAGAGTGAGATAGTGGTGTCAACTGCAATTCAATGGCATACTGAATACAAACTCAAAAGGTGTATGAGTGAGTGAGTGAACGATTTGAATACACTCATTTTGGATAGTGATTAATAATTAAGATCGATTATTAGTTTTTGATAATAATGTGTATTTGAATTGAGACCAGGTTTGATTTACAAAAGTATTCTATTAGCAACGTCTGTCAGTGTGTAAGACGGTAATCACTAATCTCAGCAGCGTTCTAGTTAATTAGTTAAGTTAGTAAGTAGCGATAGTGAGAAAGGGCTTAATTGTAAGGGGCGTAACAAACAAAATATTTAAACGTTAACTTTGTCGTAGGCTGAAAGTTTCTTTAATTAAATCTGACGATTTGAAAACATCTGGCCCCTTGCACGAACTTGGAGACGTTTGAGGTCTTCCTTCACTACTGTGGTTCTGCTATCTAAAGGATTTAGGTGAGAATAGTAACGAAGAGGATGAGTATAGTAATGGGGACGATCTAAAATGCTACTATTATACGTGTTAGATGTTTGAAGAAAGACTATCGAATAATTGAATTGTCATCGGTATCTATGGGGTTGGAGTAGGGTAGTGGTCACTTCTGTTGTTTGACAGTCTCAACCCTCGACCCTTTATATGCCATCGACTGTCTGACTGAAGTCTTAGTCGTGCGCGGTCTCTCAAGAAGTGAAGTAGTCTCTGAATAGTGTTGTATTGTGCAGTGCAGTGTTAGTGCTAGGATTGCTATCCAATCAAGGTGAGTACCTTACAATCTAGTTGCCACGTGTTAGGTTAGGTTTATATGCGGACAAAGACATGACATGTGCTCCTTTTCTTCCGCTAACGCTACGACCATTTGTGTGTCTTGGCCTCCTCCATAATCTTCCTCCAGTTATCACGAAGTTTGGCTGTCCGTCACCAGTTTGTATCCTTTTCCATTCTCCTTAAGTCCACGTTTTTGTTGCGGTATCCCCTTAGTTATTTTTGTAGTTCTTGTATCCGGCATTCTCTCTAAGTGCCAGTGCCAGTGCAGCCTATCTTAAACGCTGTGACTTGCATCACCTAACGATGTCCTCGTATCCGATAAGTGCATCCAGTTCGTGGTTTAATTGCTGACGATAAACACCGTCATGTTCCCTTACCGGGCCGAAAAATTTCCTGAGCACACGACATGTGTTAAACACGAAATAATTTTATCATAATAAATCCTTAGGGAACGAAGGGAATTATGAGCACAAAATCACCTTAACGAATTTTAATGAGATTTTGCATATTTGGTTCTTTGAACTCTAATTCTCAGAAAAACTAAGATGAATGAGGTATATAAAAAAATTGTGGGCCTAAGACTTTTCGTGACATTTTTATGAAGACCCGTTTATATAATTCAATGAAATTTAGTTATAATGTTTATTCAAATGAAATGTACCATAAAGGATTAATTGGTAAAACGTAATCCTTTGATGTTTATAAATTCATTATATAATTGTAGTAGCACCGCAGTGAGCATGATACCTCTTCAGCTCAACTGGCTTCGCAAACCCCAAAGCGCTTCGAACCCCAATTAAGTTGAATTTGTAAAATCCTACTTTGATTAGTCCTGTTTCTCTATTGTTGTGCCCGCCGCCCAGCGACCAGCGCCCAGCGCCCAGCGCCCACTATGAATAATTAATAGAACTGCTACAAGGTTACAGATAGTGTTTCATTTGCATAATATAAAGATTTCATATTTACAGATAAATTAAATTATATGGTAATACTAGCTGGACCCGGCAAACGTTGTTTTGCTATTTAAATTTGGGGTGGGCCACCCTTATCACTTAGGGGGATGAAAAATAGATAGTAGCCGATTTTCAGACCTGCTGAATATACATATAAAATTTCATAGAAATCGGTCGAGCCGTTTCGGAGGAGTATGGTAACTAACATTGTGACACGAGAATTTTATATATAAGATAATGTTAATTTGAAGCGTCAGTAGCTCAGTGGTTTGAGCGTTGGATTTCAGTTTACTAGGAGGGGTAAAGAGAATACTAGTAGTATGTGATACATACTGCTAGTAATCTTAAAAAAAAATTGTGTATTTAGACGTTTTCAAAGACATAAACAATCACTCAGCTCGACATGCTTTTTGCGATAAAATGTAGCCTACGTTTTCCAAGCTCTAGTTTATGTCTGTCTGTACCAACTTTCATCAAAATCGTATGAGCAGTTTCGTAACAGACAGACAGTCACTTTTCACATATATAAAATTAAAAATATATTTTGTGAATAAAGTTTTTTTACTCCGACGTTACAACGACGTTAGTTAAGATTTGTTCAGCCGTTTGAAGGCTACCATTTCAAAGTTGAGAGTTGCGTGTCTATATTATTATATTAAAAATTATAACAATCCTGTAACCATGGTAACACTTACATTGGTTACACTAAATAGAGATGAACGGTATTTCTCGATACCTTTCTTTCGATATTGCATTTTATATTGGTTAAGTCTAATTTAAATTTTTAATTTAATAGTTATTATTAGCTTTAATGTATAGCGCAAATATTTATTCAATAATCTTATAAAGGGTGTCTCAGTAAGAGTGCACTTTTTAAATTTAGTGTTATTTTTTTTGGGCAAGGGGAAACTCTGATTTTTGCCAGCTGTAACATAATGTGTTTATTCCGATTATTATAAAATAAAGCGCTTTACGAAAGAACAACGCGTTATATTTGGGAAAACTTATTACAAAAAATTTGGAAAGTTATGCTGATATCGTTCGTTCGTATCGTTATTCGAAGAGTGGTCAAAAATTTTGAAGAAACTGCGTCAGTATGGACAGTAATACTCCTCTGCGTACCGGTAGGTCTCTGCGATGCGATTTAACGCCGTGCGATGTTTTTCTTTAGGGTTTTCTGATATCTCAGGTTTATGCAAATAAACCCGAAACAATTCCTGAGACATCCAATTTCAAAGACACGTTGTCTTTGAAAAAGTCATGAAAAATTTTATGACAAGAGTAATGGCCTGTCATCAGAGCCGTGGGGGCCAGTTGACGGTTTTTTTATTCCATATTTAATCGGAACATGTCTTCTTTACAATCCAAGAAAAAAACCAGAACGCTCAAAAAATATGCGTTTAAATTTTAAAATGAAAAAGTGCACTTTTACTGAGACACCTTTTACCTTTGTTTGTATATTCTGTTCATTCGTGTATATTAGATATACAGAATCCAGAGCAGTAACCAGTAACCAGTAGCCGTAAGTCGGTCAAGCATAGTGATTGGTGTCGGACATGTTTAAGCGGTTGTTCTACTTGCTTATGTTTAATGGAATGGAATACTCCTAGGTGCTAGTGCTACCTACGAATGTTGAGAATTTACACTATATTATAGTGGAGCTAATATTCTCGAATACTTTGCTTAAAAATTTAGGTAAGATGGGTGTGTTTTTAATAAAAAAGGATAATAAAGAAACTCCTTCCTATTTTTGAGTCGACAGGTCATGGCTTCACTCGGTTGCAATCTACCACGTTTATTTAAATTCCATTTCATATTGTGATCCCTAATTACCCAAGCTCTTATCACTCTGTACCAAATTTCATCAAAATTGAGTCAGTGGTTTAAGCCTTACGTAACAGACAGACTGACTGATCTATCCGTCAATAGATGGCGTAAGTAGTATATTAAATCGCACTTTAGATTGTATTGTAATATCTTTCCCAAACTTTATACATTTAGATAGTTTAAAAAAATCTGAACATATTCTTTGAAAAAATAGCAAATATTGTTTGTTCGTAGTATGTTAGCGTGCAAAAATCTCTATATTTTTTGTTTCATCATAGATTGGAGCTGATATACAAGCAATTGGTTTTGGTCTGGCCTATGTTGCCTAGTCTATTAGAATTCATCACGGTCTCATAGTTTGTTTGCTACGTGAAATTCGATTACAAAAATGTTCTATGTAAAATATTTCCTCCACCAGCACATAGACGGATCAGATATTGTCAAATGCTTTATAAAATATCCAGAATTGTGGGTCAACTGGAAATATTACAAAACCTGATCTTTGATCTCCAATGCAAGACGCTTAAATCTTTGCAGGGTTCCAACAACCCTACCACCAACTAATAGCTGAATGTTGGTGACTTGTCTAGTCTGATGTCTAATATTGGTAGACTTGGACCCACCGCATGCTCGTGACTTCAGAAGATGAAGCTTATACAATTGTACAAGTATTTTATACTTCAAACAAATTAAACAAATATCTTGGCGCTTACAATTGCAAATGACAATGTAATCCCGTAGGATTTTGTATTAAAAAAATACTCCCTTAAAATTTTTCTCTATTAAATATTTTAAATATTTTGTATAAAATTTTGGATTTTTAAAGCGCATCAGCTGTCCGCGTAATGAAAAGTAATCACCCTTACCCATGGCCATAGTCACCATAAATTATAATCGATGAGCGCATCGTGTTTACCTTTTCTTATTGTCTTAGAACCTGTTTTTGTATTCGATAGAAAATATATTAAAGTATGAATGTCGGTCATCAAACTGAATTAAAACTTAACTTGGCTCTTGGTAAACTATTTTCTCCATATGTAGAGATGAACACAGTCAGTTAAGCAACAGAGAACAAATATTTTTTGTTATGCAACAAGTTAGGTTCATAAGAATTTGCCCTTACGTGTATTATGTAACATTGCTTTTTAACAAAATTTTGTTTCTAGGTCAACGGGAAGTATCCAATAGACAAAAACAAGTATATCTCTAGATAGAAAAAGGGTTTTTATTGGGAGAGAGATAGGGAAACAACGGAATAAGACTACCTATCCCGTTTTACACTACTTTATTTTTTCACTCTTATTTGTTTTGCGGCAGGTTTGTTCAATTTAAATTCAAATACCTTTATTTTTCTTTCATAAAAGTATTTTATTCTAGATGAATTGTATCAAGTAGTACAAAATATTCAAATAATGTTTGTGAGAGACTGGAGGCTGTACTAGAGTATGTATGACAACCAAGTTCCCACCCCTAAACTAATGAGAAGATTCAAACACTCGAAAGTAAATAAAATGGATAACGGAGAAAATGGAGAAAAAATATTGACATTACCATCTAAGAAAATAAAATATTTTTTTAAATTATAATATGCAATTGTGTTTGTGTGTGTAATCTGTGTATTAATGACATGTTATTCATCATCACGACCCTTCAATGGCCCACCGCTGAGCCGGGTCTCCTCCTCAGAATGAGGGGGGTATTAGGCCATAGTCCACCACGCTGGCCCAGTGCGGGTTGGCAGACTTCACACACTTTTTGGGAACTCTCACTCGTGCAGGTTTCCTCACGATGTTTTCCTTCGCCGTTAAAGCAAGTGATATTTAATTGCTTAAAACACACATAACTCAGAGTCAGAGGTGTGTGCCCAGGATCGAACCTCGGACCTCCCGAATAAGACTTGAAATCTTAACCATTGGGCCATCACTGCTTTGCAATGAGATGTTATTAACTTTAATATAGTTGTTGTTGTTGTTTAGTTTGCCTACTTACTTCATTCGCTCTTTTGTAATATTTCGATGTCCAATGAATCTGCAACTTTGTGCCATTGCGCCAGGTGGTATACTCCATTTAAGAGATATGAAACTAAAAAGTAGTTTTAAAACGGCAGCTCTAAATATGTTCATTTTTATTATAATGCCAGTAGCAGCTAGCTAGCAGTGCTCGTTATGGCGTCTCGCGTCGCATTACGGCAGTTGTGCAAAGTGCAGAGGGATGTTAGTGCGCTATAATGATCACTTTATTTCAGAACTGTTAGAAACTAGGAGACAGGAGCCATATAGATCTACGAGCAATACCTGCTGCCTGCTACTTCATTTTATTACTACGATATTACCTGCTGGAGGACGGAACGAAGAGCACTTCAATAGTTGAAATAAGTTTTAAAATTAGCTATACCTTAGTGATTGCAAATTAACCATTCTCCGACTTATAAAGTATGCAAAAATTATTGAATGCGTTTCTCTATTTTTGGCAACCTAATCAATCAATTTCTTAGACGATCCAACGAAAAATTAAGTGAATAATTTCGTGTTTTTTGGTCATCAACTTTGACTGCTACATTGACGAGCTTTTTTTTCCTCATCTATCTTCAGTTTGTATCCCGGTTGAGATCAAGTGGATCAAGTGGATGTGATGTCTGGCTGTAGTGCCTTCTGGTTGCCGTCTTCTAGTTTTCTTCTTAGAAAATAGTCACTCTAAAACCTTTTAATGCTCTATAAAATAATAATAAGATTAATAGATTTTTTGTTATTAAAATATCTTTAATCCAGCAAAGTAATTTGATCAGTGGCTAGTTCCTTAACATGTACCTATATTATTATAACTTTAAGGGAATAAGCAGGAAAATCTTCTAGTTTAATACAAAGCAGGTCAGGTAACCAATAAACTGCAAAATAGCCATCTTCAAAGCCTATAATGCAGTGAGATGTTCAATTTTATTGCGCCGTTGTAGTGCTCGTTACATTTTCTCGTGTTGCATTATCCATTTGTTCCTATTACATAGTTCAGTACCATTGGACTCTTTGATCTAAGTATGTATGTTTTATGTACTAATCTTAGGAACTACAAGAACTATGGTAAAAATCAAGCTATTATAATTTGAAAAAAAAATCTGTTCACTATTCTTTTATGGTATGATAGTTCGTATGGGGATCAAACTCTATGGGAGCTATGGGATAAATTGCTCAAAATAACAGCCGTTTTCTACATAAGTTCATTCTTTTTTGTACTAAGAAAAGAGCAGCGGATAATTTTCTTGGGTGGATATTATTTGAAATGCTTGTTAATGTCTCTTTTCTTCGACCTTTGTTTTTCTTAATTTCGTAGATCAATTTGATTTCGGACAATTTTATTTCGTAGATCAATATTTTTAAGTTTGTGTGACATGTTGTGGCGTACCGTAGTTTTTGTATTTAAATTTCAGTTGGCCTTAAAGAATCTTTTAATCACAGTAAGAAATAGGGTTGTTTGGCAATAACAATATTAGGAGTTGATTTATCATTTTTTAGTACAAAATGTATGGAAAATGTTTTTGTCGACTTCTGACATTTCTAGTACTCATACTTAAAATGGTCCCATAGAGTCTTTTGATCCCCATACGAAGTAGGATCAATAGACATAAAATAGATACTTTTTTCGCTCACTGTACATTTTCTCAATAATCTGTGGATGCAGTTCAGAATATCTTAAAATATTATGGATGGTCTCCTAGGAACGTTTTCCTGTAACTATAACGGTTAAGGTACCTGCCATTACTGACCCATCTCAAAAATCCATCCTGTATAGAGCTATTAGAAAACCGTCCAGCCAACATCATTTGCCAATCTGAGAAAGATTTTGGAACCAGTATTAAAATATTTTGTACTCATCTTAGGAAATACCTATTTCGAAATTTAGCAACGTCTGGAATATCTAAACAATAAAGGATTTCTCGTTGTTAAGTCAATTTTAAGGGTAATCGCTTCTCCCAATTCGTAGCATAGGAATCCACTATGATCAAAATAAAAGATCTAGAGTTTTACATGCTAATCTTGGCTTCCCATTCCTAGATTTATTACATTATGTCAATTCGAATGTTAATCGCCTTTTCCTATAAGAGTTATTCCATTAAACTTCTCTAAGATCTTCGTTAACGCTTTATATTGATGAGAAAAGAATGGCCGTAGAAACTTTGGACTTTAGAGCATATCCTGACATATAAACATATAATTATTTTGAAACCGTATTTGGAATATAGGTATGTACTTACTTGTATATAATATATGGAAATCGGTAAACCTGTGGCGTGTTCAAATACCATATCATTATAAAATTACTGAGGAGATACAGTCGCTGGCCATGTTTGTGCAATGCCAGACGTTTCTACAGATTGCACTTCTTTAACTGTTTCCATCATAGATTATTTTGTAGATACTTTTGAATTATTTTCATATTTCTACTAACTACTCTCTGATTAACTTATCGTGTTACGTGTTTGATCGTTATCTACTCTTTCAACTTCTACTCCATTTAATGATAACACTGTAAGATTGATATTATTTTTAATGTTTAGATTATTTTTATTATCTAGCTGTTACTCAAAATATTTGATAAATTTTTGCATTGCAATCACTCTTATCACACAAATCATGATTTAATAAATGCAGTGGACATTTGCTTCAGATTTAGATTCAGATCTAGATACAATTAAGGGAATAATCAGTATGCTGTTATCATTAATTTAATGGTATGCAGTTCTTTTTAAAATTTCCAAAATAGATATAATCATTTCTAACTTTTTACTCTTTGCCATCAAAACATTTCACGGGGCACGGAGCATGACGCCCAGCTATATTCCTTCTCAAACTTGGACTTTCACAAGTATTAACTTTACATTCAACAATTCCTTGTTTCAACATGTTAAGGTGCATTTTCCCTTATTTTCATAAATTTAATTTTGCAAGTAGTTTGACATTTTGTGAATTGATAACATCTATGCTGTGCACGCGATTAGGTAGTATCATTACGTGCTTAAGATACCAGTGCGCTTGTTTAGGGAGTTTTTAAATTTTATATTGCATATTAAATTAGACGGTCTAATTCCTTACTACCTACCCTCTCTTCAGTAAGGGTCAAAATTTCACTACAATCAGTTAAAAAACTATTAAAGAAGTAACTCCTATGTGATATCATTGAAGTATAGGAAACAAAATGTGAAGCGGTAAGGAAGGAATGTTAAATAGTTTTACGTAGAAGTGGAAGGGTTTATTGGGGTACCAATAAAAGATTAAGGAAAGGTGGAGTTAAAATAAAGACTCTTAAACTAGGGGAGGAGAAGGCATAAATAGCCTCAACGCCAGCAAATTGAGGGCGTCCGTGAAGAAACAGGAGCTTTTAAAAAATGTACCTTTCACTAATATATGAAATTAACGATTGCTTTAAAGCTAAAAGAGAGCATTACAAAATGATTGACTTTAAGAGAATCATAGTTATCGCAGTTTAAGGTCCACAAAACTTGAACGTTTTCTGTAATAATGAAATAATCTAGAACAAGTTCGTTTCGAAACTTTAATTCTATACCGTTATAGGAATAATTCAGTCGCAACTGGTCGCAACTTTTCTCATTACAATCTCGCATAATTTATATTTTACTTAGTAACCCTGTGGCGTAAATACTGTTAAATTTATAGCTTCAAAAATTAATATAAATGCTATTTAATTATTCACTGGAACTTTTAGTGTAATACTTGAGCAATAATTAAATTAATAATTAATGAAGATTTTGAAGAAAAATGCTTATCGTATTGTATAGTTTAAGACTAAAGACTTTCTTCGTCTCTGACGAATAGGTTTCAGGCGCCTTGGACTTGAAACCAACGTGTAGGATTAAAGACCTTTTATATAATTACAACGCTCCCTTTCGCTGCCCGAACACTAACTGCAGTAGATAATAAAGTTAACTTACATGGAACTCAAGAAGGGTGACTTTACCAGCACTAATACTAATTTTCATGTAAACTACACTAAAACACAAGACTGACTCTAATCTAACGCAGTAACGGTTATATTGTCTCCACGTGAAATAATATAAAAGAAACTAACCTAGAAGATCAATTTATATATGGTGTTGCCAACGTCCTTAAGGTTTAAATATTATCTTAATTGGATACTAGGTAATAAACACACGTCCGATCTCTTCCACTCCACGAACATAAATTTCTAGTCATTGGATTCCTATTCATTATCGAGAGGGGAATCTACGAATACCCACTTTATCAAAAGTCATACACTACACTCGACAACTTTGGTTTTTTTTATAAGGAGGGTGTAGATAAGGTGCAAACGAGCAGATGGTCCACCTGATGGTAAGCGGCCACTATCGCAGATGGACATCGGCAAAACAAGAGATACTCCCTTGCTTTGTCAATGCGTTGCATCCTCGAAGATAGAGTGGGGAGGGGGATTGAAGATAAAAAGGTCTAAGCGGACCTTAAGCAAGAGTACAGAGTTCACTGGATCCGCAGCCTTAATAGGATGGGAGATGAAGGGGGTAAGTTTGGCTAACATGTGGCTCGACCGGTCGGATTCGCGTGGTCGCAAGTCGATCAGGGAACAGATACCCTACCACCAAGGGGGTGCTGGGTTACTCGGCTGTTATGAGATGCTCTCCCAGTGGTAGAGGGGAATAGTATTCTAACCCGTCCCCTCACGGGTGATTATAGTTTTTGATATTTTTAGTATTTCGTCTGCATCACCATATATTTCTTAAATTATTTATCACCTTTTGTAATGATATATTCCTTATTTACCTACACCTTTGAGTAAGTCATTTAATTTTGCCAGTTTTGTGGTAACCGCAAGTAGTTGCGGTTGCGGGTGCAATCTTACAATAAATTGAGTAATCTTTTGTACTGTGTTGAGCTTGTGTGTATAATTTTCTGTATATGTTACTTGTCCGTGTCTATCTTATACTTAATATATAAAGCAAGAAGAGTTTGTTTGTTTGAACGCGCTAATCTCAGGAATTACTGATTCGATTTAAAAAATTCTTTCAGTGTTGTATATGCCATTTATTGAAGAAGGCTATAGGCTATATATCATCACGCTACGACCAATAGGAGCGGAGCTATATGCGGACAAAGTCTCAAGGGTCGACTAGTTCTATATAGTTTTATTACGAAATCTTGTCTTTATGTTTCTTCTTCTGACATGTAATATGTCAGAAAAATAAGTAATTTTCTCTGAAATATACTTTGTGATTTGCTTGTTAGGAAAACAGTTAAGTTAGTGTTGGCATGTTTTTCAGTGTGTCTGTATGTGTGCCATTACGTTTCTCCAAATAAATTGACGCAACGATTAGCATGCTGTTCTTCATTACTCTATGTCTTCCCATAGAAATCTCATAATATTAATTCCAAGTCCTTTAAATAGTAATTGCGATAGTATTACGCTAAGAGCCTCTTCTGTTTTCTCTCAATATACAATTTTGTTTCAATTTTAATAGAGGCTGTCATCACCGGGCTATTTGCAAAGCTGCCATAATGACTTCACTGTTAACTGTATTTACCTCCAACAGATGAAAATAAACCTTAACATTTATGTTTAAGGTATAAATTACCATGATTTTAACTAATTTTGTAATTTCAAAATGCAAGCTAAAATGCAATAGTTAGTTGGAAGTAAAATTTTGACAATTTGCTCACAACGCCCGCTGTGCTCGTTTAATTAATTTGTTATTACTATTTTTGTATAAACAACATTTTTATGTTCGATTCGATTTTTATGCTTATACTCCTCTAGCTTACTGAGGTAAGGCACAGCAGGAAATTTCATGCTCAAATATGGAGCAGCCCGACTGGGGTATAATAACACTACTCTAAAGCAGTGTCGTGTTCCTGTTGGTGAGTAAGGTGACCAGAGCTCCTGGGGGAATTGGGGATAGGGTCGGCAACGCGCTTGCGATGCTTCTGGTGTTGCAGACGTCTATAAGCTCCGGTAATCGCTTACCATCAGGTGAGCCGTACGCTTGTTTGCCGACCTAGTTACAAAAAAAAAACCCTTTTTCGTTTTCCTAATTAGATTATAGGAAGTAGCTCTGTGGACAGTGCGAATCGACAGGGTTGAAATCCAGAGCATTATACTACTGACGTGAGCTTACTCCTAACAGAATAATATAGCAATACAATTAAATGAAGAAAAGGACAATTTAGCTTCGCTGAGGTGTATTCAAACTGTTCACTCAGTTCAGCAAATCCGACTACCACGAAAAAGTGTATTAATTTTTCGGTTTATCCATACAAATAAATAATATCGTAGTGTCTGTTTGTAATATTAAAATAACCGCTTTTTACTAAGTGCACACGGTACATATACCAAAATAATATTTTTTTACAATTTTTGTGTCTGTCTGTTTGTTCCGGCTAATCTCTGAAATGGCTGGACCGATTTTGACGGGACTTTCACTGGCAGATTGCTAATGTAACAAGGAGTAACTTAGGCTATTTAACATCTCGCTACGACCCATAGGAGCGGAGCAACACGCGAACGAAGTCGCGTGGGTCGGCTACTTGTAAATAAGTCTCAGACAAAGTTTTAGATAATTTTAATATAACCAAATATTTACTGTACGGGGCAGAGCCTTGGACTTGTGACCAAGATGTAGGGTTAAAGGTCTTTTCGTTACAACAACGCACCCCTTCGCTACCTGAACACTCATAAAAATTAACTTACATGGACCTCAAGAAGTGTTACCTTAACCACGACACTATACAACAATAGAGAGATTGACTCTAATCTATCGCACTAAAGGTAAAAATATAAAAGAAACTACCCGCAATATTACTTTATGAACGGTGTTGGTAAAACCATATGTAAATATCCAATTTAAATTTTTCCATATTTTTTCGTTTAAAATTCCAAAACTCTCGTTTATCATCATAGATATGAATCAATTTGTTACCATTTTATTTTTTGTAACGTCCATACAAATATGACAAGGGTCGGCTCAGGAAGATGGCTACAAAGTCACAGTACTTTTCAAGCAATTTAGAATTTTTCTACACCAAATAGATTTTATACATTTTTCCGATAAGTTAAAAATTAAACAAAAAATATAAATTCCGTCTACACAACCGACCAGTATTAATTGATCCCTGCCGTTCATTGATTTGTTTCGTAATTTTGAGTAATAATAGATCAATTTAGATTGGTGATGAAAGCGAGACGTGGAATTTGAAAAATTCAATTTCCTAACTGTGAATTTAGTATAGAATGTAAGAAATAACCGGTTCCCAGTCGAAGCGGTCCCTCGGGAAACGGGAAGAATGTAAAACATAGAAAATGGAGTAAAATTATATGTACTCTTATTAGGTTTCGATTCTTTTATCGTATACGATTTGTCGTTATATCAATGAAAATATTTGTCATAACAGTATCTTGGTCTTTTTCCATTGCGCAATGAAGATACGAGTCTAGGATAGACAGAGACAGGTAGATAGTTTTTATGTTCCCATAATTTTATTCGATGTTCTATTTCTATTTCTTTTTTGTAGATAACTTCAAGAATATGAGATTATCAGAGCCGGTTCTGGAGGTGAGAAGCAAAAATATACGGTGATTGTCTTTAAAGCCTTTTTTATTTTGCCTGCTGTACAGTATCGGCTGAAAGTAATAATCAATCTCAATATTTTGGATTGAAAATTTAGACAATACAATACAGATTAAAAATAAATTCCAATTTCAAATTTTTGTATAGAAAATTCAAATTTGAAGTCTATTTTTCATCATACATTTTGGATTACAGATTAAAAATAGATTCCAATTTCAAATTTTTGTATAGAAAATTCGAATTTGAAGTCAAAATTCAAAAATAGATTTCAAATATATGTATCAAACGTATAAACGTATAATATAGAAGATATCTCGTCGGATCTTATAAACGTTTTTTGGAAAGGAGCGAAAACAGAAGGGTGTCAATGGAGGGTAACCGATCCAGAACAAAAGACACAGAGGGTGTAGTGCAGCCTGTACCTGTAGCCGTGAATACTCAAGAATTTATAGTAATTGAATTTTTTGAGCGTCTGTGTTCTTTGCAATTTAATTTTGTGTGAAATTCTAGGATATGTGGAGTTAACAATGCCGTTGATAACTTTATATTTGCGGGTACCTTTTATTTTATTCCAAGACTGTATATAACCTCAGTTCTGATAGACTTGATCCAGTTGTCAAACGGACCACTGTGGCTGTGCAGTGTAGTTGTTTCGGGATGCTGTGTCTCTATTATAGAGACAATCGAAACGATCGAGACAATCGGTACAATGAAGATAATCGAGATAATAGAGACAATCGAGACAATCGGGACAATCGAGACTATCGAGACAGTCCAGACAATCGAGATAATAGACACAATCTACACAATCGAGATGATCGAGACTATCGAGATGATCGAGACGATCGAGACAGTCCAGACAATCGAGACAGTCAAGACAGTCCAGACAATAGACACAATCTACACAATCGAGACAAAAATCGAGAGAATCGAATAATTGAATAAATGTTCCAATGGTGTATGAAGATCACGAACTTTGACAAGAGACCTGAGGTTAGCAGAGACAATTATGAACTGAGAAAATAATGATGATGAATTACTAACATAAGTAAAAATATGAGCAACTAAATTTGTTAGTGTATTAGTTGAAAAGAAAATGATGTGCACTATAATATTTTCATAAAACTTTAATTAAAATTAACCGCTATAATCCTAAGCATAATCTTAAATGGATATAATATAAAGAAGAGATTTAACCGTCCATTATTCTTAATAGGTTGTAATTAACCAGCCGGTGTCTTGCTCCGGCGTAGTTGACAGTATAAATAACTGCCACGTTGTCTTCCGTCTGAACGAATGGTAAACATTTCAGTTTCCTACGAGCAACAGGGTTCTTTATAGTGTAGGGAATTGTGCTTTATTACAGTAGAAAAAGAGAAAGAAATAACAAGAAAAATGCATTAGAGTTAAAACTAGTGTTAAAATTAACTTGGCATAAACATTTAATAAAATTTTTTTTTCAAAATTTTAATTTACAATAATAAATATTTTAGTACGTAACGACAGTGTGGAGTACACTTATACGCTGTTTTAATAAACCATTATATTTTATGTTTCACTCAAATACTATGTTAGTAATATCCAGCGGAATCTGGAGGGAAAAGAGAGCAAGCACTCTTGTGATGTTGAAGCTGCCTTTGAGGCGCACGTTGTCTCAGTAAGCGAAACTCAAACTCTAAGCGCCAACACTGGTGTAGGAGTAGCGCCAGCTGAACAGGGCTCTGGACCCTCCAATTCCATCAGTGATTCGACAACCCAACGGGTCACACGGCCCCACGGGCCACAGCCAAACTTACCATAGGGGGTCGCCAGAACGACACCATTTCGCCGAAGAAAAGGAGGGAACGTCTATCAAGCTTCTCCCACGCTCTCCTGAATTCGGAGGAAGGGCTACCTTTGGCGAAGGAGTTCTCAAACTATGGCGCGAGGATAACTTTGCCAAGGAATGGCTCAATACGGTCATCACCCGAATCAAATCAATCAGCAGGTTCTGTACCACACCTTCCCCTCTCTTTCAGTACCTTCCTGTCATGGTCCCTAGACACGCACAATGCGAGATAGAGGAACACAGCAGACTATCGGCAGTCTAAGTAAGCTCTTCCTGCTCTGTCGATGAGCCTATCCAAAAAACTGCTTATTCTGAATCGCATTCCTCTCCGTCTAATGGTGGAAATAAAGTCGGGATATTGCCCACTATTAATACATCTATTTACTATAGGCTTGACAAACAGCTCTAATTGCAGGGGATGCCTACAGGCAGAAGAGACGACTGCCCACGTTGTCCTGAAATGCGTGGGCGTCGTGACTCAACGAGCAAAAATCCTCAAGGACATGATCTCTTTAGGAAGTCTGTGAAGTTCCCAGGAAACTTCTGCGCTTCTGGAAGGAGCTGGGCTAGCTAGTATAGTCAGTAATCCCGGCACACACAGAAACATAATAAGCCTTGAAACTACTGTAAAATAACAAATTTAATAATAACTTGGACTTTAGACAGGAAGACGAATTTTGCTTGGGATTTGCGATCCGTTTACAGATTTATAGGATTTCTTTACAATACGCATTAATGCTCGCTTCGACTTAATTAATAAACGACCAAAATTAAACCTGTAAAAAACTAGTAACCCAGCCATTATTGGTGATAGATCTTTTTCCAAATGGCTTGCAACCTCCAGTATTCGAATCTGACCACCTTTGTCTTTGATGCGTTCACATCGTGGAAAGGAGTTGGTTAACATGTGTAACCAACCCCTTTTCTTTTGGTTTCAGTGCAGTTTAGCTACTCAAAGCTACTGCTACAGCTAGCCAATCAATGTCTATCCAACAGAACAAGACATAACTAATTCTTTCACGTAAAGATCACACTTTACACGTAGTAATATATGAAAAAAGAAATGAAAAAGCATTCGCTCCCAACCTACATGACGTAGGGTGTCACCTAATGTGGACATAACAGTAATGTACTCCGATAGTGCGCTGTCTTAATGACCCATTATATTTTATGTTCCATTCAAACACTATGTTAGCCTCGGAGAAGTCACTTGTTATATTGTATTGCTCGTAAAAACTAATTCTAAGGGTTGTTTCTTACTTATGTAACGAATTATTGTGTAATTGGAAACTTTATACTTATTTTACTACATTAGATTTAAACTTTGATCTTTTATTCAGCGACGTCTATCCTTAGCTTAGGTTATCATTAGTTTTGCGGCTTTAAAATATAATTTCCTTCAATATATCATTTTAAGTATAAAATAAAACGAAAATAAAAAAATTCGTTGTTTTAAGATAAATATTTTCCCGCATAAAATCGTAGAGTACTATTAGTGTTTTTCAAATAACTTTTTATTCATAGTCTAATATGGGAGAGAGAAAAATGTTGAAACAGCTGTATTCATTACGTATTCCCCCATTCCTCCATTCTCCACATGGTTTATTGGGCAGATATGATAAGACGTGTTTTATTAAACCGCGGCTTACACTTGCTGGAGCCTCGTGCACGTTTATGAATGACAAATACTTTATTTTTTACGTTTTGGAGCTTTTTCTTTTAGAAGAATGATTATTTTTATAGTTTTGGATATTTTTGTAGTTTATATCTCGTGATTGCCAGCCTGGAAAATGTCAATATTTTTAAGGGAGACCAAGGAAAGTTGTTACAGAGGAAAGTTGTAACAAAGTTAATTTTTACCCGACTACGGCGAAGCCAAAAAGAAGGGTTATGATTTTGGCAGTCTATGTATGTATCTATGTATGTATGTATGTTCCACTCTAGCGCCTAAACTACTGAACCAATTTTCTTGAGTGAGGTGTCAAAAGATTTGTAATAATTGACATAGGCTATAAAATTTTTGATTTTTGAAGTGAAACTTCTTTAGAATCGTTGTGATTTCAAACCGGATGCAACGGAAAAAACGACAGGTAAGAGACACAAATACAAAAATGAGTAGGAAAGAATGAGACAGAAATATACATACTATTTTATATTATTATATATATTCATCTCATTCTTTTGGGGATTTACTGAAGTTTCACTTCTATCGTGTGTGAATCGCACACACACCTTTTTTAATGACGGAATTTAAACCTCAGATTCTAACCTCGAAAACATGTATGTATGTATGTATGTATGTATGTATGTATGTATGTATGTATGTATGTAATGCTATGTATATGAGAGAGATATGATACCCATTACTGTACAGCAACACGTATACACGTGCAATTTAGACTGAGGCGAGGAGTGCCTGGGGCTTGAGACCCAGGAGCAGGCTTAAAGAGCTCTTTCATAACATATTAACTCTCATCTTCACCACTCGACCTCGCTAACGATAATAGATAATAAAGTAAACTTACGTGGACCTCGAGAAGGGTCACCTTAATCACGACACTATAACACTAACTTCCATGTTCACTGCACGAAAACACCAGAGAGACTGAGCCTATTCTACTGCACTAAAGGTTATATAATGTCTTCACGTCGGTATACTAGAAATAATATAAAATGATCTACCCGCTACTACTACTTTATAAACAGTGTTGCTAACAGTAAGGTTTTTGTACCGATGCATTTCTAGGTTTTTGTCTGATTATTTTCTTGTTTCGTCCTTTTTAGACCACTTTTTTTACGTAGTCGGATTATAGTTTTGTAAACTTTATTTTTTTTAACAACCTATGATCGTTAGTAGAATATTAGTAATACATATTTATGTTTAAGACGTAAATATTTTTAATTAACAAAGTAAGTGAATCAGGGACACCGAAATTTATTGGTATCTATTACGGTTGTTTTAGTTTTCACAATTTTATTAAAATTTTTATTTTATTTAAGGGGGTGTTTTCTTAATTAAAATGCCATCTCAAAAGAAGCAAGAAATAAAAACAATTTTTTATAAGTCTATTGTGACTTTTTTTTAAAGATATTCTCAGATACTTAAATATTTTAAGGAGAAAATATTAGAAACATCCTCAGTCCTCCACATCTTATATTTTCCGTCATTTCTTATAAATATTGGTATGATAGTGATTAATTTTCTCAAGAGAGAAAGTTAATGAAATCAAATCTATTCCCCAAGGTGATATTATATGGAAATTACAATATAAAAACCCTGAAGCGAACGAACTCATGATGACACGTCAATATTAATGCTTCATTACACACTTTCCTATCCAATTATATTACGCTTCCCGGTAACGTAATTAATATGTAATATCGTAATGTCGGTCGGTGTGTAACAATTATGATTATCGAATAACTAAAATTACTATAATAATATTATGTCTTGCAAAACGTTAAGCGAAATGAGAGCAGGTCGTTACTCTTAACCTTCCTATACTCGCGCGTTGATCTCTCAGACCGACAAACAAATAAATCGTTGTTTTCTCGAAAAATATCAACACTGCGACTGATATCGAGTGATCGTGAGTCACTTACCTACTGTTATCGGTCCGTGAGACCGACACGAGTAATCGTAATACCATTAGAGGTAAGTTGCTATTTTTTTATTTTAGAATATTACTTAATGAAATGTATTAATTGACTCAGTAGAGTTTAATGTATAACATTATTTTATTGAAGTGAAACTTCTTTAGAATCGTTGTGATTTCAAACCGGATGCAACGGAAAAAACGACAGGTAAGAGACACAAATACAAAAATGTGTATGAAAGAATGAGACAGAAATATACAAAACGACAGGTAAGAGACACAAATACAAAAATGTGTAGGAAAGAATGAGACAGAAATATACATACTATTTTATATTATTATATATATTCATCTCATTCTTTTGTCGATTTACTGAAGTTTCACTTCTATCGTGTGTGAATCGCACACACACCTTTTTTTTTAGATTTACTTATTTTCAGACATAATTGTAACCACAATGATCGAAGACAGAATAAGGGCGCTGTTAGGATGTGAGGATTCCGATTCAAATAATGAAACTACTTACTAATATTTTTTTCACCTTTTTTATTCAATTATAACCTCTTCTTAGGAAAATAAATATTTTTTAATAAGTATATAGTTACAAGTAATCAGACGAGGTTAACTTTCGGTCTAAGACACCGTGCGCGAGTATATATGTAATGCTTTTGAGCGTGAGTACACGAAGGTTAACAATGAACGTGAAAGTTTGTGGTGGATACATTGAGTTATTACTATATCATTGACGTAAGGACCTGGTTAGCAGAATGTATCGGTTTTTTCCACCGTCACCCATGGATCATACGATGGTGACACATGGATACACGAAAGTGTCTCTTGTTTTGCCGCCTCGAAGATAGAGTTAGGAAAGGGAGTGAAGAGAAGAATGGTGGGGTTACAGTGGACTCTGAAAGAGAACACAAGAGTCCATCGAAATCGTATTATTAATGGTAGGAGAGGGGGATGAGGTAAGTCTGATCCACTTGTGGTCGGATTCCCATCCCATGTCGGGGAACATTTCCTCTACCACCAAGGGGTGCTGGCTTACTCGCCTCTTATTAGATGCTCGCTGAGCGGCATAGGGGAATTGTATTCCACTAAAGGTGCCCTAAACTAGCACTTTAGGACCAACCTGTCCCATTCTTTACAGAGGGAGGTCACAAATCAATAATTTAAAGCCGATACGATGAAACATTATTAAAGATGTGATAATTATATATTCATAAAATTTTATAATCATTAAAAGGAAGGGTTAAAAAACAATACGGTATAAAAAGTAAACTATTTTTTCCTATAAAAGATTGGGGTAAAAGATAACGTGACTCCGTTACGAGTCCAATAACTTCAAGTATCAACTTTTGTAAACTATGTACGTGACTCTTGAATGTTATACACTATATAAATACTACTTATACACTGGTATATATATTTTTGAAGTGAAACTTCTTTAGAATCGTTGTGATTTCAAACCGGATGCAACGGAAAAAACGACAGGTAAGAGACACAAATACAAAAATGTGTAGGAAAGAATGAGACAGAAATATACAAAACGACAGGTAAGAGACACAAATACAAAAATGTGTAGGAAAGAATGAGACAGAAATATACAAAACGACAGGTAAGAGACACAAATACAAAAATGTGTAGGAAAGAATGAGACAGAAATATACATACTATTTTATATTATTATATATATTCTGGTTTACTTATCACCGTATAAATTTAATTACGTCTCCATTAAAATGGAATCAAAATTGTATTCTTTGTTTAAGATAATCGTTAGGTTAGTGGAGATGTTATTGAATTTCTCAGGGAAGCGAAGGTAATCTAGTATAGATTTAGTGTTTGCTCTATAAATGTCGATCGCCAGTAATAGCCCCTTATCCGAAAGTCGTTCGATATCGTTAGCAACTATTAAACTGGGAAAATTAGCCGTCGAACAAACTTCCTCTACACCCTTGCTCCATTATACAATATACAGAAACTGCTGTATAAATTATCTAGATGAGATAACTTAACTATATAGATGTGATAAAAAAAAAGGTGTGTGTGCGATTCACACACGATAGAAGTGAAACTTCAGTAAATCGACAAAAGAATGAGATGAATATATATAATAATATAAAATAGTATCTATATTTCTGTCTCATTCTTTCCTACACATTTTTGTATTTGTGTCTCTTACCTGTCGTTTTTTCCGTTGCATCCGGTTTGAAATCACAACGATTCTAAAGAAGTTTCACTTCAATAAATAAATATTAAGTTTCGTCATTATTTTAAATTTTACTAGCGACCCGCCCTGGCTTCGCACGGATGCAATGCTGATACTAAATATACTATAGAATGTGTCTAAGTCTTTATATTCAACGTTCACAGCTTTTTTGTCACTAGACAATACAAACATGTTTTCATAGGCACGCGCCGCGCAACCGCTATGTCCCTGCATTTTACATCTGTAATATCTTCGAAAATATTCATTTAAATTTCATGCTGTAAAGGGCCATATTGATCTATATTAAATGCACAATGTATTTAAGGTACCTAATTGGATAAGGATTAATGCTGTATTGCTTGAAATGGCTTCGTAAATAAGCCATTATTTCTCGTAAAAAGTAACGGTTAAAAAATGGTAATTGTGGGTTATCCCTACAAGATAGACGTATACCATCGCGGACTTTTTTGTAGACCTTTTAAAGGTGTACAATACTGTAGTACATTATTTTGATCTATCTCGTAGGGTTAAGCCAGCGTTTGCAATGTAAGCGCACAAAAATGTGTTTAATTACGACATCACATTAGAAACCTCTAAAATTATCAGTGATTCTCTACTATATTATGTATGTTTTATACATATAAACCTACCTCTTGAACCACTCTATCTATTTAAAAAATCCGTATCAAAAATCATTATTTTGAAGATAAAGTTATAACTTTTTTCTCAAGTAGAAGACCCAGAAGCAGAAATTAAACGGAAAGCTGAATTCAACATTATAGTTAGAATAGTAATAGTAGCCCAAAATTATTATAATAAAAAAAATAAAGTTTAAAAAACTATAACCCGACTATGATTATATATATGATTAGAGGAACACTACCATGAAACGGACATAGTAGGTATAGGGTGCAACCACGGTTCTACCTTGACCATTTTTATACCGATACATTTCTAGGTTTCTATCTGATTTTTTTCTTGTTTCGTCCTTTTCAGACCACTTTTTTACGTAGTCGGGTTATAGATTTTTAAACTTTATTTTTTTATTTAATAATTTTCCGTTTCCCGATCGAAATAACTTTTATAATCTAATATTATAACGTAATTGTTGGTTTTTATTTGTTTAAACGAGTAAATAACTGCAACAAGTGGACCGCGCGAACTATACGATCGCATTTTAAACTTATATGTTGACTTAAACAATAAGATATATATACATATTTGTAATGTGCTCGCCAAGAACTTTGTTTTGACACCAAACACGTGATAATCAGCTTAGTTTAATTTTTTTCGAAGTTAGAATCTGAGGTTTAAATTCCGTCATTAAAAAAAATCATAAAATTTTTATAGCCTATGTCACCCGCGCCATTATTACTAATCTATTGACACCTCACTCATGAAAATTGGTTCAGTAGTTTAGACGCTAGAGTGGAACATACAAACATACATACATAGATACATACATAAAAGATTAAAATTGCAAAGTTGTTGATTCCAGCGTAACTACAAGAAGGTTTGTTGAAATAAAAGATTCTTCTAGAAAACCTTCGTCAATGTTCACAATAGAGTCTTTAGTTGGTCAGCGTTCGTGAGCAGTTAGCGCGGCGTCCGGACTCGTTATCTTCAACTTTGGACTTCCTAAAGGATTAGACGAGGGGTTATCTCTAACATACTTATGTTAATATAGCCTAATTATACTTGATACTAGTCAGAAACTAATTATGATGTTAATAAAGCTATATATAATATTTCTTCAGAATATTTTGGTCTTCAAAATATTTTTCATTATCATCTTCAAACGTTACGTTTGGAATGCTGGATATTTGTGGATTTCTTCTGCTCTCGTGTTCTCATCATTTTCCTTTATTTATCTTTAACATGTTTGACCTTAACTCAATTAATTTTATGATACCTACTGGATTAGAGACCTTTGAATTATTCATTATTCTTCCATACTTTCTATCTTTGTTTTTCCATAAAAACGGTTAAATGATTATTAGAGTTTAAAATTCAATCAATAAATTAAACAAATCATCTGGAGCATTTTTTTTTAAATAGAAAAAAGAGTTGAATTCCATTGGTTAAGTGACCCAGCTTTTTGACCTTGTTTGCAGTTTTTTCTAAGCAATCAATTTATTATTTAATATTTGTCCTAAATAAGTAACTTAAGCGAATTGTAAAGTATAGACCAAAAGTAGAATTACGCAATGAAAACTAGAATTCTAGTAAAGTTACACTGTGAGACAAGATACTGGTAAAGTTAGTTTTATTATTTTTTTACTGATTTATATTTTATCATTTCTGAAGGATTTAACTCTGTTCTTTTTTTGCTATTTTAAACCCGCTTGCTTCCCTATGGAATATTGAAATTGTTCACTCCCTCACTCACCTGCTTGTTCGCACATTTACTCCCTTACTCATTCATTCATTCATACTCTCCCATCTGCAACTATTTTCCGTTAAATTTCTTTTTGATAATGCGAAGTATGTTAGTGATTTACAGTAGACTCCACCATCTCACTATCTTCTGTCTCACTCACTTTTTGTTTTGTACAAACCTTGTCCTGATAATAACTAACACAACAACAAAAGAATTATCTAATTTGGTGCAGTCGTTCTAAGTTATGCCTGACTACCGTATTCATTTTACTTTACACAATATTTATACATTTTGGATAAAATACCTGAAGAAGACCTTTTTCTAAATAACCATCGTATGAGGTTGAAACTATAGTAATAATATACGACAACGTAAGTTTTCTGCATTATTACGCAAGTGTTCGCGATTTTACTCCGAAAAGATTTGACCGAATTGTATGATTTTTTAAATTTATTTTTGGGGATACAAATTGGGTGCTTAACGATGGTTGGTCTTGGTATTATTGCTGTCGAGACCCAATTTTTTTAAACTTGTCATTTTTTAATTTTTTACACTAAATTAAATACTTTATTACAGCTATACCAACATTCTGAGCTTAAATGTAACGCAACTGAAGGTTGGTTTCACAACAACTGGTCAGTCAGGTCTCTAACACTAGACCCATTCCCTTTGATATTAAGTATCGAAGAAACCTTATATGGTATTTCTTATTAGATCCAACTGTTTGAATATAACATGTGTTAAAGCCCTTAACCCTTTAAAACCACTGGGACATATACGTCCCAAGTAAGAAGACCGAAATATTAACAACTGCAATTTATTGTTGCAAGACTAACCGACCTGCTCTCTCTTCGATGAGGTGTATTCAAATTGTTCACTCACTCACTCATTTATTCATTCATACTCTACCCGCAACTATGAATCATATATTTCTCATAGTTAAGTCAGCGTTCATAACAAGCGTATTCGTTCGACCAATTTTTCTCCGACTTACTTTGCAAATCCGACTACCACGAAAAAATATTTTAATTTTTCGGGTTAATATTTAGCTTACGATACTCACAAATAATGTAGTTTTCTATTGGTAGGTAAAAGATTTTTTAAAATCGGTTCAGTAGATGGAACAATAGTGAAACCCTTTTATATTACATTTCTTTGTAATTTTATCAACAATAATAAAGGGATATTGACCCGTGAGGGGAGGGGTTAGAATACTATTCCCCTCTGCCGCTGGGAGAGCAACTCGTAAGAGCCGAATAGCCCAGCACCCCCTTAGTGATAGGAGATCTGTTCCCCGACTGGCTTGCGACCACCAGCATGAGATTCTGACCGCCAAGTGTCATAGACGCGTTCCGGTCAATCCGCATGTGGGCCAGACTTACCCCCTCCCTCTCTCATCCATTAATGCTGCGGATCTAGTGGACTATGGGCTCTTGCTTCTCTCCCCCTCCCCACTCTATCCACTTCGAGGATGCAACGCCATGGGCGATGGTGGCCACTTACCATCAGGTGGACCATTTGCTCGTTTGCACCTGATCTACCATAAAAAAAAGGAATACTCGTGTCCCAATAGCCTTTGGGGGGGTTAAGTGTTATACCTACTAAAGCTTTGATTTAAAAAATTTTTTTTTTTTTTTTTAAGTAAGCCTTAGTCAAAAGCCAGTAATAGGTATCACTTCTTGTATACGCTGCTTCGTTTTAATTTATTTTATTAACTTCCTACGCTACAACGACGGGGTGCTAAGTATAACGTGTGTATCTGTGTATCTGAATGTCTGTCTGACATTGTAGCGTGTAAAATAATGGAACGCGTCTTATGAAGTTTTATTTGTTTGAAAGGTAATTTAATCGAGATAGTTCTTAGCTATGTATTGTGAAGATCTGGTCACCCATTTGAAGACTATCAGCTCATTGCTAACGTTAGAGCTGCCTAACAATATTAATATATTGACAATTATAACAATCTCGTAACCATGGTAACACACATAGCACACAGATACAGAATGATACAGATGAAACGGTATTTCTCGAGAATCGAGTTTTTTTTTAACATGTAACAGTATGTATTTTATTTACTATTTGTCTTTTATTTACATTTTATGAATATTTGTTAAGTCTGTATTGACTACTGGTTTTTAACCGACTTCAAAAAGGAGGAGGTTCTCAATTCGATTGGTACTTTTTTTAAATTTATGTACTCCGATTTATGTGATTTTTTTTTGTTTGATACCTACATATTAATATCGATTCTTTTAAATCGATGTCGTGTGTATATCCATACTTGGTGACAGTATTACATTAGAGTTTTAGACGGGGGGGTCATTTAAATTTTTAATTTAATAGTAATTATCATGTGGTCAGGTTTCTTTGATCCCCTAAGGGGCTAAATTGGAGGTTATATAGATATTGTGTAAGAGGTATTTATTACAAGATCTCATTTGCCGTACAGATAACGAATAGAAAGGTTTCGGTGCTTTCCGGTTTCATTGCAAAATATATTGTGAAATTATAATTGCAAGACCTAGTTGTACGCGTAAATAATATCAAATAAATGCTGTTTTTAGACTGGAAATATAAAAACAGACTGACATTTATAATATGTATAATTTAAATACGAATTAATTTACGAAAAAATATTTTTGAGTCTACAAATGTTTCTATAGTATATTCTAGAAATTGTACAACTATACCTGGATTGATTTTGATATAGAATTATTATTGTAAATCTTCTAAAACGAAAACAGTTAAAAAAATCTCGAGTTTTTTCAAATATTTTTCCTTTAAAATTCTTAGCTTGAACCATTCAATAAGTTTTTATTTATGTGTAATTTCAAAAGGTACAAGAATGATGAAACAGACACTTCTATACCACAGGCTATGCCTTCCAGTATAAAAAGTATCTCATACACTTTTTTTGTGTTCTTGCAGGATATAATTACGATATGAAAATAGGTCGAGGATACCTATTATGAACTACTGACTCACGAAATCAAGAAGAAATTAATCTAGATTTATCCAAGCTCACTCACTCAACCATCCTTATTTTAACAGACTTACTCTATGAAACTCACACTTCTATACCACATGATCTATTTCTTTCTATATAAGACTAGGGGCCCGTCCCGGCTTCGCACGGGTCGATAATTTTTTTTTAACATTTTGGCTCCCGCATTCTGTCGCTCCCTCTATCGCCGCGTTACTCGCTGCGCTGCGAAGAACTTCACACCGCGCCGGCGGCTCGTCTGGGATTATTTTTTATTTATCTTGATATTTTTATTCCGTAATATCTTTTGTCTGAATTGTCCGATTTCAATAATTCAAAAAGTAATTAACAGGTATTGAAACAGTCTTCATTACGAAATAATTTATTTGGATAAGAATTAATACAAAGTTATGGAAAACGTGGTCTGATTTTGATAGGCATTTTTATCAACTTTTAAAATGTAAAAAAGTAGTTATAGTGGCTTAACTACAATAGTTGAACATATGGTCTCACGGAGTTTTTTGTAGATATTGATACGTTCTATAATATTGTATAACATTTTTTTGTTCTATCATCAATACTTTTCGCAGCGCATGCGATGAAGATATTTTATGGCTAATTTTTTTGCACCTTGTGTTGGTTTTAGTGAGAATTTCTGGGGATCTCTAATTTTTTCTTGTAATAAATATAGCCTATGTTACTCAGGGATAATGTAGCTTTCTAATGGTGAAAGAATTTTTGAAATCGGTCCAGTAGTTTTTATGTTTATTCGTTACATACAAAAATACAAATCTTTCCTCTTTATAATACTAAGTATAGAAGTATTCTGTGTGTTGGTCTTGCTTAAGTCCGTCATTAAGGGGTTAGGGGTATTCAGACATTACATTAAATAATTTTATTTTATAAAATTAATAATACGCCATCATTACACAATATTTTGACGTGCAGTCAAGAATATTTGAAAAAAAACATTATAATTTCAAAAATTATAGCTGTTTGAGTTGACTCAGTTCCAACAGAAAGACCTTGCGGTGTCCATCTTAAGTCCTTGGACATTCATCTAAAATAAATCGGACAAAAAAAAATAGTTTTATAAATAGATAATCTAGTGCCTGATCATATTCTGCAAAAGTTAACAAAATGGCGGCCTCTGGAAATATTGTTCTAGATTTTCAAGGAATATAAAAAAAAATCCTTCGATCAGGCAAAATATTACCTATCTATTCATAAAACTGATTTTTTTTTTAAATTATAATTTTTTTTCCAAATTTACGTGACTCAAGTCAAAACATTGTGTAATGATGGCGTATTTTTAATTTTATAAAATAAAATGATTTAATGGCAAAAATAATTACTGTAAATTCTCTTTTTCTTGTCTCTTACTACCCCTAACCCCTTAAGTCTTTTTTCCCGGATAAAATGTAGCTTTTGTCTGAACCAGGTTGAGGTGAAATAACAAACATACAAACATTCACATGTATATTATTAGTAGGATAAATGAATATATGTAATTTCAAATAATGAAATAACCGTAGATTCGCCTTAACCAAGACCCTCTCGTTAGTTTTAGCCCATTATGTTCTGGTAGTAGTTAATTATCAAACGCTTTCAGTTTTCACGGTTCGTTAGTGTGTCCGGATACTCTGTATCCGTATATCCGTATGTTTCCTAGACGATTTCACAAAGCCGCATTGCAAAATTTAACAAGCGGAATTGAATGTGGCTGAATTTCAGCTTACAAGGACCATCCTTTTTTTGGAGTCCATCTGCATCTGGAGTGTTAAATATATTTTTTGGAACTTGAACTTGTTCCGCTCTTGCTTAGCTAATAAAAAAGACGTTGCAGGTAAGAAACAAAACTTTAATTAATTCTTTTTGAAGTGAAACTTCTTTAGAATCGTTGTGATTTCAAACCGGATGCAACGGAAAAAACAACAGGTAAGAGACACAAATACAAAAATGTGTAGGAAAGAATGAGACAGAAATATACATACTATTTTATATTATTATATATATTCATCTCATTCTTTTGTCGATTTACTGAAGTTTCACTTCTATCGTGTGTGAATCGCACACATTATTTTTTTTTTTTTTTTCACTCACTCACTTAGCGTTCACACATAATCATCACAACCCCTTAATGGCCCACTGCTGAGTGGGGTCTCTTCCTCGAAGCGACGAAGCCAAAAGGAAGGGTTATGATTTTGGCAGTCTATGTATGTATGTATGTTCCACTCTAGCGCCTAAACTACTGAACCAATTTTCATGAATGAGGTGTCAATAGATTCGTAATAATGGCGCGGGTGACATAGACTATAAAAATTTTATGATTTTCTTTCAAATTTTGAATTATTGATTAATGATTGAAAAAAATTAAACTGAGCTAATTATCACGTGTGTATTATAAAAAGAAAGGTCTTGGCGAGGACATACAAATATGTATATATATGTTACAAAGGAATCTTAAAACTATTCTTTTTCACCCCCCCTACCACCTACCCCCCCATTTTATCTTCGAGAATGCATCGCATCTGTTCGTTTGCACTTTATCTACCATAAAAAAAATTAAGTTATACAAGCTGAATGTACACTAATAGGTGATGACGACTTGCAAAATATTACCAAAGCTTAAAAGACTAAGAATACAATTTAAACTAAAGAAATAAATGATTTATATAAGAAAAAAAAAAGTATTTGTGTTTACCAGATATTAATGTAAAAAAAAATTTGACTGTAAGTAACGCAATAGTTGCAAAAAGTAGTAATGTTATGAAAGTAATTCATTTCCTTCCTTCCGCTACCTAGATTCGCTCAAAATGTGTTGAATGAAGCGATTTGCTAGATAGCCTCGCTCATCTCTGGTGGAACCACAGCCTAAACTATTAACCAGAAAACTCATGAACAAGCAGACGCAGAAAACCATGACAATGAAACCCAGTTAACAATCAGCAAACGATAGTGAAACTTACTTAGAACAAATATATATCATTATTCAAAAAAAAAAAAAATACTGTTAACGTTACACAACAATAGCTAACATTCATAATAACTATACGTTTATGATTACTAGTAACTTGACCTTGCTCCGCTTCGGTTTTCTCACTAGTTTCTAGAACTATCGTGGCGCATTGAGTGACGTCACGTCGTGTGGAAAAGTCATCTGCATCACAATTAAGTAACATTATCTTTGCTTATTGCTCTATGGAAATGTCGAAAACATTGGCTTATCACACGATGTGACGTCATATTGTCATATGAGGAAATGTCTATTTTAACCGAATTTATATTTTAATAATATTAATAATCATGAATGAATGAATGAATGAAAATACTTCATTGCATACAATATACAGAAGCTATAAACAAATTAAAATATACAATTTCATCACTAATAGCGATCTCTTACAGCGATCTCTTACAGGGATACTGTAGGGATCTCTTGAGCAACACAGAAGGCAAAATTGGTGCAAAAAACATAAACTTTTTTTTAAACCCGACAGACGTTGTCCTGTCTTAATTATGAATATTTAATTCGAATTGCCTGTCAAAAGCTTACATTAGAAAAGTTAATATGGTCGTTAAGTTTTCTTAAATTTTCTAGTTTTCCGCGCAACTTTCTTAATTTTTTCTTCCATAAGAACCTTCTCCTGACAATAACATACACAACATAAAAAGAATTAGCGAAATCGGTCCAGCCGTTTAGGCGTGATGCCGTGACCAAGGGATTCATTTTTATATATAAGACAAGAAGAGAGATTATAAACCTACATTTTACAATACTTATATATGTCAAAGGAAAGAGAAAGCCTAGTTTTTGAATAGGAACCCAGGCAGTGCCTTGAACTTGTGACCAAGGTGTAGGCTTAAGGGATCCCTTTATGTAATTACGACACTCACCTCCACTGCCCGGTCTGTCTGTCTTAGGTTAGGTTAACATAAGGCTAACCTAACCTAGCATAAACCTAACCTAAGAGTGTGTTAACCCATCTAAATGCAGTGTAGGGACTCACAATAAATAAGACGTCAGACTTCAACTCCAGGTGATGTTCACTCAAAGAGACATGTCAAGAGAAGCGTACTGCGTCAGTCGGGGAATATATAGGACTAGAAAATGGTAGCAATGCCCCTCCACTAGGGAGAAGTAAATCAACAAAATGGAAATATGGCGCTAGCGTCCCGGTCAATCGATAATCTTTTACTCGTTTGAGACTGTTAAAAATCTTTGATTATAAAAATCGCGACGGAAGTGACAATTAATTTTCTTTATCATTATCCTACTCTAATTATAGCCCGACACGGCCTTCACTATTATCCTACCCCAACTATACCCCGACATATATGTCGGAGCATAGTAAAAGATTATCGAATAATCGAATCGTTATCGTTGTCTATGGCGTTGAAGTGGGGTAGTAGTCACTTCCGTTATTTTGACAGTCTCTACCCTCGACCCTTTATATGCGATCGACAGTCTAACTGTTAGGTTAGGTTAGCCTTAGGTTAGGTTAGCCTTGTGTTAGATTCGGTTTATGTGTGTTTAACCTTGGGTTTAAATGGAGAGCCTAGCAGTGGAGGCGAGTGTTGTAATTACTTAAAGGATATCCTTAAGCCTACACCTTGGTCACAAGCCCAAGGCACTGCTTAGGTTTCTCTCGTAATTGTTAGAGATCATATTTGATCATCTATCGGTTCAATAGGAGTATCTACGTTGCGTTTACCCAATATTCCATTCAATACCATCACCCCCTTTTAGTGTTCCCCAATATTCCCCATCTTCCTGCTTCCATCTCCTTCCACATCGTTTTAAAATCCCCGACATATATAATACATCAAAATAATATAAATTACAGCTCAGCATAACAGCAGGTTTGACCATTTTGAGACGTATTTGCTACGTGGGGTACATTATGGAAGAATGGAAATACTGTAGATACTCATACAGAAGATTCATCAATGTGAGCAGATTCGACGAAAAACGCTAGTATTTATTAATAATTGTTCTGTAATAGCTTTAACGATGTAATTAAATATTTATCCTCATATATAATAATAAATAATAATGATTGATTGAGAATCGTAATGGCCTTAAACGTCCAATAATTATTTTATAATGTGTTTAGGCGTAATATTACTTGAGTTTCTATTTCTATTGTATGCTTACTGGATATAATTATATTACACATAGTATATAATAGAATAAATGGTTTCTATGATTGATTGAAAAATATAACGCAGATCTATAGATATGAAAATAGGTCGAGGATAGACATTATGAACTACTGACACACGAAGTCGAGAAGAAATTAATCTAGATGTATGCAAGCTTAGTCACTCAACTATCCTTCTTTTAACAGACTCATTTTATAAATCACACACTTCTATACCACATTAACTATACTTCTTTCTAGGATAAGAAGTATCCTATGTGTAAATCCCTATATAAATAACTAGTGGACATTTAACACACAGGCGCGTTGGTGTATTTTAAATTTCGTAATATCTTTTGAATGGAAAGTCAAATTTCAATAATTCAAAAAGTATTTAACAGGTATTGAAACAGTCTTGAATACGAAATAATTTATTTGGATAAGAATTAATACAAAGGTAATAACATGGTCTGATTTTGATAGGTATTTCTATTAACTTTTAATATGTGAAAAAGTAGTTATACTCACATAACTACAATAGTTAGACATATGGTCTCGCGGAGTTTTTTGTAGATATTGATACGTTCTTTAATATTGTAGAACATTTTTTTGTTCTATCATCAATACTTTCTGAAGTGCATGCGATGAAAGAAATTTTATGGCAAATTTTTTTACACCTTGGTTTGCTTTTAGTAAGAATTTCTGAGGATCTCTTTCTTTATCTAGTAATAAATATAGTTCAAGTTACTCATGGATAATGTAGCTTTCTAATGGTAAAAAAACTTTTGAAATCAGTCCAGTAGTTTTTAAGTTTATTCGTTACATACAAAAATACAAATCTTTCCTCTTTATAATATTGGTATAAATTAATTTTTAAGTACTCGTTTAGTAGTTTTTTAAGCTATTTTTAATCCAGAAAATTTAAAATACTGTTGAAATAAGTTTCTCAAATTTAAAGGTGTTTTATCAAACGCCTAGACGGTAATAATAACTTTGAGATCCAAAATCAAATTATGGGCCTCGTAAACAAGCTCATGATCTAGAGATATCTAAGGATAAATTTAGATTTTTTTGTTTACCTCTATTAAAAAATATCGTAAACTTGTTATTAACTATACTTGGTGTATAGTTTCAAGGATGTGACGAGTAAAAATTATATAGTTTTTGTAATAAAATAATTCTTTTAGACATCCTCATAAGAGGATTCCGTATAGTAAAGAAAAAAAAAATTTTTCATTATATATTACTAATGTAGTTACTAGATACATAATAGTATAAAAGATATCCCAACCAAATCCATCTATAGAAAAAGTTGGGTGCACGTTTAATTAATTAACGTATAGTTGTTATACTTAATGCCTATGTTCTTATGCAGGTATTTTTTATTATAAAAGTGGGGTAATCATCGCCCATGGACATCATTCACCACACGAAGAGTACCGAAGGGTGACCTTGTAGTACACCCTCCATTTTGATAACGTCGTGTACGCGTGCAAGCTGTGGAATGTTCTGTCTCCAGAGGTTTTCCCAGAGGGCTATAATCTGAGAGTCTTTAAATGTAGGGTGTACACTGTCTAGGTTCCTACGAGGTCGGCAACGCATCGGTAGCTCTTCAATTAATGCAGATGTCTATGGGTGACGGTGACCACTTTCCATTAGGTGAACCGTCTGCTCGTTTGCCCCTTTTTTAGCAAAAAAATCGCCGTATTGTAACCTCCTGGAAAAAACACTAAAGACGGAAATTTCCTGCTCAAATATGGAGCCGCCTGACGGGGGTAGCACCTCGACCTTACAGAAGATCACAGCTAAATAACACTACTCTAAAGCAGTGTTGTGTTCCTGTTGGTGAGTAAGGTGACCAGAGGTCCTGGGGGGAATTGGGGATAGGGTCGGCAACGCGCTTGCGATGCTTCTGGTGTTGCAGACGTCTATAAGCTACGGCAATCGCTTACCATCAGGTGAGCCGTACGCTTGTTTGCCGACCTAGTTACATAAAAAAAATACAATAATAACTATGAATTAAAAATATAAATGACCCCGACTGAAACTATTATGAATATCGATTTAAAAAATCGATATTAAATTGTATAATCTATTTTTGTATTGTTGAAAACAAAATATAAAAACACCATTAATACAGACTTGACAAATATTCATTAATTTGAAAAAAAAACAAATCATAGATAAAATAGTGTTTCGTATTTTAATCAAATTTGATACTCGATCGAAAAGAGAGGTATCGAGAAATACCGTTTCATTATCTTTCAAACCAATAAAACTTCATCAAAATCGGTCCATTATCTTGGGTGTTACAA
The DNA here is from genome assembly GCA_905147385.1 of Limenitis camilla. Lineage (NCBI taxonomy): Eukaryota > Metazoa > Arthropoda > Insecta > Lepidoptera > Nymphalidae > Limenitis > Limenitis camilla. The sequence continues at coordinate 14,914,416 of LR990225.1, read as the reverse complement.
TGACTTGGACAGACAAAAAAATGTAAAATATTTTTTTCTATAAAAAAAACATGGATATGTGTAGAAGGTTCCAGATTATTCATGTTATTGCAAAGTTATATAAAATATATGTTTACTCGTTTTATATTTCGTTACAAACAATTTAAATGTCATGTAGAGGTCAAACAACAAATTGGTAAAATTATATCGTAAATAACTCTACAGTCTGTAATTTTCTATTATTAATGGTATTTTCCTAAACATTTTTTCTTACATTTATTTTTAATTGCTGGTCAAAGCAATTCACAGGGAACAAACCAAAGTCTAGCTTCAACTTTGAACATGTTTTTCTCATTGTTTCTTTCCATTCCTTGGCTTCTATTGTACATTTATATAATAAACTAGCTGTTCCATCCTTGTCTCGATGAGGAGTATTAGATTATACAGATAAAAGATTAATCAAAATTTTTTGGACTTCTACAAAATTAGTCAAAATATTCCAGCGCTTCCTGAGATTTAGTGAACCTATCGTACGTTAATTATTATTCCCTTTCGATTTCGTTAAAAATTTATATTTTTATATTTTTTTTTAAAACTACATTTCAAAACAAAAATATTTTTAAAAAAAGGTCCCAAACGGTCAATTGTTGGAAAAGTTCTAGGATTTTCAAAAAAAAGCGAAATACCTATGTAATAAATTACCATATACCTATTTAAGAAGACTATCTGACCCGTCAAACGTTGTTTTGCCATAAAAATTTGGGAAGGGCCTCACATAGGGGTATAAAAAATAGATGTTGACCTATTCTCAGACCTACCCGATATGCACACAAAATTTCATAAAAATTGGTCGAACCGTTACGGAGGAGTTTGCTAACAAACACCGGGACACGCGAATTATATATAAGATTGATTTTATCAATAAGATGGCTGACTGTCCAGCTATTCTTCTTTCTTTGAAGATTAAAATAATATTCTGTTATTCAGACGGTTACAGTTTAGTGCTACATATATTCAAATTTGGTGGTAAATCTATATCATCCATATAAGGAGGCATCTTAATTCTTTCTTAAATCCTTTCTCTTTGTCTAGGGGTCTTTCTTAAGACCCCTTATAGGGAATACAAAAAACACTAACTGAAACACTGCTTACTAACTGTTTACGTATATGTTTGAAAAGATAAGCCATCCAACTATACTAAATGCATGTATTAGGAGTATTGCAATGACTGGGGGTTGAACCCACTATCGTGAATCCACCCTCCAGTCAGTGGTTTTTTTACGGCAGTAAAGGTGCAAACCAGCAGGCAGCCCATCTGATGGTAAGTGGACACCGTCCACCCATAGACATCGCACAACAAGAGTGACCCTTTTTTGCCGATGTGTTTGCCACCTCAAAGATAGAGTGAGGAAGGGGAATGAAGAAAAAAATGCTGCGGTTTCAGTAGACCCTGAACGAGAAACCATAGTTCAATTCAAATTGGAGGTAGTTAAAAAGAAGTTCAATTTAAAGTGCTAAAAAGTATTAATATTAGTTTGAAATATATGATGTTATTTCGTGCCACCTCTCACAGTCATTAGGCAATACAAAAAATTACAAAAGTGGTGGTGAGCCCTACCACCGACGGCGACGGTTCTAGAGGCGACGGTCGCAGCCGCAGTCGTTGAGTAAACAGTGCAGTGTACGAGTGGACCATGTGCGGGGAAATGGGTAAAGCGGTGTTGGGGGCTCTCACTGGGGCCCTCCTGTGTGGCCTGGTGTCTGACGCGGCTTACTTACAGGTCAGTACATTGTGTTTCTTGTAATAATTCTAAGGTAGGTTATAAATTAATATATATGTGAAAGAAAAAATATATCTGATGTAATAATTGAAAATATCATTTTTTTATTTTATCTTTCAAAATATAAAAATAGTTAATAAAAAAAATACCAAAAATATAATTTAAAAAAGTTATACATTTTAATAAAAAAAAATATATTGTTAGTAATATTTTGACTAGTAGTAGTAGTATTCAAAAAGTTATATTAAAAAAAAACAGTTAGTAAGCGAAGCTAGGGTGTGTTGACTAGTAGTAGTATTAATAAAGTTATATTATAAAAACAGTTTTAGTAAGTGAAGCTAGGCTGTGTTGACTAATAGTAGTATTAATAAAGTTATATTATAAAAACAGTTTTAGTAAGTGAAGCTAGGGTGTGTTGACTAGTAGTAGTATTAATAAAGTTATATTATAAAAACAGTTTTAGTAAGTGAAGCTAGGCTGTGTTGACTAATAGTAGTATTAATAAAGTTATATTATAAAAACAGTTTTAGTAAGTGAAGCTAGGCTGTGTTGACTAGTAGTAGTATTAATAAAGTTATATTATAAAAACAGTTTTAGTAAGTGAAGCTAGGCTGTGTTGACTAGTAGTAGTATTAATAAAGTTATATTATAAAAACAGTTTTAGTAAGTGAAGCTAGGCTGTGTTGACTAGTAGTAGTATTAATAAAGTTATATTATAAAAACAGTTTTAGTAAGTGAAGCTAGGCTGTGTTGACTAGTAGTAGTATTAATAAAGTTATATTATAAAAACAGTTTTAGTAAGTGAAGCTAGGCTGTGTTGACTAATAGTAGTATTAATAAAGTTATATTATAAAAACAGTTTTAGTAAGTGAAGCTAGGCTGTGTTGACTAGTAGTAGTATTAATAAAGTTATATTATAAAAACAGTTTTAGTAAGTGAAGCTAGGCTGTGTTGACTAGTAGTAGTATTAATAAAGTTATATTATAAAAACAGTTTTAGTAAGTGAAGCTAGGCTGTGTTGACTAGTAGTAGTATTAATAAAGTTATATTATAAAAACAGTTTTAGTAAGTGAAGCTACGCTGTGTTGACTAGTAGTAGTATTAATAAAGTTATATTATAAAAACAGTTTTAGTAAGTGAAGCTACGCTGTGTTGACTAGTAGTAGTATTAATAAAGTTATATTAAAAAAAAAACAGTTTTAGTAAGCGAAGCTAGGGTGTGTTGACTAGTAGTAGTATTAATAAAGTTATATTATAAAAACAGTTTTAGTAAGTGAAGCTACGCTGTGTTGACTAGTAGTAGTATTAATAAAGTTATATTATAAAAACAGTTTTAGTAAGCGAAGCTAGTGTGAGGACTGGTGGAAGTATTAATAAAGTTAATTAAATTTTTTTTTGGCAAGCGAAGCTAGGGTATATTGACTAGTAGTAGTATTAATAAAGTTAGATAAAAAAAACAGTTTTAGTAAGCGAAACTAGGGTTTGTAATCGCATTTAAGGTGGAGTAGTGGAGGAGAGTGTATAAAGTAATTTAGTTAATACAGTAAAGACTTTTTATAAACTTCATTATATCCAAGTAAATAAATTAAGAAGTGCCAAATTCAGATTTTAATTAGAATCTTATCGTTGGCTTTATAAACTTTCAAAGAAACTTTGATTTCAAATTTTATGATTAGAGTGTCAATCAGTCGCGCGTCGGCTAACAATCATCATACTTATTCAAGTTCTCATATTATTTCATTATTTTACAAGAAATTGGATTTTTAATTACTTAATAAAAGTATCATTACGTAGTCGATTTTAATTTATTACGACCTATTATATAATGACACTAATAAGTGTTCATTCAGATCGTATGGACATTACATTACTGCACACGGTAAAAGAATTTTCAAAATCGTTTCAGTAGATCCAGAGATTACCCCCTACAACCTCACAAACTTTACCTTTTTATAATATTGTATCTTTCGAACCTTAACGATTGGCGAATAATCTTATATATAAAATTCTCGTGTCACAATGTTAGTTACCAAACTCCTCCCAAACGGCTCGACCGATTTATATGAAATTTTATATGCATATTCATTAGGTCTGAGAATCGGCTATTTTCTATTTTTCATCCCCCTAAGTGATAAGGGTGGCCCACCCCAAATTTATATAGCTAAACAAAGTTGGCCGGGTCGGCTAGTAAGTTATATGTAATAAGGAGAAGCTGACTTACATATCAGCGTAGGACCTGAACTATAAGGGTCAGAAACTTGAAATTTAGCACAGGGGTTCCTTTTATAACGTAGGAGAGCACTAAGAAAGGATTTTTGAAAATTCACCCCATAAGGGGGTAAAACGGGGATGCAAAATTAGTATGAAACTTTGCCGTTTTTGAAGTTATTCAAATGAAATTCAGTATTAGGTTTGAAAGTAATGAAACACGTGTAAAAATTTTTTTTCGAAAGTCATCCCTTATGGGGGTAAAAGGAGGGCGTAAAGTCAGTATGACTACCGCATAAAATTATTAAATATGTCTACAGATGTACTATAGTTAAGCTAGTTAACTATATAGTAATAATAAAGGTTAGTAGATAAAAAAAATACTGTATAATCGGATATCCGCAGTTTTTTGTGTTCTGCCCCAACTTCGGCAGTTTGGTAAAAATTGGACGTGTTATTCTGATTGGTTTTGCGAATTGTGACATTTGAGTTGAGCAAACAAGTTTGGTAATAAAGATGACTATTTTCTGTTCATTTTTATAACACTGGTAATATATTACATTTCTATAGTTTCTCATAAAGCAGAAAATTTCGAAAGTAACACTTAAAACGTAGAAAATACTTATACAACGTAAACAAACGATAGTGTGATTTAATTTGCTTCTTACGCCATCTATTGATGGTGTCTATTTGTTAAACAATCAGGTTTAAATCACTGGACTGATTTCGATGAAATATAATACAGGGATAAAGTAGAGCTTGAGGATAGACATAGGTTATGTTTTATCCCAAAAAATATATTTGAGTATAAAAATTAAATAAATGAGTGTGTTCGTACGCCATCTATCGACGTGGGGGTGAAGTGCATGTCGATCTGTGTGGCCGTTGTGTCTTTGGGAATTAGTCATATTTGATTTGGACGGGACTCCAAATATGAGGTATCAATAACGATTTAACATCAACATAAAAAAAATACAACCGAATTGATATCCTCTTTTTTTTGAAGTCGGTTGAAAATAATTATAATTGATTTATTTAAGGGTGTGTGACAGGGGGGTTGCTAATGTACTTACTGTCTGACGAAATGGTTTCTCGTGATTATTAAAAATATTATATAACAATTTTAAATACCTTTAAGTCTTGATTTTTCAAACAGAGCTCGCCTGGTGACCGTTATGATTGTGCAGTGGTGTTGAGTCGTGATGCTGGGTGTCCATTACTACTTACTCGGTTTCTGTTTCAAGTGCATATTATGTTAGTGTTACTGTTTCATGTAGATAATACTCAATAAACGGAAAAGCAACATTCAAACTAAATAAACGAAAAGCCTATCCGCAAGCAATGTATAATAATAGTAGCAAAGTAATAAACGCTAACTTTCGTAATTTTCGGACTACCCTCGGTTCGCTTCAAAGGCGTACAGCTGGTTAAAACTCATTTTCGTACGGCCTGCTTTACTTCATTTCTTTGATCAAGGTTCTCAAAGAAATTGTTTCTAACATCCCCACAGCTCCGCTCCCGACAAATTGGTATTCAGAGATCATTTTACAAATTTACACCTCAGACTACTTAAACTTCTTTTTGATCCTTTGCTAAGAAAGTAGTTTTATAAAGCAACACATACACTCTCGTTTTATTTTAGTTTTAACAATTATTTGGCTCTAGATCTTAAGTTGTTGAAAAAATGAGTTTTATTTTGCAGATAACGACTATTCTATCTACCGTCTGTCTGTCACCAGGCTGTATCTCACGAACCTTGATAACTAGACAGTTGAAATTTTCACAAATAATGTATTTCTGTTGTCCCTATAACAACAAGTACTAAGAACAGAATAAAATAAATATTTAAGGGGTGCTCCTATACAACAAACGTGATTTTTTTGCCAAATATTGGTACGGAACCCTTCGAGCGCAAGTCCGACTCGCACTTGGCCGGTTTTTAATTTTTGTTGTCTTAATATCCGCAATAGAAATTCAGAACAAATGTTTGTCATTGCTATATCCTACTAATATTATAAACGCGAAAGTTTGTAAGAATGTATGGATGTCTGGACGTTTGTTACTCTTCCACGCAAAAACTACTGAATGGATTTTGATGAAACTTTACAATAATATAGCTTACACATCAGAATAACATATAGGCTATAATTTATAATGATATAGTGTGAATTATCCAAAATATAGCGGGTGAAACCGCGGGGCGCATATACTTAATTACTATTGATGACAAAGAAATTTTCTTTAATCAATACAAACTGTATGACAAAAACTTTTTTTTTTAATTTAAAAATCTTATTTTTTTACTGACATTATGTTTAATTTTGTCCCAAAAATTGGTATTTCGAAACAAATCACAATGTATACTCAAGTTTGCCTTGTTGATGTTTGTTTTCCTTCGCAGATTTCTTGCAACAATTTCTGGTGATATTCTTGATTTATAAAATTGTGAATGATGCCTTTTGATAACTCTTTTTCCTGATTTTTTTTGGGTTACCAGTTTATTTATTTATCTAATATAAATAGACTTTAATGTTTTAATTTTTAAAATAATCTATTCGATTAAGACTTTGTTCGCGTGTTGCTCCGCTTCTGTGTGTCGTAACGTGATGTCAAGTAGCCTAAGTTACTCCCTGTTACATCAGCTATTCAGAGCCAGCCATTTCAGAGATAAGCCGGAACAAACAGACAGAAAGACAGACAGACAAAATATTGATATATGTAGCGTGTAGACATCTATATACTCTTAGCAAAAAGCGGTTATTTTGATATTACAAACAGACACTCCAATTTTATTTATTTGTATGGATAAATACAATCAAATGACTCGAAAACTTATATAAGGGTTAAGAATTGTATTATCGAATATATAATTTACTCTATCTGTCTTTCTAATGAAATAATCAGGATTTATGATAATTTAAGGTAAAGTTATCAAAATAAATCTAAACCTGTTCTATTTTTACAATTATATAAAAATAAGGTTTGTCTAAGAATTTTAAAATGTTGATAAAAAATAGTCCTTTATAGTTGTTGATAATGAATATAATAAAACTACTGACAATTTTACCGTTCATATTTTATTTAGGAAAAATGGGAAAAGTAATAAGCGAGAAATAAGAAAAGTTGCTCTCAAAACTAATAAAATTCTTAAGTTAAAACTTCAGCTCCCCTTCGCCTTTGCCTCCTTCGCCTTCACTGTTACAACGAAATTGCGTGTTCAGTGTTACCCTCTACCTGTTATCTTTGTTACCAATATTACTATTTTGTTCAAAAGATATTTAATATATAAAATATTTAGGCGATCAATAAGAATTTTATTTTTATCCCGCAGGAACTATGAATTTTTACGGGATAAAAAGTAGCCAATGTTGTAATCAAGGATGTAAAGTATGTATGTGGTAAATTTCATCAAAATCTGTTCAGCCATTTTTGCGTGACTGAGTAACAAATATCCAAACACTAACACTAACACTAACTAGCCGACCCGTGCGACTTCGTTCGCACGTTGCTCCGCTCCTATGGGTCGTAGCGAGATATTAAATAGCCTAAGTTACTCCTGGTTACATCAGCTATCTGCCAGTGTAAGTCTAGTCAAAATCGGTTCGGCCATTTCAGATATTAGCTGGATCAAACAGACAGAGAAGTTTTACGGATGTGCTTCCGAAATCAATATTTCCTATTAACTATATACTTAGTGTGTGGGGTAACGACCGTCCTTGTAATTGGAAGGTAGACAAGCCCTAAAAGAAATTCGGAGTAGCCTAGATGTTAGTTAATGAAAGGGACTGGCCGAGTCATGGCCGTCTACCTCCGGCTGCTCAGTTGCGCTTGCGCAGTCGTTGCTCAATCGGTATGCTTCTGGAACTACGGCATTGAGGTGTAACTTTAACTAATGTCTAATTCAATATACTATTCTATATGAAATCAGTTTTTTAATACAATTAAAACTTATATTATATTAATGCGACAGTTACTCTGTCTGCTCGTCTATTACGCTTTCATGCTAAAACTACAGAACTGATTTTGATGAAATTTGATACAGAAATAGATTAGAGCTTGAAATAATATGTAGGATTAAATGCATGTTAAGGTCATTGGAAATAAATCATACGTTGATGTTTTTTTTAATATGTTTAAAATTTTATTAATGTTTAAAATTAAAATATAAAATTAAATCATGTCTCAAATTGTACTCGAGCGACCTCCTCTGAACCTGCCCTCACTTCACTTCGGGTATTTAAAACATAATTATAATCAAAATTCCTAAATAAAAGATAAACATAAAAGAGAGGTAATAAAAGGAAAAAGTCAAGAGATCAAATGAAAAAGAGAACAGGAGAAAGAGAGGATAAAAATGGCAACACCACATCACCTATGCCATTCAGAAATATATACAGACTGTCTGTTCCTTCTGTTGATGCGGTTTTTTTAGTAGATAGAGTGATTCAAGAGGTTTATATGTATAACACTTGCACTCGTGCGAAGACGGCGCAAGTCACTAGTATAATGGATATATTAAGTAATTTATTTCTAAGTTTAAAATACACAATTCAACTTAATTGTTAGTGCTGAAGTGAGTTGCATTAATATTGAATGAGTCCCGAGCTGCTCGCTACTGTTTAACTTAATTGTTTAGAATTTCGTTTATCACTATTTTTGTAATGGCAGTAATGAAATGAAGTTTCAAATAAATTTATTTGTGCTAATCTATATGTACACTAATATTATAAAGAGGAAAGATTTGTATTTTTGTATGTAACGAATAAACTTAAAAACTACTAGACCGATTTCAAACATTTTTTTACCATTAGAAAGCTACATTATCCCTGAGTAACATAAGCTATATTTATTACTGGAAAAAATTAGAGATCCTCAGAAATTTTTACTAAAACCGCCCAAGGTGCAAAAAAATTAGCCATAAAATGTCTTTCATCGCATGCGCTGCAGAAAATATTGATGATAGAACAAAAAAATATTCTATAATATTATAAAACGTATCAATATCTACAAAACACTTCGCGAGACCATATGTCCAACTATTATAGTTAAGTCACTATAACTACTTTTTCCCATATTAAAAGTTGATAGAAATGCCTATCAAAATCAGACCATATTTTCCATACCTTTGTATTAATTCGTATCCAAATAAATTATTTCGTATTCAAGACACTTTCAATACCTGTACATTACTTTTTGAATGATTGAAATCGGACATTCCATTCAACATATATTACAAAATTAAAAATGTCAATATAAACAAAGAATACACGCCGACGCGCCGGTGTAATTTAAAAAAATATCCAACTGTGCGAAACTGGGACTAAAAAATAACAAAAAATTTTTAGTGTTGGGTCAAGAAATAACTTACACCGCCATCTGTTGTAAACTTATATAAGTAGCATTACAGACAGACAGAAATTGTAATTAATACATCGCGAGTATTCTAGCAGTAATACTGAAGCAAAGTGTCTAAAGTATCCTCAGGAATAATATTCTAGTCAACAAGCCGTCATACTATAATGTGCTTAATTAATTATTTTTAAAGTAAATAAAATAATTTTTTACACAAATCTGGAGTTTTTAATATTAAAGTCGGGAGTCAATAATACTTTCGAGAGTTCAAATCGGGAGAGGTAGCAACCCTTCCCGTTGCATTTGTTATAAAGTGTATGTATATGTACTACGTCAAGGTCAACAACATATTATATAACAGACCAGACCAGATAATCTTTCTCAGCCTTTCACTCAAGGTGGGTCAATTTGCCAACATCATGACATTTCACTGCCCTCGATCTTAGTCCACTTATTATTAAATAGAAACCTATTACCTAAGTAATACAATTCATTTTACAATAAGCAATAATCAAAGTGAAATATTTGCAATGTATGTCTGATGTAATCAACAAGTTGGTTTTAGGATATACACTTTGTTTGGCAGCAGTGATGGTCCAGTGGTTGAGACTTCAAGTCTTACTCGAGAGGTTCGAGTTTGATCCTGGGCACATACCTCTGACTCTGAGTTATGTGTGTTTTAAGCAGTTAAATAACACTTGCTTTAACGGTGAAGGAAAACATCGAGAGGAAATCTGCACTCCTGAGAGTTCCCAAAAAGTTCTCAAAGGTGTGTGAAGTCTGCCAACCCGCTGGGCCTGCGTGGTGGACTATGGCCTAATACCCTCCTCCTTCTGAGGAGGAGACCCGGCTCAGCAGTGGGCCTTGAAGGGTCGTGATGATGATGATGACTTTGTTTGGATTAATACCAGATGTATACAAAGGGTGAGGTAATAATTATTGAAAACTAGCTGTTTAGTTGACCTTTGGAGGGATCGAATGGTTATGTGGGACTCGCTGATTAGAAAAGTCAATATTGTCGTTAACTTTCTTAAATTTTCTAATTTTCTGCGCAAATTTCTTAATTTTTTCTTACATAAAAAATACTAGATAATAACAAACACAACAAAAAAATAATTAGCGAAATCGGTCCATCCGTTCACGCGTAATGTCGTGAATAAGGGAAAGGGACTCATAGTATATCACAATAATATTCAAATAACAAAACTTTTTCATTACAGAGATACGAACCATACCCCTTCCAATATGAACAAGTAGTACACAAGAAACCCTTAAGAGAACACGAGAAGCCCCAGGACCTCCGCAACGTGCCAGGGTCACCAGGCGTGGACTACCCCATCTATCACACTGTGCCGGAGACCAGCTTCTCCTGCGCCCACGTGCCGGTGCACCCCGGCATGTATGCCAACGTTGAAACTGGATGTCAAGTAAGTTTTAAAGTAGAAATTATATACACGATTTTCGTTGTTCTTTCCATTAGTGGAAACCGTACCAAAATTTGTTAGAAAGAGGAAGCATAAAAACAGACAGAGATGAACAGTATCTTTAAGCTACTGTTACACATGCTCTAAAATAGCATGCTTTAAAGCGTGCAATAAGTATAGTTATTATGACCATGCTTATGAACTGCTTACATTTGCTAGCAATTTTAAGTATGCCCTTGAATAAGCATGAAAGCACTTTTACTGAGCATGCAATGCATCCAAAAACTTCTCTCAGATAGGAAGAGGAAAGAAGGAATAGGAAGCGCTTGCACCTTGCAAACAAGATCGATACTAGCATGCTCATTGAGCAAACGCGTTCACACTTGCTATTACCTATCCCCTGCCACTCCCACATCAACTAGCATGCTTAAAGATGGCACGGCGTGCTATTATCCAGCATGCTTAATAGTAGCATGTCCTGTACACACACGCTAGTAATTAGCATGTGTAACAGTAGCCTTATACTATTCAAAGTTTATGCGTAAGTGTGTGTTGTATGTGGGTTTGTATATGTCTGCTTAAGTTTAATTTTTTTTCCTTCAAGCCTTAATTCTCTTAATCAAAATATCCTTGATTAACAACAGACTATTCTAAATGATCATCTGAACAGTACAGGTTTCTATTCAATCATTTTATATATCCTATTAGAGTTAATGCTGAGGATTTTTGTCATAGGATAGTTTGGAAATATCTCACGTACTATTCTAGTGAGTGTTAGAATTGCTAGACAATAGCGCAAGGGGACCATGGGGACGCAGTTAGCACTTTTAGGATGTGCCAAACGAACTGTCCAACTATTGCTTTAAATTGTCTGCTTTAAAGAATATATGTCTAATATAATTTCAAGATGTATCATTGGGGAGTATCGTCTTTTTCTGGAGGACCATAAATGGAAAATCAGAATTAGATTCATGATTTGTTTAAAAGGAATCTACTAACATGAGCCTCTCTTAGAGTTTTTCAGACCTCCTTAAAACTAAGTTTTTTTCAGTTCAATCCAATTTTGTAGAGCATAATAGATTTAAAAGGCTTTCATTTTAAATACATCGACTTAAAAAAAAAGGTGTGTGTGCGATTCACACACGATAGAAGTGAAACTTCAGTAAATCGACAAAAGAATGAGATGAATATATATAATAATATAAAATAGTATGTATTTTTCTGTCTCATTCTTTCCTACACATTTTTGTATTTGTGTCTCTTACCTGTCGTTTTGTATATTTCTGTCTCATTCTTTCCTACACATTTTTGTATTTGTGTCTCTTACCTGTCGTTTTTTCCGTTGCATCCGGTTTGAAATCACAACGATTCTAAAGAAGTTTCACTTCAATTAACAAAATAGTTTCAGATCAGAGGATTTCTGTTGTTAATCTTGTCGCTGTTGACTCCAGAATTTTGGGAAATTGTGCTTTAGACAAAAGTTATTTGAAATATAAAATCATAAATAATTTTGGAAACCCTCAATGTAAAAGTTTTAAAACTAAGCAACAATACAATCAATGGAAAACGAAAAGATTTTTTAAAAATGTTTTGTTGTGTGAATTGCCTTGGGGTTCCCGTAATAGGTTGAACGTGGCTCGAAATGGCTCGAAATGGCCTATTTAATTGCACTGTCTTTGTAGCGCCAAGATGGAGAGTTTGCTTAAAATTATTATGGGATTTGTTTCTTTGTCAAGTGATCATGATGTTTTTAAGGATTTTTTTTGTTTTCAATTATTGATAAGATCCAATATTACAAACATAACAAGCTTTAGTGACAACAAGTGATAATCAAAGTAGTTCTGCTTTAATAACATGCGGTGTGCCTCAGGGCTCAATATTAGGTCTTTTGTTGTTCATTATTTATATAAATAATATACATGAATTGTATTTAAAAGGAGATATATCAATGTATGCTGATGACACAGCCCTAATTTATTTTGGTAACTCCATGGACTCCATTATTGATGACGCACAACTAGATCTAGACAAATTAAATATATGGTTTAAATGTAATCTCCTTACAATAAATGCGTCCAAAACAAATTATATAGTTGTTTCCTCTAAAAATAAAAAAATAAATTGCCATAAGCCTCTTGCTATAAATAATGATATAATACAAAAAATTAATTCTCAAAAATATCTAGGAATAGAGCTAGACAGTCATTTAACATGGAAACCTCACCTTGGAAACTTAAGAATTAAACTTTCTTCTCTAACGAATATGTTGCGTGGCTTTGCACTTAATCTCCCTTAAAATGCCAGATATATAATATATAATTCTCTTGTTAAACCTCATATTGATTATCTAATTGAGTTATGGGGCGCAGCAGCAAATACTAATTTAATCGCAGTTCAAAGATCTCAAAATAAACTAATCAAAATCCTATTCCATTATAACTTGCTTACACCTACCAGTACAATTTACAAAGAAACAAAATTCTTAATAACAAATTCCACTCACAAATCATGTTTATAAAAAAGAAACAAACACATAATCGAATATCACGACGAAAAAATCACATTCTTCTCAGTTTTCGCGTACAAAAATGTATGGTAATAAAAATATTATGTTTGTAGGAGCACAGATTTACAACAAATACATTTGACATTTTAAAAAATGTTTAAAAAATTATGTGTTGAGTATGTCTGTGTCACATCCAGTAAATGATATTTAATTCTATGATTTCAAATCTTACCTACCGTCTGAATGTTATTAATATTTTTAACAACCTTCTCGCTTTTAATAATTGCACAAATACAATTGTCAAATTATTTACGTATTTTAGGTTAATCTTTGTGTAGAATAAAATACTTATACTAACTTATTATAAATAATAATATTAATTAGGATATCTTTGATTAGAACAAAAGGTAAAATTCTATGATCTCATATTTCTTTATAAGTAAATAAAATAAATCTTTGGGGTATAGTTTTGGTTGAGAATTTTTTTTTTTTTGTTAAGTTAAAGTAGATACGCGCTTAATGTGTTTAAAATTTACTTTTAAGGTACAATAATGTAAATTTTCTCAGTAAGTGAATTTTTGTAATTCTTTGAGAAATAAATTCTTAAACTACATCAAGCTTTAGACTGCATTTCAACAAGACACGAGGCTGGTCGGAGAGTGTCAAATGAGGTGATTCTATTGGTTGTTAACAAACACATCTCTCACTACACATACTCGCTCATTTCTTATATTACAAATGCCAGTCATTTCTCAACGAAAGTTATGTTCAAACAACAAACACATCATATCTGAAGGAAGACCGAACTATTTAGTAAAACTCAAAATAAGGCTTTTTACGTCAAAATTGGATATAAAACGAATTAAAAAAAATAATAAAGACAAATAGATAACCAAAAGGAGTACTGTTTTCCTTATTAATCATTGCGATTCAACAAATAGATACATGACAAATTTTTGTTTCTAAAAAGGGAGAGTGTACTTATTAAAACAACTATAAAAGGGCATGTCTACACAATCGGCGATGATGATCGTCGATCGTGTGATTGTCAATTGGCATGATCATTGTACTAGCATCTACATAATCGTCTGTAGGAGTTTGCCGATCGACAAGCGTAAGATGGACGTGGAAGGTTGGCTGCTGCACCCATTTATTTAATTGCCGTTATGTCAATAATAATTACTCAGCACTTGTTAGATAACTATTAAGTAATAAATTAATGAATCAATATAATTCACTTCACTTCACTGTCCGATGATGAATAATCGCCGATTGTGTGGACAATGAACCAACCGGCGATTCCCTTTGATGTGTATCCAAAAAACCGACAACTCACGATCGCAGGCGATCACAGACGATGATCGGCGAGTACAGGCAAGTATGCCCTCTACACAATCGTGATCGCGCGTAATCGTCTGTAATCGTCGATTGGGTAGAGGTAGCTTTATATGTCATGTAGTATATATGTATATGTTTATACAGATATAGAAGTAAATAATGTATGAATACTAAATAAGAAATTTCTCAGAAACATCTTATTACATATTTGGAAACATTATTCAACTTAAATATTAAGAGAATTTGAGCTATACTGCGCAGTAATACTCAAACGACAATACTAACATGTAATATAGACGAAAATCGAGCAGTACCTGGGGCTTGAGACCCAGAAGCAGTCTTCTACTACGCGTTAATCTTACCTCTACCACTCTACCTCGCTAACAAATATGAAAATACTAAAGTACATTACTCACGTGCCACGTCACCAAACAACGTTACACTATTAGTCTCACTACTTTAAGATAAAAAGAACTACCCGCTAATACTAAGCTAACTAAGTTTATTAACATTTATTGACAAATTATTTACAATATTTCAAAAGATTTATCCAATCAAATCTAATTAGCCGTCACAACCACTATCACTCCTTTCATTCAGTTTTCGGATCAATCCGATTGGATACGGACAAACCGAAATAATGATGTGCTTTAAGCAAATTTCCACGTAGCAAAATTACTATGGGCGACCAATTTGGGGCAAATTGAATAACTTTGAAGACATTGTTAGCGGCCTAACCTGAAACTCTAGGAAATTAATTAAATCAAAATTTTCAAAAGAAAGGGAAATGAAAGGCGAAGTTGCAGCGAATCGGACCGTTATTTAAATTCTGTAACTCTTTAAAAGATAGATTAATTATATTCCGTTTGCTCTGACTATTGCTGATTGAATAGCTTTTAAATTGAAAGGGTTAGGTTACTTGAATTATACTGAGTTTTCTTAATACTTATTATTACGATTATATTACAAAACACGTGGGGCATTCCACGCCAAGCGGACAGGTAAAAAACTCGATGTTACCGATTTTAGTAATATTTGAGTATGTTCTACCTATACATGTTATTGATACGTGCACCAAATATTTTTTTAATATAATGACTAGTTAAAGAGTTATGGGACTTTCAAATTTTCGACAACCGGTGGGCATACAGTACTTCAAAGACGAATATAGAGTCATAAAATTATACATCAAAATAATTGAACCAATGGATTTATTACTTCATTTAATGAGCTTTTTAATTGTGTTTTTGGAAACAAAAAAAATTATAAATAGCTAATATTGTATAGAACATTCTTGCCAACTTTTATAATCGTTTTAAAAGTGGATTAGGAGCTAGACTGTTTTTAATTTTACTAACACCAATACATTTTGAATACAAAAATACGTTACATCTACACTTTTAATGACTAGAAATAATTTATTTAAAATATATAAAACATTCGGTCAAAAGTGATTTTATTTGATTGACAGTCACTTAACTCGCACAAATGGCATCTGGGGGTTTAGCAAAATGTCAAATCAATATTCAATAACGCTTATAGAAAAATTAAAAATGTATGGGGTTGATGTAAGATTAAGAAAAGGTCAATGTAGAATTGCTCAATTTAGGCAAACGAATTGAAAAGAGACAAATAAACATTTTCATACAAATGCTCACTAAAGTGACGTTTTTGACAGTTGTCAACACGGTGATATTGACAATTAAGGGCGATTTCAATCATTAGGTGTAAGATACATTTGCTGTCCATTAAATCAATTAATTACTACTATAGATATATGAGTCGCTTCAAAGCGATTGTCACTTTGCTAAGCCCTCAGGTGCGGTAGCGCAGCGTAAAAATCGGAAACATCGAGTTTTTTTAACTGTCCGCTTCACGTGGAATGTCCCACATATTACGTAAAACGTCATTAGCTACCGTTTGAACCGTTAGTTGTTCAGGTCGTGGGTTCAAAAAATACAAGCATTTTAACTTAACTGGAGGGGTTTGAGGGGGGGAGTAGTTTGCAATCAAAACTGCTAGTATTCTTAATGATCTTTTTTTAAATTTTCTAATCTTTTTTTAATAAGTCACTCAAAATAAATTTTAGTTGCTTTAACAAAAATCGATTAATCGATTTTTTGAATGAAAAAAAAAAAACAATTTTTAGATTGATATCCAACTGAATTCTTGAAATTACTTAACAACGTGAATCAAAAATAAAAAAATATGTTCAGGCGTTATAAAAATATAGAGAATTAGTTGAACCGCTTACGCTTCGCGAAGCTGTATTCACCTACACCTACTAAAAAAACAACAGCAATAAATATATTTATAAGAAGATAGAGTATCTAAAAATCGATTTTAGCGCGTTCAATTCGATCGATTTTTTAAAGAGTAAATCCCTAGTTTTTACAATGCACAGATAAAGAAAAAAATAGACTCTAGTTATTTATTAGGAGATTGAAATATATCATTTTCTTATCCATGTTATTTTTATAGGCTTACCATGTTTGCCACGACGGTCGTGAAGGTCACCAAGGAGCAGCTTTTCTTTGCACCAACGGAACTCTCTTCGATCAGGCTAAATTCGCTTGCGACTGGTGGTACAACGTGGACTGCTCGCAGGCTATCGAACATTACAAGTAAGCATTATATTTGTACTCTATGAGTCTGTATATTAATACCAAGCTGGGACCATTAATCTATATCACAACAGAATTTATATTTATATGTCAAGCATATTTTTTACAGACGTTTACCACTAATGCAAGGTTTAAAACTAAAATGTATTCAAAATACAATCAACTACAATATTTCATCATGATTGGTTCACTCGAATTTCATATTCATCTCGATTAATGACGTCAATATTTTATTTTAAATTTAATGTTTATAGGGCAAAGATTTGTTGATATTTGTAAGTTCCATAACTTCTAATAGATGGCAGTATAAGTCAAATTGTTGACCAATGCTTCAGCTTTTTTTAGCATCCAATAGATGGAGTTCTGAACGTTTGAAATATGCCAACGCTCTTCAATAATATTCTTTCTGTCTTCTGTGTCCTGTAATTACTATATCTTTGTTATTTGCTTCCTATATTTTTACGTTTTTTACGATTTCAAATTTCAAAAGGCTTTTCTAAAAACTACCTTTTAATTTTAACAATTTTTATCGACTCAAATTGCCGTTATTTATAATTTGTCGACCTTACCCCGACGCTCGAGGCAATTTTATCGACCTATTGACAAATCCCCAATTAATTACTCGATCATTATCTCAAATATTCTCAAATTCTGCTTTAATTAAGCTAAAATTGTCACATTTTAAAATATTTCAGTCTCTAGTGAGTTTACTTTAATGTAAATCTTCGTGAACTTTGAGGACTATTGTATTAATTATAATATAGATATCACTATCATGATCTCCACTTATCAAGAAAATTTTCCTGATTTTTACACATGATATCCAATTCGCCTCCATTTTAGGTAGAGTTAAAAGTGAGCTAGTAATTCTTTTAACGACACGCTTCTTGAGACTTTTCACTCTTTTCCTTTAGTTCCATTTTCAGTGTTTGCCTGTTTAGATTCCCGTGAGGGGACGGGTTAGAATACAATTCCCCTCTGCCACTGGGAGAGCATCTCATGAGAGCCGAGTAACCCAGCACCCCCATAGTTAGTAGGGGATCAGATTCTGATTCTGATCCGACTGGCTTGCGACTACCAGCTTGCGAATCCGACCTCCAAGTGTCTCTGACGCGTTCATGTCGACCCGCATGTGGGCCAGATCTACCTCCAGTCTGCCATCTCTACCATCCCATTACTGAAGCGATTCCAATGAACACCGGGTTCTTGTTCGGGGTCCATTGAAACCGCAGCATTCTTCTATAAAAGATACCTTCTAGTTTTGGCGATGTCTATGGGCGATGGTGGCCACTTTCCATCAGGTCGACCGTCTGCTCGTTTGTCCTTTATTTATCATAAAAAAAAGATTCAATTCGACATCTATCATTGAAAGGTTCTATTAAATTATTTAAGCTTCACCTTCTTCCTTAACAACCTTCTACTTATAGTTGTTGTCCAGCATTGGCATTACTAACACTGTTAACTATAACTAAAGCTACTACATTTTTCCTTCCATTGACTCGCATTTTCTCAGTATATTTTTTATGTTTAGTAATATGAAATATTTTTATACAGATTGAATGCTGATCCGCTAAAGAACCCTTACGTGCCGAAGCCGAAACCCGAGGAGTTACAGGAGGCTCCACACGGTATTTACTATAGAAAGATACGCGATTAGGTTATAATATATCTGTCACCAGCAAATAAAATATTATTTAAATATATTAAGCAATAATAAACAACATAGAATCATTCATTTTATCAATCATCAATTTATTTTATATTAGACTGTGATTTCGTTCATAGAAACTCTGGAAACGAGTTCAAAGTTAAATGTTTGTGAGACAATCACTCGTTTACCTATCTTCTCATTAACAGACTCACTAACCCTTGTTTGAGTCAAACTTGAGTATCTGTATACATTTTTAAGGTTTATAATAAGGTAAACGGGAAAAACTCACGTATAATTTTTGTACTCTTTGAAGAAGACCACCAAATAAGGTTGAAACTATAGTAAGTAACAATGAAGTTAAAACTATAGTAAATATGACTGATTACCACGCTATTTTGTGTGATAAAATTACCCATGTATTATGTCGTTAAAATCCATTCTTGCTTAATAGTCTATGACTCTATGTTATATCGAGTTACAATTATTCCTTTGTTAAATTAAATTGAAATCAAATATACAATCAAATAAAAGTAAAATGTTTAACGAATTATAATTTGAATAATTTGAACTTTCTTTGTGAAAATTTTCAAAATTGCTGGTGACATTCAATTTATTTATTTTACATTTCAAATATCATTTAGTCCGGAGATACAGTGAAACAAATTTCAAAGCTTATTTGAATCAAAGTTAACTTTACTCTGGATTTAAGTCATTCATTGCACTTCATACATTTCATATTATATGCATTTTTATTTAAATCAAATCTGTTTGTTTGTTCAATTTTATATTAAAATATCTAAACTAAAACGCCACCTACCAGATTCAATTTTAAGATACAGATTACAAATTAAGGAATACACACACACACACCTTAATTATTAAATATTAAGTTCATCCATATCATATTTTAAGATCTTTTAGACTTTTTATTTAATTGAAAACAAACATACACATGAAAATGAAACTTCGGTCCGTGTGAGATATAGGATAAAATATTTAAAAAATAAAAAGTCTAAAGACATAGTTCATCATCATTTCACAGTCATCTCATCATCATGTAAGATTTTACAAACTAGATTAGTAATGGGTAATGAACTAAAATTGTATTAAATTAAGATGCCATTAAATAGTTACCTATTGACCTCGTTTTATTTATTTTTATCACAATGCTGTCTTCATCATCACGACCCGTCAATGGCCCACTACTGCTGAACCGGGTCTCCTCCCCTCAGGTTGAGGCTATAGTCCACCACGCTGGCCCAGTGCGGGTTGGCAGACTTCACACACCTTTGAGAACTTTAGGGAACTCTCAAGAGTGCAGGTTTCCTCACGATGTTTTCCTTCATCGTTAAAGCAAGTGATATTTAATTTCTTAAAACACACATAACTCAGAAGTCAGAGGTGTGTGCCCAGGATCGAACTTGGGTCTCCCGAATAAGACCAATGGGCCGTCACTGTTTTTTTTAAATGCTGTTTTACTAAGATTGAAATCATTAAGAACGATTTGAATAGTTTATGGTAATTGTTATTAAACAACCAAAGAAAGCATGAGAAGAAGAAGAAGAACAAACTATTAAATACCAGATCACAAATCTTTTCATATTTTTATGCCATTTTAAAATGTATCACACTTAATCTTAAAGCTTTATAAGGCGGTGAGAGTCACGTATTGTTTTGGTCCGCCACTAACAAATGCGGTTGAAACTATAGTCCATGTGATCAAGGTGAGTACCGTCTAAAGACCTCTAATCTTTTAGTATGGCAACATCTTTATAAAATGCAGGATATTCCGAAAAAAAATCTTGTTTTAATATGATTTTTTTTTCCACAAAAAAACCATTAAAATTACGGAATATAGTGAAGAAGAAAAATTACTCGAATTAGCTGGTGTAGTGTATAACGAACGCAAATTAATAAAAACATGTGAAGAAGAAGACGAAATATTTATAATAAGTTAAAGTAGACAGCATAGAACAAAGCAGTCACTTGACTGAAAAAACGTTAACGATGGAATATTTCCACCAAAGTTCAAATTGAATCATTTCCCCGATGTTAAAATTTTGTAGCGCGAAATATTGTAACTGTATAATTCGCCTTGTCTGTTTGTCGCTTAGAAGCTAATCTCATAATTAACAGTTTCTGTTATTACATTGTGGCGGCAAAACAAGCAATTTTACAAGTATGATGCATAAAAAGAATCTTCTGGAGAAGATAAAAACTTGAAAAATAACTGTAAGAGTAGTTAATATAGAACGAAGCGGTGATTTGACCAAAAAATTGTTCCCAAAAATGATGGAATATTTCCACCAAAATTGAAATCTAATAATTCCCCCGAAGTTAATTGTTTGTATTGTGTATTGTAATAAGAATTTTGTTTTCTCGTGAAGTTTCTTATGAATTAATGTTGGTAAAGTTCAGTGGCCACTACACCGTTCGGGGCCCCTGGCAATTTCATCAGATGATGATCAGGGCCTCTTCTTCTAATATTAAGAAACTTAACCCAGGCGCGCGCCAAGCACCTTCTGTGCCGGTGTGTTAAATACTTATGAGCGCCTATACTTGAAGAAAAAAAAAAAAGGTTGTGCGCCAACAAGTACCTATCCCGCGTGGAAAATACCTGCACCTTAGTTATACATTTTACTAAATATTGTAATAGTAAATATTAAGATCCACCTGTGGTCACAGCCTTCTCTGACCGGGGGTTCCTGGCATTTTTTCGAAATGCCACCCTATAATAATTGATTGCAGCACCGGTAAAAAAAGTAAAAAAGAGAGAGTTGTAATAACAAGAAAAATAACTTTAGAAATTAGCTTTTATAGAACTATACACTCTTGAGACCAAAAAACTGCTACGATGTTCGTTGTTTTATATATCGCGTAATGTGGAAACTCGCCTTTTCTCTATTTTTCGTAATTTTAACGACCAGTTCTTCAACAATTTTCTGAACATTATATATATAAAGCAATATATGCTATATATGTACAGAGTCTTGTAACGAAGATAAGAACTAATAAAATTAGCTGTTAAAGTAGGCAATAGAGAGCAAAGCAGTGAATTGTTACCAAAAAAGATGGAATATTTCCACCAAAACTGAAATTCAATCATTCCCCCAATGTTCGTTGTTTGTAGCGTATATTGTAACTGGAAATACGCCTTTGTCTATTTTTCGCACTCGCAGTATAATTGACACTGACACAATGCACTATTGAGCCGCGCTATATTGAACGAGACAATCAACAATATTGCTTGTTTTGCAGCTACAGGCGCTACATTGCTCTTTTTTACTTTTTTTAAATCGATTTTACAATTATTTATTATTATAAACTCGTTGATCTTAACTCTACATGTCCGTGAGAAGGACGTTAGTGTGTATCTGTGTATCATTAGTGTCTTTCACTAGCTTCGTAGCGCCCAAGATAATGGACCGATGGTGATGAAGTTTTATCTGTTTAAAGGTAATTTAATCGAGGTAGTTCTTAGCTATGTATTATAAAAATCTGGTCAGCCGCTTGATGACTATCAGCTCATATCACTTTGTCGTGTCGTGTGGGTATCGATACTCAGTGACTATACTATATAGTAATGAGTGTGTCAAATGAAGCAATTCTATTATTTCTTAACAAATTTACTTAGTACGTATCCGCGCTCATTTCTGGTGGAAACGCAGCCTTCATCTAATATCTTACTAGCACTTCAATAGTAAACACGTCACAGTGCTCAAAATCATATTTCTAAATTAGGGAATTTCATTTATACTATTAGGGTATAGATGTTTTGGTAATTGCTTTTTGGTTATTTACTTTTTATTTGACCGTAATTATTTTTAAATTTTCATTTAAATCGTATGTTAGGAAAAAAGGTAGGGAGGGTAAACTAGTTATAATATTATATACTGTAATACTAATATATAAAACTGAAGAGATTGTTTGCTTGAACGCGCTAATCTCAGGAACTACTGTTCTGATGTGAAAAATTCTTTAAGTGTTAGATAGCCCATTTATCGAGGAAGGCTATAGGCTATATAACATTACGCTAAGACCAATAGGAGCGCAGCTATACGTGGACGAATTCGCGCGGGTCGAGTAGTTTTTAATAAAGCTGCATAATATATTTAATATGAGTTGCATTTTTTCTATGTCAGGTTTTTATTTTTGTTCTTAAGCTCTCTTAAAATATCTCTAAGTTTCTTTCCTGCTGCTTTAAAAACTGCTTTTTATTCATGCAAACCAACAGTTTAAGGTTAGTATAATATAAATTAATGCTTAAACAGTATGAGGGTAGTTTAAAGCTCTCAATGTCGGTGTTTATCAATTAGAATATACCAATTGCTCATTATATGATATTTGTTACACGAAGCGTTATTTCAAAATGGCGGTGTTTACGGTTACAGCAAAGCTAATGTTATGTTTATTAGCACTTATAGTGTCGGTTTTGGCTGTTATTTGTTATTCATTAAATTAACTCATTAATTATGGTTAAAATGTTCCTCTATTATGTTATCTACATGGGACCGATATCGAACAGTAACACGCACAAGACAATTGTCAGGAAATGAACGAGTAGATTATTTTGCGAGAGAGGCCATATGAGATGGTATTCCATTGACTGTATTCCCTTCTTCTAAGGATATTTTGTATTCACGAACAGTAACACGCACAAGACAATTGTCAGGAAATGAACGAGTAGATTATTTTGCGAGAGAGGCCATATGAGATGGTATTCCATTGACTGTATTCCCTTCTTCTAAGGATATTTTGTATTCACGAACAGTAACACGCACAAGACAATTGTCAGGAAATGAACGAGTAGATTATTTTGCGAGAGAGGCCATATGAGATGGTATTCCATTGACTGTATTCCCTTCTTCTAAGGATATTTTGTATTCACGAACAGTAACACGCACAAGACAATTGTCAGGAAATGAACGAGTAGATTATTTTGCGAGAGAGGCCATATGAGATGGTATTCCATTGACTGTATTCCCTTCTTCTAAGGATATTTTGTATTCACGAACAGTAACACGCACAAGACAATTGTCAGGAAATGAACGAGTAGATTATTTTGCGAGAGAGGCCATATGAGATGGTATTCCATTGACTGTATTCCCTTCTTCTAAGGATATTTTGTATTCACGAACAGTAACACGCACAAGACAATTGTCAGGAAATGAACGAGTAGATTATTTTGCGAGAGAGGCCATATGAGATGGTATTCCATTGACTGTATTCCCTTCTTCTAAGGATAATAATAATAATAATAATAAAATGCTTTATTGCACACCAATGAAAGAAATTTAGACAGAAAACTTAAAATTACTGTAGACTACACAGCATGCACAGGCGGCCTTATCACTAAGAGTGATCTCTTACAGGCAACCTTGTCGTAAGGAATAAAAGAGTATGTAAAAGGTAGTGCATCTTTTACTACATACTACATCTACACAAATTTACATATATAAATACTACACTAATAAATATGATACTATATAATATGATACGATATATACATATAATATAAAATAATACATTATAATATATCTACATTTTATACTATAACAAAATATATATATATATACATATATAAGAATAACAATACATAATACACTAGATTAAATTCGATATTACTTATTGTTAATAGTTAAATAATATTGTTTCAAACGACGTTTAAACATTTCAAGTGATGTCGAGTGTCGAATATCATATGGCAGTTCATTCCACAATTCCACGCATTTCACTGTAAATGACTGCCGATACAATTCAGAATGACAAGGGGGGAACTTTAATTTATTATCACTTTGAGATCGGAGTTGCAGGTTAGTGGGAGCGTTACTAGCTAGGTACGTGAACCTATCTCTAAGATAGACAGGTGAGTTAGGCTGGGAGAGTAAAGTGTATAATAAGGAAAGTGCGTGGAGATTGCGTCTGTGTCGAATTGAAAGCCACTTCAGTTGAGACCTGTACTCAGAAACATGATCATATTTTCTGAGACCAAATATGAATCGAATGCATAAATTTTGCAAGCGTTCTAATTTATCAAGTAACCCCTGGTGTAGATCTAGATACGCTATGTCAGCATAATCTATGATGGGTAGAAGGAGAGTGTTAGCAAGGGTAATTTTTGTTTTGATGGGGAGAAAATTCTTCCACTTCTTTAAATATCCAATAGTAGCGAACACTTTTCTACTAATATTGGAGATTTGGGGCTTCCAAGACAGTGTACTATCTATATAGATACCAAGGTTTTTTACAGTATCTTCATAATTCAAAGGAGTACTCTCAAATAATACTGGTGGTATGTTATATTGAGTGTTAAGATTTGATTTCAGCTTAGAGCTACCGATAATAGAAACCTGAGACTTAGCAGCATTTAGCGTTAAACCATAAGATTTGCTCCATGCGCTGATATTGCCAAGATTGAAATTAATAAGGTCTATAGCACTAGCAATATCTTCTATCGGCGTTGTCACATAAATCTGTAAGTCATCAGCGTAGAGATGATATGGGACAGTTAGTAATTCGGTTACAGTATTTATGAACACAGAAAACAGAAGCGGGGAGAGTACTCCACCTTGTGGGACTCCAGCTCGGAGAGAACAAGGGGTTGAGAGTTTGTTATCCACTCTAAGGCACTGCTGACGATCATATAAATACGAGCGGATCCAGTTGACGACATTTGAAGAAATATTGAGATTCTCCAATACCGCAAGAAGTATGTCGAAGTCAACCGTCTTAAATGCATTAGAGAAATCAAGCAATGCTAAAATAGTGACTTGTTTATTGTCTATACCGAAACGAATATCATCACAGACTTTGATAAGGGACGTTACTGTACTGTGACCGGGACGAAAGCCCGACTGGTAATTACTTAAAAGGTTATGCTGATTTAAAAAGAGAGAAAGTTGATTGTGAACAATTCGTTCAACAACTTTAGATAAAAATGGCAGTATTGAGATAGGGCGATAATGCGAATAATGAGTTGGATTAGGGATTTTTGGAACAGGTATGATATGGGCAAGACACCACGCTTTAGGAAAAGTACTAGTAGAAAGAGAGAAGTTAAATATGTGACAAAGGATGGGCATTACATTATCCAGGGTCATAAGAATCATTTTTCTACTAATACCATCACTACCAATGGCATCTGATTTAATGGAGATAATATTCTTCTTAATATCATCAGCTGAAACGGGCTTAAACTCAAACGGATTTACATTGGGTTTAGGTCGTATGCTCAAGGTGTTTATAGTATTGAACTTGTTAGTGGTATTTATAGACCCTGAAACAAAATGTTTGTTGAGACCGTTTATATCAATATTAGATGTCATAGTACGTTTCTGCCTCCCTATTCCTAGTGATGCAAGAAATCGCCAGACCTTTCCGCTATCTTTATCAGATACTGAGTCGTGAATGTATTTGCGTTGTGCATCTCGACATATCTTACAGCATTTATTCCGCAACTTCTTATATTTATTTAAATTCGATTCAGTAGGATTTGATTTGTATTTTCCTTTAGCGAAGTTGCGTTTCAGCATGAGTATTTTAATATCCTGAGTCAACCATGGGGCTGGGAGATGTTTGAGTTTAATAGGCCTTAATGGTGCATGTATATCAAACAGTTCAATCAAGAGGGAATTAAAAATGCTCAACTTTTCGTCTAGTGTCGAAGCATTAAATATACTTTCCCAGTCAATTTGATCTAAATCTCTCAAAAACTTATTGTTATTAAAATTCTTAAAACTACGCCTCATGACAACTGTTGGCCTGACTTTTGGGGGTCGAATTCTAAAAGACACATAAATTAAATCATGGTAAGAAAAGGCCTCAGCTGGAAACTGTCCATGCAAATCGACATGATTACGAGATGATACTATAATTAAATCTAAAAGTGATGGTGAACAATTTGGAAAATAGTGTGTGGCATTACTTGGAAGTACATGGAGGTTGCAGCAATTAATAATATTCTTTAGGCGCTTAGCACGTGAATCATTTTTAATCAAACAGGTGTTAAAATCTCCCAAAATAATTGTATGGTCAACTGTTGAAGCATATTTTTCAAGTAACGTCTCTAAAGTTTGAAAGTAGTTTATCTGTAGAGAAGGACTGTAAAAAACTCCCAGTAGAACTTTCAAACTACCAAACAAAGCTTCAACAAAAATATGTTCAGAGGTTTCAGAGTATGGAGAGGGAGATTTGTCTAAAATTGTGAAAGGTATATTACTACGTAAGTAGATTGCCACACCTCCGCCACCTTTTTTTGTTCTGTCATTACGTATAAGGTGGAAACCTGGAATAGCGTATGAAGTCGATGGAAGTTCGGGTTTAAGGAATGTTTCTGATACAAATATAGCATGTATATATTTGCTATTGAACGAATCTAAAAGATCAGTATAATGCGCAGGGATGCTTTGTGCATTTATGTGCACAACATTGAAGTTTTTACTAACGGAGGAGAAAGTAGATTCGAGGAGGGAACTTAAAGGCACTGAACTGCTGTGGAAGCTATCTTCTGATATACTTGCGGAAACTGATTCATAAATACTGTCATCATCTGAAACATTATTAAGGGCGTCGTTGAAACTCATTATAAAGATATATAATATTATAACAATTATACTAAATAATAATAAAATAAATATAAGTAACAAATTTAAATAATAATAAAAAAATTAAATATCACAAATGTTATGATACGAATGACCTGCCAACAGGATGTAAGAGAGATCAACTGTTTTTTCTATTTCTCAATAATAACAGTACTATATCAAACTAGTGAAATAAACCTTAACCCTAATATAAAAAAATAAAATAAAATAAAAAATGAGTTACAATATCAAGGCAAACATACAGAATAAGCAGTATACTAAAATAGAAAAAGTGCTAACTACTTAGTCAAACTACAATTTATCACATCTTAAGGCACAACTTAATGAGTTCTAGAAATGAAAATGTAATATAATATTTACAACCAATATTAAGTAAAATATTTGATCGAAAGACCCAGCAGAAAATTCAAAACTTTTACTATTACAATTTTGATATAAGTTTATTTACTTTATAGTCTGTGTCACTAGCTCAAGACTGTCAATTTGTTTTGACATTAGGTTACTAACTGACAGTGACAACTTGATTATTATTGTTTATAGTGCCAAAACTTAGAATTAATAAAAATAAGTATTTTATAATTATAAACTAGAGGGTAAAAACATTTAAAACCGAATAAAGAAAAAGTCAATAATAATGCGGCTAACTACAGATGAGCTATAAAGCAACTACAAAATAATGTAACTACACAAACGTTATAAGTAAAAACTACAAGAATATTATTGATAACAAAGTTACTCACTGGTTTCGTAAATAGTAAAAAGAGTAACCAATTATTTTTTTGTGTTTCTTTTGGGACGAATACTTTGAAGTTTTTGCACATCATTTCTACTCTTGGTGTCAGGATTAATGGTGACACTGGATGCACCAGAGATTTGCCCTTGCACAACAGGCATACTGGAGATTGTATCAAGATCCGCCATAGAAGTAATTGAGTACCGCTTTCCATTTGGGGCAATGACAAATATGTGACCATCCTTTGTCCAACATTTTGATATCCCAAATCTTTGCCTGACAGCCATGAATATGTTATGCCGTTCCTTAGTCAGAAATTCTGATACAGTAATTCCAGTATTTTTAAGACTAGTTTTGGTGTACCAAACCTGGTTTCTTAAAGATATATCCTTAAACTTGATGAGGACTGCTCGTGGTTTATCAGACATCTTAGAACCCATACGATGGCAACGTGAAACTGAGTCCGGACTTATATCTGATATATCAAGATGGTCTCTTAGCTTACTGATAACTGTATCACAGATGTTTTCATTTTTATTTTCTGGTACACCATGTACTAAAAGTATTTTCCTTCTGGTTCTCATTTCTATTTGGTCACTCTGCTTGAACAATAGAGTAACCTGTAGCTGCAGTGCTTCAAGTGAGGTTAAAACAAAGCTTCTGAAAGCTGAAAACTGAGCTGCTATATTGGACGATGGACTGCTAGCAGGAATACTGGAACACTGAAGATTTTTTTGAAATTCTGCCATCTGTGTGTTAAAATGTTCTGACAACAGTGCAATTGAGTGTTTGATAGACTCCATATTGATCAGTTTCTTGAAGTGCGAGTTTGTGAGAATGTTATATTGTAATCACTTAGGGGAACCACTGCTAACAGGTATTTGTAATCTTACTGCATTTTATAAAGATTTGATTATTTAAACTATAAATTATTATCAGAGCTGTTATAAATGTATGTTAGCTTTTATGCTGCTACCCACAAAAAAAAAAAAAAAAAAAAGGATATTTTGTATTCACGAACAGTAACACGCACAAGACAATTGTCAGGAAATGAACGAGTAGATTATTTTGCGAGAGAGGCCATATGAGATGGTATTCCATTGACTGTATTCCCTTCTTCTAAGGATATTTTGTATTCACGAACAGTAACACGCACAAGACAATTGTCAGGAAATGAACGAGTAGATTATTTTGCGAGAGAGGCCATATGAGATGGTATTCCATTGACTGTATTCCCTTCTTCTAAGGATATTTTGTATTCACGAACAGTAACACGCACAAGACAATTGTCAGGAAATGAACGAGTAGATTATTTTGCGAGAGAGGCCATATGAGATGGTATTCCATTGACTGTATTCCCTTCTTCTAAGGATATTTTACTTGTATTCAAACGATATATGTATAAGCTATGGGTTGAACGGTTTCACAAGATTTCTTTGGATATAGGAATTTGGTATAGGACCTTAAGATCGGATCTATATATGTCGCCTTGGTTTGAGACTTCTAGTTTGGATAGACGTTCCACCGTGATGGGGTTAAGAATTCGTTCCGGGCACATTCCATCAAACGAATTTGCTTTTAGCCGATGTGGCTCCACGCAGCGCAGCGAGGGCACAAATGCGGGTGAGCTAAAATGTTTAAAAAATACTATCCACCCGTGCGAAACCGGGACGGGCCGCTAGTTATATAGGTAGTAGGACTAACCTACATATTTAAATAAATAAATAAACGCAACAAATATGTAACCAAATATACTCATACTTGCCGTGTGAATTAAACGGTGGCGCGATGTAACTACGTGCAGCGCCATCTATCTGTAATTTAGAGAAACTAAGTGTGAATAAAATATCTTAAAATTATAACAATATTTATTACTGCGTTTTGAACAAAAATGTTTAAACGAGAACAAATAAGGCTTCGCGTCGCGTGTGTGTCTGTGTGTGTGTGTTTGTTTAAACATGAAACTCTATAAAAAGAAAAAAATAACCTTCACATTATGACCTTACGTAAGTACGTATGGACGACCGCTCTAATTATTAGCCTTACGTTTTGTTGAAGTACCTACATACGTATCAAATCCTAAATCCATTTATTTCCTGACTGCTGTGATATTTATATCTTTATGTAGGTGTTTTAAGGGGTAAAGAGTCCCCTATAATTTCGAGTCACATAGATAACTTAGTTTCTCAACATAATAAGTTTATGTTATGTTATCAATTCCGAGTAACTATTAGTCTATAAATTATTATATATTTTTGTTCAGTAAAATATTTTGATATTAATACAAATTCATTGTTCGGAGGTTTTGAATAGTTTGCTTAGCGAGTTTGCGGACGGGTTAAGACAACTAAATTGTAAAACTTCTTAGTACTTCGCAAGCTTTACTCAATAAATTCCAATTATTTCTCTTTAAGGTTATAGATAAAGATGAGATTTTATAATATGCTTTTAACTCCATTTTTACCAATAAAAAAGTATCTTACGTATTTTTTATATCACGACCACACAACGGTCACCTGGCCAGCTTCGTTTGACAACTGGCTCAAGTCTATCGGAACAGAGGATATATATACAGACTTGGAATAAAATAAAAGGAACTACCCACGAATATAAAGTTATCAACGGTGTTGCTAACTTAAGGTAATCACATAACTTTCTTGATCTGTAAGATATATTTTGTACGAGTTAATAGATCAAAGGTATAAACAACTGAAAAATTACATTTGAACCTGATGGCTCCATCATCAGACCCTCGAAACCTAGTGTACCATAGTACTTAACTAGAAGTGTTTATCAAATTGAAGAGTTACACTATGTTCCATATCTACCCCTCCTTCTCCCATCTTATTAATGCTGCGGTTCCAGGGAGCACCGGGTTCTTGCTTAGAGTCCGTTGAAACTGCAGCGTTCTTCTCTTCTCTCCCCTCCAGACTTTATCTTCGAAGCGGCAACGCATCGGCAAAACGAAATATAGTTTAGCTGATATCCATGGCCGACGGTAGCCACTTTCCATCAGGTGGACCGTCTGTTTGTTTGTCTCGTTATCTGCATCCTACCGACTGCGCCATGTAAAGAGGCCGTCAATGATAGGCAAGTGCCACTTCAGCGCTTTATCTTTAGATCATTTCTTAGATACCAAATAATATTATTGTTTATTATATATCTCGCAATCGCTATGTGTATCCGCGATAAACACCAAAACTACTGAGATAGATGATAAAAGACGAAATATTTTACACTGTATGTAATTTAATCCAACTTTTTTTTATTCTTATTCATATTATTAACAAGCTGCCTGCCCTCGCTTTGCTTCGGGTATTTGAAACAATATTATAATTGAATAGCTTTTTATTATTTCAAAAAGGAAAGAAAGAGATGTGATAACAGGTGATAAAAAGAGAAAATACCTACATAAAGAAAAAAGAAAGTAAGACTGTTAATAAATGAGCGAGGATAGAGCAAAGACAAAAATGAAAGAGAAAAAAAAAGAGAGAATGAGAGAGAATGAAAGTATAAAAGAGGAAGAGTCACGGGAATACTATAGAATTCTCTCAGTAAAAGAATTTTTAAAATCCGATCACAAACGACACGACACAAACAGCATATCTCGATTAAAGGATACAGAACTGACTTCGTTAATGCACTACAAGAGTTCCAAGCCGATCGTCTTCCCACTCTGTGATGGTGGAAGTGGTGGGACTGAGCAGTAAGTTTCGGGACGATACACAGTTATTAATTAATCGTTGAAGGAGGGAGACTTAAACGTCTTTTAAATCATGGTTAGGTTATAATAGATGGCGCTGTGTTAATGTTTCGTAACTGTCCGCGTTTATTGTTACCTCTCATTACAATTTTATAAAGTATAAAATTTTAGATCCAATAATAAAAAGTAAAAAGAAGAAAAAACAAAGGAATAATTCCGTGACAAAATCAGCAGTTGATAAACTTTGGAGTTTGAACAAAAGGGTTCCTAACAATGAGGCAAAATAATTCCGTTCAAAAAATGATTCATTATATTTCATTCTTTCTGTCTTTTTATTGTTTCTAACTTTTAAGTATCGACGGGATATAGGTAGGAAAACCTGCCCTCGCTTCGCTAAGTAGACAGTTTGACTTAGAGTAGGTCTAAGTGCGAGTCGGACTCTTACAACTTATGTCAGTTTATTAAACGTACTATTTTCTATAACCCATTGATGGTCGAAAGGCGAAGGCGATTTTTAATCTGTAATCCAAAATCTATGACTGATGATGCGGTCAACACTGATTTGTGTGGCAGCCTGTTATGGGCAATATTAATCAAAGTAACATTTGATTTTAGAAGTTGGTAGAAACTGAATACCATTCGGTTGTGCCAACGTTAAGATAAAAGCGAACCAAATAAATACGCCACTATGGCGGAAATATTAATTATTATATATCAATAGACTATAACTCTAAGACTAGTTATTGCTAATGATGCTGATTTACAAGAAAACCTTGTAGCCATAAACAACATGAGCAACCAATCCATAAAGTAATTTAATATGAAATACGGGAATATAATAAATATGTTTTTGTGCGTCACTAACTCCGGCGAACTGAAACAAAAGTTTCACAATTCCACCCACTTGGCTTTTCATTAAAATTTCCTTGTTTTCAACCAACGAAAATTACACTCGAATGTAAACGGAAATTGTTATAAATTATTAATAATACGATATTTTTATTCGTTATTTATTAATAATGTTTTGTTCGAACGATCATTTTGGGAACTCTATGTATCTGTATGTCTGTCTATGGCATCATAGCGCCCAAGATAATGGATAAAGTTTTATTTGTTTGAAAGGTAATTTAATCGTGAGCTATAATTTGTGAAACATTTCTAACTTGCGAGCTTTTGCTCAACAAAGAGTTTTTGATCTCTAAGTGACACCGGAATTGGACTTTATTATCCCGTAAGAACTCTGAATTATTCCAAGATAAAAAATAACCTGTACCTTCTGAGTATGGTGGTGGCCATGCTTGGGAGTAAAGCGGGCTGGTTGGCGGATGCCTCCTTCTGCGAATCGGTGATCTTGCTGAAGGAGGCACTTGATGCCACTGGGGAACCGAGAATGTCCCCGTTACCCGGGACACCTCTCGAGAGGCGCGCAGGCCCGCTTTAGAGCGGATCGACCGTCGAGGCGTTTGCGGTAGAGTACGCTCAACGTTTCACTATGACAGGAAGGGAAACCGCGGAGGTTTAGTGGGTATTGCGGCGAACTGCCCACATAACCCAGCCCACCCGGGGTCTAAAAGTATGCGTAAATAGGAAGGGTTATAAAATATCTGTGTGCAAAATTTCATTGAAATCCGTTCAGCTGTTTTTGAGTGAATGAGTAACAAACATCCACACATGAAAATTTCACATTTATAAGTAAGAAGTAAGATTATAGACTAAGGACTGTTTTGAGTGTAATTTTGATAGGGATTGTGTATCTAGTTTATATTTAATCTAGTATAGTATAGATCAAATATTACCAAATTTAATTGATACATAGACAACAAATAGCAAATAAAATTTCGAAGCACAATTTAGAATCCGTTTTTTATGAGGACCACTTTGGGAATCACTTGCATATATACTGGATTATAGAGTATATCAAAATATGCTTTAAAACATCCCAATATCCGTGATGAAAATGGATGCAGATGAAGTGATATAAAATACAAAATAGCAGCTTCCTGTCCGTAATACCGAGTGAGTGAGTGAGTGTTATTGGAGCTATCGGGAATCGTTGGAATGGTTCGAACGATGTCTACTGTTAATTAAAATAATTGCGAATCTTTTAAATTAAGCGTATCATGGAGCATATCGGCCAACACGGCGATGCTTGTGACAGAGGTATGCTATTAATTAAATTACATTTTTGTTTTATATTATTACTCGTTTACCCGACTTCGCATGGGGTGTCAACATGCCTGTATAATGTGACCATAAGTTCCGTTGTCTCTAAAGAAAGCTTCAAGACATAAAATGCGCAAATTACTGCGCATCCGGTAATAAGACGGGTCGACCTACCAAGTGGAAGGTTATGAATTTATGAATATTTTTTTCTTTTTTTTTGGTGAAACTATCGTCTTCTTAAAGAGAAGAGGGTCTTTTCATCCCTGGATGAAGACCCCCTTCTCTTTATCCGTGGCTCGTTTTGAATGAAAAATAAAATGGTCACTTTATGCATGTATAAACCTTCCTCTTGAATTACAATCTATTGGTCAAAACCGCATCTATAATCCGTTGGGTAGTTCAAAAGATCTAAGCGTACAGACAGCGGTATGCAATTTTGTTTTATACTTACTGTATAAAAATAGGCTTATACCTATTTTAAAACAGGAGGTTCAGTTATAAATTCTTTGCTAAAGAACCGACTTAGATGATTTTTGATGAAAAGGGAATACTCATGGGAAGTCAGTCAGGCTTTATTTCTTCTGCTACTTCGTTCATAGTTTGTAATACGGAGATGTCGATAAATGAGCAATATTTTGTATATTAATTATATAAGTGTAATGCCGGAGCGAGTAAATAGTTAAGTATTACTTAATTACACAATGAACTTTATGTACATCTATCAATTATAAATTATTTTAAATAATTTTATATACCAATTTTTCAGCTTCAGCTTTTGTTTACCATACTATCCCACAGGAACGGTGCTTTTTCGGGATTAAAATACCCTATTTGTTGATCCACCTTCTATAGTATCCGTGTACAAAATTTCATTCAATTCGGCTCAGCCGTTTTAACATACAAAGATAAATATTCGAGTTCGGTTTTGATTTGTTGAATAGTATGCAACACCATTTCCCTAACAAGTTTCATGTGATAGATTAAAATAGCTTCTGGTCTGAATTTTTTACCGAACTACGTTATATTTGTAAATATTTTCAATCTTTTTAGATATATGGACATAGGTTTGTAACCTTTGCAACCGTTATGCCCTTAGTAAGTTATTAAACTGGATTATTATTACAAAAATTACAAGAATAATAAAAGAGGTGAAAATATTTCACATTTAAAGCACAAAAAATAACATATTGAATTGAGTCAGGCGTTACTTTGCGGAAATTCATGATTTAAAAGTAATCAAAAGGTTACCTTGTTATAATCCGCAGCAGTCTGTTAGCTAATGTTAGCAAGTGACGCTTGTAGAGTCAACACCTCCTGAAGATGCTTCGGTTACGGAGCGAAACGTACGTCGATTGTCGATCGCGATCTACTTGTGTGGTGTGTACTGGTTCGGGTTCGCGCATTACACTTTTCTGTGAACGGTGTGCTCTTCCGGATTGTGCCGTACGTATCTGGTTGTTAGAACGTCGAGCTATCTACTTGTGTGGTGTGTACTGGTTCGGGTTCGCGCGTCTCACTTTTCTGTCAACGGTGTGCTCTTCCGGATTGTGCCGTACGTATCTGGTTGTTAGAACGTCGAGCTACCTACTTGTGTGGTGTGTACTGGTTCGGGTTCGCGCGTCTCACTTTTCTGTCAACGGTGTGCTCTTCCGGATTGTGCCGTACGAGTCTGGTTGTTCGATCGTCGAGCTACCTACTTGTGTGGTGTGGCTTGGTTCGGGTTCACGCGTCTCACTTTTCTGTGAACGGTGTGGCACTTGCGGATTGTGCCGTACGAGTCTGGTTGTTCGATCGTCGAGCTATCTACTTGTGTGGTGTGTTTTGGTTCGGGTTCGCGCGTCTCACTTTTCTGTGAACGGTGTGGCACTTGCGGATTGTGCCGTACGAGTCTGGTTGTTCGATCGTCGAGCTATCTACTTGTGTGGTGTGTACTGGTTCGGGTTCGCGCGTCTCACTTTTCTGTCAACGGTGTGCTCTTCCGGATTGTGCCGTACGAGTCTGGTTGTTCGATCGTCGAGCTATCTACTTGTGTGGTGTGTCTTGGTTCGGGTTCGCGCGTCTCACTTTTCTGTCAACGGTGTGCTCTTCCGGATTGTGCCGTACGAGTCTGGTTGTTCGATCGTCGAGCTACCTACTTGTGTGGTGTGGCTTGGTTCGGGTTCGCGCGTCTCACTTTTCTGTGAACGGTGTGGCACTTGCGGATTGTGCCGTACGAGTCTGGTTGTTCGATCGTCGAGCTATCTACTTGTGTGGTGTGTCTTGGTTCGGGTTCGCGCGTCTCACTTTTCTGTCAACGGTGTGCTCTTCCGGATTGTGCCGTACGAGTCTGGTTGTTCGATCGTCGAGCTACCTACTTGTGTGGTGTGGCTTGGTTCGGGTTCGCGCGTCTCACTTTTCTGTGAACGGTGTGGCACTTGCGGATTGTGCCGTACGAGTCTGGTTGTTCGATCGTCGAGCTATCTACTTGTGTGGTGTGTACTGGTTCGGGTTCGCGCGTCTCACTTTTCTGTCAACGGTGTGCTCTTCCGGATTGTGCCGTACGAGTCTGGTTGTTCGATCGTCGAGCTACCTACTTGTGTGGTGTGGCTTGGTTCGGGTTCGCGCGTCTCACTTTTCTGTGAACGGTGTGGCACTTCCGGATTGTGCCGTACGAGTCTGGTTGTACAGATTGCCGCGGATTATAACAAGGTAACCTTTTGATTCCTTTTACAAAAAATAACGATCTACTAGTAGCATCTATCAGAATTTGTACAAAAAACGTGAACATTGAAAAGTTATTTGAACTTCGCGTCAATGGCTGTCGCCTTTATGAAAATTATCGCTTTAATATTTTTCCATTAATGCGCTTTTTAGGGCAATTATTTAACAGTACAAAGACACTATTATTTTGTACTGTTTCGATTTAAAAAATATTTCATTAATAGTAATTTACAGTACAAGTTGTATTGTGCTGTCTTTCTCTCTCTCTCTATTTTTTATCTCTCTTTAAGGAAGTAAAAAAAAATATCTTTCGCACCGACACAAAGCGGTTGTTCTTACCCTCGGTATGAAAGTTTCCTCCGTCTGGTAAGAAAAAGCGCTTTTTTTGTATTCGTTACGAAATATACTATTATGCTAAACGTTAATTGACAGCTTAATGGCTACTATTTAGATTAACATTACTTCAGTTGTATCAATATGTATTAATAAAATTAATTTATTTAATTGTTAAACAGTGAACCTGGGCAGTGGAGACGAGTTTTTCTATTGAATAAAGGACGTCCTTCAGCCTACACCTTGGTCATAAGCCCAAGGCGTTGCTAAGGTGTCTGTTGTAATTGTAAGAGATCATAATTGATCACACCCCTCTTAATGTTTTCTTTTTCTCATTTCTCTGAGTTACATAAATCCTATGAATTAATACAAAGGAATGGTTAACATGGTCTGATTTTGATAGGCATTTCTATCAACTTTTAAAATATAAAAAAGTAGTTATAGTGACGTAACTATAATAGTTGGACATATGGTCTCGCGGAGTGTTTTGTAGATATTGATACGTTCTATAATATTGTAGAACATTTTTTTGTTCTATCATCAATACTTTCTGCAGAGCATGCGATGAAAGACATTTTATGGCTAATTTTTTTGCACCTTGTGTTGATTTTAGTGAGAATTTCTGGGGATCTCTAATTTTTTCTTGTAATAAATATAGCCTATGTTACTCAGGGATAATGTAGCTTTCTAATGGTGAAAGAATTTTTGAAATCGGTCCAGTAGTTTTTAAGTTTTCCGTTATATACAAAAATATACTGTCCCTATGTATGTTTAGATCTTTATAACTCCGCAACAGATTTTGATGCAGTTTTTTTACTAGATAGAGTGATTCAAGAGGAAGGTTTATATGTATAATATATACATAATATAGTAGAGAAAGAAACCGTGCGAAGCCGAAAGAGACCGAACTATTACCTATAAGAAATACATCAATATTACCAGTACATTATCTATTTCCTTGCACAAGTTTTATAGTGAGTAGCTCAGTAATTTATCTGACACGGGCCGCGATCTTAGTGCCCTAAGTGTTCCCACAGGTACCCCATAAATTTCCCCTTGGAGCCCCACACTGCTTTATAAGCGCCATAGATCTGTACTTTGGGATTGTGTTTACAGCTTTTTACAGGTTATTTTTGTAATATATTAGTTTTAGCATTCGCGGGTAGTACCTTTTATTTTATTTCAAGACTGTATATAACCTCCCGATAGTGTTAAAACCAGTTGTCAAACGAAACTCGCGTGTTTATCGTTATGGTTGTGCAGTGGTATGGTGTCGTGAGGCTGGGTCTCCATTACTAAGGTTTGGAGTAAGTGTTTAATATTGGTTACTCTGTTAATTTGCTTGATTCTGACCAGATTTTGGTGATTCTTTGTTTGATGGAAAGGAAATACTATACTCTTTAAATCACATGTTCAAGTTGCTAAAAAACAGACTCACTCACTCACTCACACACCGGTTAAATATTTACTTTATAATGCGTAGTATGTCAGTGATTTGCTGTGGATTCGAGACTAGTTCCTTCTACTCGAGGTTCACG
This sequence comes from Limenitis camilla, assembly GCA_905147385.1. Taxonomy (NCBI): domain Eukaryota; kingdom Metazoa; phylum Arthropoda; class Insecta; order Lepidoptera; family Nymphalidae; genus Limenitis; species Limenitis camilla. Next base: position 14,875,780 of record LR990225.1, on the reverse strand, counting down.
TAAGTTTATTTTATTGTTTATGTTTATTTTGCTTCGCTCCTATGGGTCGTAGCGAGATGTTAGATAGCCAATTTTACTCCTTGCTACATCAGCTATCTGCAATGAAAGTCCTGTCAAAATTAACAAACAGACAGACAAACAGAAATTGTATTGTAAAAATGTTGTTATTGGTATATGTACCGTGTGCACTTAGTAAAAAGCGGTTATTTTAATATTACAAACAGACACTACAATTTTATTTATTAGTATAGATTGTAGGTATCTTTGAAAAGTGGAGGGGAGCGTTATAATAAATCGAAAAGCCCTTAATCCTACACCTTAGTCGCATTCCAAGGCGCTACCCGGTTTTCTGTCTAAATTGCATGTGTATACGTATTGCTTTACAGTAATGGGTATCATTCTGTGACACATCTAAATCCGAATTTTTTAAAAATATAATAAATATTCACTTTAAATAAGTTGATCACAATAAAAGTGATAGAAATCATTTCCTTTATATTTTTAGCAAAATTGTTCAAGGAAAAAATATATTCAAAGAATATACGAAATAAACCGTCTCGAATATCGGGCAATTTACGACACTCGAGCGAAACATTCCTTTATTTAGGCGTTATGTTGCTATTTACATATCACCCGCGGCACATACAGTACACATACTAATGTTATTCTTATTCTTTACTCACTCACTCACACATAAAGTATATAATATAGAATAGCAGTCAAAAACATTTTAAGAAAGAAGCTTTTTCACATTCATTCACCTTAGCGAAATATTTCATTTGATATCCATATGTTAACTTCATTAATTACTAACCGACCCGCTCTCGCTTCGCTGAGGTGTATTCAAACAGTTCACTCATTGATTCATTCATACTCTACCCGCAACTATGATTCATATATCTCTCATCGTTTAGGCAGCGTTCGTAGGATACGTTTTTTCTCCGACTTTGCAAATCCGACTACCACGAAAACTTTTGATTTTCCGGGTTAATATATAGCTTATGGCACTTACAAATAATATTGCTTTTTATTGGTAAAATCATTTTCAAAATCGGTTTAGTAAATTACCCCCTACAACTTTACAAACTAAAGAAGTAAACTTTTTTATAATATTAGTATAGATATAGATTTAATGGGAGGTATTGAATAATAACTTGGCAACATTATCCTTTTATATATAAGCCATTATCGCCAAAGTAGTGAACATAGCGATATAGAGACATATCGATTAAAATGGGCGAATCCGGGACGGGTCGACTCTCCTAGTCTATCTAGTTATATATGTTGGGACAGAGAGCCGATTGGGATGAACGAAATAATCGAATTTTGCGATTCTGTAGTTTTTGAACAGGAACCCAGGCAGTGCCTTGGACTTTTGAACAAGTAGCTCCCCCAAGTAATTACAACACTCGCGTTCCACTGCCCGGTGACACTGTTAAACTCAAGGTTAAACTCACATAAAACCAAACTTAACCTAAGGCTAACCAAACCTATGGCTGACCTAACCCAAGGTCAACCTAACATGAACCTAACTTAAGGCTGTGCTAATACACCCAAACACAATGCAGAGACTCACAATAAATAAGACGTAAGAACTCATACGATCCCCGTTTAAAGAGGTTCAATATCCGTAACATAGCCACACACTATTGTTACATTTCAACTCCAGGTGATGTACACTCAAAGAGACTTGCCGTGAGACTAAAGCATTTCGTTTAATCGATAATCCTATTATTCGTTTACTCGTTTGAGACTATCAAAAATCAAATCATCGAGTGTTGTTATGATAAAAAAAAGTGATATTAAATACCACCCACTCCGTCATATATTATCGAGCTGATGGGGGTATTTTTACCAATACAAACTACAAGCTAATCACACGCTATCAACAGTGTTACCAGCAGGTAATTAAAGTAAGTAAACATTACAAGTCAGAGTACCGATTTAGTAGCAGCAAATCTTGAACTAGTTTGTCCTAATGCATATTTACGGTGCTCCAGGGAGTACGAATAATGTTTATTTTGGAGTCTCTATTTTAATCACTAAGTAAGTTACTTAAAGACAACAGAAAAATATACAATCCATATTAATATGGACGACGGATTTTCATACAATTGTTACATAAAAGGGTCCGAGGCTAAATAAATATATAACTCCATGTAAATAAATTTTAATTTAAAGTAGTTTATTAGTGATTGAAATCTTCAGCTCTATCATTACCTCACTCGTCAATATATTTGGTGGTAGATTTAAGTAAATTAACTGACCGACTATAAAAATGATCTTCTTTTGACGTATTTAAAGTACTAGTAGTATAAATTGTGAATCTTCTACTAAAAAATGTATTCAGACCACTAACTTATACAATTATTGATGTGACGGCCTGGCAAAGACTAAGCAGTTAATTATCACTTGCTTACAGGTGAAGGAAAACATCTTTAGGAAACCTGCACTCCTGAGAGTTCCCTAGTTCACAAAAGTATGTAAAGTCTAATAACCCGCACTGGGCCAGCGTGGCAAACTATGGCCTAACACCCTTCTCATTGTGAGAAGGAGACCCGGCTCAGCAGTGAGCCATTACTGGGTTGTGATGATGATGAATGACTTGGTTAATCCGTAGTTAACAGAATAAAACAGATTTATTCTCTTAACTACGGAAAGTTAACCACACATATTTATTTATACAAAAGTAGAAAAAGTACTAAATAACCAAAAGTCCAAAACGTGTGAATGACAGCAAAATGACAGTTTTAAGTTTCCGTAGGAGTTCAGAGTTGCCACATTCCCTATATTTTTTACCAGAGTACGGCGAAGCCAACAGGATTATGTTTTTGGCAGTCTATGTATGTATCTTTGTATGTTCCACTCTAGCGCCTAAAATATGGAACCACTTTTAATGAATGATGTGAAAGAAAGATTTATAATAATGGAGCGGGTGCCATAGGCTAATATGTTCTGGATGTAAATAGTCAAGGTAAAACCGTGGTCGCACACATGTATACCTACTATGATTATATGTATGATTAGAAGAACACTACTATGAAACAGACATGATAGGGCCTCATATTGCCCGTAAATTATTTTTCTTTTTATTTTTGTTATATTCTCTTCCTTTCCCAATGGGTTTCATCCTTTTATTACTTTTTTGTTTAAAAAATTATCGACGTTGGTCTAACTGGGCGAGACTAGGTAAAAAAAATCCGCGCACATCTCTGGTGCAAATGCAGCCTTATTTTTAATATTACTATTTACTACTGTCAGAAGTCGTGGGTTCAAATCTAAGTTCACTCTATACTAGTAGTATGTGATCCATACTGTGTTATTTTTTAAAGAATACTACAAAGCAGTTCGTATTCGGGTAAAATCGGGTAAATTTTATAGGAAAACGGGTAATTTGCAGTTCATTAACTGGTAACACTGCTTTACAGCTGTTTATATTTTATAATTTATTTACTAGTAGGTATAACAGCTGACTATTTAAAATTCATTGTTATTAAATGAGCTAAAATGTGTTGACGTGAATTAAAATATAACTTGTAATCAACACTAGGAAATTGTGACGTCTATTGTGTTAAAGTAATATATAAAGTATTTTATTTCTTTGTTTTCGCTTTTCGAGATGCTGTAATAACAATGACATTGAACCTAGTGATATTCGTATTTATTTTATTTTTCAACCTTGACTTATAAACCAGTAGTATTAATTCATGGCATCATGACTGGCAGCGGGAGTATGGAGATGATAAGCCGTAGAATTCAAGAGAGAATACGGAAAACGTCTCCAACAAATGGGGTCTAAAATAGCAATTAAATAAACTAAAATTTATTAAAGTGATAACATTCATAAAGGCGACAATTGAGGCACACTACCGTTCGCGAAGTTCAACTAACTTTTCAATGTTTTACTCACGTAGTTCGTACGAGTTCTGACAGATGACGATACTATTTATATCCTTATTTTGAAATATAATTAAATTTTAGAGAAACTTTATAGTCTATTATTTTGCTAAGCCAATCTCGCACCAAATCCAAGTTTTTGTAAACGGTTATCTTCCTTAAATTCTTGGTATAAATTTGCCTGAAAAGAAAATAACCGTTGCCGTGTAATCCTGATTAACCAGCAGGTCAAACGTTGCGGAGAAGCCGGAGAAGTCCGGAATACATACTTAAACAGGCAATAGAATGGAATCCTCAAGGAAAATGTAAGCCTAAAATCCTGGCGACGTGCTGTGATAGACATAGTGGAGAAAATAGGCAAATCCTGATCAATCGGAATGAAGAGTCACTGTGGATGCCCTCTGCCCCATTTGGGGGATAGGAACATAACACATAATGCTTTCTACTCTTAAAATATACAATTTTAACCTTAATTCAGTGTATAACAAATAAAATTAAGTATTCAATGAAATGAAGTTTACCTACATGCCTTCGCATAAACAACGCAATCAGTGACAGCTCACTAATTAGCCTGAAGACGCCTCGTGTAAACAATATGTAAATGCTTTATGCGAATAATATTTTAATGAACTATTAGTATTCTAGACATTAACTAGAACTAGATAGTGTTAGCAATACCTTTGTTAGAATGACAGGTAGTTCTCACTAACTATTATTATCAAATCTATATTTTAAGCGTTGAACGTGGGGCGAAAGTTCCCACGCATTCTGGTCAGGTTCTGCTCCCACGCGTGATATTTGTCTAAAGACAGACAGAAATAGTAGATTATTATAGTCGTGGATTGATCTACCTATACAGACACGCAACATGCTCAGAATGCGCAACTAACCCCATTATCATCATCACAACCCTTTAATGGCCCACTGCTGAGCCGCGTCTCCTCCTCAGAATGAGGAGGGTATTAGGCCATAGTCCACCACGCTGGCCAAGTGCGGGTTGGCAGACTTTACACATCTTTGAGAACTTTTAGGGATCTCTCAGGAGTGCAGGTTTCCTCACGATGTTTTCCTTCACCGTTAAAGCAAGTGATATTTAATTGCTTAAAACACACATAACTCAGAGTGTGCCTGTGGGGGGGATCGAACCTCGGACCTCCCGACTAAGACTTGAAGTCTCAACCACTGGCCTATCACTGCTACAATACCAATCATGCAACTACCCCCACTACTTTCTTTCAGACGTACAGATAGCTGCAGGTCTGTATAAAATATAAAATATACTCTGTCCCGATACAAAACTGATGCAGTCTGAGAAGTGATTTCTTTAAGTAGACATTTGACCTGCTTATGTTATAGATTTTGATTCTGTTTAAAAAATAGCTATTTTAAAATATTAGCAAGTCTTTTAATATAGTAGGCCAGAGGTTTCTATTGGTTTATTCGGTATATACTCGTGAGACGAATACTTTCATGGAGTAAATATTCACTATCATAATAAAGTATAGCCCGTATTCAGGACGGTGAAGTAAGTTTAGCATATCCGTTCTTACGTTTAAAGCCCCAGAAGATGCTGAACTGCCTACTTATAGTGAGTATCTGCTGTCTATAGCTTTCTAGTCCCCCATGCTTCTTTTACTTTCTGCACTAAAAAATCAAGTTAAACAGCATAATATTTAGATTAAAGTCAGTTATAAAATCTAATAATTTTTTTTGAAGATAAGCTAACTTACAAATAACGTGCTAAAAACAAACAAAGCAGAAAGAATGTTACACCTAATTCTTGAAAGACAAGCAAAGCTGTCTACAAAGTTTGCGTTAACAAGGGAACTATGAGCAATTATCCGGCCGCGTTTCAATCAATTTACACGTAAAAACAGTTTTAAACACGATTACTGACTATACTATTTCTTTAATTAAGAATCAAGTTAAATTATACGTTTTCATGAAGTCGTAAAAGCTTGACAGCTCTAGTCTTACTTCTTGACTAACCTAATTTTTTGGGTTCGCATTGAATTTTACGAGTATATTGTTGGCCGTTGTTTATGAGATTTCATTGTACTAATTTTCTTTTAAGGAGCCAGTGCCTAAAAATCGCGCGAATATGCACTTACGGTTTTAAAAATATTAAAGAACTTACTTAATTGGTTGACACTAGAAAAAAATCTCCAATGCTTAATAGATGAGCCTACACTTACGCCGTGAGATAATCCTAAAATAATCCTTAATTTTCGAAAAAAAAAATAAGTCAGCATTGATCAAAAACTATATATAATTTTTGGAATATAATTAGTGGCATCGAAAATATATATATCATTCGCCATTTTATCATGTTTTGTAATACAGTAATGATAAATTTCAAAGAATTTTTTTATATAAAATAAAGTCTTGTCAGTTAGACCATTTGTAACTCAATAACGGAAGGATTTTGATGAAATTTAGTACAGAGATACATTTTACCAAAAGTAGGGATGAAAATTTTAAAGAAACCAATATAGCAACTACTCGGGAATGAATATGTTGCATATTATAATGCAGAATTAAACTATAAAAAACATGGTAAATTGCACCTGGGCGATGTCAAAGGCCAAGATACCATTACCTTTATTCATGAAAAACAGCCTGTATAAATAAAACTACTATTTCTGTTATTTGCCTTTCTGCAGTTTCAAAATCTCTACAAACAAAATAGACTCGCAATTGGAATGAAGTGTCATTGTTTTTGTTAATTTGCGCGATCGTTCCGCTTTTAGTTTTCAAGTTTAAAAGCCTGGGGCATCGCAAACTCCATTATGGAGCTATTAAATATGCGAAGCGGTGTTCACTTTAAACGGACGATTGCTGTCTAATAAATGTCATAGGATATGTTTATTCTAGCTTAAATTGAAATAATTGATATGGAAATAAAATTGGGTTAAAGTCTGTTTTGAAGTAAATGAAAAAAACTAAGGCATTTATCTATCCAGTTAATGATTTGAATTTTTTGAATGAAGCATTTAATTATAAATTAATAGCTGGAACGTAATAGAATGTAAAGCAAACTTTTACATTATTATCTTTATAAGATACTAGTCGACCCACGCGATTTTGTCCGCGTGTAGCTCCGCTTCTATTGGTTTTAGCGTGATGATATATAGTCTATAGCTTTCCTCGATAAATGGCCTATCTAACACTGAAAGAATATTTCAAATCGGATCAGTAGTTCCTGAGATTAGCGCGTTCAATCAAACAAAGTCTTCAGCTTTATACATTAATTATAGATTATAGATATGTGAAAGAAATACGAACGTTAGAAAGGGATACTTCCTTAGTCCAAAAATAGGTAATCAACGATTTTAACATTGTAAGTATTAGTCATTTTGATGACATTAGAATAATTTAGTAGGAAGGAGCTGATTTGATTATGAATTTAAAGGTCAAATTAGAAGAACGTAGAACTGTTATATGAATTAGTGACTCCACGATGCTATAGAACTGAAAGTTTCCAGAACTAAAAGATTAAAGGAAATATTGGCAAATGCGTTAAGAAGATTATTTTTAGGAAACATAATACGTGTAAAAGCGATGATGATGTTTAGCCATGAAATGAAGTTCTTAAATAAACAGTTAATTAATTGATTATAAATGATTTAATTAAGTTTTATATAATAAGATGAAGGAGCATGTTATTTAACTTCCAGTTGAAGTTACAGGAGTACCGCATGTTTAAACTATAACGTATATCTCTTGAGCGAATTTCATGCATAAAATTATCGACGCCTGTGTGTGACATGCGACAACCTGTCGACCTAACTATGCTTTAAGGGATAAGCTGTAGCGATGAGTTACTACAAAGATAATAGCAAAAAATTATTGGAAATTTAGGTTAAAACAACCAGTAGTAGTGAACGTACAGCTAAGCGACTGTCTTACAATTATTCTTTTTTTTTATTTAATAAATATTTTGTGTAGAATAAGAATAAAACGAATTCCATTAAAGTTTTCATCAAAATTAATTTAGGTCATTTATAAATTTTACTTTGTAGTATTGAAATATTTATGAGCTATGGTGGACAATGTTTAAGAATAGGTCTTTCAAAAAGATACAAAATGTCACTAAGAGCTCCTGTTTCCGCACTTAGACTCAAGTGCGGTCCATTGTGCGTGCAGGGATGACTGGCTATACTAGCCAGCCCAGCTTCTTCCAGAAGCGCAGAAGTTTCCTGGGAACTTCACAGGCTTCTTGGAGCGACCTCATGTCCTTGAGGATTTGTGCCCGTTGTGTGGCGACGCCCACGCATTCCAGGACAACGTGGGCAGTCGTCTCTTCTGCCTGTAGGTATCCCCTGCAAATGGGGCTGTGTGTCATGCCTATAGTAAATAGATGTTTATTAAGTAATGTCCCGACATTACTCCCACCATTAAACGGAGATCAATGCGATTTAGACAGCAGTTTACGGGATAAGCTATTGCTGGCAACACTCAACAAATACAGATAGCCTGTGATTGCACTAGAGTCTAGTAAAGTTTTTATTGGTCTGTCTAAGTATATAGGTAGGTATGTAGCCAATGGGACTTAAAAACGAATGTCCTCTATTCCGATACACCAGATACAATGCAGAAACACGTGAATCCTTGACGTTATATTTTCAAAAAAAAAAAAAAAAAGAATACAAGGTAATACGCCTGTAGTTTATACCACAAACTCGGAGTCACGCGCTCACACCTTCTGTAAGCAAACCTATTCAGATGTTCGGCTTGGCTTGTTGATATTGAAATGAAGCTGAAATTAATATGTATGCCATCACGCGAAACAATCCGGAGCCGATGTTTGAGAGTTTCAATGGTGGCGACCAACCTATAAAGTTTATGAGTCTGCACAGAGTTTAATAGCTTATATTCTACATCATTTATATTGATAAGATATTAATTATAGTTCGGATCATCGTTGGCATAGCAAATAAGGCCTAGAATTTTAGGTTTGCCATCCAAACTGCTATTAATTTTTTTTAAAGTTACGAGTGAAGGTTATGGCTGGGTGAAATATTCTTTACGCCGTCATTTTTATACCAAATATAATGCTTTGAAAAAAGCAGTGATGGCCCAGTGGTTGAAACTTTAAATCTTACTCGGGAAGTCTATCCTGGGCACACACCTCTGACTCTGAGTTATGTGTGTTTTAAGCAATTAAATATCACTTGCTTTAACGGTGAAGGAAAACATCGTGAGGAAACCTGCACTCCTGAGAGTTCCCTAAAGTTCTCAAAGGTTTGTGAAGTCTGCCAACCCGCACTGGGCCAGCGTGGTCGACTATGGCCTAATACCCTCCTCATTCTGAGAAGGGGATCCGGCTCAGTAGTGGACCATTGAAGGGTCGTGATGATAATGCTTTAGCATCTCTTTGAAAAAAAATCGGTGCAACGTCTACGCCCAGCGCTTTAATTTTTCCAAATTTTACTATAATATTTTTTATTGGTCTGATTTAAAAATTGTGGTCATTCAAATGTTCCTTTTATCAAACGTAAATTCTCTAAATAAGGTAACTTACTATAACAATAACTTCACTTCATATGATAGATCCATATGCAAGTTGTTAAAGATATACTTTGAAAAGAAATTCTTACGCTACTTAATTTCCTAAGTTACATCTCTCGAAATTGGTTGTATGAGTTACACCGACAAATGAGTATTTCCTCAACTTAACAAGTCAGTCACGCCTTCATATCCATGTGTGTCAAGCTTTACCTTCTCATTTCCTTTGACGATTTGATTTTTAAACGAATGTCTTATGAAATATGTTTACCGTCAAGATATACGTTATCTAAATACCATAAAGTATGTTTTCCATCTTCTAATATTTCTTTTTCTTAGAATTAAACTTAAATGACATTTATATAATAAATTATTTAGGTTACAAACTATAAAATAATAAGAATCTAATATCATATTATTAGAATACAAATTAAAATGATTAAACTATTAATGGTGTTAGTAAAACAAATGTTTCTAATTGTTTAGAAATTAAATCATTTATTAATTATAGTCATTAAGTAAATCCAGCAAGCAGAAGAAAACCGTCTAAATAAACATCTCGACATGTTAGTTCAGTGGACTAAATAAACAAGTGACACATTTGAATGGATACTGAATGAATGATAAGTGAAAATTGCGAGGAGAACTTATCTAATTCTGCACAATTTTATTCTAGGTAGCTTTTATTTATTTATTTATTTATTTATGCACCTTGAAATCTAATACAAGTATTTAATACTAAGAAATATTGTGTACACAGGATGACTTATCTCTTTAAAGAGATCTCTTCCAGAAACCCCGAGTAAATATAGGAAAAGAAAAAAAAAATCATTTAAAAGTGGTGTAGGCACAAGATATAGCAAATAATTAATATTTAATTATATATGAAAACATAATATATTATAATTTAATACTAAATTCCATTTTTCTATATACTACATAAAATATTAAAATACAATAAACTACACATACATATATATCATACAATACAATACATATATAAGATATATTATTAAGTCGAAATTGAGAGAAAGTGTTGCTTCAGTCTGAATTTGAAAACAGCAGTGCTTGGGTTATCGTTGTAGATGCTGCTTGGTAGTGAATTCCAGAGGCGAACACCTTCAACTGCGAATGAATTTTCATAAAAAATTGTGTTATAACAAGGTAACACAAGGTTGTTATATATTACGCATGACCGTGAAGGTCGTTCTCACAGGGGGGCACATTTGAAATAGCTCACTTAAATAAAGAGGAGTAGAACTTTATTTAAAAAATACCGAAAATGTTAGACACCGCGTCAAGGACTCAACCTGATTCCCTCTAAATCATCCTTTGAAAATCATATTAGACGTCAATCAAGGGGCTATTTCAAATAGCAGTGACATTCCTATATTGCCTGGCGAAATATGATTTGTCTCTCACAACTCAATAACATCGGCTAATGTAGTAAAACACCGCAAATCGATGTTCTAACATGTTTTCTAACCCTCGCGTGACACCCTAAAATTCCATCATTCATCCGTCCTGGCTGACGGGGCACATATTCATTACATGTTTTTTGACGGATGAATTTGGGATATGGTGTTGGAATTATTTAAATAATATTGTGTGAGGAATTACTGTATATTAAAATAATAACATCCACAGACAGGAGTTGTTTTGTTTCCCTTTATAATTCTCGCCTTCACAGCTCGACCGACTTGCCCAATGTCTATTAAACTAAATGTTAATATTAATGATTGTCGATATTACGGAACTACAGCTATTCTTGGTTTAAAAAAATCAGTATTTCATTACGTTGTGTCAATTTGTTAACGAAAAATATGATAAATAGTAGATACATACAAAAAATTGTCACAAATTTGAAAAGACAACAGCTCCATTTAAAATATAAAACTAAAGGTGACCCTTTAAAAACGGTTAAGGAAAAGAATTACAAACAAACATATACCGAAATATTTCTAATATTAATTTCTGTATACTTTAATCGTTATGTAATGGAAACGTGCAGACAGTGGAGCGTTTAACCATCGAGGGCTGTAATCGATTCAGCAACGATTTTCTTCTTGACAGCCCAATCACAGGTCTATTGGACAGCTGTGAGCTGTATATCGGTGTTTTGACGCATCTTAACGGTCTTATTTATGGTGTGACTTGTTTTTGCAAGAGAATTCATTCTTGAGTATTTTCCACCATGGCGGAATAAAATACTGTAAGATACAGACGGATGTTTAGAGAAGAATTCTTATTATTATTGAAAATATAGGACTACATTCTCAAATACTGCAATGCAAAATTTTATCACTGAACATTAGTTATTTTTTTTAAATATTACTAACTATTTGGTTTCCGAACTATTATTATCCTTACCCCTCCAACAAAGTTAAATGCCAGTGATAGAGTTCACATCAGTAGTTTGTACAATGATTAAAAATTTTAATTAGTAACGTAGTATATGTCGCAGTAGTATATAAATTATTAGTTCTACTTAACTATAGTAACATCAAGCTATAATCATTTGACAACGATTTTCTTTATGACAGTCCAATCACAAGTCAATATGACAGCAGCTCGTTTGATGGCTTTATCGCTATATTTTTCCCTATTAAGCTAGATTCTCCAATAGCTTAGGATGTTCTTTAAAAGTTAAAAATACTAAGGCTATGGTCTCCTTACTCAATTGGTGTTGCAATGCAAACTGATTGACGATACTAAAAGGATCAATATACCAATGGACAACGAAGTTGCACGACCTAAAAGAAAAAGGGAATTTGACCATTAAATTTCCTTATGAAAATGTTCACCCAATAGCTGCGGTTTTACTTCTATTCTAGATGATCTTGTTTTAATTTGTGTACCAGATGTTACATAAATGTTAGTTTAAAAGTTTTGCTTTAAAATAGGTGTTTCAGATTGGTATTCTTAATATTATAGTACATCTCATAGAAAGACTGTTGATTATACAATATGTGAATAAAAGTTCTACTCTATAAATAGTATATTTTGCAAGTGAAATAAGAGTTGAACATTTAAGTTTATTATGGCAATCGAAGCATACTAGCTAGTTGTATAAATAATAGATGAGTTCGAACGTAAAAGTAACCTTACAGAAGAACCTGAACTTTCTATTCACGAGCGTACAATATACATAACTCTTGAGTAAACCACCACTAAAAACTGTTTACCTCAAATAGCAACCAATAAACATAACAGAACCAGACTACCGTTGGCTTTAAGTTTTTATTACTATCCCCTATTTCCCACTTCTTAGTTCTATTTCTAAGTAATGTATTGGTTTAGTAAAATAGTATACAAGAATACGTTGAAACTGTCTAAAATATTTCTCTCTTAGTAAGCATTTTCGAAGTAAGCTTTGCCAACTTCATTGCGTCCTTAGGAGAATAAGGAGCAGACAATATATAAAAATGTACATTCTATATTGGTATTCTGCAAATTATATGGAAACCGGTAAACACCAGGCAATACTCGGCTTAAGGAAACCAACCATACCAGACAGCTGCTAAATTATCGAAATTGAATTTATAAATAGTTATGTATGTCGAATATTCTTCGACATACATAAACGATTATCGAATAATCGAATCGCCATCTATGGCGCTGGAGTAGGGTAGTCAAAGTCAAAATTTTTTATTCAATATTGGAATTTACATTCTCTTATTGAACGTCGGAATCTACCACCCTTTCGGAAACGACCTAACCCAGACCTGAGAAGAATGGCATGGCGCAAGAAACTCAGCGGGACTATTTCTTTTGGATATTTTACTTTTTAACTTTGATTTTTTTATACGCCAATTTTTATAACAAATATATTTATATATTGAGAAAGCCTGGAGCGAACGCATCATTCCCAAGGCGTGACATCTTCCAAAAAATCTTTAATGTTATAATAGCCTTTGTCACACAAACGTTTTTTAATTAACTTTTTAAATTTTCCTATAGAACAATTTTGAACGTTTTCTGGGATCCTGTTGTAGAAGCATACACATCGCCCAACAAAAGAATTACTAATTCTACTCAATCGAGTAGTAGGAATAACAAGTTTGTGTTTGTTCCTAGTATTGATGTCATGCAAGTCACTATTTCTAATAAAATCATTAATATTTTTACGTACATACATAACATTTTCAAAAATATATTGTGAAGCAACAGTCAATATACTAATTTCTTTGAATTTATCTCTTAAAGATATTTTAGGGCCGAGACCATAGATTGCGCGAATAGCTCTCTTCTGCAGTACAAAAATCGTGTTTATGTCGGCTGCGTTACCCCAAAGTAGAATGCCGTAAGACATTATACTATGGAAGTAGCTAAAGTAAACTAAACGAGCCGAGTCTATATAAGTTAATTGGCGTATTTTCTTAACCACGTATGCTGCAGAGCTGAGTCTATTGGCCAATCTCTCAATATGGGGGCCCCATTGTAATTTAGAATCGACAGTAATGCCCAAAAATACGGTAGATTCCACCGGTTCTAACTCCTCTCCATTTATAAATACACCAGTCTCTATTTTTTTAACATTAGGTGTCGTAAATTTTATATATTTAGTTTTCTTACTATTTAACATTAGATTATTAGCACTGAACCAATGTACAATATCAGAAAGAGCATTGTTTACATCGCCATATTCAGTTTGATAGCGTTTCACTTTAAATATTACTGAAGTGTCATCAGCAAACAATACTATCTTGTTCTTTTTTTCTACAAGGTTCGTTTATATAAATGAGGAAGAGAAATGGTCCACATGAATAGAACCCTGGGGGACCCCCATATCCAGACGAGCCCCAGGAGATTTCTTGCCATTCACGTCAACACTTTGAACCCTATTGTTTAGATAGGAGTTCATAAGGTCGAGCGCAGTTCCTTTGATGCCATATTAATTACATCCATCATTTTGACAGTCTCGACTCTTTATATGCAGTCTGACTCTAGCCTTAGCCTTGCTTGGTCTCTCAAGGAGTGAAGTAGTTTCTGGATAGTGTAAGATTTTTTTTTACGATGGAAAATGCTCTTACGCATGCAATGCAGGACTCCCGGCGTGGCACCGTCCTACGTGCTAAAAACCATCGAAGCCATCATCATTATGAAGAGGCTACACGGTATCACTGAAGTGCTCCAACGTGTCGCCCCGACGAAAATACTCCAGTCATCACACTTTACTCAGAGAGGAGGAGGGCATAGCGCCTTCTACGCTTACCTGGTCTGCTCCTGCGTGGCAAGAATAAAACCATTCCTTTCCTGTTCTTTTCGTTATGAAGCATGGAATTAATTATATTCGAGAGCGAGAGATCAGCTCCTATTATCTCTTTGAGGGTGTGCCGCGGCGCCCATGCAATGCATTCCACAAGGGTGTGATGTGCAGTTTCCAGAGCCGCGTGCTGGGAGTGCTGTCCGATTAAGATCACGTGATCGTACCTTGCAATAACGTCATTCTACACCCAAAATGGCGGACAGCCTAAGATGTCAAAGATGGCGGATTAATAATAATTTTTGGATATCCACGATTAACGTTATGAGTATCAAATTAATGGGTTTGCCAAGATTAGTACAAAAAATATAATGACTTCATACAAAATCTAAAATGGCCGATTAGTAATTTTCAGCCGAAGCGGAAACTTGGCATTTGATAAATGCCGAATTTAGGATATTGCATTTTGTTATCACAAGTCGTATATTACTTCGTACATCAAAAGTTAAACCTAACATCAAATAAAATGAAAGTAAAAAGTAAAAAGCTAGACAAAGTGTTCATTTGAGTTTAATCTAGGTTTGCGAGTTAACTGCAGCTGTTGAATCAAAAGTTTTAAGTAGAAGCAACGAGAGTGCAGTGCGAGTTGCGACCTAAAGTAAACACATTTCATTGTGATACAACTTCCTGATGGAGTTTCTCAAAACCTATACTAATATTTTAGTGTTTTGTCTAGGTTTGATTCACTGACTCCTTCCATATTCATATTATTTCTAATTAGTGTCTAACAAACCCGCTGCCTGTCTTTGTCTGTTTTTCCATTAATTTCATTATCTTCTTCTTCTAAATTACGCTACGGATTTTGGTATGGTACCAATTATTTTGACCAAAATTACTGAAATATGCATAAACGATAATTTGGTTGCTACTTGGTTATTATGTTCCGTTTGTGTTTGTTTTACGATTTACAAAAATTTTTTGTGACCACAATTATATGAATACAACACTTCATATCATTATTGGTTTCGAAAATTTAGCTTTTTTGAATATTTGATACTGCAGAACTTTCTAATTATTTTTCCTAGTTTACAATTCAAAATAAAAGATTAGAAACACAATCGAGAAAAGTATACTTTACAAAATTCAAAAGCTTCACTGCTATCTTGATATCAAGTTAGCAGTGAAGCTGATTTATCGAGACCCGCACGAGCAACAAAATCAATTCTTTCGTAACTAATTAGCAACTAAGGGGTCGTTCAAGTATTACGTAAACAGATTTTTTACAATTATCAGCTCTATCAACACTACACTGTACAACACTTTCACTAACACTATACAGAGAGTACTTCACTCCTTGAGAGACCGCGCAAGACTAAGACTACAGTCAGAGTGTCGAGGGTATATAAAAAGTCGGAGAATGACAAAATGAAGGAAGTGTCTGCCCTACTCCAGCGCCATATATGGCATTGACGATTCGATTATTCGATAATCGTTTACAATTTTCGACATGTTAACAAAAATAAGCGAAGCAAAGACCCCCGACCCCCTCTTATTTAATCCTGATGTTTTGCATTGTTATCTTGATAGGTACATAAAGTCTTAAAGGTATATGCAGCAATGTTGTGCCACCAATAAAACGAATGTATTAATGAATTTATTTATAAGGATAAATTGAATATTCCCTTTGAAAGCGTATTTGTTGTAAATGAATATAAATTAGATGATGATTACATTGTATTTATACTGCAGTGAAGTTATGAAGTCCTCTGACGTTGAATACTAATAACTAAGCACGGCACCGCCTAGCGCACGTGTACTCTATTAGATTTGTGTGTGGTACAAGATTTGGGTATCACATCTTAGAATATTATCTTTTATTATATTTTTGATCTAAATTTAGTAACATTTAGTCTTAATTTGTTTTAAGAAACTACTACATTCTTCTAGTACTGCTTGACTTAGTAAACTATAATACTGATTACATATCTATAAATATAACAAAATCCTTGTCGAGTTTGTGCACTCGTCATGTTATTTACCGCTGGGAAAGCATCTCGTAAAATCCGAGTAACCCAGCACCCCCTTGGTGGCAGGGGATCTGTTCCCCGACTGGCTTGCGACCACCATGCGAAACCGACCGCCAAGTGTCTCTGACACGTTCCTGCCGAGCATGAAGGCCAGATCTATCCCTCCCTCTCCCATCCCATTACTGCTGCGATTCCAATGAACACCGGGTTCTTGCCCGGGGTTCATTGAAACCGCAGCAGTCTTCTCTTCGCTCCTCCTCCTCACTCTATCTTCGAGGCGGCAACGCATCGACAAAACAAGATACCCTCTAGTTTCGTCGATGTGTATGGGCGACGGTGGCTATTTTCCATCAGGTGGACCCTTTGCTCGTTTGTCCCTTAACTATCATAAAAAAAAGAATAAAATTTGGTACACGACTACTTTAGAAGGTTGATTAATTCGTAGGGTACTTTTTTGTACTGCGAAAATTCACCGTTCCCGTGGGATAGAATGGAAGGGTGGGTCAACAGCTGAGGCTAAAAATTTCGTACACGTTTACATACTTCTGCGCACGAAGTTACCTGGGGGCCTAGCAAAGTGGCAATCGCTTTGAAGCGACTCTATATCTATAGTTGTAATTGCTTCATCAGTCAAATTGACCAATATCGCCGTGTTGACAACTGTCAGAAACGTCACTTTACTACGCATTTGTATGAAAATACCATTGAAAATACTTATTTGTCTCTTTTCAATTCGTTTGCCTAAATTGAGCAATTCTACATTGGCTGTCAATTTTTGTTTTTCGATTGTAGGTCACGTGACTTTTCTTAACCTTAGGTCAATCCCATACATTTTTAATTTTTCTATAAGCGTTATTGAATATTTATTTGACATTTTGCTAAACCCCCTGGGTCGACTAATTATAAATAAAGACGTAGATTAAGTAATTTGTATTCCTTTATGGCGTTAGTCGCTGAAAATTTAAAAGAGTTGCTGTGTGTGTGCACGCATCACGTTAAAACAGCTGAACTATTTGAATGAAATTTGATACACAAATACTTTAGAAGGTTGATCAACACATAGAGTACTTTTTATCCCGCAAAAAAGCACCGTTCCCATGGGATATAATGGTAGGTTGGTACAACAGCCGAAGCAAAAAATTTCGAACAAATATTCATACTTTTGCGCACTAAGTTACGCGCATCGACTATTTTTAAATATAAATTAGATGATAAGACACAACATAATATAGACAATATGAAATAATACTAAATAAGCCTTTCAATACATATGTAAGTAGTAATTTTGTATAATAAATAGTACCTAATTATTCGACGCCACGCACTTTGCGTCTCACCGCAAAAACCGAAAAGTGTAAAATGTTCGCACATTAATATTTATGTTCGACTTAAAATGGATCATTTTATTATGCGGTTTATTATTCCATGTTGTCAGTTTTGTGATAATAATTTACCGAAAATACAAGCGGAATATTACATAAATATATTATTTAAATGGATTTTCCTTGTTTTGTGAAAATTTAATATTAATTATATGCAATATACATGCATGCACATAGATAGAATAAAAAAATAAAATATCTACATGTAAAATACAATAATAATGTGAATTTTAAACGGAAACAGCGCAAATCATACCAAATATAAAATCTTTTACAATATAGTCCCAGCATCACGACACCAGGTGATATACATTTGACAACTGGCGCAAGTCTTTCGATACAGAGTTTATATACAGTCTTAAAATAATACTTGCTATTTTAAGAATACCCAATCCCGTATAACAAAGTAGTATAACAACAACAACAACAACAACAACAAATACACTTTATTGTACACCATAAAACATACATACAAGAAGACAAATAAAAAAACTTATGACGCACAACAGGCGGCCTTATCGCTAAAAGCGATCTCTTCCAGGCAACCAAGATGCTAGCATATCAATCCACAGAAATATGGTAGGTGGTGTACTTACTAGCTTGTATATATATCTGTATATATATATATATGTCGGAAACTAATTAAAATAAGAATATAGATGGATGGCCTATCTCAAAAGCTATATGGGCGCAACACGGTCAGGATATCACTAAACTTTACGATTTCTTACTATTATGACAGGAACTATTATGACAGGAACCCAAGCAGTGCCTTGGACTTGTGACCAAGGTGTAGGCTTAAGGATATCCTTTAAATGATCATAACACTCACCTCCACTGCTTAGTGTCACTGTTTAATCTTAAGATTAGACTAACATTAACCTAACCTAACACAAGGCTAACCTAACCTAAACCTAACTCACACCTCCGACATATATATATATATATACATATATATATATATATATATACTGATAGACTAGAGCCTGGGAAAGGACAAAAACTATGACTTATAGCGGTGATACAGTGACACTAAGTGACACAGTGATACAGCGATAAAGTGATACAGAAATATAGCGATATTATAGTCGCTACTCTCCGCTATTTCGTACCACAATGAAATAGTCATATTGTATTAGCATGATTGCGTCGGTTATTAGCATTTATTTAGGAAAGCCTCGTTAGGCGTAGACGTAGATGAATATTTTATTCATATTATCCGCAAGGTACGAGTATGAATCTGGAATAGGAAATGCTTTCATATCAGTACAATAATTGTACATTACGTTATTGAAGGGGGACCACAAATAAATAACCCTCATATATAACTCTATTGATGTTTACCTACGTTTGTATATTTTAACACTTCTTTTTCTTCTCTGCCAATGTTATCGATTTTATTATTAAAAAAAAATCTGAATAAAATATTGGCCCCTTTTTAGACTATAGTTTCTATTAGGGCTTATTTTTAGAACCTAGTATTTTGACAAGTTTCTTTGATTGACTTTCCTAGTAAGAAGACTAAATTATAATGATAATTATAAATTCTCCGCTCCTATTAGTCGTAGCGTGATTATATATAAAGCTGAAGAGTTTGTTTGCTTGAACGCGGTAATCTCAGGAACTATTGGTTCAATTTGAATAATTATTTCAGTGTTAGATAGTCCATTTATCAAGGCAGGCTATAAGCTATATAAAAAAACTATATGACCCATAGGAGTGGAGAAACATGCGGACAAATTCGCGCGGGTCGGCTAGTAATAAAATATGCGTGATAATAATTTCATGCAGTCTTAGAAACTTCATTCCGTAAAGAAAGAAAAAAGGAGTTTTTATTTATCCCTCATATATATGACGGAGATTTTAATAAGAAAGAGAAGGCAGAGGGGGTATATTGAAAACACTACAAGGGGTGATGATATTGAATGGACTATCGGGTCAACGCAATGTAGATACTGCTACTGAACCGATAAATAATGAAATATGATCTCTAACAATTACAAGAGAAACTTAAGCAGTGCCTTGCACTTGTGACCAAGGTGAAGGCTTGAGAATAATCTTTAAGTGATCACAACACTTGCCTTCACTGCTTGTTAAACTCGCATAAATTGATATTACTATGTCTATTTATCAGAAGTCTCTAATATTACTTTTATTATATTTTACTATTATTTAAATTGATATTGCTGAATTTATTTATCAAAACTTTCATATATTTTTCTTTTAGTATATTTAACTATTATTTAAATCTATACTATTGAGTTTATCTTTTAGGAGTTTTTAATATAACACTCCTATTATATTTAATTGTCATTCAGATTTATATTGCTATATTATAAGGAGCTCCATAGCTCCATGTAGTATTTTCGCTGTGTGTAACTTTCGTTTAATTTATACAGATATCTTATATATTATATGTTATTTATTTACAATATTTTAACTTAATTTAAGCATTAGCATCTCTAGTTATACATATTGCCTATTAGGATTTAATGATTTGATTTGTCTATTCCAGATTACTCTTCTGGTTAAGTCTGTGAATGTTTTATTAGGATAGGAGTTTCTTTGCTTTGGCAGGGTAGCCCGATCTCGGAAACGGAACCCGGGCGGGTCTACTCTCTTGGACTTGTTACCACTTCGGACTTTAACATGTTGATTATTTACTGCATAACACATAATAACAAAATTACATAAGTCATTTATACCACTTCACGTTCACTCACATTCACAGCAAATCACAAATATTATACTTTGTCAACCTCGTACAAGGAGAGCTCTTGTTAAATTTATGTTTTCAAAAAAATCTTTTTTTTTCGAATGTATGTTCTAATTAAGTTCATCATTAAGATATAATTACAGTCTTAACTTATACTTCGATTTATATTTTAGTCATTTTTCTTTTCTACTTAGTATTGTATAAATTTTATTTAAATTGATTATTGTACATTCATGTGTCGGGAGCCGCCTGAATAAAAATCTTATCATCATTTCATCATTTGTGGTTTGGGGGAGGGACGGCGCTCATATGCATCAAATAGCATTGGATGTCTTCCTCCCTCACACTATTTCATTAAAATCATCATCATATCAGAGTCCCGGGGAGGCTGTCCATCGTATCTAATCGCGGGGGCCGATTCCCTCTGGGCTCCTCATTAGAAAATTTGTACCATTCATTATACATAAAAAAATTTTATTGTAATAATAAAAAACCTTGTGTGGCTAAACGAATATTAATAAAAAAAAAAAAAATCTCGCATAAACCTACCCTAACAAAGGACGTGGCAACTACATTGTAAGGTACTCACGTGACCTTAATCGGAGAGCATTCCCAGCATTAACACTATCCAGAGACCACTTCACTCCTTGAGAGACCTCGCAAGACTGAGACTACATTCAGACTATCGAAGGGATTTAAAGAGTCGAGGGAAGTAACTACTACCCTACTCCAACGCCATAGATGGCGATGACGATTCATATATACATATATTAGATACAAGAATTGCTCATTTAAATTTATTCGAGAGAGATAAGACATCAGTAAATGTCTGAAATATAAAGATCACAGATTAGCGTAATGTGGGTGCTCATCGCATTTCAATTTGCGAAAAAATCTGTCCACTTCCAAACTGAGTCCTGCTCGATAAATCAGATAACCGCCTACGAAAAAATATCAAGAGGATATTGGAAGGTAACTTTGAAGGGAAATTAAAGGTATTTCTTATTTATACGAGTATATACATAATATTATAAAGAGGGAAAATTTGTGAGGTAGTAGGGGGTATTCTCTGGATTTATTTACTGAACCGATTTTGAAAATTCATATGCTATATATATTAACCCGAAAAATGAAAAGACTTTTTTGTGGTAGTTGGATTTGCTGCAGTAAGTCGGAGAACCAACGGTCGAACGGAAACGTTTCTTACGAACGCTGCCTTAACGATGAGAGATATATGATACATAGTTGCGGGTAAAGTATGAATGAATAAATAAGTGACTGTGTGTGAGTGAACAGTTTGTGTACACCTTAGAGAAGTGAGAGCGGGTCGGCTAGTATACAAGACTTACCCCCTTTATCTTTCCACTGTAAATTTTTTTTTTAATTTTTTTTTTTTGAAAAAGATTACTAGCAGTATGGATCAGATACTACTAGTATTCCCTTTACCCCTCCTATTAAGCTAATAAATAGCTTTTGTCAGGAGTGGGCCACGTCAGTAGTCCAATGTCCGGGATTTAAACCCACGACTTGTTGATCGTGAATCCGACGCCCGAACCACTAAGCTACTGACGCTTCAAATAATGACAGGTGGGGTCGTAAGTCTGTGTTGCTAAGTTAATATTTTAAAACTCCCTTTAAATAATTTAATAAAGCTTACAATAATAAAAATGCAACATCATTTTTTATCAGGTATATATTTAATATAAAAGAAAGGTATTAAAGCAATAATTCTTAAAATCTTTGTCTGTCTATTTGTATGTTTGTACGCGCCTCACGCATAAACTACTGTATGAAAACTGAAACGATTATCACAGTTCTATTATTGCATGTCTTGGTCAAAATAAAGGTGTTTATTTCATTTAAATCGGATGTTAAGAAAAAAAGTTAAATCGGACAATTTATAAAGCAATAACATTCGCCTCCACTGCTTGATGTCACTAACAAAAAGCCGACTAAGTTATCGTGTCACGTTTACTTGTATCAGGAAACCTAGCAACAGTTACAGTAATAGAAAGTACTGAGGGTATTCCTAAAATAAACTAACACAAACTAATAGCTAATCAAAGCCGATATAAAGTGTTGCCAGGACGTTATTAGAGCATTCAATATGTGCATTCACAAACCACTTTACCACCGAGTTAAAAATTGAATAATTCATATTCAGATAATACGAATATTTCGCTATTGATAATGGACGTTTCATGTTTCTGTGAAGGTAGAAATTGCTCGGGATTTTTACAGGTATAATTATCTGCTTTTAATGTTTTTAAATTATTTCTATACCTAACCAATGATTATAAAATATATGTCAGCTCGTCTGAATTTTTTACTGCCTTAAGGCTTCGAAGCGGTCACATTCCTCTTAATAGTTTTACTCATTTGCTAAAAAAAGTCCCATCTCCCAACTGCGCAGAATGTTGAAGGACAGAAGACGTTTTTCATTTGAGTTCTTGTCCTAACCAAGTTCCGCTGAGGCCAACATGCTGTATAGTATAGTTAATTTACCTCTTAAGCGGCGAATCTCATTCAACAAAATTAAACTAGATGGCGCCACCAGTCAATTGAATCGCGCAAGCACTTTTTACTTTCAAATCGTGTAGCGGCGGCCGTTACCAGCAGTCAGTGTCCAATTCAGTGTCCAATTCAGCAGAACCCAATCCATGTCCAGTTCAGCCGGTTCTAAACCAGCGATTGACTGCGCTTCAGCGTCTGCTCTCTGTAAGGAGACACCCGCAAATACTGACTACTGCACCAGTCTTAGGGCTACCATCGCATAGCTGACGACAACGCTTCAGCGTCTGCTCTCCTGTAGGAGACACCCGCGAACACTGTCCAACGCCAACAGCCGCAACCAGGGATTCCTATTATTTCCCTGTTCGGACTTCGACCACTTCATAATCATCGTGCAGCCAGGACAATTTGCGCTCCTCTACGCGGTCATCGTGCCATCTCATCGAAACCCTCCATCATCACCAGCATCTCATCAAACTCCCCCCATTAAATCGTTACACCCCTAAATAAAATAAAGAATTAAAAAAATATATTATATATCTACAAACAAATTATAATGCCATTAGAACTACGTGAGTAAAACTTTAAAATTATCGCTTTCATAAAACCAGTGTTAATTAGGATGTTGGCAACACTAATTTGAGTAGCATTCTTTTAGTTATGGTGCAACTGGTAACAGTTAGTCTGAGTCTAAAGTAGAACCACCTGGAGGATATTCTAGTCAAGCTGTTATACTGTTAGACTTTAACCTCCCTTTTTAAATCAACACTAGTTTACTGGAGGAATTTTCAGTCATTGCTTTTATCTTTAATTAACAAGTCAAGTTTTTAAATAACTTTATTTTATATTTTAATTGTTGTCGACTGTGAAAAAAAAAGACTGAAAAAATGGTAAAATGTAGAATGTGTAAAAATATGTAGTTAACTTTAATTTAGATAATTAAGAACCTCCACAAAATATATGTAGGCAGAATATTTATTTTTACATTTTTTCGTGATATTTGTGTTGTATATACCTTGTCTGTCTGTAACGCTTTTTACGCTTAAAACTCTCAATCTATTTTGATGAAATTTGGTTTGGAAATATACCATAGTATGGGATAGGATGTAGCTTACGTTTTATTGCGAAAAAAAGGATTGAAATGACTGAAATAGGGGATGAAGTGTATGTCAAGCTGTGTGCCGTCAATGTCTTTGGGAATTAGTCATATATAAATTATATTTACGTATAAAAAGGAAAAGCACCCTTGCAAAGCAGAGCCGTTCGACTAGTATATCCATATTTAATAATAATAACTTTATTAGCCAAAAAATTACACAATGATTTATAATTGACTTATCTTAGTGGGTATTATGGTAAACACAAGTTAATGTTCACTAGCGCTTAAACTAGGCCGTGCCTGTATCTTAAACGCTAGTCTCTTCCAATGACATTAGTGTTATAATATACTTAAATACAGTGTATTAAAAAAAAAAATAAGTTACTAATTGAAAACTAACAAACATAATATCTATTTACATTTAAATGCTAAATACCTACATATTACAATATACCGCTATTTGTGTTTATATTTTAATCTACCCGCAAATTAGATAGTTATACCACAAAAACTATGGACTTAAACTGATATATTTAACTACACAATATTATTAGGTAAAATTATGTGCAATACGGCTAAGATTGTTGGGAAAATTAGTTATACTGATATATTAAGAAAAAGGATATAGTAAATAGTTATCTAAAAAATTGTATATATGTCGGGGATTTTAAAAGGATGTGAAAGGAAATGGAATGAGGAAGATGGGGAATATAAGAGAACATTAAAAGGGGGTGATGGTAATGAGTGGAATATTGGGTAAACGCAACGTAGATACTTCTACTGAACCGATAAATGATCAAATGTGATCTCTAACAATTACGAAAGAAACCTAAGCAGTGCCTTGGACTTGTGACCAAGGTGAAGGCTTAAGGACGTCCTTTAAATGATCATAACACTCGCCTCCACTGCTCAGGCTCTCTGTTTAAACCCAAGGTTAAACGCACATAAACCGAATCTAATACAATGCTAACCTAACCTAACATTGTGTTTACTTAACCACGTGGCAATTACATTGTAAGGACTTACGTGACATTAGTTGGACAGCACTTCCACACTACACTGCACTTGACACTATCACTATCGCTACTTAGATGATGTTCACTTCTTGAGAGGCCGCGCACGACTAAGACTTCAGTTAGACTGTCGATCGCATATAAAGGGTCGAGGGTAGATACTGTCAAAACAACGGAAGTGACTACTACCCCACTCCAACGCCATAGACAACGATAACGATTCGATTAATCGATTAATCGATAATATTAATCGCATAAACCTACCCTAACAAAGGACGTGGCAACTACATTGTAAGGTACTCACGTGACCTTAATCGGAGAGCATTCCCAGCATTAACACTATCCAGAGACCACTTCACTCCTTGAGAGACCTCGCAAGACTGAGACTACATTCAGACTATCGAAGGGATTTAAAGAGTCGAGGGAAGTAACTACTACCCTACTCCAACGCCATAGATGGCGATGACGATTCATATATACATATATTAGATACAAGAATTGCTCATTTAAATTTATTCGAGAGAGATAAGACATCAGTAAATGTCTGAAATATAAAGATCACAGATTAGCGTAATGTGGGTGCTCATCGCATTTCAATTTGCGAAAAAATCTGTCCACTTCCAAACTGAGTCCTGCTCGATAAATCAGATAACCGCCTACGAAAAAATATCAAGAGGATATTGGAAGGTAACTTTGAAGGGAAATTAAAGGTATTTCTTATTTATACGAGTATATACATAATATTATAAAGAGGGAAAATTTGTGAGGTAGTAGGGGGTATTCTCTGGATTTATTTACTGAACCGATTTTGAAAATTCATATGCTATATATATTAACCCGAAAAATGAAAAGACTTTTTTGTGGTAGTTGGATTTGCTGCAGTAAGTCGGAGAACCAACGGTCGAACGGAAACGTTTCTTACGAACGCTGCCTTAACGATGAGAGATATATGATACATAGTTGCGGGTAAAGTATGAATGAATAAATAAGTGACTGTGTGTGAGTGAACAGTTTGTGTACACCTTAGAGAAGTGAGAGCGGGTCGGCTAGTATACAAGACTTACCCCCTTTATCTTTCCACTGTAAATTTTTTTTTTAATTTTTTTTTTTTGAAAAAGATTACTAGCAGTATGGATCAGATACTACTAGTATTCCCTTTACCCCTCCTATTAAGCTAATAAATAGCTTTTGTCAGGAGTGGGCCACGTCAGTAGTCCAATGTCCGGGATTTAAACCCACGACTTGTTGATCGTGAATCCGACGCCCGAACCACTAAGCTACTGACGCTTCAAATAATGACAGGTGGGGTCGTAAGTCTGTGTTGCTAAGTTAATATTTTAAAACTCCCTTTAAATAATTTAATAAAGCTTACAATAATAAAAATGCAACATCATTTTTTATCAGGTATATATTTAATATAAAAGAAAGGTATTAAAGCAATAATTCTTAAAATCTTTGTCTGTCTATTTGTATGTTTGTACGCGCCTCACGCATAAACTACTGTATGAAAACTGAAACGATTATCACAGTTCTATTATTGCATGTCTTGGTCAAAATAAAGGTGTTTATTTCATTTAAATCGGATGTTAAGAAAAAAAGTTAAATCGGACAATTTATAAAGCAATAACATTCGCCTCCACTGCTTGATGTCACTAACAAAAAGCCGACTAAGTTATCGTGTCACGTTTACTTGTATCAGGAAACCTAGCAACAGTTACAGTAATAGAAAGTACTGAGGGTATTCCTAAAATAAACTAACACAAACTAATAGCTAATCAAAGCCGATATAAAGTGTTGCCAGGACGTTATTAGAGCATTCAATATGTGCATTCACAAACCACTTTACCACCGAGTTAAAAATTGAATAATTCATATTCAGATAATACGAATATTTCGCTATTGATAATGGACGTTTCATGTTTCTGTGAAGGTAGAAATTGCTCGGGATTTTTACAGGTATAATTATCTGCTTTTAATGTTTTTAAATTATTTCTATACCTAACCAATGATTATAAAATATATGTCAGCTCGTCTGAATTTTTTACTGCCTTAAGGCTTCGAAGCGGTCACATTCCTCTTAATAGTTTTACTCATTTGCTAAAAAAAGTCCCATCTCCCAACTGCGCAGAATGTTGAAGGACAGAAGACGTTTTTCATTTGAGTTCTTGTCCTAACCAAGTTCCGCTGAGGCCAACATGCTGTATAGTATAGTTAATTTACCTCTTAAGCGGCGAATCTCATTCAACAAAATTAAACTAGATGGCGCCACCAGTCAATTGAATCGCGCAAGCACTTTTTACTTTCAAATCGTGTAGCGGCGGCCGTTACCAGCAGTCAGTGTCCAATTCAGTGTCCAATTCAGCAGAACCCAATCCATGTCCAGTTCAGCCGGTTCTAAACCAGCGATTGACTGCGCTTCAGCGTCTGCTCTCTGTAAGGAGACACCCGCAAATACTGACTACTGCACCAGTCTTAGGGCTACCATCGCATAGCTGACGACAACGCTTCAGCGTCTGCTCTCCTGTAGGAGACACCCGCGAACACTGTCCAACGCCAACAGCCGCAACCAGGGATTCCTATTATTTCCCTGTTCGGACTTCGACCACTTCATAATCATCGTGCAGCCAGGACAATTTGCGCTCCTCTACGCGGTCATCGTGCCATCTCATCGAAACCCTCCATCATCACCAGCATCTCATCAAACTCCCCCCATTAAATCGTTACACCCCTAAATAAAATAAAGAATTAAAAAAATATATTATATATCTACAAACAAATTATAATGCCATTAGAACTACGTGAGTAAAACTTTAAAATTATCGCTTTCATAAAACCAGTGTTAATTAGGATGTTGGCAACACTAATTTGAGTAGCATTCTTTTAGTTATGGTGCAACTGGTAACAGTTAGTCTGAGTCTAAAGTAGAACCACCTGGAGGATATTCTAGTCAAGCTGTTATACTGTTAGACTTTAACCTCCCTTTTTAAATCAACACTAGTTTACTGGAGGAATTTTCAGTCATTGCTTTTATCTTTAATTAACAAGTCAAGTTTTTAAATAACTTTATTTTATATTTTAATTGTTGTCGACTGTGAAAAAAAAAGACTGAAAAAATGGTAAAATGTAGAATGTGTAAAAATATGTAGTTAACTTTAATTTAGATAATTAAGAACCTCCACAAAATATATGTAGGCAGAATATTTATTTTTACATTTTTTCGTGATATTTGTGTTGTATATACCTTGTCTGTCTGTAACGCTTTTTACGCTTAAAACTCTCAATCTATTTTGATGAAATTTGGTTTGGAAATATACCATAGTATGGGATAGGATGTAGCTTACGTTTTATTGCGAAAAAAAGGATTGAAATGACTGAAATAGGGGATGAAGTGTATGTCAAGCTGTGTGCCGTCAATGTCTTTGGGAATTAGTCATATATAAATTATATTTACGTATAAAAAGGAAAAGCACCCTTGCAAAGCAGAGCCGTTCGACTAGTATATCCATATTTAATAATAATAACTTTATTAGCCAAAAAATTACACAATGATTTATAATTGACTTATCTTAGTGGGTATTATGGTAAACACAAGTTAATGTTCACTAGCGCTTAAACTAGGCCGTGCCTGTATCTTAAACGCTAGTCTCTTCCAATGACATTAGTGTTATAATATACTTAAATACAGTGTATTAAAAAAAAAAATAAGTTACTAATTGAAAACTAACAAACATAATATCTATTTACATTTAAATGCTAAATACCTACATATTACAATATACCGCTATTTGTGTTTATATTTTAATCTACCCGCAAATTAGATAGTTATACCACAAAAACTATGGACTTAAACTGATATATTTAACTACACAATATTATTAGGTAAAATTATGTGCAATACGGCTAAGATTGTTGGGAAAATTAGTTATACTGATATATTAAGAAAAAGGATATAGTAAATAGTTATCTAAAAAATTGTATATATGTCGGGGATTTTAAAAGGATGTGAAAGGAAATGGAATGAGGAAGATGGGGAATATAAGAGAACATTAAAAGGGGGTGATGGTAATGAGTGGAATATTGGGTAAACGCAACGTAGATACTTCTACTGAACCGATAAATGATCAAATGTGATCTCTAACAATTACGAAAGAAACCTAAGCAGTGCCTTGGACTTGTGACCAAGGTGAAGGCTTAAGGACGTCCTTTAAATGATCATAACACTCGCCTCCACTGCTCAGGCTCTCTGTTTAAACCCAAGGTTAAACGCACATAAACCGAATCTAATACAATGCTAACCTAACCTAACATTGTGTTTACTTAACCACGTGGCAATTACATTGTAAGGACTTACGTGACATTAGTTGGACAGCACTTCCACACTACACTGCACTTGACACTATCACTATCGCTACTTAGATGATGTTCACTTCTTGAGAGGCCGCGCACGACTAAGACTTCAGTTAGACTGTCGATCGCATATAAAGGGTCGAGGGTAGATACTGTCAAAACAACGGAAGTGACTACTACCCCACTCCAACGCCATAGACAACGATAACGATTCGATTAATCGATAATCTTTTACTATGCTCCGACATATATGTATGATGAGCCTGTGTGTATTTTCGTTTTGTTCTATTTTATTTATGGTAATTTATGTTTGATAATTTTTAGCATTTTTATATTTTTTTATTTTGGGTAGTTTGTTTTTCTTTGGGTGGAAAAGTTTACTTAAACTTTTCGTACTCGTTTTTCGTACTTGTAACAATTAGATTATTTTCAATAGACGTCAGTATGTGAGTATTAAAAATATTTATATTACGGATGCAATTAAATCTTCAGTTTCAATGTAACCTTTTGTTTTAAGCCAGGCTGTTATATTTCGTTTACAATTTTCATTATTAAGAGGATATTTAAGTTAACAGTAACATTATGACAAACAAATGCGGGGAAAACTTGGGATTTTGAATCCTGAGAAGTTACACCAAATTATAGTATAAGAGATAATAAAGACAATAGTCTATTCCATTACGAGATGGAGGATAAAATTTATCTGAGGCTCGTACTCGTACTCGTAGTCGTAGCAAAGCTCAGAATTAGCTTCATTTTACCCGAGGAAAGTTTCCCGATTGTCATTGCAAACTACACTTTGATTAAATCACAGAACTTCCCATTCAAATCTTTCAAACTTGCTTCTCCATGTATTTCTTAGAATAGATTTGCTCAACGAACTAGATCTAAATTAAATTTTATTATTAGGAGGATGTACACACTTTAGTACTAGATACTGTAGTGGGTAGATTCACAGAAAAATTACAATTTAATCAACTGTTTAAAAATGGCTACTACTTGGCAGTTTGACTAGTAATTTCGTTGTACATCCTCAATAACCCATATTGACTAAGATCTGTTCCGTATGGCTTTTACACACAACTGACGCCATCTTGTATTTGCGTATACATCACAGGACACCACGTGGCTTTACCTATAGCGCAGGGTGTGCGGTGCACACGGGAGCCGCGGCTTAGTCGCATCAATGAATTTATTTTCATCGACAAGGGCTAAGTGTTAGCGACGTTGCTAACTTTATATTCGCGGGTAGTACCTTTTATTTTATTCCACGACTGTATATAACGTACGTAACGTATAACGTACGTAAAAGGGAGCTCTCCTAGTAACAATTGTGGTTGTGCAGTGGTGTGGTGTTGTGATACTAGATCCCCATTACTAGGTTTGGAGTAAGTTTATTAGCAACACTGCGTGTTAATAATATAGTAGTAGTAGCGGGTAGATCATTTTATATTATGTTAGACAATATATAACCTTTGGTGCGATGGATTAGTCTCAGTCTCATGGAAGTTAGTGTTATAGTGTCGTAGTTAAGGTCACCCTTCTGGAGGTCCACGTAAGTTTAATTTATTACCTATTGTAGTTGGCGAGGTCGAGTGGTGGAGGTGAGAATTAATATATTATGAAAGAGCTCTTTAAACCTGCTTCTGCATCTCAAGCCCCAGGCACTGCTCGCCTCAGTATAAATTGCTGTACAGTAATCATATCTCTCTCCTTAGATAGCAAATTCTAAATATTGTTTACTCTCTATCCGCTTTAAGTGCATATTAATATTGTCTTCATGTAGATAACACTAGGGTGATGATTGCACACGGGCGCTACATAAGGTAGAGACGCCCCTGACAACTTTCTAATAACTTCAAATTGTAAGGATCTCCATTTAACAAATTGTAAGTTAACGAGCTGAATAAAAGATGTTTGCAGGGAAATATTTACACGGAGTAAAGATTTCATCAAGTCCGCAGTGCTGTTGGTGCTGTTGGCTGTTTGTTTACTTCCCTTTGTTTTCCTATAAGAAATTAATTATGAACAGGGTTTCGTAATTTAATTACATATTTTAAACAATATGGCTATTTCAAAGGAACTGTTGTTAAATAAACTTAGTTACTGTTAGATCAAATTATTGTAATTAATTTCAGTCAGAGTAAAAGCAGTGTTTGAGACTTCAAGTCTTACTCGGGAGGTCCGAGTTCGATCCCCCACACAGGCACACACCTCTGACTCTGAGTTATGTGTGTTTTAAGCAGTTAAATATCACTTGCTTTAACGGTGAAGGAAAACATCGTGAGGAAACCTGCACGAGTGAGAGTTCCCTAAAAGTTCTCAAAGGTGTGTGAAGTCTGCCAACCCGCACTGGGCCAGCGTGGTGGACTATGGCCTAATACCCTCCTCATTCTGTGGAGGAGACCCGGCTCAGCAGTGGGCCATTGAAGGATCATTATGAATGAATGTCTGTCATCTGTAAAGCACATATGTCACGGATGTTTATAATAATGTGAGAAGAATTGGCATAAGAATTACGTGAACTTTAGGCAGAAAGCCGTGCAGGGCTTGTGGCTTGTAGTCCCGGTAATCCGCCCTAAAGTAGGTGTACTAAATTATTGACCATTTAGGTAGTAGGAGGGTGTCTGTGTTAGCTAAAAAAATGGGGATCTAATCTCCATATAACATTTTGGAAATACTTTTTCCATAATTACAATCTGTATAGTACGTTCCTAAATGATGCTTTTAGTTTAGGTGGGATCTTCTGGCGTCACTGGTCTTACGGATGTTTAACAATTATGCAATTTTAGAGCTATCTAAATTAACCTTAGAATGCAACTCTGCATTTGGTATGTGGCTAGTTCTGTGAGTGAGGATCTCGAAGCAATTAACTCCTGTTGACTCGTCTGTGGTAAGTTCACCACAGGTGATTTGCTGACACCATCGCATTTCAAATTTACCTTATTTACTAAGAATCTACTCCAAACTCAAATCTACTGAACGGATTTTCATTCGGTTTTTACCAATGTGCAGAGTGATTTATGAGGAAGGTAAATTAGATAAAATAAGAAGATAATTGTTGTACATGTCGGAAAAATTAAAGTCGCCTTGCTTTCATCTTTTTTGAGATATTATAACCAAACTATTTATAGTGGATAATTGTAAACATAATATGCTTTACTAAATAGTGAGTTTAAACACGATACACCTACTCACTCACTCAATTATTGTTCCACTAACGGACTCACTCTCAAGTATTTTATGAAACTATAGACATCGCTATGTTAAATGTAAAATCATGTCTCTAGTAGATTACATAATAAAAAGTAACAAATTAAAAAGGGATTAAATTTGTTGAACCCCTACGAAGTTTAACCTGTGTATCTGTATGTCTGTCTGCGGTATCGTAGAGCACAAGATAATGGAACAATTGTGATGAAGTTGTATTTGTAAAAAAGATAATTTAATCGAAATGATTATCTATATCTATATCTATACTAATCTATACTAATATTATAAAGAAGTAAGATTTGTATTTTTGTATTTTTGTATGTAACGAATAAACATAAAAACTACTGGACCGATTTCAAAAATTCTTTCCCCATTAGAAAGCTACATTATCCCTGAGTAACATAGGCTATATTTATTACAAGAAAAAATTAGAGATCCTCAAGAAATCTCACTAAAACCAACCCAAGGTGCAAAAAAATTAGCCATAAAATATCTTTCATCGCATGCGCTGCAAAAAGTATTGATGATAGAACAAAAAAATGTTCTACAATATTATAGAACGTATCAATATCTACAAAAAACTCCGCGAGACCATATGTCCAACTATTATAGTTATGTCACTATAACTACTTTTTTACATTTTGAAAGTTGATAAAAATGCCAATCAAAATCAGATCATGTTTTCTATAACTTTGTATTAATCCTTATCCAAATAAATTATTTCGTATTCAAGACTGTTTCAATACCTGTAAAATACTTTTTGAATTATTAAAATCGGACATTCCAGTCAAAAGATATTACGAAATAAAAATATCAAGATAAATAAAAAATAATCCCAGACGGTCCGCCGGCGCGGTGTGGGTGCCTCGCAGCGCAGCGAGTAACGCGGCGATAGAGAGAGCGATAGAATGCGGGAGCCAAAATGTTAAAAAAAAATTATCCACCCGTGCGAAGCCGGGACGGGCCCCTAGTGAGTTATAATTTCTGAATTTGAGAGCTGCGTAACAATATTAATACATTGACAATTATAATAATCTTGTAACCATGGTAACACACTGACATAGCTTATACTGAGTACAGATGAATCGGTATTTCTCGATACCTTTCTATCGATATTAAAAAAGAATCGAGTATCAACTTTTTTTGCATTTTATGAATATTTGTTAAATCTGTGTTGACTGCTGTTTAATATTTTGTTTAGCAACAATAAAAAAAATTCACAAGTTAATATCGATTCATCTAAATCGATGTCGTGTGAGTATCGATACTTAAATTAGTGTTAGAATAAAAATAACTATTTTATTTAAACAGAATATTTAATGGTAATTTAAAAAACAATAAAAGGATTTATTAATAATGTTTTCAGGCGGAAAATGTCTTGTGTTGTTTTGTTGTTAACCTTCACACCAACAGTTGACGTTGGCGAAGCTTCCACAGTGTCCTCCTCTGTGTCCTCGACGTTGGCATTCACCATTGCAATTAGATGTATAGTCCACAGCTCCCCACACACAACTTCCAATATGTGTGTCTGCTTGTACCCCATTCTGTGGAGACGACACTATCACCAACACCGACACGCAGACCAGCAACAACATTGTCTGTAGTTTAACCATTTTCTGTTGTTAAAATACTTCTCAGGAATACTCCAATTAAGATGATCAGAATTTCACTATTTTCTATTTTGTTTGTTTTCGCTATTTATATCAAAAACTGTAATAATAATCTAGTTGATATGACATTTAGCTATATTTCTCAGGTTATTAACTAGATGGTTGTTTTTGTTGTTGTTACATAATTGGAATATGGTCCCGTAGACTATTTTCCAAAACTGTTGATATTTGTTAGACTGTTTTTCTAATATTTAATCTTTTAATGCGTTTAAACCTTAAAGTCCTCAACGATTTCTTGTACCATATCTCTATGCTATCCAAAATCCCATGTTTAATTTGACACCGATGGAAGTCCATTGCTGGGCATAAGTATATTTCCACTCGATTTCAAGCTAGAGTGATCTAGATCTTTTATTAGTTTTAAAAAGAGAGATGCATAAATTAACTGATAGATAATTTAACGATACCCTAAAGTTTTTAGATAATAAGGAAAATCCGTGTATATTTAAAATTATTATTTATCAATCCGGTTCTAATGTCACTGGTATGACCTTATTTTTGTTTATATCGATTTCAATATCAGTGATTCGCCCTCGCTTCCCTGAGTCCCTGAGTGAATGTTTTTTTATCTTATCTGAGAGTATGATTTTATATTAAAAAATCCAAAAAAAAATTCAAAGAAAATTAATGGATAGAATCTTTATAAATTTAGGCCCGCTCTCGCTTCGATGAAGTGCATTCAAACTGTTCACTCAGTCACACACTCACTAATTTATTCATTCTTACTCTACCCGCAACTATGAATCATATATCTCTCATCGTTAAGGCAGCGTTCGTAAGAAACGTTTTCGTTCGACCGTTTTTTCTCCGATTTATTGCGGCAAATTCGACTACCACGCTAGTCTTTTCATTTTTTGGGTTAATATGTAGGCTTCTATTGGTAAAAGTATTTAAAAAATCGGTTTAGTAGATCTAGAGATTACCCCCTACAACCTCTCAAACTTTACCTTTTTATAATATTAAGTATTTGTATAGATTATGTGCATGGCAATATAGTCAGGAAGTTGTCGCCCGACTAACAGTGCAATTTAATAGGATTTTATAATATCTATTGCGTTAAATCCAGCATGCGAATCCGACCGCCAACTGTCATAGACGCGTTCCGGTCAGGCCGCATGTAAGCCAGACTTACCCCCTCCCTTTCACATCCCATTAATGCTGCGGATCTAGTGGATTGTGGGCTCTTGCTCAGGGTTCACTGAAACCGCAGCATTTTTTTTCTTCACTCCCCCCTCCCTACTCTATCTTCGCGGATGCAACAAGAGGTACCTCTTGTTATGCCGATGTCCATGGGCGATGGTGACCACTTAACATCAGGTGGACCATCTGTTTGTTTGCAACTTATCTATATCTATATCTATACTAATATTATAAAGAGGAAAGATTTGTATTTTTGTATTTTTGTATGTAACGATTAAACATAAAAACTACTGGACCGATTTCAAAATTTCTTTCATCATTAGAAAGCTACATTATCCCTGAGTAACATAGGCTATATTTATTACAAGAAATAATTAGATATCCCCAGAAATTCTCACTAAAACTAACACAAGGTGCAAAAAAATTAGCCATAAAATATATTTCATCGCATGCGCTGCGAAAAGTATTGATGATAGAAAAAAAAAATGTTATACAATATTATAGAACGTATCAATATCTACAAAAAACTCCGCGAGACCATATGTCCAACTATTGTAGTTAAGTCACTATAACTACTTTTTTACATTTTAAAAGTTGATAAAAATGCCTATCAAAATCAGACCATGTTTTCCATAACTTTGTATTAATTCTTATCCAAATAAATTATTTCGTAATGAAGACTGTTTCAATACCTGTTAATTACTTTTTGAATTATTAAAATCGGACATTACAGTCAAAAGATATTACGAAATAAAAATATCAAGATAAATAAAAAATAATCCCAGACGGGCCGCCGGCGCGGTGTGGCGTGCCTCGCAGCTCAGCGAGTAACGCGGCGATAGAGGGAGCGACAGAATGCGGGAGCCAAAATGTTAAAAAAAAATTATCCACCCGTGCGAAGCCGGGACGGGCCCCTAGTCTATCATAAAAAAAAAATTATGAATACTTCTACTACTAATTGAATTTATTACATACTCTCAAGAAAAAACCTAATTTAAACAATCAAATGTTGAATACAAGTTTTTTAATAAAAATAACTATAGATAAATTATATACAGAATTGAAATAGGTTTAAAAGCTTTCAAAATTCAATTAAATTTTGAGGCAAGTAATAAATCTTTTTAGGCATTTATTGTATATTAGGAGTTGTGTTATAGTATATTAGGAGGCGCGGAAGTGCCGCCGACAAGTCGTGAAAAGCAAATAATAAAGTACGGGCCATAACTTTGTTTTGAATTATTTAACAAGCTCTAAATTTACATTAAAATTCCACTCCACGTATGTCTGTTTATACGCGATAATCTCATAAACTAAACAGTGTAATTAATGAGGAAGGTTTAGGTGTATAATTTTTTAAGGTGTTGGTAATGTCGAAAAAAAATTAAGTCGTCGGGAACTCTCTTTTCATCGAAGATGTCGAACAAATCCGTGTTTATATAGATATAGTCATTGTAGATGTAAAACTAAATATTGATGTCAAAGTTGCTGAATAGGAGTTTCCATAGATGCTAATTGGAATAGTAAACATTCTATGTTGCGTCTCACAACTTCTTATAGACTTCATTGCGAGAATTGGCTTATTTTACAGTTTAAGTTTTTACTGAGACTCATATAATAACATATCGAATAGATCCAACAGTGTGTGTGTCAGTAACAGTATGAACACGTAAGTTGAGTAATTTTACATGTGCTCATCCGATGCAGATTAATTAGCGAATCTGTCTCGAGGGTTCCTCATATATTAACTGTAGAGCACAGACAGACGTCCCTCGTGGAGTTGTTACTAGTATATTGGGAATAACATACTCAATATTGCATTAGTTATTATGATATTAGCTTCCTAGATACTCGAAATTTTAAGTTTAAGTATGTTAGTAAAATTTTTTTTTTTTAAAAAGATTACTAGCAGTATGGATCACATACTACTAGTATTCCTCTATGGGGTATAGGGGTGTATACAGGAGTGGGCCACGCCAGTAGTCCAATGTCCGGGATTAGAACCCACGACTTGTTTATCAGCAGTGATGGCCCAGTAGTTGAGACTTCAAGTCCTACTCGGGAAGTCCGAGGTTCAATCCTGGGCACACACCTCTGACTCTGAGTTATGTGTGTTTTAAGCAATTAAATATCACTTGCTTTAACGGTGAAGGAAAACATCGTGAGGAAACCTGCACTCCTGAGAGTTCTCAAAGGTGTGTGAAGTCTGCCAACCCGCACTGGGCCAGCGTGGTGGACTATGGCCCAATACCCTCCTCATTCCTCATTCTAAGGAGGAGACCCGGCTCAGCAGTGGGCCATTGAAGGGTCGTGATGATGACTTGTTTATCGTGAATCCAACGCCCGCACTACTGAGCTACTGACGCCTCATAACTGCATACCAAGATAGTAGTAGCTTTAGACAAACTGACAGACTGACTTATCACGTGTAAATTTAAATTAACTATTTTCAGTTTGAGTTTGGCTGGAGTACTTTATTTTTTTAATTGCTTACTAAGCAAGCAGTTAAGAAGGTCATTTACACGTGCACCTGGGTCTCAAGCCCTGAGCACTACTAGGCTTTCTGTCTGAAGTGTATGTAATTATTGTTTCTTAAGTATGTCGAGGAATAATAAAGAATTATCGAATAATAAGTAGTCACGTTCGACAGTCTCGTCTCTTTATATGCCATTGACTGTAGTCTTAGTCGTGCGCGGTCTCTCAAGGGGTGAAGAAGTCCCTGGATAGTGTTAATATTGTGCAGTGAAATGTTAGTGCTTGGGAGTGCTGTCCAATTAAGGTCACGTGAGTACCTTACAATGTAATAGCCACGTCTAGTGTTAGGTTAGGTTTATGTGAGTTTAGCCTGAGTAGTGGAGGAGAGTGTTGTGATGACTTAAAGGACGTCCTTAAGCCTACACCTTGGTCACAAATCCAAGGCACTGCTTAGGTTTCTCTTGTAATTGTTGGAGATCATATTTGATTATTTATCGGTTCGTAAATTCGTAGTTTCAATATAGAGTAAAGAGGAAATGAAACTTCAAAACAGTTTAAGGATCCAATGATCGTTTCGACTAACAGATAGAAGCAGCTCAGTTTCTAAACGACACGTTTGACCCTAATCTTGGTTCAGGACCCGGATCGTTGCAGGGTCAATCTACCGACCCATGTTGACCTTGACCTCCAAAGGACGCTCAGATGTTAGACAACAAGTCTGTTTTCCTTTTATCTTAGGGGTTGATTTAAAGTTGGAAATTACACATTAGACTCAATAATCTCTGATTGATTCTAAATTTTGCAAAAAATGTATTATTTTCTTTTTATGATCATTATTAAACGTTATTTGTGTTATTATATGGCACAGTACCTTTTAAGTAATACAACTTTCATTAATTTCTTTTATCCTCAACTTTGTCACCTACTTTCTCCACTAATTCACTCAATCACCCTCCCACTAACAGATACGTATACTGGATTATGGAATGGATACTTGTATACCGTAGGAAATATACTTCTTTTTGGGATAAAAAGTATCTGTATAATATTTACTTAAATTCCTCAAAATAATTTATTTCAATAGCTACGTCTGCCCATAGGATTTAAGGAGGTAGGAGTAGCTAAGGTTAATTTAGGTTATCAAGTATTTGGGGTGCGATGTTGGTTAACCTCCCTGGGCGTGGACAGTTTCATTTTATCATCCCGAATGGAGAGTTGCTGCCATGGCAATATTTGAGTAATTTAGTAACAAACATCTAAACATACAAACTTTAACAACTATAACATTAGTTGGATAAAACATATACAATTTATGATATCAATGTATTATTAACAAAGGCTATCAAAAATTCTTTTATCCTATAACCCATCGGATAAAGGGGCGTGGGTTTGAATCCGGAAAATCAATGGGAGCATTAGCGAGGATCTCCATCATTTCCTTTGAGAGCGTCTAATGTAACCCTTGACCCTTGTAACACGATCTGTCTGTATGTTGTATAAAATATCGTGAAATCATATTTTGTTTATTATTTCTACTTGCTGCCTGAAAGTAAAAAATGGAAGATGGTTATTTTGGCCAAAGGATTTACTCTGTAACTTAGTTACCAAACACTATATAGTCCAAGATCTCGCGACAATCAGACCGTCGTTATATTATAAAACCTGAAAGTTTCACATAGATATATAAACGATTTTTAAGTACAAAGTTTGGATTACAGTTGCTTTGAAAGTTAGTAATAGTATATAAAACAGCTCAAATACGTTAAGGTATAATACTCAGTTTTTATTTGTTTAATTTCAATAATATAAGGGACCATGTCCTCCATTGACAGACACTTTGTACAGTACAAACCTTAAAGTACAACCCTTAAATTTATTAATATTAATCGATTATAACTATACTTACGTTTTAGTAGTTTCAATGATTTTTATACCTTGTCAGACACAGAAAAACTTACAGGTTTTATAAAATCACGAAAGTCAGATCGTCGCGGGATCCTGCTCTAATTATTACAACACAGATTTTTTAAATTCATCTTTCAATAGGACAATCATTCCTAACTTTAATCAAAACAATTAAAAACATAATTTGATACTAAGAATAATTTTAATATTTCATATAATAATAATTAGAATTTAATTTTCTTTTTTTAAGTCTAAAGATCCATATTTTCCTTTAATAAGTACGAATGAAGATGAAATCTTATAAAAAAATCAGTTAAAAAACCAGTTCCAGTACCCACCAACGCCAACGAGCCATAATTCAAAAGTAGTTGAAGAAGATAAGCGTGATCTTTACGTTTTCATAACGAATGAACTTTTCTCATTTCAACTTATTCTTTTTTATCGTCGATCTTGGAGTTTCACCACTTGATTTGGTAAAGGTGATTTTACATTGATTGCAAACTTAACAAGTTACTTTTTAATATTGATACCAGCCCTCACTTCTCTGTGTTAGTAAATAAAATTTATTTTTTCATAACCTGTGAGGGGTTGAATGTGGGCAAGTGATATTTG
The DNA here is from genome assembly GCA_905147385.1 of Limenitis camilla. Taxonomy (NCBI): domain Eukaryota; kingdom Metazoa; phylum Arthropoda; class Insecta; order Lepidoptera; family Nymphalidae; genus Limenitis; species Limenitis camilla. Next base: position 14,835,062 of record LR990225.1, on the reverse strand, counting down.
CCCGAACACAGTAACTATTTTTTCGAAGATGCTCACTAAATATTGATGCTACTAATCCAATATAGATGCTTCGGTTTAAAGAACTTTATTCACATTTCGACAAAGTCATTTACACGAGAACTTAGGTTGCTATACTTACGTTATACAGTTGAACAGCAAATATATATGTCAGAGAATAAGTAAAAGATTATCGATTAATCGAATCGTTATCGCTGTCTGTGGCGTTGGAGTGGGGTAGTAGTCACTTCCATTGTTTTGACAGTCTCGACCCTCTACCCTTTATATGCCATCGACAGTCTGACTGAAGTCTTAGTCGTGCGCGGTCTCTCAAGAAGTGAAGTAGTGTCTAAATAGTGTTAGTGTTGTGCAGTGTTGTGTTAGTGCTAGGAGTGCTGTCCGATCAAGGTCACGTGAGTACCTTACAATGTAATTACCTCGTCATGTGTTAGGTTAGGTTTATGTGCGATTAACCTTAGGTTTGAACAGAGTGCCTGAGCAGTGGAGGTGAGTGTCGTAATTACTTAAAGGAATTCCTTAAGCCTACTCCTTGGTCACAAGTCCAAGGCACTGCTTAGGTTTCTCTCGTAGTTGTTAGAGATCATATTTGATCATTTATCGGTTCAGTAGAAGTATCTGCGTTGCGTTTACCCAATATTCCATTCATTACCATCACCCCCTTTTAGGGTTCCCCAATATTCCCATCTTCCTCCTTCGATCTCCTTTCACATCGTTTTAAAATCCCCGAATATATATATGCAGAAAAATCATTAAATTTATCAACACAGTCTAGTTGATTTATAACAGAGATATATCGGAAAGAACATGCTTATACAGATTGGACTTAAAATTGCTAAATTTCTCAGAATGTTTTAATTGTTTAGGTAATTATTATAAAGTATTGCTCCCTCAAAAGTTATAGTTTTTTGTGCAGAATTAGTTCTAGTTTTAGATATAAGCTAGCTGTAAGTCTGACCTTTTGATTTAAAAGATATATTATTAAAGTTCTGTATTAATAAACAAGTAGTGTAGTTGTTTTATATTCATTAATTTTGTTTACTTGTAAATCTTTTCTGTAGCAGTTAGGTAGGGATAATGAAATAACAGTTTAATTAATTTGTTTTGATATAAGAGGTGTGGTTTTACTAAGCTGCTTACTAAATGTAGATCCTACTAATGCTACTAAAGCGTCAGTAGCTAAGTGATTCAGGCGTTGGATTCACGATAGATAAGTCGTGGGTTCAAGTCATTGGACTACTGACGTGGACCTCCTAATAAAAGCATTTTGGAGCTTAGTTGGAGGGGTTAAGGAATACTAGTAGTATGTGATCCATAGATCTATACTACTAGTAATCATTAAAAAATATGCATATATGCTTACCAAATATAGATGTGTTCATCCTCACACTTTGAAGCCAAAATGGTCGCGTACAGTGCGGTTTCAGAGGAATTTCCTCCCGCGAACACTGCAGATGTGGAATGAACTTCCTGGCAAGGTTTTCCCAGGGAGCTACAATATGGGGTCCTTCAAAAGGGAGGTGAATAGGTTTTTGAAGAGTCGGCAACGCACAAGTGACACCCCTGGTGTTTCAAGTCTCCATAGGCTTCGGTAACCACTTACCATCAGGTGGACCGTATGCTTGTTTGCCACCATCGTGGTATAAAAAAAAAATAAAAAAATAAGATGCTACTAATACAAGGTAAATGCTACAAAAGAAAATACTGCACATTTTAATGGGGGTTTTTACTCACAGATACAGATTGAATTGGAGGTAAATATAGCCTTGATATCGTTTGTTGTGAACTTGGTGAAGTAACTTGTGTGTGCCTACCGTTTTTTTAATGTATAACTCCTCTACCGCAAGGTTGTCTGGAAGAGATCGCACTGAGCGATAAGGCCGCCCATTAGACATATATTTCTTTTGTGATGTAATTTTCTTTTTCTTTTCTTTTTGTAATATTTGGTGTACAATAAAGTATATTTATTATTATTAACTTACTAGCTGACACGGCAATGTTGTTGTGCCATATAAATTTAAAAAATTTATTTTGGAGTGGGCCACCCTAGTCACTTAGGGGTATGAAAAATAGATAGTAGCCGATTCTAAGACCTACAGAATATGCATATAAAATTTTATAAAAATTGGTTGAGCCGTTTCGGAGGAGTAAGGTAACTAACATTGTGAGAGAACACACGAGGGTTTTATATATAAGATAAGCAGAGAGAATAAAGCATTAAGAAGTCAGTTAAACGCGGCGCAGTACTAGTGAGAAAAAGGAATTTTTCAGTATAACATGATATATTATAAATATTGGTTATTCGAGTAATCCATCACGGAGAGAAGAGCAGATTGTAGCAATATTGATACGCGACAGACGAACAAGCGCGTGTCAATCACGCTGGATTGATGTACTGAGATTATTGATTCATATCTGATGTTACTGGAATATGTTGGATTTTTATCTGTATACGATTACATAGATGTATGTACTAGCGATCCATCCTTGCTTTATTTAAGTGGTGTATTTTCAATTGTATCACTTTAGTATTTCTAGATATATGTGTAGTGTTTGTGAATATTCTCAACGACAGCTATCTAGTTGCTTGAGCTAAAGTAGTGGAGATAGTGTCTCTATAGTTAGTTCAATCCAAGAAGTCTTCTATTTGGAGAAATATCAGAAACGCGGGAGCAACCTTCGCGTAATAATCAATCACATGTGACGAAACATTTCTTAAGTCAAGTTCTATTTACCCCACTAAGCCCGATTAAAATCCTCTCAACCATTTCTGATATGAACATGATCAAATGACTCTTACTTTTCTAACTAACTTATACCCCTTTTGAATTAAGTCTTGGTTTACTTCGTGTAGTCATATGTTAGGCTGCCTTTCCACCAGAGATGAGCGAAGACGCTGTGGGATATATTTGTTAAGAATCAAAAATAATTGACTCCCTTTCCTTCCCTTCGATTCACGATCGATAAGTAAGTGGGTTAAAATCCAAGTCATTTGACTGTTATGAACTATTATTATGACTCCTTATGAAGATGACTTAATAGCATAACAATATAAAATTAACAATTACTTAATATTATGAATAATCTTAGGTGGGGAAGATTTTGATAGATAAATTTAACTTGCAATGAGGATTCTAAATACACGTGGCTAATTTTACCCGAGCGCAGTCGGGACTTCTAGTACACACGAAAATAATTTATATTTCATTAGAGCGTTAGTATGCCATATAAAAGAGCAAATATTATTTATATATTATTATAATTCTTACTACTCTAATCCTGATGTTAATTTCGCAAAGCTTATTTGCATTACAACATTAAAATTCACTTAAGTCCTAGACTGGCGTATAAAGTAGATTCCAAGCAATTCCGGCTAAAATCCTTTGCTTAATTATGTTCTAGCTTCCAAAGAGGACTGATTCAATTATTTTTCAGTTTTTTCCTCCACTTCACCTTTATTGAATTTTTTTATCTTCGTAAATAGTAAACTTACATTTGTATGTTTTATTTTTTGAAATGCTGCCGTATATTATAATTTAAATTTAGTAATTTATTTTAAACTCACTCTCTTTTTTCACTTAGATTCTCTAAATCTACTACAGATAATATTCTTATATTAATTCAACGCGAGTCTAAGGTAAGAGCAAATGTTGTCAAATTTTTAATACGTTTGACTGTTTAGTAATTTTATAGGTTGATTTGAAAGTTACATTCACCGACTCTATAATTTATAAGCTGTACCAAAAGAATTGCAGTTTGACGGGTATTTTCGTAGTATATTTTATTTTATTTATTTGGGAAAACAAACAATTGTACAAATGTTTAAAGTAGGTAAGGTATACAGTGTAAAAAAGAAACTGGTATATGTACAATTCACACCGTTATCCACTAATTACTTTAACAATTATAACTTACTTAAAATAGTATATCAGGGCAAACAAAAACAATAACCAATTATTATAAAAGATAATTTATGTTTATTATACATAGATACATACATACATACATATATAAACATATATACATATACAGATAAATACATGGCATATACATATTTGTCATCTTACATTAATTAATCTACTCGTGGCTCTTGTAATAATTTTGATATTTTGTTTTTGAATTCGTTTGTCTTTAGTGCAAATATATCAGCAGTAGGAAACTTATTATTATACAAGTTCAACAAGCGGTATAGAGGTGAGCGTTTGCCAGCATTCGTTTTACATTTCTTTGTAGCAAAAAGTCGTGGTGTAATACACATACGATGTGTTGGTCTGTTAGGTACTAAAAATGATAAATTTCGTAACAATTCAGGACAATCAATATTTGAGTTGCATATATGATAAAGCATCATCACACTTAATAAATTGCGCCTCGATTTTAGGCTCATTAATTTGCACCGATCCAGTAGCTGGGAGTACGACTCATTTATATGAAAAAATTTATAGCTTATCGAACGAAGAAACCGTCGTTGTACATTTTCGATTTGGTGTATATATTTATTATAAATAGGATTCCAGATTTGTAGTGCGTATTCAAGCTGCGGTCTTACAAGACTTGTATATAAGTAAATATATGTGGAGACCTTTTTAAAATCTTTAACAGATCTATTTACAAATCCATATATTTTGAATACATTGCTGACAATACTGTATATATGTAGATCAAGATGAAGTTGTGAGTCCAAAATGACCCCAAGATCACGTATGTGGTAAAGACGTTCCAAACAAGTCCCACCTAACGAGTATTGATGATTTAATATATTTATTTTTTTTGTGAATGTTGTTTTGTGATAGTACTACATTTATTTAGATTAAGATGTAATTTGTTTAAAATGCAATATTCATGAAGTCTATCAAGATCATTTTGTAAATTTATACAATCAGCTACATTTTTAACGCCCAAATACATTTTGAGATCGTCGGCATACAAAAGCATATATATGTCGGAGAATAGTAAAAGACTATCGAATAATCGAATCGTCATCGCTATCTGTGGCGTTGGAGTAGGGTAGTAGTCACTTCCGTTGTTTTGACAGTCTTAGTCGTCTTTAATGTCTTAGTCGTGCGCGGTCTCTCAAGGAGTGAAGTAATCTCTGAATAGTGTTGTGTTGTGCAGTGCAGTGTTAGTGCTAGGAGTGCTGTCCGATAAAGGTCACGTGAGTACCTTACAATCTAGTTGCCGCATCTTGTGTTATGTTAGGTTTATGTGCGTTTGACCTTGGGTTTAAACAGAGAGCCTAGCAGTGGAGGCGAGGGTCTCGATCGATTAAAGGAATTCCTTAAGCCTACACCTTGGTCGCAAGTCCAAGGCACTGCTTAGGTTTCTCTCGTAATTGTTAGAGATCAAATTTGATAATTTATCGGTTCAGTAGAAGTATCTACGTTACGTTTACCCAATATTCCATTCAATATCATCATCCCATGTAGTGTTCCCCATTATTTCCCTCTCCTCCTTCTTTCCTTATCATTAAAATCCCCGACATATATATATAGACTATCACAGTGAAAAGTAAGTGTTAGTAGGAGTCTAAAACTGCTCCAAGGTCTTTCGTCATTTTTTTAGCGTATTACTTTTCAGATATGCTGGAGAGATTTTTGAAAATAACCTACGGTAGATTACACGTGCTTTTTGTTAAAATATTCTCTTTATTCCTTTAATCAAAATTTTCCATCTCCTTTAGGACATAGTTCATGAAAGAATAATAAATATGAGTAGCATTTCCATTTCGGAAGCAGAACAATATTCCAGTTGTAAAAACAAAGACTTTTATTACTTTCCCGGTTTAAGAGCTTATGAACGTTCGTAAAATAATGACGAAAAAATACTGATAGCGAATCCAGTTGCTATCGTAAAATGTTTTATTAGGAATTATCAGATAAAATGAGTAGCTTGTGATACTCGTGAATAGGCCTCGCATTGGTTAGGTAACAACCATAGTTGTAATAAGTTAACAGATACAATTATAATCAAACCAAAGGTAGGCAAGTATGGAAAAGGGAGAAAGTAAACGATTGTAAGGAAATGAGAAAGAAAAGGAACCAGTGATGAAAGAAAGAATGAATCCAAAGAAGATGTAAGAAAACATAAGTTTGATATTAGATTCGAGGAAGCAGAGAATACAAAAGAATAAGCTGAACAGTAAGTAGTTAACACCGTTAAGAATATTAGATTAAATATAAAACATAAATACAAAACATTGGATAAATAAGCAGATAGAAATTAATTGTTATAATGAAGGAAATTCAATTAGATTAGACTTATCTCAATTATTATTCATTTCCTATTTGGTTTTGAAGGTCAACGAAGGTATCTTCGAAGTCCAAGGTAAAATGTCAATCAAAATGGGACCACAATTGATATGTCAACAAAAAAAATCATCTAAATTGCATCATAAACAAGAAGTATCAGCCCAAGCATATTTACGTACAATTATATTAAAATTTCTCCTTTTTTAAGTTGGTTGAAAAATAATAAGTATTTCTTCACGTATTTTTAAATAATAAAATTTACAACTTAAATTAATTTTAATTTGCTTACACGGAATTCTTATTCCAACGCCAGGAGATTCAAAATATTCCTTCTACTTTTGTTTTAAAAAACTGTCCTTGTTAGAAAATATTTATTCTTCTATTATATCGTTGAGTTTTGATTCTTATACGGTTGTAGATAAGTATAGTTTTGGTCTGTCATCTTTTTAAAATTTTTAGTGTATCTGCTTTGGGTGAAAAATGTTTAAAACCACGTCCCGTTTCCACACGTGACTCCATCAACAGGCGTTCATAGCGTGAAATGTTTATGATAAAACTTGTTTTAATGAATTTGTATCAAAATCTTCCTTTCAACTTTTTTATTTGTTACTTACCGCAATTTTGTTTGCGTAGCATTAATACTGCAAGCGACATAAGTAGCTTATTTGCTTCTTTAAGGTTCCTATCTCTTTACCGATTAAGTGAATTTGGTTTTAAAATTTAATTATTATTTACATTTCGTTAAAAATAAATTAAAAGAAGTGGGGAAAAAAGGAATAAAATACTCTTGAGGAACACCCAGTGAAACAAGTTAAATCCATGTTACCTAATATTTACAGCGTGATTCCGATTTTGAAGATAAAAACAAAGCCAGTGTAGTAAATCTCCTTGTATATCTCTGAATACATACGGAGATTCGATCTGGATCCGTTTCTTTAATTCATACTATGCAGCACACAATAATGATTATTTATCGAGTAGCCTTTCCTTTGCCAAAGAAAAAAAGTTCATACATAATAAAATACTGTAGAAAAAACTAGGTATTAACGAGATAACTCCATTTACCTTATTAATAATTATTTTAGGAATTGTCTTCTAAGAAGACAAAACCATCTTTAAAAACTTCGTAGACTATTCATACCTTGTTTCGTCTAGATCTCATTCACACGATGATGTATTGACAAATATTACCCAACTGCTAGTTATTCTTATTAGTAATTTTATATTTACTAATATAAAGCTGAAGAGTTGCCTGTTTATTTGCTTGAACGCGCTAATCTCAGGATCTACTGGTCCATTTTGAAAAAATTTTTTAGTGTTAGATAGCCCATTTATCAAGGAACGTTACAGGCATATATCATCACACTATGACCAATAGAAGCGGAGCTACACGCGGACGAAATCGTTTGTTATATAAAAACGAAACTACTAACATTTTTGATGACCACAACGAAAACCTTATGATATTCTACACAACTTAAAAATCTATAAAAAATAGATGATCCAAATCTTAGCAACATTGAAAGATTAAGACTCAGAGTGACTTGTTAGTTTAAATTCGTTTACTTCTACAATAACAGCTTCTGGAAGATTTCTTTATTTAGATTACCAATCCGTATGAACAAGTAGAAAGCAGTGACGTCGAGCACTGAAGCGACTAAATTCCTCACAAATTGTACTTACAATCAGAACCCATTCACATTCGGATGACGGATTCAACGTGAATTTTAAAGACGTTGATTTGTGCTTTAAATATTAAAACTAGTGTATATTTTAAAATTAAACTTTTTGGAAAAAACTGATAAAAAAGAGGAAACAAATTTACTACTAACTTTACATTAGTTTCTTTCTTTTTAGCATTTCATCAAAATTTGTTCAGTTGTTGTTGTTGTTCCTATTACAGCTATACTAAACCCCCGTGGGTTTATATATTGTATATAATATTTAGATAGTCTCCGTCTATTTAATGTTGTTTTTGTGACAGATAAAGGGCCAACAAATAGACGGACCACTTTATGATATGATCATAAAAGGCAAAGGTCAGAAAAAACTAATACGATTCAAATTTCCATCTGGAAAAAACCCTTGGAGTTCAGAATCACATAATAATTTCCCCGAGCCAATAGGAGACAATATTGTCTACCATTGCTACCACTCTATTGCAGCTTACATTATAAAAGATAATACTAATTGAAATCTAATTCGTCCCCGTGAAAGTATACATTCCAATTTTCGACAATAACACTAATAAAAATAATTCCATAGAAACAAATTCCACGTGAAACTAGAAAAAGAAAAGTTCGTAGTATCTGCGAGTAACTTGAGTCAATATTTCTCTTCCTAAATGGGCGGCTCACGTTAACTTAGCTGGAGTTGGTCTGCACTCTGCAAACAAATGTGTTGGAACTACTCTTGTTTAGTGTACAAAGGTTACGATACTTTTTCGAACTATGTTTTACAATGTTACATATTAAGTTCAGTTTTTAATATCAGGGGAATAATTTAATCAAAATTTCGCTTAGTTCTAGTAGTTTATGAAAAAATTTGATTAGTTCTCTTCCTATAATACTTATTTGAGTTGAAAGTGATATATTTAGAATTATAGATTAAAATTAATATTATTATAATATAGCAATAATATTTCATTTAGACGTTAGTCTTCAGAACATTACAGTTTTCTTTAATCCCATAGCTATAAATATCAATGATGATGATGATGATGTCAATGATATAGACCAAGTATAGCAAATGAAGAGAGGTTTCTTTTTTTTGTTACATCATAATTACTATTTAATTAAAAAATAAAAAATAAAAAATACACTAACTAATGCAATGTATTGTCTAGTTATCAACAGGTTAAAAAGTATGATTCAGATGAAATTAAAGTAGTGACTGGCATTGAAATTGAAATAATTTTATTTTATATATAATTTAACATACAGTCCAATTCCGTAATGAGAACAGTTTAATTTATAGGCTATATAAAACTGGAATAAAGATTAAAACTCCAGCAAAGTACGGACGAGTCGTTAGAAACATTAGGGTAAATAAAACGAAGTGAACATTTCCCTATACAAAACTTTGATTCGGTCGAAACGCGATCACAAGCGATCCTACTTATCGTCGTACAAAATGTTGAAGAAGCTGCAACTAAGCACAATGGACCTTTGTTAAACGATTTAAACCAGATCCCAAATACCACAAAAATGCTTTTAAAAGTACTTACTCAAACGAGATAAAGAAATTAAAAGTTTTCCCAAAAGAGGCGAAGTTGAATCAACAATCTAATAGGGTAGCGGCATCAACTTGGGGTCAGACGATTCAATGAACACCGAACCGAAGTTAACTCAATTGATATAGTTATCAAATATTTTTGTCAAAACTTTATCCAAATATTGGCGTAAAGTTGTATGAGGGTATATTTTTTAAATTCTTTCTTCATAAAAATTCATTTAGATGACTGATTCTAAACAAATTTTAACAAAACATTGAACATGGGACTATCGTAAAATGAGAGAGGTATTAGTGTAAAGCAATACACGTGCAATTTAGATAGGAAGCCGGGCAGCGTCTTGGACTTGCAACCAAGGTGTAGGTTTAAAGGCGTTTTATATAATTATAACATTCGCTGCCCGAACACTTACAAGAGTAGATAATTAGGTAAACTTATAGGGACTTTAAGAAGTGTGACATTAACTCTATAATAATATATAATATTAATAATTATGTAGTACTAAAGGTTATATGATCTACAGGTGGGTATACTTGAAATAAAATATAAGTAGCTACCCGCGAACATTAATTTATCAATGGTGTGGTGTTAGTTATATTAGGTAACAAGAATGAATTAGAGGCGAAAGAATTTTTCAATCTTAAAGGCCTAGTAAACCGATTCCTGGGTCTCAAGTCCTGTTGCTATACATGTACCTAATTAAAAAAAGACTACTGGCAGTTTGGATTGCAAATAACTAGTATGCATAAATTTAAATAATTAGTGACACTCCAAGTAATCTAAAATGCTTGTTAAGAGTGGACCTCGTCAGTTGTTCATGAAGAAAAATATTTAAGAATCTTGGTTTGTGCTATCGTAATGCCTTATATACGGCCGAAATTAATAATCAATCACACAGATTGAAAATAGATTCCAAAGAATACAATAAACAATATGAATTCGGAATCTATTTTCATTGAGTATAGTATAGATAACAACAACACTTGCTTGTTTAGTTTTGGGTAATTCAGTGTAATAGTAGCGATTAGCCAGAACTTTGTGAAGACGATACTGTTGCTCTCTCTTGGAACTAGACTCGTGTCAGCTAAAGTTTAATGGGTTAAATAGCGGAATGGATGTGATGTTAGAATGCAATTAGTCTGATACCTAAATAGTGGGCGTTTTAACTTCCCTCTCTTACATTACTTGGTTGTTCATTTTGTTTGAGAGATTTGTATTGGCCAAAATTAACAACTAAGTTCTATTTTTTCACTTTAAATTTATTCAATGCAATTTTCCTTTATTCAATTAGAGCATCATGTCTTTAATTAGTTTACTGCTTACCATCATCTGAGTCCTTGAAATATTATTTTTATGTTCTTACTGGGTTATGTGTATTGATCATGTTTCTGATTGGTTTACATTTGCATCACTAAGTGATTTGCTTTCAATGAATTCAACTTCTTTCCCTGTAACTTTAAAGCCTGGTAGTCCATTAGTAATACGTGAGCAACTATCTTGTACTCTTGTTTTGAATGTTAGTTGGTAACCGTTTATTACATCTTGTTCTGTTATAAGATATAATTGATCAATATAATCACATCAACCAATTCATTGATTTGAGAATTCCAATTTCTTACCTAACGGTAGTATAAAATTAAGTAAAATATCACAGCAGTAAGGACTAAGAAAGTACAAATAAAATCGTCGATACCGTTTCGCAGTCGTATAAACAAGTTCGACTCATTACATTATTACACTAAAAGTATCTAATAAAGGAGAAGCAGTACCACTTTTATAGCCGTGTTTGCGAGGAAGCTCCGAGAATATAAAAAGATATCGAACTGAAGAAAAAGTGTTCAGAATCAATAAACGGATTAAGTTTCTCCTTACTTCCAGGATTTTTTCTATTTCAAAGCATTTAACGGAGTTCGGTACTAAATGGATTCTCGATACTACAGTTTGTTTATTAAAGGTAAAGGCTCATTTTTCACCTAGAAGGATGAAGGTTGGAGTAATTAAATATAAGCTATGTTTTATTAGATGATCCATTTTTTAAAGCCCTGTTTTTGACTATATATTGTGTTTTGGATTGTAATATGAAAGCAACTTTTAAAAGGTGAGTACAACAAAGGATCGATTTCTCAACTGACTCGTGACCCCTCGCAATCATGTCAAAGTCAGCGTCCTGTCGAACGTATGGCAATAGGACTATTGGACATACACAAAACAAGTTGTTGGTAGCTTCTACAAAAATAGTAACTATTTATTAAAGGAATAGATAGGATTATTATGCCTAAAATAGCTTGGTATATATAATAGGATATTTATAGAAATAGACTAGAACTAATGTATAGGAATTGTAATTAAGTCATTATTTTATGGTGCTTGATGTTCGAATATAATAAGATTAAGACATATCCTATATATAGATTTGCCACTTAAGCGATTTAGTACTCATATTACTATTCTGTAAATGATTACTTGAATAATGACAAAGCTTGGAATCCAAATGACGTTGATTCTCAGCTAAATGATAATAAATTTGTAAAACAGATTGATATATACAATAGCATTTTGATGTGAGCCACTGTTGAGTTTTTTGTCAGTTCTTCTCATCAAACAACTACTTCTGGAGCTGGTGGTAGCTTCTGTAAATAAATACATTTCTTTCACTCATCACTAACTTTTAGAAGGTAGTACAATTGTAAGAGAGAGGAATAAAATGAATAAGGGAAAAGAGACAAAAACCATTCAAAAAGATAAAAAATAAGAAACCAGTTTTAATCATAAAGAAAGAAATTCTCAAAACAAAGAATTGTAATGAAATTGCACTTGAAACTGTCAGCACTAAGAAGTAACTAGTGACCTATAAAACAACATAAACATATACGACTTTTCTCGATACGTTATCGATTGAGTCATTAAGTTTAAACCTTTCAACTGTTAAACCGAATGAGCCGGTAACAATGGTTTCGAGACGATTAGCTCCAGCGCGCTACTCGAACAATCGTATCGGAATCGATAACATCACTTAATACTGAATGTGTTCTTGCTGCAACTGTTCAGATGCATGCTAGAAATGGTTGATGAATGGTGAGTAAAATGGTATCAAAATAAATGGCTGCGAAAAGATGAGCCGTAACGTCATAGTTTATCAAATGGCAAGGCGATGATAATACAACGCAAAAAGCTCGGTACAAAAAAATGAAATTGACTAACTCCAGAGGTATTTTGTAGTTTTATTTATTAAACAAGTCATGTGTTCCATGTATCCATTCCGGATCCATTACGGATAAAATCAGTTTTATGAATACCTTTTCCTGTGGTGTAGGTGAATTTATAAAAAAAAATATTTGCGTGACATGCCATGCGGTTTGAAGTAAAATTAAAATATCACTTTATACTTAAAATAAAGTACGAAACTTGTATTGGTCCATATCATTAATCAGTAACCGCTTGCTTAAGTCATCATCACGACCCTTCAATGACCCATTGCTGAGCCGGGTCTCCTCCTCAGAATGGGGAGGGTATTAGGCCATAGTCCACCACGCTGGCCCAGTGCGGGTTGGCATACTTCACACACCTTTGAGAACTTTAGGGAACTCTCAGGAGTACAGATTTCCTCACGGTGTTTTCCTTCACCGTTAAAGCAAGTGATATTTAGTTGCTTAAAACACATATAACTCAGAGTCAGAGGTGTGTGCCCAGGATCGAACCTCGAACCTCCCGTGTAAGACTTGAAGTCTCAACCACTGGGCCATCACTGCTTGCTTGCTTATGTACCTTCATGATATTTTCCAAAAGGGTTTTTTACAATCTGGTTGTCAAAATTTGGCAAAACAAAGAAAGAAATTGTATTTCGGAATGAAATTAAAAGAAGGAAAATGTATTTGGTAAAGTTCTACGTGAAAATGATACCTCAACGAGGCAAGGAGACACTAAAAAGTAAAATAAATAAAAAGGACAACAGTGACAAACCTCGTTTTGTTTTTAAAGAGCGTTGTATAAAAATAATAAATTCAGAAAAACGTGATGGAAGAGGATTAGTTCGGTGAAATGATGAATCTAATTTTCCTGCCGCAGCTGAGCTACAAAGGAAACTTGCAATTTAAAATTTTCGATGTTTCCATTACGTTATAAGCATTCAGGAGATGAAAAAGTTGATTAATCCGACGAACTGTTTGGTTCATTTTGAGAATCACGGAGAAATATTAAAAATGATACAACGCCTCGCTGGAGTGAAATGACGAATTGACTGCTATTCGGTTTGCCTGGAAATTACTCATTGAATTTTATTATTATATTATATTTATAAACAATAATATAAATACTTTTTTCTTTAGGTTTATTATATAGGAATTTATATCAGTAAAAACGCAACATCCCGGATTGTTTTGTGGGTCGGGCTACCTCCTTCAGAGGTAGTTTCTTATTGCCTCCTTCAGAGACAGTTGCACCAAGTCCGCATAACCTTTCCAAGACCCCCTTGGGAAGGTACTTGTAACCAGATTCTTCCAGGTTAACAAAAAAAGGCTCACTCTAGTGTGCTTCAATTTTATTTCTTATGAGTTATTTCAGGAATGGTGTCAGTTACCAGGCATATTTTTTGGTGAAGTAAGGTAATTAAAATCAAACAAAAAATTTACTGATAAAATAAAATAGTACGAGTTTGTTATCCAAAAAATATTATTCCTTATAAATTGATATTCAATCTGAAGAATTGTTTTATTTTGAAAATCAAGGAAAAGTATTAAAAATAACACAACGCCTCGTTGGAGTGAAATTTTTTTTTTTTTTTTTATGTAACTAGGTCGGCAAACAAGCGTACGGCTCACCTGATGGTAAGCGATTACCGGAGCTTATAGACGTCTGCAACACCAGAAGCATCGCAAGCGCGTTGCCGACCCTATCCCCGATTCCCCCCAGGAGCTCTGGTCACCTTACTCACCAACAGGAACACAACACTGCTTTAGAGTAGTGTTATTTAGCTGTGATCTTCTGTAAGGTCGAGGTACTACCCCAGTCGGGCTGCTCCATATTTGAGCAGGAAGTTTCCTGCTGTGCCCTACCTCAGTTAAATGACGAACTAACTGCTATTCGGTTTGCCTGGAAATGACTGATTGAATTTTATTATTTTATTTTTAACCAATAATATAGATCTTTTAGTTTGTACACCGTTCATAACTTTGTACTATCGAGTAGTTCCTTTTATTTATTTCAAGTATACGAAGTTCTCCTGATGACCATTGTGGTAGTATAGGTAGTGTAGGTATCGTAATGTTGTGAATGAACGGATTTCGTAAGTTTTTGATAATATTCGGTTTCCATCTTGAGTATTTATTAAAGAATCATTTATATCAGTAAACACACATGCTTATTAAATCAAACAGAGAAGTCATTAATGATATAAAAAGTAAAAGTTTGTAATCCAAATGTTATTCCCAATAAATTTCAAGTCTTAAAAACTATACATAATCTATACTAATATTATAAAGAAGTAAGATTTGTATTTTTGTATTTTTGTATGTAACGAATAAACATAAAAACTACTGGACCGATTTCAAAAATTCTTTCACCATTAGAAAGCTACATTGTCCCTGAGTAACATAGGCTATATTTATTACAAGAAAAAAATTAGAGATCCTTAGGAAATCTCACGAAAACCAACCCAAGGTGCCAAAAAATTTGCCATAAAATATCTTTCATCGCATGCGCTGCAAAAAGTATTGATGATAGAACAAAAAAATGTTCTACAATATTATAGAACGTATCAATATCTACAAAAAAGTCCGCAAGACCATATGTCCAACTATTATAGTTATGTCACTATAACTACTTTTTTACATTTTAAAAGTTGATAAAAATGCCTATCAAAATCAGACCATGTTTTCCATAACTTTGTATTAATTCTTATCCAAATAAATTATTTCGCAATGAAGACTGTTTAAATACCTGTTAATTACTTTTTGAATTATTGAAATCGGACATTCCAGTCAAAAGATATTACGAAATAAAAATATCAAGATAAATAAAAAATAATCCCAGAGGGGCCGCCGGCGCGGTGTGGGGTGCCTCGCAGCGCAGCGAGTAACGCGGCGATAGAGGGAGCGACAGAATGCGGGAGCCAAAATGTTAAAAAAAATTATCCACACGTGCGAAGCCGGGACGGGCCCCTAGTTCCCAATAAATTTCAAGTCTTAAAAACTATACATAATATAATATAAAATATTATTTATAGATATTTTTTTGTATAAGGCATGCCTCAAGAGTTTGAGATCAAAAAATAATTTGTTATCTACATGAGACCGATATAACACAGTAACACGTACAAGATAATAATAATACAAAACTTACTCCAAACCTTAGTAATGGAGACCCAGCCATAATGGTCATCTGGCAAGCTCTGTTTGACAACCGGCTCAAATCTATCTGAACAGAGGTTATATACAGTCTTGGCATAAAATAAAAGGTACTACCCGCGAATATAAAGTTATCAACGGTGTTGTTAAGTAATTCTAATTGAAATTGTCTTACTTTTCCTGATTTTTTTAAAAAATCATTATCATTATAATATTTTTTTTTAAAGATTACTAGCAGTAGGGTCACATACTACTAGTATTCCCTTTACCCCTCCTACTAAGCTTGTATGCTTGTGTCAGGAGTGGGCCACGCCAGTAGTCCAATGTCCGGGATTTGAACCCACGACTTGTCGATCGTGAATCCAACGCGCGAACCACTGAGCTACTGACGCTTTACTTCATTACGAAATAGAAAATTGGTTAATATTTTTGTAGTGCTAAACCCTTGTTCGTGTTTTCTCAAGCAGGTTTACGAGCTACTGGTTTATGATTGCGATAAACGGACAAAATGGGGTAACTTTTCAGTGAAAGGGTATAAAATATTTGTTTCAAGCCTTTTATTACATCAATCCAAAAATCTTTGGTGTACATAAGTATCTATTGTAGCCAGCAGCTAACTTTAGGTCTGAGAAAAAAGAGTGGGGGAATGTTGCGCATTGTGTCGCATAAGAACCAATCGCGTGAGACGTGCTGTTGTCCTCCCGCTCTCCCCGCTTCTGCGTATTCAAGGTCAAACCTATACTTACGTGATGGTAGCTATACTAAGATTTAATTTCAGTACATACAAGATTAAGGAATTAACTCATTTATCATTC
Organism: Limenitis camilla; assembly: GCA_905147385.1. Classification (NCBI taxonomy): domain Eukaryota; kingdom Metazoa; phylum Arthropoda; class Insecta; order Lepidoptera; family Nymphalidae; genus Limenitis; species Limenitis camilla. Next base: position 14,818,411 of record LR990225.1, on the reverse strand, counting down.
CTATAGTTGCCCAGCACATGTATTAAACCGAGGAATTGTCCTTAATTCCTAGGGAATAAATATAATATAAAAAATAGTTTAAGATTTATAGATTTCTATTAAAATATTTTTTGTATTTTTAGTACTTCTATAAAAATAATAGAAGTTAGGCGTATTATAAAATTATTTGAAAAGTAATAATATAGACTATTAAATGGAATTTTAACTTGTTGGCAACACTTTATTTAGAGACATTTGTCTATGACAGATGTCGAAAAGCACAGACTATTTCCAGTTGTTGATTGCGTTAGACGTTATATTATTTTTTACGTAAAAACAACTTCTCTTCTCTTAAAAATTGTTCTTACAAATATCACTCTTTTTGAAATCATTCTTCTTTATGTAAAGCGACAAAACTAGAGTATCTTGTTTTGCCGATGCGTTGCCGCCTCGAAGATAGAGTGAAAAGGGGGAATGAAGAGTAGAATGCTGCGGTTTCTATGGACACCAAGCAAGAACTCGGAGTTCATTGGAACCGCAGCAGTAATGAGATGGGAGAGGAAAGGGATGGATCTGGCCCACATGCGGCAAAAAAATTCGTTTTAAATAATATTTTTGGATTATGGATTGAAAACAAATTCCAAATTAAAATTTGTATCTAGATTCTAGAATATTCAAATTCGAAATCTATTTTTGATTGGTTATTAAAAGACTGGTTTAAGGATTGACATTAGTTATTAATTTCGGCCAAAAGATATTAAGTATTGTTGTAAGTCTTAAATTCCAGTATTTGTTCAGATATCGCTTAAATATAAGGGATCTTAAACCATTAGAATATAGTTTGGACAATCTTGTCATTAGTGGCTTCAAGTACATGTTTCTTTAATGGAAAACGTAGGAAATTATCCTTTTTCAATTTACATTGAATGTTTGGTACTGTTTTATCGTAATCATTGATTGTTGGAGCCAGCAATGGATGTGTAAGTTATTGAATGAGGATAGAATTGGTGTAGGGAGGCGTTTCGTAATCAAGGCACGGGCATGAAGTCATCAAGGCTGGCAAACGCTCGGCGCGTGACTTGGGTCAGTAATACTTTCATTCAGAAACATTTCTAAGATGTCATGTCTGAAAAAGTGCATTGGGGACAGCGTAGGCATCTTTATTTTGTGATGTTAATAATAAACACTTGAGTTATGATATTTTTAAAGTTTAGTTAAATATAAATCGGAGAAGTAGAGTCACGACAGAAATCAAATATTCAAGCAGTAACTCTGATTTCTGGGTCTAAAGTATACTTCTCAGGAGTAATATAGTAATCAAAAAACCGTCATACTGTTGGTCTGCATATAGAGAATAACCCTTTATACACCCCACCATACGTTGTTGGTTTTGATGACCAATTGTCGTCATGTCGCCTTTAAAAAATATAAACCTAAAGCTTACTCATGAATCTCTCCATAAATTGGCAAAAACCGAATGAAAATCTGTTTTAAGATTATTATCAGACAGATATAGTAATATGTAGCGATAGTAGTCACAAGTGGTTTTAATTAATTATATATTTTTATGATTTCAAACTAATATCTATGTATAGATAAAAGTATTACTTCAAATCATATTTCACAATTTTTTTGCCATAGTTTATTTTTTGATCTCATTATTACTTGGTAGTTTTACTGTTATGTTTGTGTTGTTATTTAACAATAATTCTTAAAAAATAAAAAAAAAATTTAGTCTTATTTTCTGTATTGTGTTTTTTTAACTTATCTCAAATAATACACAAAAAAAAGGCTAGAGAACTAGATAGCTTAAATAATTTTCAACCGAATTAAAAAAAAAGAGGTTATCAATTCGGTTGTATTTTTTTTTTATGTTTGTTACCTCAGAACTCCGTTATTTATGAACCGTATTGAAAATTTCTTTTTGTATTTTTATATATGCTTACAGATTGGTCCCATTTTTTTCAAAATCCAGTTCTGGCATATAGTAATTTTGATATTTTGAGAAAGATTACAAGCATTTTATAATTTCTTTAACATTACTTTCCTTGTATATGTTGTACGTAACGTGAACCCCTGGAACTTCTAAATTGTTATATAAAGCTCGAAACAGCAGTATTAGCGATCAAGTCACGCGTTCAATTTACAACTTCACTTTTACAAGATTTATTTAAGATTAGTACTGATCGAGAGCTCCATTCCGACCTTTCTGTTGACCTTACTTCAATTATACTTAGAAATTTTATTCTGCTTTTCATAAACACTAAAATTAGAGCTCTTTTGTAATAATTAAAATAATCAAAATAATATGGCCGCTTGACTTCGCTATTATATTACTCACGTGCCCCTAGATAACCTAGCACCACGCTACCAAACAACACTACACTAGTCTCAATACTTTAACATGTACAGCGTGACACCACTTGACAGACTAACTCAATCCTGTTGGAACAAATGTTATGTATTGTCTACTCGTAATAAAATGAACTACCTGCGAAAACTAATACACACACACACACACGCACGCACGCACGCACGCACGCACGCACGCACGCACGCACGCACGCACGCACGCACGCACGCATACACACATACACGTTAGTTTAAGGGGACGGAGCTCGGTTGTCTGTCATTCGGGTACTCCTTTTTTTTGTTTACTCGACATAATTGTTCTACTCGACATAAATAAATGAAATTGAATTGAATCTTAAAGTTTTCATGTATGTTAACATACGGACCAGGCACATAAGTAAAATCTAATTAAAAAAATAGTAATAAGATCTTCTACCTACATGAGACGTGATCATGATTATAATCAAACGGTATTTAAGTTGGATCTTTCTATATAATTATAGTTTGAGTAAGATATTAAACACTTACTCCGAAACTTAGTAATGGAGACCTAGCATCGAATTTCATCGGGTTTTTAAAGTGTGTCTTATATTTATTTACTTTACTAGCATAGCCATCGTCCAGTATAACACGAGCTGTGTACCTGACGTGTAAAGCTTGATTTACACAAGATTTTCCCGAACTAACTCTACGAGATATAAGAATTATTTTACACTTAAAATAAAGTTAGAAACACTGCACCGTTTACAACTTAGTACTCGCATAGATCAGTAGTTTCTTTTATTTAAATTATACCCACCAGTGATAGCCCAGAGGTTAAGACATTGGAGACACTGGAGTTATATGCTTAAAAGCTGATGGAAAACATCGTGAGGAAACCTGCACTCCTGAGAGTTCCCTAAAAGTTCTCATTGGTGTGTGAAGTCTGCCAACCCCTACTGAGCCAGCGAGGTGGATTATGGCCTATCCCTCTCCTCACTTTGAGGATGAGACCCGGCTCAGCAGTAGACCATTAATTGGTTGTAGTGATGATGATGAAATTAATCCCACGTAACAATTTGTAACAAGACATTATATAACCTCTGTTCAAATAGAGAGCTCGACGAGCGAGCTCGGGGACGGTCCCCAACCAGATGGAGCGATCAAGTGAGAGGCTCATCTTCAATTAAGTTTTGCTCGGTCGCCAGAGACGCGATGAACAGGCAGCGGTGGAAGCAGATTATCCAAACTAGGTGTATACCATCCACATCCGTCGATGACCACGATCCTTAGCCATGAGGGAGCGACCACACAGAGAGAGAGAGTTCAAATAGGTTTGTCCCAGTTGTCAAACGGAGCTCGCTGGGACTGGACCATTGTAGCTGTAGCATTGTGAAGGTTTCCGTCTAAAGTGTATATTATTATTGTCTTTTAGGTGTTACTGTACATACCCATATAGAGAGTAAAATGGTATAAAGTGAGCTTGTAAGTTTTATTACGAACGATCTAAGTGACCATTAACTAGCATTTAATTAAAAAATAGTTAAAAAAATCCTAATTCATAAAATTATTAGTTTTATAAATAGATAATCTTTTGCCTAATCGCAGCTTTTTTTTCTTAAAAAAATATCAAAATCGTGGCCGAAAAAATCGAAATTTAAAAATAATATTTTTTTGATGAATTTTGGTGTAAAGATAGACTAGAGCTTGGGAAAGGACATAGGGTACGTTTTGTCTTGTAAAAAAGTCTTGAAGGAGTTGAAATAGGAGATGAAGAGCACGTCGAGCTATATGACCGATTTTTTTTTTTAATTTTTTTTTAATTTTTTTTTAAAAATTACTAGCAGTATGGATCACATACTACTAGTATTCCCTTTACCCCTCCTAGTAAGCTGGCATGCTTGTGTCAGGAGTGGGCCACGCCAGTAGTCCAATGTAAGGGATTTGAACCCACGACTTATCGATCGCGAATCCAACGCCCGAACCACTGAGCGATTGTCTTTGGGAATTAAAATATCATAAGTACACGTGGTAATTGCACCCGGGCGAAGGCGGAGTGGGTGGACTAGTAGCAATATAAATATAAAAACCGATGGCACCGAGTTTATTGCGAACTACTAAGCCTTTATTGTAAAACTTGTTACGGTTTGCGGTAACGTTTGTATGAGACTCTTTGTTTTCTGTATATTAGTATACTTTATCTTTAGTTTTAAAACGAAAAGTTGAATTTCTTAAAGTTAAATGCGAATAATAAAAGTGTAGGCGGAATACCTTGACTAGGGTAAAAACTTTGTTATGTTAGCAACACTATTTATAAATTAGTGTTCGCGGGTTGTTCCTTTTATATTATTTTTAATAGACAATAAAGAATCAGTCTCTCTGGTGGTGTGACGCAGTGTATATGGAAGTTAGTATTATAGTGTCGTGGTTAGGGTCACCCTTCTTGTGGGAGGCCTTTAACCCTACATCTTGGTCGCAAGTCCAAGGCGCTGCCCGGCTTGCATGTGTATACATATAGCTGTATAGTTATGGGTATAATTTCTCTATCATTCTATCACAGTTCTTGATACTTATTGCCTTCAGTTCATAATGCGCCTGTTTATTTAAAAATTTGTTTGGACATATATTTTGTTGGTAGCAAAAAATTGAAGATGGAAGTTAGACCGTCACTTTTGCTCCGTTGATATTAGATGTTGCCGCCACCCCTTTCTTATACCTGTCCTTTTTTTGACACACGAGTCACCACGAGCGCATGCGACAGCGCAACCGAGGACGGCGTGTGCGCCGCGCCTTAACAGACGCCCTTCAGCAGTACAAGGTCACGAATTTCAAAGGGATTGGGAGGTGCTAGCCGTATCCAGCTCCAGCAGAGGAAATGAGAGGCAGCGTGTGTCTCCTTCTCGTCCTTTTTATAATCATTCCATTACATCTAGTACAGTCCACTTAAACCACGCCACGCGGTCACTTGCTTTATGGCCATCACAGACCAAAAAGTGATACCAGTAGGTGTTATACTAATTACTAAGGCTTGTAGTAACTTAGAAACCTACACGGTTGTGGCAATTCTTAGAGTTCCATTGATTGAAATTCAGTGATTGATAATAGATGCTAAGAGGGTCTAAACTGAACCATAGTGGATCATAATATTCCCTAAGTTAATGAGTTTGTGTATCAATAGATAAATAAAATAACCCAATCATAATTTACTAATCAGCCTGCTAATCCGAGAGTTGATTTGGTTGATACATAAGTAAATTCTAGTAGTCTAGAATCATATGGCATGGCTGGTATATAGCAATATTGTGTACTAACCAGCCATGACAGGGAACTACGAGTAAGTATGCAAACGTTGTTAATCTACAATATATTGCGCTCAAAATAAAATGTCGCTCAAACACATGAATAAGGTTTAAGTACCTCTAAATTTGAAATACATACAGGTTTATGTTAACTCTAAAACTAGCAGAATTACAGTTAATAAATAGGTTTGTAATTATGTTTCTTTGTACTTGTATGAGAAAATCTCTTGATCTTGTAAACCATCATTCACTCAAAATAACTAAAAGTAAATGATTTAATATTATAATATATCGTAGCTTAC